>JAOTQQ010000041.1:30189749-30456290 GCA_026546715.1 Gallinago undulata | reverse complement strand
GGATTACCCTATCTGGGGCAGTTAGCTGAGTCTCTGTTGCAAATGTGATGTCTGACAACAGTGGTGGGATGGGACTCAGGGCATTTTGTTTGTCAAGGGAGATAAGGCATTTGGTTTCGGTTCTTATTGTGATGCATTCTTGAAACAACCCCGGGCTGAGCCGTTTTGCAGCTCCCCCCACGTCATCTCTGCATAGAGGAGGCAAGGCAGAGATGAAGCTGAGTCGGATGCATCTCACCTATTGTGCTCTGAAACCGGTTCGGCTGGGTGCTCCCATACAGTCTCCAAACTGTGTAGTTGCAGATTCTGTCTTATGTAGAGTCACAGTAACTGGCATAAACAGTGCTATTATCTTTTACACTTTTTGCCTATATGACTCCTATCACATACTAAAATGCAATTTTCAGGATATCACCTGCATCAAACATACTTTTCCTACCAGGTGTCAGTTCACAAGCAGTTTTTTTCTAGAACTGGATTTTCTACTTGCTTAGATGAGAATAGTTGAGGGGGGGAAATGTAGCTAACATGATAATACAGCCAGTTAAACTGCAGTTTTGGTTACAAGTGTGTGATATGCTCTATATTTACCAACAGTCCTGTTACCGATGCATATGCCATTATATGCTACTTTGCTTTAGAAACTAAAAGAGCATTTATGAATAAATCAGAAAGGTGCCAGTCAACCATGTGTTAGGAGAGAAGAGAAAAATAGTGTATGTAAATATAAGCTCTGTAACATCAGCTGCCTTGTGTGTGTCTGACAAGCCAAGGGTAAGTGACAGAGTACAATGAAATACTAAATTAGCCTGTAAGGGATTCCTAAGGACAGAGGATACATTTTATTTAAAGAAAGTAACATTGTACCTCATGCCAAACTGAGGTAATTTCCTTCCCCTTTCTATACTTCCTAGGTTTCCAGATTTATAACTTTTTATGGCGTTTGCTAGAGCTCACCTGAAGAAAGCATTACTCAAATAAAATCTAAAGGAAATATTTTTGTTCAGAATCCAGACCCATAAAGAATAACTACTGTATGTTAAAGAAAAAAACCTGTAATTTTACTACTAATTATGCACATAAGCCAAATAAATAGACCACTGTTGCGGTGTTGAATAGAAAATTCACACATTGCTGCTTACAGCAATGCACTGGGGTTGCTTTCTCTATCACTAACCTAATTAAGGGATTTCTTACCAGTAAAGTTTGTCTTTACTTGGAAGCCAAAGTAGATTGTGTGAAACAGAACATACACATGATCCCACTGACTGGGAGAATTATTATTTTCAGTGTCTGCTTCAGTCAGTTATTCAAGAACTCAGCTATTTCTTGTGAGTAGTAAAGGGGCTTTGGTTTAATTGAATTTACTTAAAATATATAATACAGCGGTTCCAGGCCAAAAGGCCCAAAATTTAACCAGCAGGAACTGGACTCACAAGGATATGTATGATTTTAAGTGTAGCAGGAAGGTACCTCTTTTAATCACAAAACTACATGAAGCTGCTGCTTAAAACTGTAGGAGCATGTATTCCCCCAACACTTATATTTCTACCAATAAAGCTTTTTCAGTGGCTACATCTGCTGCAGAACTCCATAAGTCCTGGCCACACTGGCATACACACTACATGGGTCAGGGACTTCAGCCCCTTTGCAGAGTGTGACTAGTTATAGAAGGGTTTAGGTTAGAAGGGACCTTAAAGATCATTGAGTTCCAACCCCCCTGCCATGGGCAGGGACACCTCCCATTAGACCAGGTTGCTCAAAGCTCCATCTAGGCTGGCCTTTAACACCTCCAGGGATGTTGCCCTCTGGGCAACCTGGGCCAGTGTCTCACCACCCTCAAAGTAAAGAATTTCTTCCTAATATGTAACCTAAATTTCCCCTTTCAGTTTACAACTGTTACCCCTCATCCTATTGCTACACTCCGTGATAAAGAGTCCCTCCCCATCTCTCCTGTATACCCCTTCAGTTACTGGAAGGCTGCCATAAGGTCTTTCTGGAGCCTTATCTTCTCCAGGCTGAACAACCTCAACTCTCTCAGCCTGTCCTCAATGTGAGCCCTTCTCACAGTGAGTCCTTCCTGGTGCTTTGTCTGCCCTCCTGTCATTTGCAGGCACATTTCTCCTGCAGCTCCTTGCCGTCCTGCAGCTTGAGCATATGGATTCTGCCAAGTAGTAAGACAAACACTGGTGCATGAACTGACTCCTTTATTTCATATGTAGTGACACTACCAAACAAAGAGTGGAAACCTTCTGTGGCACTAAATTGTTCTTGGGAATGTGTGAGGATAATGCAACTGCTGTATGACAATAATCACAGAATTGCTTTTCCAAATTCTGGATGATTTTTTTTAATTTTTTTTATTTTTTAGTAAGGATAAAAGCATGACCTCTGTCTTTCCTTCTCTTCCTTCTCTTTCAATTTGGAGTTACTAGCCAACAAATTCCTCAACTATGTCCTGGTTTCCTGATTCATATTTACAGAAAAGTACACATGCTCCCATCTATCATCTCTTTTCTGAGTGTGCAATATTATCCAAGAATATTTCATAGCAAATTAGAAATCCAGATGAGTCACTGATTTCAACAGTGACACAGATCTGCCCATTTTATGTGTAAGAACGTTTTGTACAAATATTTTACTTGGTTTCATTAATTCCTGAGCTGGGATTCTTCATGTTCAATAGGTAGAGGACTCGGAGCAGGTGGATTGCCTTCTGCCTTTTCCTGGGGCTATGAGATGAGCGTCAGTGATGCTACAGTCACAGACAAATCATGTCACTTTGAACGTGTCAATGCTGCTCATGCCTGATCTGCTGAGTATTTTGAGGGGTCTGTACAGCATGTAAAATCTGGAATTGCACTTATACCCAAGAGGAAATATTAGAGTTAGTGTTTTTCTTATGCCATTTTATGGTTACATTTTGGAAAAGGTTTTGTGTTCCAGTGGTCAAAGATAAATGCCTGAGATATGTTAGGCTGGCCTTGCATCTTTATGAACATCAGTGTGAGACAAGGAAATTTCCCTTGAATTTGTCAGTGTTTTTCTGGTCTGCTTATTCACATGCAGCTGATTTGTATCAATTGTAATGTTTAGATCAGCAGAATGTGCAATATGCTTTTATTATAGAGTCCTCTTAGCCATTTATACTAATTTCTTCCCAGAAAATTTCTTCTGTGTGCAAAAGATATTGATAATTTTCAAAAAGGATCACCAGGCAAACCTTATAACGTATGTTCCATGATGAATTAGGGAAATACATTCATTTGTTTAATTAGATGTTAATTTCTTTAAATAAATCCTGTGCGTGTGTTTCAAAAGTAGTAATCAAACTGTTGCTGTAACCATGAGGGTCTATTGATACAAATTAATCCAGATCTGTAGGGAAATGTCATAGCTTTTGTTAGACTAGCTAACATAGTAAAAAGGTTTACTTTGTATGCTTTTCCAGCCATGCCAGTTTCTCTCAAAAAAATTGCATCATCTTATCTTACAAATCCTAGTAAGGTAAATACAGAAAGTTTCAAAACCATAGAAAAAAGATACAAAATAATTTAAAATATACATGAAAAATTAGATTCTATTAATTTTTTTTTCAAATAATGAGGGATTTTACCTGTACACTGCCCTGCTAGACTATAAAGAATGAATCAAAGAGGATGATCTCTCTCTTATTTCTCTATAAGAGAGAATAAGTGTGCAATGCTTCCAGATACTTTGAAATACCAGCTAAAGATGGAGTCCAATTTACATACTTGGAAATGCAGTCTTGCTGAAAAGATTTACCTGTTTTCAGGCAATAAGTGGTCCCATCAGTTGCACCATTGGTATGTGTTGACTAACTTTAGGTTTTTCATATATCATGTTAGTGATAACATATTTTGTGTCTTTGCATTTATATTTTGGACTTTCACATCAGACAGCTGAGGTTTCAGGACTGCATAACTTGTTTTGAACTGCTGAGGTAACTGCTTCTTTTTTATATATAAATTTTGTTTTATAAAATTTAATCTATGCATGTCTGTATTGCTGTGAAATTCCTGATTCAGCTAATGAAAATAATTCATTTGTGATATTAAAAGTGTTAGAAATTATAGAAACTATATAAAAGTTATAAATTATATGAATTGCATAAGTCACTGAGAATCCTGTGGCATCTGTTTTCTCTCAGGAGATAATCTCACTGAAATCAGGGAAAGTTCACAGGACAGAGATGATATCTCCTGTGAACAGTCCTTTATGAGCATTACAATAAACTTGAACCCATTTGATTTCACACGATCTACAGGTTCTGGGGTTGTATGTTCTGTAGGGAGATTTCTTAGTTTTTCAAGGCATGAGTTCCTGGTGCCTGGCCAGTTCCCACAAACTGCTGATTCAAAGAAAAAGCCTGCAAACTGAGGTCCTTGGGTTCAACCTCGTTTGCACAGTTAAAATCACCATTATAATGAGAGTCTACCAGATATACAAGCTACTCCTAAGTGGGCATTTAAATATATCCCATTTAATTTTTCACGTTCCTTTTACAATTGAAAGGAATTCTTCATTTCAGAAACCAGATTGAAAACTTTTACCCTTTTTTGGATGGCTTATTGTGATGAGTTCTAGAGATTGAATTTATTTCTCATTATTAAAAATACTCTACTTCAGGCTAGGACAGAGGCCTCCTGTTTGCACTCTGTGAAGAAGTTCCAGAATGGTTGCTTATACTATCTATACTTTTATTCTGAGCACTATTTAAGACTGTATATACTGGCTATATACAGGCAACTTCAAGCATTCTTGCAAATAAAAGAATCCAGAAAACAATATAATTCATTGCCATTTCAAATCATATGGCTTGAACAATATATTAAAATATGGCACTCTGCATCATATAAAAAACCAGTAACTAAAAGCAGATTGCCAGAATTTGCAATCTGGAACACAGAGAGAGATTGAGTACTTGAAGGTCATTCTTTTCTTTGTTTCATATTTTTATCTTTTAAAAATGAAGATGATTATGTCCAGTTACTTTGAGCCAAATTTTCTATCTTCACTGTACAATGAACAAAAGTTGTTAAATTTAATTACATTTTCATACACAAGTTTAAAACTTGAAAAGCTTATTACTTATTACTAGAAAGATGACTTTCTGGTCCTTCTGGTTGACAGAAAGTCAAATCCAGATCTAAACTCCAAGACTTTTCCTCATGTTCTGTGATCTGCAGGAATTGTTTTCAAAGTGAAGATCGCTAGAGCTGACAAAGGAAGACACCTCGTGTGTTCTGTTTATTTTGGAAAATTGTACAAGAAGATTTCGCTGTCATCAAACTTTGGGTTATCGGGAAAACCGAGTGTGGCAGCATGGCCCTGGTGTGGGGTGGAACAGAGACACCCCTCTCTTCAGTGAGGGAGACCCTTGGGCTTCCTTGTTGCCGTGGCAACCGGGGGTCAGCTGAGGGTTGTTTACCCTGAGGAGGGGTTGCACCTGTGAGGCGTGGGCAGGTCAGGTGACCCAAACTGACCAATAGGGTGTCCCAGCCCATCTGCTGTGCCCAGCACAAAAGCTGAGGGGCCAAAGGGGGCAGGTTGGCTCTTTTTCAAGGACTTGTCTTCAATGGCTCTCTTTTGTCAGTGGTGGATATCTGAGGAGGACCTTGTCAGTTTGTCTACCTTTGATCCCCATCGGTGAGTTCTGAAATCCAGTTCCCATTCTTCACTGAGTCCAGTCTGGAACTTTCCAGTGCCTGCCAGTGACATCTTCCTGGGAACTTGATACAGTTTTGTTTATATTTATATATTGTATCTTTTTCATTGTTTCCTTTTTTATTTTATTATTAATATTTCATTAAAGTAGTTTAGCTTTTCCTAAGCTATGGCTGTGTGCTCTTCCCCCTTTTCCCCCTTTCCTCTCCCCGCTGGCTCCTGCTCAAGCCATAACAATCAGTGGGAGTTGTGATGAGTTGCACCTGGACTTTGGGGGATGGCTGGCAAGACAGCCTCAGGGACCTAGGTATTTTGTTCCTATGAGAATATGGCTGTAGGTCAATTATTTTACTCTATAAATAGCGGACAGCCCAAGAGCCCTTTGAGCTCTCCTGCATGGCAGCAGGCTGCATGCCAGGATGTTCCCTTGAGTGGGGATGCTCTCTTAATGTTCTACTCCTTGAGGTTGAGAGATTCCTTGCTGCAACAGATTCTTGCTAAGTGACTAATAACATGCTAAACTTCAAAATATTAGCTAAGTAATGTCAAGTATTGATTGTGCCTATATAATCTTTTAGACATAAACTGTTGACCAAGTCTAGGACTAGGATAGGATCCAGCTGCACCTAGACTTCTCTCTGAGAAGTGGCCTAGAAAGCAAGGGGGTCTTTTCTGAACCTCATGACTCAATGGGAGGGTCTCCCTGATGGCTTGTCTGACTGTCCTCTATATAATACATAATTAAGTACCTTGCCATAGAATCTTTTAAAACTGTTGCATTTACTACTAACTTTGTTAAATCACTGTTTTACTTTAATAAATATTTCACTACTTCTCTCTTATGAGTGAAGTCAATCACTACACCTGTGGCATAAGCTCATAACTTTCTTTATCTCTTCTTGGAGAGGTGGGGGACAGTATGGGTTATCTTGTTATTGGCTGGGCTGACCCAAACTGTGACAACCATGTTTCATCCTGTTTGTACTACTGTTGTGATGAACTTTGGTAGTTTGGTACCCACATCCAACCTGCAGTGAAGTTCAATAGATTCCACAATATTGACATGCTCAGTTAAGTTATAAAAGATTTTAAAAACATATAGCTATTGGATAGCCAATTCCATCAAATAATTCCATGCTTTCATGAAAGAATTTATCTGTTTCAAGTCAAATTTCATTTTTAATCTAATTCAATGACAGTTTTAGTCAGGGACAAAGATGCTGACTGATCTTCAGAAGGACTTGAGTTTTCACTTGAATTTTTCCTTGAGTGAAGATAGTACTGTGTATTCAGAAACTTTTAGGTTGCAAAGGGTTAATGGTTGTTTATTAGGGGAATGTGGAGCCTCTACCTTCTACATCACAGTCCAAAGTTAGCACAGTATTTAAATAATAAAAATTTTGTATGGTTACCTCTTGCAAGAGGTATGGTAACCCTATTACATATTGCTTGCATTTTTCTGAGGCTGACCCTAACCCAGTATCTTGGGTAGTTGTGAAGAAGCAGTTGGAAACTCCGGCTAAGGAGGCATTTTGAAAGTGTAAATCCAGTAGATGACTAAATTGACTTCACGTAGTTAGTGCTTTGTTGGGCCAAGCTTTGTTCTCCATTTTTAAATCCTTGGGAGGTATATGTTGGTGTGCTGTGAACCTGGGACCTCTTTCTATGTTGGTTGCATTCTTGTAAACTGTTTCATCCAGCAGAAATGACTCTGCTGGGGTTACACAGATGAAAAGGAGGAGAAATTTTTGACCTCCTGGAGAGTGAGATATCTACATTCCATTTAAAAATTCCCAGATGACCAGTAAGTCACTTCTAACACTGCAGAAAGTCTCAAGTTCTCAATAGCTTCCACTGGTATAAACAATTATGATGGATAAAAGCATTGCAAATACTACAGACTGTAAAGCATCAATGGGCATAACTCTTCTGACTTTAAGGCAGATATCATATCAGCAATAATCATGGCTTTCTGCATGCTAGGTTTACTGGACTAACATTTTAAATATTAACTGTGAGTAGTGACAATTTTAGTCTTCCATTTCACTTTGATTTTGCTGAAGAAAATAAATGAAGAAGATAAAAACAGTAGAAAAAAAGTGTTACTGAACATTGTGCAGCTCAAAAGTAAGGTACTAAGTTGTCTTTTCATTAAAAAAAATTGGGGCAAGAAACAGGTCTGACTACCCGTATATTACTATGAATGTATTGTGCATGTGCTCAAGAATGATCACAAGTTCTTGAAATATTGCGGGAGCTGCAAAGAAGCTTGAACAAATTATAAACAATTGAGGAAGCGATTTATTCTGGCAACTTTGGTTAAAGGGGAATTTCAGTAAAGAGGGAGGAATGGAGTTTAATAAATGCACAGACTGTATACACTAATACACTCACGAATGTATGTCACTGAAGAGAAAATGATGAGATACTGAAAACTGGTGCGTGTTTTTAACCTTATTCCATTCCAGTGGTTTTGCTTTCTAAGAGGCATGTTTGTACATCTGGTTGGAGGAGAGAGATTAGGCTGAAAGGACACCTCTCTAACCATGACTGAGGGAAGAAAAACTAGAACACATTTAAAAAACATACTGAATAGATTAGCCATATGGTTTCAGTGTATTTCATTCACTTTTACAGACAGAAAACAAAAAACTTCTTTTATGGGCCAACATTCAGCTCCAGGATTTAGAGACTGTGAGTGTAGAAATATCAAGACATGACAAAATACAGAGTATGTGAACTGGGTAGAATAGTCAGAACTTGCTTGTTCACCGTAGTGCACCTGGCATTTAGATTCATTATTCATTTCCCTTCTCTAGACTTCCTTATCATAGCTGCTTTCCAAGATATCAGACCCTGTCCCTGTTATATTTTACACTGTATAAATGCATATACCAATGCTATAGTGAGACTGGGGCTCTTTTGACATAATGTAACTGTCTTTAACATACTGACCATAAACAGTATTTTGGAATGTCTTTAAAGTGCTGAAGCATAAAATGATAATTCATTTTTTTAGTGATTCTGTCAAGTGATAATGTCTGGTTAATCTATGGCCAAAGTATGAATGGTATTATGAACTTTGTTTTGCACAAAATCATAGGAAAAGGGCATGGGGAACGGACAGCAGTGTTACTGAGTAAAATGCTACTGAACTGTGGCTACCTAGGAACTTGAAGCCAAGGACCATTCTGAGTGCTGAAGGGATGTTTTATGTCTGAGTATATTCCTACACTCCATGTTGCTCCTTTCTTTTATGATTCTTATGTGGGCTTGTTGCATCTTGTGTAGAAGTTTGCTGTAAACTGTTTGGGATATGGAATGTGTCTTCCTGTGTACTTCCTCAGTTAAAATACTTAGTAAAAACAAGCAAGTTACACCTCCAGAGAAAAGCATGTAGCTGTATAGGAAGGGCTGGAGTGAAAGAGTGAAGCTATCCCTATTCAAATTCTGGGCAGGTTCTCTTTTGGATCTGCATCTAAACTCCATGATTCTGTGGGTCAGCTGGTGGCAGCCAAAAGTCTAAAAGACAGTGTAATGGTAAAGAAAAAATCAGTAAAGCAATCCTGCTCCTGCCACCTTCCTGCCTTGTTATGGGAAGGAGTAGGTAATGTAGATGTGGCTTTCCCATTGCCATGGTGGTTGAAGGCACACTATCCATCACCCTCAAGTCTGTCATGATGTTTCAGGTTTACTATTTTGGCTTAAGAATACCAAGTGATGGTGTTTGTTTTTGGAAAAGTCAGCATAGTTTTCAATGAATGTCAGAGATTCTTGCTTTCTAAAATCACTCTCGGTATTAAAACCAACTACTGCTTCTTGGAAGCTAAATCCTACTCAGGATTATGTGGCCTTCTGCGAGTTAAGGGTTCTGAAAGAACCACATACTGGTCAGGGTGGTGCTAAAAGCGCAGCCTGAATTTAGGCTGTGGTTTTTGTTTGTGTCCCTGAGCCATGAGGACATTGTGTTATTTAAACATTAAGAAAAAAAGTTCATTGCTGCAGTTTTACTGTTAGCTTGAGGAGATGTTGCATCCCAGGCATTGTAAGAAACTGCGTGACAGGAGGGGTTGGAAACTTTGTAGGGTCTGTAAATGCACTGCTTCCTGAACAATGTAGGCAGAAGTCCACTTAGGGGCAAAATATTTAGCATTATTGTTAAAATAACTAAAAAGTTGTTTAGCAGCCTATTAAGCTGCAGGGTAATTGACCCAGACATCCTTATTAGTAGTATTATTTTTGGAAGCATCTGTTAAATATAATGGTAACTGTCAGTCTCAGAAAATGCCAAGGAAGAAATGATGGTAGAAATATAACTGTAGTTCCATCCTTAGATCATGCTTATTTGAATAGAGGATTTTTTCAAATTGTTTCCTTTCATGATTTAAATAACTTGTAGATGTGCTCTAATATTTGCCATTTTTATATGGTGTGTGATCAGTTTGCAATTTCATGTATAAAGTAATCAAACATGATCTTGGAATAATACTTTAGGTACTTTCTAGCAATCCACTAATTGTATTTGATATTTAAAATTCAGATTGTTTTGACTGCATACACATGAAGTTAGGCATATTTTAGTTCCCACCCACAGGTGTTAGCAATAGTCCTGATATGCTCTCTTAGCCTCCTGTCTCCTGGATAATCTGAATAGGACTTAATTGGAGTAAGTGGCTACTTTGGAAGATTTCACCCATAGAAAAGTAAGATTTATAGAATCCTGTTTGTCACAAGAATTGGATACTTCAAGCGTCTTGCCTGGCAATTTCTGACCTGTATCAGAATTAGCTCCAATAACTTTCATTTCTGTTTCAAGAAATGCACAAGCTTGTTTCTGAAAAGTTGTGGGTGGTTTGTAAATCTCTTTTTTCCAAACAAATCTGTGAGATGATCAATCGACTACTGCATACTGCCAAAAGTCTCACAATTCAGCACTCAAACAACACTTTATTCATCCAGAGCCCTTCTGTGCTCTGTAGGTGACAGTGCCTGAGGAGGTACAGTAAGGGAAACTGAAGGCTCCCTTCCTCATCTCTAACATGTTTGGCTGCTGAGACTCCTAGGTAAGATGACTTAAAATGGTGTGGAGACACAGTGTGGCACTTGTGTATTTTTATGTAAGACTGTTTATTTTCAAAGCCTAAAGGAAAGGTGGTAAAGGTTTCCTGTATTCCATAAATACAGCTAGGTCACTGAATAGTATAACCTTGTGGTTGTCCAAGAGGAAATTCCATATAATTTTATGTGATTATTAGACTCTCTCTCAGCTTGTTTTCATCATCTCCTGAAAGGCTGTTATGAGAAAAGTGAAAGGTTAAAGAGAAGTTAGGTCTCAGTCCTAGGATGTATGTATCCCCCCTTCCTCCAGAGAAGTCAATGGAAAGTAAAGTTCAGCTTTTGACAGCAGGTGCTTTGCACGTCCGAAGATCAGCAGTGTCTGCACCAGCAAAGTTTCACTCCATTCCTTGTGGTATTCATGAAATGTTGAAAATTGAGACATTGTAATAATAATAGGGGATACACTAAGAAATAGAAGAAAGACCTCCATTGAACACCTTGGTGCTAAGGGAAATGGTTTGGGTGATCCAGCACCAAGACTCCTTCCTCCTCAAAATAAATATAAGCTAATATCCCAGCAGAACATACCAGGACAAGAATCTACAACCAGGACTGTATTTTAGATAGAGGTATCAGTGAATATCCTTATCAGTGGGGAAAACATAAAGATCTGGTGGTTAGTTTT
This sequence comes from Gallinago undulata, assembly GCA_026546715.1. Taxonomy (NCBI): domain Eukaryota; kingdom Metazoa; phylum Chordata; class Aves; order Charadriiformes; family Scolopacidae; genus Gallinago; species Gallinago undulata. The sequence continues at coordinate 30,444,859 of JAOTQQ010000041.1, read as the reverse complement.
TTAAAATGAGTCTTAACCTCAATACGTTGCCTGAAAGCTCATCTAGGAAGAGTAATTTTGTGTTTATAAACTGCCCCTCCAGGTTTATTTGGAATAGACACAGTATTCTTCATGCCCCATTCTGCCCATGGCTGGAGCTGCAGTTGTTAGCTTGTTAGCTTTACTTTGGAGCTGGTGCCAGGATGTCATCTGTAGATCATGTTTAGATGTTGGGGGAGATTTTAATCTTAATTAAGTCAGGGGAAATTCTGAAATAAAAATGTAGTTGGCCCAGATGTTGTATTCTGAACATCTTAACTTTTGCTCAGCTTCTTTTTATCAGAGTGAATGAAAACCATCAGGTCTATTTCCAGCGCTGCCATAAAATGACTTGGATGAATATCAACAAAATGTATTTTATAGGTATTCTGCATTCAGATAATTGGCACTCAGTCTGTTCTACCTGTCAGATATGTGTATCTATGACAATTTTTTGGTAGTTTTTAGCATTATGCTTTTTAGTAAAATAGTTAATAAATTGTTATACATGAGAGGAATTACAAGCAGTTTTCTCTTATGATGAAATATGCAGATTATAGAGTTGTGTACATATGATGAATTTGAATTTTTCCAACTGTCTACTGCCAAGATTCTACTGGTCTTGCTGACATTCCTGCTAAAGCTATCCCTGCAGTTTATTTAAATTTTGGAGTATTTCAATAATGCTGGCCTGACAACAAGATGATTTTCATTAAGTGTTGAAGAATGCAAGGGTTCCTGTCTTCCTTTGTCCCTGCAGAATACCGAATTAACAGTGCAGGTGGACGTCCTCTCCTCTGATGGAAGATTCAGATATGTTCACTGCTATTTCTAACCAATACGGTAGTTTTAGATGGCAGGATGGGAACACAAAGAGGGCACCATCACTCTGGGTTAAGATAAAGTTTAGGGAGGTAATATGACATGTAAGGAGCAGAGGTAATTGTACTTCTACTTTTCTGTATTAGGTGCTGTAGTCCATTGCTTGCTTTTAAAGATCTTGGATTCAATATTTAGTAAGGGAGAACATCAAAATATTTGCTAGTAGACTTTAATCCATTAACTTTGTATTACTACTGTCAAGGAAGGCAAAAATGGAGAGTAATTGCCCAAACTTTTCAAAGACCAGAAATCACAGGACAGGCCCATTGAACTCATTAGGATAAGAATAACTTTTCACTTTGCAAGTTAGTAACTGGGCATATTCAAAATAATTTTCTATCTTACAACCCAAAAAAACCTAAACAATTATGAGCTAAATTTTATACCAGATATTTTAAAAAACCTAAGCATTAATTCAGGGAGGATCTGGATTTCTCTGAGGAATTTGACTCCTATACACTGTTTAAACATGGAAAATATCTTTTGCTTGTCTTTTAGGTTTTGCAACATTAGCCAAAACCTCCCTAATAATTTACATAACACAAGCAAAAAGTAAGATTGTGACATGGGAAGACTGACACTTTCTCTGCTCTACAAGGCAAATATAGTCTTTACTGAAAATACATTTAAATTATATACTAAAAGAGCTTGTAGCTGGGATTTCACTTCAAAACTTATCTGTACAGAGCACATTATACTTTTAGGGAAATGACTTGAAATAAATATACTATGGTTACCATTAAATGTTCCCATTTGCCAAGAGTTACCACATGAAACATCTGAGATCACAACTGTTTCCCCTGCAATTTGAACAGGATATATGCTTGTGGTAATTTTGTGGTCACCAATGAGAAATGTCTTTGTCATTTCCACTGTACTTGGACACACAGATTAGAAGGAAAAAAAAAAACACCAAACAATAGGAACCAGGCTTAAGATTTGATTGGAATAAAAGCTATCATCCCAAAAATCTAATCTGTACATTTAGCATATCACTCACAAAAATACAGAAATGAAGAAACTTTTTACCTTTAGCTATTCAACTGAACTTCTACATCACATAATTAGAAATGGATATATTCAAGCAATACAAAATAAGAAGATAAATTAAGGAAAACACCAGGGGAGAAGAGATACTGCCAAGAGTTTTCTGCACTGGGATATTAGTTCCTCCACCAGTAAAAGTGTGTCAAGTAGGTACAGCAAAGAAATACTCAGTATCTACAGAGTGCATCCACCCCTACTTCATCAGGGAAGTGACTCTGTTCTGTCACATTTAACTGTGATTTTCATATGCTGTCAGCAAAGTTTGTGTGCTTAGTGGCTGCATTTATCATGAGAAATAGCTCTTCTCTCTTCATTAATTTCTTTGATTCAAAATATTGCTTTAGGCAATGAGCTGCTCTTTCCAGGTTACACTCTCATAAGGAAATGAAAAACAGCTCACGCTGTAATAAGAACAGGTTTTTGATGTTTTCATCTTCAGATGTCCCAGAAATACCAGGAAATCAGCCACTTCAGAAGTAGGTACAGATGAAAAAACAGGGTAAAATGTTTAGTCCAAGGAGTGAGTAAAGCTTCATTCAATCTCAACCAATTCAACTGTTCCTCAGTCTTTATCTCCCATGATTCTACAATGGTTTCAGATGATTCTAAGACTTCTATTTCCCATCAGTACAAGCTTAACATATGTGCTACATTAAATTCTAAACCCAAGTCATACCAATTACACAAAATTAATTTACAATTTTGCTCTGACTTGAACCTAAATATATATAAAAAATTAAAGCAGAGGTAAGCCATATAATTGCATGACAAGCAATTATCACATCATATATAAATGATGCAAAAAAATTATTTTGGATTAATGTATTGAACTTTCACAGAATGAAAAATAACATGTGTGGCTACCAAATTCTACTATGGGTCTAAAGGATGTGATCACCACCAAAATCAGTATTATAGGTCTGAATATTCTTTTTTTTCTATAGAAATTTGCATTACACAAACCCCAGTTGTTTGGGTAAATGACTACACAGATCCTCTGTACTCAGTTGGATAGGGTGCTAACTTTGCTTCTGTTGAGGCAGTGACACAAAGTGATGCTATTTGTACTAGATGCTCCTGTTATCAGTGTGAGGTGTGTTCTAAAGTGCCCATGTTCTTCTGCTGAGGCATAACAAAGCGGGCAGCTGAAGCTGTACCAAGTATGTACACACTTCTAGCACTGTGCTTTGGTTAGGAATGCTGTCTTGTACTGAATTGTTCCATCAGACATCTTTAAGATCTCATTAAAGGAAAGCTTCGTGGCTGGAATAACTTTGGAAGAAGTCTGACAATTTTACTAGCTTACATTCAAAAGCACTGGCTCTTTCTAAAGTTCAGTCACTTTTAGTAACCGTAGGAGAACATGAACAAACTGTATAGTGGAAGTACTAATACTCAACTATTATCTACCAGTGATTTTTTTCCTTACATCCTGGAGATGTGCACCAGAGTCTCTTACTCTATATGATTGCAGAATATTACATAAACATAACTGAAAACAGCCTGGAAACCATATGGGCTGTTTTGTGATTCATATTAATTGGCAGATCTCCACTGAATGTAAGACCTCCAGACAGCTTTTGTTCAAATCAGTAACAGAACTATAACTGCTGTAAAATATCAGATTTATTTTCACCAGTAGATTTATTATTCTTGCTTGCTGAAGTTTTCTGTTTATCTCCCAGCAGGACAAAATATATAGGAATGAAATAACCACTCCCTTAACTCTAGTGCCAAGGAATATAATGTCAAAAAGTGGTACCATGCCTCTCTGCAGGTCTGCTGGATTATTTTACAGTGTTCATTGCTTTTACTGAAGATTAGCAACATGGGTGTCATTAATTTCACATAACTGCAAGCAAAAGTGTCCCACCTGTGCATATGGCTGTTCGGGATTTGTACTCCCATCAGGAAATTCAATATAAAGGAGAAATAGCTGGTTTTAAAGTCTTGTTTTCACCTTAAAAAATCATCTGTGTAAAAACAACATTGTGTGATCTGAATCCATGTTTCAGTAGTTTGCATGCAATATTTTCTCAGTATATATGTAAGAATCGTCATTCCTGAGGAAAACTAATATGGCTAAACTTTCCTTTGGTGATTGTTATCAGGCCATATTCCAGATCAGATTCCTTGCACACATTACAGTTGCATCAGACCAAACATTTAAGTGAACCTTTGAATACATTGGAAAGAGTATGAAATTAACCTCTTCAGTAGTATTGTTGAAATGCTTCATAACAATGTGATGTATGAAAACATGTAATAGACTTTTTGTAAAAATCTGTCTTTAAAATCCACTGCAAAACACCTCTATGCCATTTGACATGTCTGTCCAGTGTTTGCTTCTGGCAATTTCAAACAAACTACAAGAAAACAATAAAAGGCCTCTTCCTCAAAGTAATAAAAATAAATAAAAAATGCATTTGCTCTCTGAATAACCTATGGAACATGATTTACTCTAGTGTAGCAGTTCTGAGCGCTGTCAAGAAGTGAGTCAACACAACAATACAAAAGAATAAAAAAACCTCCACTTATTTCGCATTCCAATTTGTATAGGATTTATTCATTTCCGTGGGCATGACTTAAAAATTTAGCAGAAAAGCTTCCAACAATTGACCTGAATTGATCCATTGTTTCATTTCTGGTAGACAGATAATTTCTTTTAAGGAATATGACTGTAAATATACATGCTTCCTAGTAAAACATTTTGGACATATGAGTAGAACATAACATGTTGAATTAAAAAGAAAATAATTTGGACAGACCAGTTAAGTGTAAATCAAGTTTGAACGTGAAAGGGCAAACCTCAGTACTTAGCCCAAAAAACTGGGCTGTGCAACTCAAAATACTTCAGGGCCTTGCAGGGTTGTCTGCAATAGGATGAGATCCCTCTCTCTGAGCAGCCCAGTACATCAGAGAGACATCCATACTATAAAAAGAAACTCGCATGTATGCCAAGAGTTTCTGTATGGTTCTTGGTGTAAACAGAAAAGAAGATTGTTTCCACTGCAATCCCTCTAAAGCAGAATAAAGTGCATCCTTTTTGGCTAGACATTTCAGATCTCTGCTCTCCAGCAGAGTCCCCACTGGAATTGCATTGGAGCATGGAAGTCATCTGATAGGTTGTGTTCTTTGCATTTTGTGGGTGTCTGACACAGTTGCTTTGACATCTAATCATCTTCTGTAAAGAGAATTTCAATTGTTTTACAAAGCCTTTATAAAATCATAGCTGGAATAGAATGCAAACGTACCTTCCAGAAGTAAAAGTGCCAGGATCAAAACTTTGAGAATTTTTTTTCATTATCTGTTTTTCTGTTAAAACTTATTTAAAGCATTACTACCAATGTTTGGTCAGAAAAAATAGCTAACTGCAAAGCTATCTTTTTATATTCAAGGAAGTCTGGTTTTATATGAAGATGATAAACATACATCTGGGCCTTCACTTATGGGTAATTTAATGTAACCAGAATGACTACTGCCTTGAAAGACAATCTGAGAGAGACATTGTGTCAAAACCTGTGGTTTGTCTCCTGAAGAATACATTACCTTCTTGTTTAAATCAAAACCCACATTTTGAGTCTTTTTCTATTCACATGTACTGCCCAACATTCAGAATATTTCTTTACATATCTTAAATCATATGGCTTGGTTGGTGTGAAGTTAGAACTACAGTCCACTGCCTGTGGACTCTGCAACACTACTGGGTATAACCTGACAAATGAAGCTGAAGTTATGTCCTGCCTTTTGCAGTCCCAAGAAAATTTCTGGATTCAGAGGGAGAAGCAATAGAAAAGCTATATTTAACCTGCTTCTGTGAAGTTAAAATTTGAAGATGTCTCTCCTTCGCTGTCTTTGTTGTCAGGCATTAGACTTGCCATCATTTGGCATGCTTTATACTATAAGTGGTAATCTTGACAGAGACCCTCTTTAAGTAGAACATGTTACAACTATTGATTTTTAAATCCTGGTAAGAATCTAGTCAGGTGTGTTTTTCTTGATACTTCTTTCCTGCAAAAGCCCAATTACTTCTAGAATTAGCTTACTTGAAGGAAATGATCCCATTTCTATATAACACAATACAACACAAAATAGCTGCCAAACTAAACCTTGTTTCTTAATCCCGTTTTGAACAAAGATCTGGGAAGAAGCAATTAGACAGCTTCTAGAAATGATACAGGTCAGAGTGGTCATAAATTATTGGTGATTGAATCTTGATCGGTATATCACCAGAATATTACAGTAAAAGCCTTAGGGAATGCAATAAGTTTGCCTATGTTGCCAAGTCATACTCTTTGGTCAATGTATTTCCTATAACATCATGACTGATTAACCACTTCAGTCCAGATTGTGAGCCATACATGACAGCCAACAAAAAGGGACTGTCATAATGTGGTCAAGGAAGAAAAAATAAAACCCCAACAAACAAACAAGAATAAAAATAGAACATACAAACCTGCTAGAAAAAGGAAAATGGTCATCATCTTGGAGCATGTGCCTCAGCTCATGCTACTTGTTAAAGAAAACATGTTATTTTACAGGAATGTCTGATCTCTCCTACCATGACTACTGTTTTGTTCTTGCACTCTTCTTGATCTCAAATATTCCAGTCTCTGCAGCTCAGAGATTAGCAGGGAAGTGTGCAGTAAAGGACTAGTGTGTAATTTTCAAGGATCTAGCACCATGGAAATTCACTGTGTAATGTCAAAAGGAGATTTAAATCATTCAACTTATTAGATTAATAACAATGTTTATATACAATGTATATGAAATGGGAATATTTTCAGTGTACTGCAGCTGTAAATATCTCTTCCCTTTACCAAGCCCTAGAGAGCATGCTTCAGTAGAAGGTGAAGAGTTAGTTGCTTCTAGTTTTCTAATCATTGCTCAGCCTCCATGGACTATCTAATAATTCTGAATGCAAAGCCAAACCCAGCTCTTGGTTTGAAATTACCAAAAACTTGTAGGTGTCAAACTTTATTTTTTGGTCAGGCTTATCTGTAATTTTTTTCTCATGTACCTGTATTTTAAACATATTTTTTCACAAAATCAGACATATACTTTAAGAGGTGTTTAACAGGTAATGCCAGAAAATGCAAACCACAGTGTTCATTTGTTCTGTGTTCAGTGGTGTAAACCTTCAATTAGAGGCTAATAAACTGTTACCTTATATAGGGAATCTTTAAATACTTGGTGTTTACAACACAGTACTTGTATATATATTTGTAAATACAGTTTTATTAGGAGCTCTATGCACCTTATGGCAGGCACTGTTGTAGGTTAATATGGTGGAAGTAAAAAGGAACAGTGTCCTTGCTTCAAATGACAATAACAGCTTCAGATTTCAGGAGTATGGACTTCATTCTGAGAAACATTGAAAATCTTCCTAACCAGATGTCTCACTAAAATGCATGGCTAATCAACACTTAATAGCTAGAAGCCAATTGCAAGAAGCAGAAGTTACTCCTGAAGTTTTTGCTGAAATGAAAGTTCAAGAGTCACTGTAGCATAAAGGATATTTGATTGATTTTAGCTTAGGATTTCCATTTCTCACTTCCCATAGGCATCCCCAGGAGTATAGTAAAGTACAAAGACCTGAAGTGGGTTGTAGGGGACTCTGTGATACTTCTGGGTGTCCATAGATACTGTTCTTTGTTCTGTAGCTTGAATAAAAAGAATAATGTGATCTTAGTGTAGCTGAACAGGTACTGTCTATGCTAAAACTCCGTTGTTTAATCCAACTACAAAAGCACTCAGAGGAATTGTGTACTTCAGAGCAAAAAGCACTTTAACAGTGTGGGATGTAGATGAATAGAAAACATTCCTAAGTATGTGTTTTCCTTTTTCTTAATAATTGCATTTTTTAAATTAGATGGTGGGTTTCACTAATGTGCCTTCTGTATCCATGTGCATCTCTAGGTGTTTTGAGAGGCTGAGATTTTTTTTTTTAAACAATTGCCATTCAAAAATCACTTAAAAGTTTAGGTTCTTGCAAAAGGCTTCATCTTAAAAACAGTTTTAAAACAAGAAAAATAATATTGTCTCATAGCAATAATTCATGTTTTAAATATGAGCCATTTCGAGTCGTCAAACACACAAGAAAATTATAATCTTTAGCTATTTTAACTAAGTCATTCCTTCCTGCCTTCTTTCCTTCCTTTCTCATATTTTGGAAACCAACTAACATTCTTCCCCCCCAAAAAATTACCTCAGAACAGTTCTTGGCTATCCTTTTTGTGCGCCGAGGTTTTGATACTGAGAGCATGTTAATGGCCAAATTATAAACATTTGAGAATTAGAATTCGGAAGACAAACATTAACAGACCCTTAACTGCAGCAGCACAAACCAAGATGCTATAAATTATGGGGTGGTGGTGTTAAAAGCACTGGCTTCTTGGTATCTGGCACTCAAAACCTTTTCATTTGGGTATGTATCAGGCTGCAGAGAGGTTGCCACTTGCCACTTGGGCAGTATTCAGCTGGCAGTGAACTTTCTTTAAAATTCAGGCCAATTGATGGCTTAGGCCTGCAACAGAATATTTTATTGTTATACCATGAGAAATATTTACCCTTCTGTTTTTTTTTTCTCCTTCCTTCAGTCTCCTTTACTCTCCTACCAAGGATTTCCATGTGAGACAATCCTTGCCAAGCTTCGCAGCTATATGTATGAACAATTCTGGCACAGTATTTTAATGAGTTCATTTCTGTCTTTATAAACATGCATGCAGTCAGGATAGCTTCATGGACTTCCCATGCATCGTGGGCACATGCTCGTAGTTGCCTTCCTTGGTATGAGCACATGCTGTCTTTGTCAGGGACAAAAGAAGCTTTGAACACAGGCTTCTCAAAAACCTTAAAGTTGCAGACTTAAGCTGAAATTGTCAGTAAAAGGAATTTTTATGTCTTCTGTTGACCAACAGCTACAAGATGACATAAGTCTGTTTGTGCCTTGCACAGGAAGTAGAATCACTGTTCCTCGTGTGCTGTTGCTGGCTATGGGAGCAGTTAAACTTCTGGATACAGTCAGCAAAGACAAGTGTGTGGCTTTTAGCATGTTCTTTCTGAAAAAGTAAACAAGGGCCCTGCCCTTTATACTTAGATCTGTCTTAGGTGAACTTTCACATATGTGAAATGATTGTCTACATACTGAACTGAAATGCATCACACTTAATAATGGTTGTTTGCTTGTCTGATATAATTTTGCTGCCTATCACTAAGGGGCACACTCCTCACATTCATTGAACTGAATCAGACAAACAGTTCCTAAAGCAGGGAATGCTACAATGTGTCATAAACAGCTTCTTAGGCAATGCTCTTATACCTATTTATTCCCTCCATTGTATTTAAAGTGTAAGAAACCAGTTGTGAAACACATTGCTCCTTTATAGTGAAAAAAACCCAGCCCAACTGTTGTCATTTCTAGAATGCTGAAGCCCCTTCCCTAAATAAACATGTCATTTGAGTTGTTACTGGCAGGTGCCATTCTGCCTCTATAGAATTGGATGAAAATATTCTACCAAACGGAGATCATGTCTAAGGTAAGATTCTTCTCCACACGGGGTTTGGAAGTGATGTCTTAATAGTAGCTTCAGGATCAAGAGTTAAACAGAACTTCTCATGAGCAATGTGCTGTGATGTATTATCAGCTCCTTCCTTGTCACTTTTTTTTATTGATACATTTGTTGACTGGGTCTGACACCACAACTATTCATAAGTAAGACCTGAGTATGGCCAGTGCAAAATAGTCTCTTCTGGAGTCTTGCAAAGACATGAAGGGAGAATCACTTTTTTACTCTGCTTTTGACCAATGTTTTTTTGTTTGTAAGTGTGCTAGGCAAACCAGATTGCAGTATAGGAGAACAATACCTGGTTTGTAAGAGATTTGTATTTATTGTCCCACTGGACTAATAAGGTGCTTATTGACTTGATTGAGGTCAGAATAGCTCTCAGTGAAGACTAAGTTTCACTAGATTAGGCTTCACTATACTTCCTAGGCTTTACATGAGTTCACAACTGTGTCTTTGCCCTGTGGAACAACAAAAAGGTCTGCCACAGAAATAACACAGAACATGTTTAGACAAAGCCAATGGATATGCTGCATAATTACTCAGAAAAATACTGTCTGTTAATTTGAGGGGGGAACTGTAAGTACTAATATAGTTAACAAACCTGAACAGTCAAGAACACTAACCCTAGTGACCTAGGATGCATCTCTGCTAAGACATGTTAGTTCCCAGTGTTGAGAGATAGTTTGGAGTCCACTCTGTGTGCATAAAAACTTCCTGCAGCTGAAGCCTTCTTTACTTATTTGTAAAACCATCTTGTTGGCTTGAATGTAGTCAGCTGTGTTGTCAGATAGCAGTGCTTTAAATAAGGATGTACTGACATTGATTAAAAAGACAATTACTGAAAGAGCAACAAGTTACACAAGGGAGTAGCACTGAAGAATTGAGGACATAACTTCTTAAACTGCTCGAATGTCATCTTCTGGAGCACAATTGGATTCTGTCCATATAAACAGTCTGATGAAAAGCCCTGTTCCAGGAATAGCCTGTGTCCTTAATTCAAGAGTTAGTAAAGGCCATAGAGAATTAAGTGTGATAAGCAGTTGCACTCTACATGGTACCATGGGAAGTTGTAAAAGGAGTAGGTTGATCTAATTCCTCGCTTCAGCCCATAATAGATTGCCTCTGATCAGTTTTCATTTTGTTCTCAAAATTAGTGAGGTGCAGAAAAAAAAAACTTGTCTTTTATTAGGAAAAAAATTACAGCTGTATCTTTGTATGAGAATAATGTGGGAACATAAGGCATAGCCTTACATGTAACAAATAATAGCTATTGCTATGTTTGTTGTTTGTAGTACATGCCAATCTTGGCACACGGACAGAAAAACTTGGTAAACAGGCAGGTGGAATGGTAACATTTAATAATGACCCTTTTATGTGACATGTGTATTCGTAGAATCATAGAATGGTTTGGGTTGGAAGGGATCTTAAAGATCATCTTTGGGCTGGAAGGGACTTTGAAGATCAACTAGTTCCAAACCCTATGGGCAGAAACACCTTCCACTAGACCAGATTACTCAGAGCCTCAATGCAACCTGGACTTGAACACTTCCAGGGATGGGACATCTGCAACTTCTATGAACAACCTGTTCCAGTGCCTCACCACCCTCTCAGTAAAGAATTTCTTCCTAATATCTGATCTAAATCTACCTTTTTTTTTAGTTTAAAACCATTATCTCACATCCTATCACTATTTATCAGCCTGATAACAAGTCCCTCCCCATCTTTCCTGTATGTCCCCTTTAAGTACAGGAAGGCTGCTGTAAGGTCTCTCTGGAGCCTTCTCTTCTCCAGGGTGAACAATCCCCACTTCACAGGAGAGGTACTCCAGCCCTCTGATCATCTTCATGGCCCTCCTCTGGATGTGATGCAACCGGTCCATGTCCCTCTTTTGTTGGGGGCTCCAGAGCTAGATTCAGTACTCCAGGTGGAGCCTGACCAGAGAGGAGTAGAGGGTCAGAATAAACTCCCTTGACCTGCTAGCCACACTTCTGGCCAGCAGCCCAGGATATGGTTGGCTTTCTGGGCTGCAAGCACATGTTGCTGGCTCATGTTGAGCTTCTCATCCACCAACACCCCCAAGTCCAGGCTCGGTCCATTCTCTGCCCAGCCTGTATTTGTATTGTCACAGGGAGAGTAACATTTGAACTGCTTATAAAGGAGACTTTGCTTAATTGCAGCAATCTATTATACTATGGAATAGCTTCCCAAGGGGAAAAGAGGAAACTTATTGTCATTTAGAAAAAGCTTCCATAGTACTCTGGAAAATACAGTGTAGAAACAATAACATTTTGGCAGAAGGTAGAGTATATTGCTTAATGTGTCTCTTCTGTAATATCTGTGCTTTTATAGTATCGAGCCACATTCTAAACCTGAAGGTTAATGTCTTCAACCATGAAGACATGCTGATTTGGTCACAGTCTGATTCCAGTTTAGAACTGCACTCTGAAATAATGAAGCTCAGCAGTAGAACAGGGTGCATCCTGGCTTTGGGCTTTCCTGTGCATGTCTTAATTTGAAAAAATGAATAATTTTTCTCTAATGGAGGTACATTTTGAGAACTTTTAAGAACCTGAATTGAGTCAAAAGTGGGTTGGGGTTGAAGCTGGAGTTTTGTGAATTTAGATTAAAATTTTCAATACTCACATAAAACCTGATTTGACTGTACTGGCTGAATTCCAGTTTTACCCTTTGATTTTGCTGAAAGTCAAGCCAAGGGGATGGTCCAAAACTAGAACATACAGAAAAGGTCTTGAAAATAAAACATATTGCGTTTGTTCATATGCACCCAATATTTGTATATAAACAGTACCATGGTTCCTTCTTACCAGTAACTACAGGTACAGTGGTAAGAAAATATTCAGTGAACTGAAACATAGTGCAAAACTCGAGCGGAGTTCATGAAAAGCCCTGGCCGTTTGGTTACTTTTGCTTTATTTCAAGTTATATCAGTGGTAAAAAGAACTAAACATGAACAAAGTAACTGTCCCTGGTTAAAACTGACAATTTCAGAAATATCAGAAAAAAGATTATTTCCATCAAATTTCCAGTCAAAATTTTAGAAAATTAAAAATCATTCTGGAAACTTCAGTAATGATCTAAAAATATGGTTTCCTCCAAAGGGTTACAGTCTAATTTAAGCTATTAATTGAAGGAAAGATAACAGAAAAATAAGGATAGGAATGGGACAGAAGAAATTTGTGAGAACATGTTTGTCTCATTTCTTGTGATACATTTGGTACATAAGATGTTTTCCTTTTAACTGTACAGGCATTATGTAGCCATAATTACAGAGGGTTTTTTGTTATTGCTTAGCTAAACCTGAAAAGCCAGATAAAATCCGTGGAGATGCTTTGTTGTTCTTTTTAAAATACAGAAGATATTTTGTCCTAAATTTGCAATAACCTTTTATTGTAGTTCAAGTTCAGTTTTTTTCAGATTTTTCTGAAAGTTTGGGTGTTTTAGAAACAAAATATTTTGAAAGTTATGAACTATTCTCCATAATTCATTTGAACTTTTCTGTTTTAATGCTGGAGCTTCGAATTGTCTATCATTAAGTATTGGTGATAATATCTGCAGTAAAGGATAGGTGCATTTAAAGTCAGAAAAAAAATTTCGTTTTCCCATCTCTTCTTCCTTTTTGTCAAGCTATAAAATTAAACTAATTTGACGACTACACTTTGCTGTAAAGATGGAACATTTTGCTATGAACAAGAAAACCATTTTAATATAATGAAGTCAACATATGAAAGGAGTAGACAGTGCCTAGGGAAAACAAGAAAAACTTTGTAGTAAGAATTCTATTATGGTATTCATTTTTAATTTACACTTGGATATAATGAGCACCATGTCAAAATGGAAGTGTGAACATGAATTTGATGTTGTTGACAATTCCTGACTGACAGAGACACTAAAATTTCAGGAAATTTCAAGTTAAGAGCCTGCTTCCTTTCTGATCCATTCTATTTCTGCCACTCACAATTCATTTATTAAAAATAAAGATGAGTGAAAACAAAATGCAAAAAGTAACTTTATCTTTGAACAGGAGGCAGGAACATACGCATGGTGGAAAGCACATTTGAGAAGCTAAACAGAACATTGTTGGAATGAGATTGAAAACAAATACTTTCAGCAACTTTTCCTGGGCAGGGCTGTCTTTTCTCCACAGATTTCTTTCATTTCCCTTTTGCTATTGGGCTTCTTTTAACTGTCCAACAACTTACCTAATAATGAGAAAACAAATACCAGCCCTTAAAAATTATGACCACATGCTTCCACATGGCTGTATATGAATTTACAAAACCAAACTCAGTCTTTCTCATGCATTGCCTTTCTGTGATCAGTTAATCTAGGAAACTGTGCATGCAGACTAGAGTCTGGAGTACTCCAGCTAGTTTTCCAGTTGCAGTTACTAACTTGACAGAAATTAACTTGACTTTCAATCTGTGATGCTACATTTAAAAAAAAATAAAACAGAAATCATCACTCCTCCTATGGAAAGATATAGTCAAAGACTGAGTGTAGTATGTAACGTTCTTCTACTTAAAAATTGTCCGTTGATGTGTGTGGCTAGCATTGGTAATGCACAAGTCTCCTTTGGTTTTGAGATGGGAAGTTCCTGCTATGGGATTACAGGAGACCAAGAAAGTGTGCATTAAACAGCATGGAAGTTCACCAGGCAGTAAAACTGGACTTTGGATAGCATGAGAATAATTTCTGTTGCATGTGGTTTGTCATCTCCCTTTCAGATCTCAGCAGGAATATTTCAAGAAAAGCCTTCTTGAAGTTACTTGTATTCTTTCAATTTCAATCAGTATCAGATCTAAAGGGAACCTAAGTACAGGAAAGATAAAAGATTACCTAAAATTTCTGAACCCTGGAGAAAAAAAATCTGCATTTAGAATATATGAAGCTCAGTGCTGTTGGGGAAATTTCCAGAACCTATTTATCAAAACTTAAAGCCCATACATGCTCAGTTGTAGTTTCTAATGAACATATTCTGAGAGTTTCTGTGGAACATATTCTGATACTGAACAAATTCTGATTCATAGTATTTATGAAAATTGATGTTATGGTTGTTCATAATGTTGATAATCTCTATTTCTAGAGCACTAACAGTGTTCATAGATGTATCTAGGAAAAAGATCCTCTGTCACAAACAATTTACAATTCCAAAAGCAATTGATGTCAATAAATTTATTTTATACCAACTGGATTGACCATTCTGAGATTTTATTCAGAAGGCAAAGCATTTCCCTTTAATCATGGGCTGTAACCAGCTGGCTCACTCTAAACCTCACTTAAAGTCAGTAATATCTTTAAGTATTCTGCTGAATACTGGCACTTAAATACTTTACTGAAGTAGGCCTTCAGATCCAAGCATTATTTGTGTTGACGCCTCGTGGTCCTTGCAATAGAGATTAAAGGAAGAATCTGAATTTGGAGAATATGATGGCATAGGGACTGGATTTTTAAATGGAAATTAAAGTACTTTGTCAGCTTTGTGAATCTCTCTGGAATTTAGATTTTAAAGCAATCTATTTACATTTTAAAATGTTTTATTTAGGTATTTAAAATAAGTTTCCCAAGAGCTTAGTCTGCATGTAGTAATTATGTTTAAAATACATATTTATATGTGTGACTTCCATTTGAAAGGAGAACAGGAATTAGGAATAGTATACACTTACTGCCAAAAAGCGAAGTCTGTTAGAGCAATCATTTGGTCCACCAGAAATGCTCTACTGCAAACAGGGCTACTTTGTGTCTGTGGAAAAGGAAGTGGCTGTAGTTTAAAAAAAACAGCAACCACTGAACAACTTCTTCTCTGTATGCTTTTGCCTAAACCAGGAAAATACCCAACAACACGTACAACAGAGAGGCTTCGGAGAAAAGTAACAAATGCTAATCCAAACCTGGCACAAAAAGACAGACAAAAGAATTTCTAACATGTTATTTGTAGGTGATCAGGTATACTGAAAGATGAAGTAATTGCCTTGCAATTTTGAGTATCTTACTTGAAAATTGGTCAGTTAAATGTTGGATGAAAATGGGCAGCATACTAGAGATTTGTCCACTGAGTGGGCAACATATGGAGAATGAATTACTTTTGCATCATATCCAGAAGCTCCACCAGACAGGTCCAGTTCCTGCTCTGCGTTACTATAAACAAAAAGATTTTAAACTCAAGCTGGAAGGCTAGAGATGACAAGTGCCTACAGATAGACGGGGCAGAAAAATAAGTCGTTAAGTGTGGTAGTCAGCATTATAGAACCATCTCTGAAATCTACTGTAGGGTGAAGTCTCTGAGACACAGAATGGGGAACCAAGTTGTTGTTCCAAGGGCAGTCTGAACATACGTCTGAAGATATGACTTGGCTATTTGAACAAATCCTGGTCACAGACATTCTTGAATGTGCTGTTGGCTGAATGTAGCTAAAACAGTTACTGAACTATAACTAATTAAAGGGAAATCCATTTGCTTAATGAAAGTGGACTGAGAGGATACCAGGTATTCAAATCCCTTCCCCCAGTGTTCTGTGCATCCTTCTAACAGTTAACTGGCACTTAGGGAAGCGCTTTTTAAACCTTAACTTTTCAGACATATTTATCATGCCAATGTTATAAACAGTGTAGGATTTGAAAAGATGTGAAAAAAAGCACTATGATATAGTTGCTGCATTATAACGTTAAGCTTCTAAAACACAGCAGTATGTTTTTCTGAGGTGCAGCTAGCCAAGCGTCTTGCTGCCAGGTTTCCATGATCTCCTAGGGTAAAGTGGCAATCATTTAAGAGTTTGAGTCCTCAATATTGTAACTAATAAGGAGCCACAGAATGCAGAGGGGAGGTAGATCCACAAAGTTCACCTGTGGAGGAAAATGGGGAAGCTTCTGTACACTCCAGCATATAGAGCACTGTGACTAAACTGGCTCTTTGTTTGGTCTTGACACAGTGCCTACTAGCATAGCAGTACAGCCTTAAGGAATGTTTTTGCTATCACATGCATAAAAGCATCCAACCAGAAAATATAATGAATGCCTGCAATTTATACATAATTCACACATTTGTATATATATAAGGATATAACCTATTTTTGTGACCAATTCACAGGCATGAATGCATACATGTGTGCATGCATATGTGCAGTTTTGATTTTCTGTTTATGAAAAAGGCACTGTGGGAGAATTTTATTAACAGACACTAAAATATGGGTCTCTCAGATGCTTTGTACAAGTGTTTCACTTCATTTGTACTCAATGAGACATTCAGAATATAGAAATCTGACATAGCTCTTCACATGTTGGTATGTTGAGCTTTCAAGGACAATATTCCTTATTTGAAAATTTAATGCTGACTACTGATTTTGTTCTGTATTGTGTGACAATTTCAAGGACCTCTGATACTTAGGATCTTTTTCTCCTAACATCCATGAAAAACCTTCTTTGTTCCCCTCATTTTCCCAAACCAAAATTTTTATTTGTTCAGTTTTGGAAGCAGAGGGAGAAATGGAAGCACTCTGATCAAGAGTTTCTGAATAATTTTCTCCATGATTCAGAGGAATGGTATGAGGAATAATCAAGAGCAAGTACCAGTAGAGACAATAGGAGCCTCTATTGGAGATTAAGATACAGAAAATGTCAGGAGGAATACTGGTGTTGTGGCATTGTTTCTGCTAATTATACCTGAATTCCCACATTTGTCCTTGAGATTTGTTTTACTCATTAATTTTATAATGAGTAAAACCTTGAGTTGGCAATAAAATATAATTGGGAACTGCATGAGCAGTTTGGGTATAACTAAGCTACACAGAAAAGAGACGTTTTCATATGAACCACTGCAACTGATAAGCTACTTTGAACGGTGTGGATGAAAAATCCTATGGCAAGGGAGTGAGAGCTCCTAATAAAATCATCATTTAGTAATCAGGCAACACAACAAAGATGACAATATTACAATTTGCAATATAGTTTAATGGAAGAACACATCTGACCATACCAGTTGATGGTCAACTCCTCCTGCTTACCTGTTTTCCATTGCTACACAATCAATATAAGTGGTTTATTGTCCTATGATACAAATTTTAGCTTGTTTATAATTTTCAGTTATGAAATATAGAGTTCCCTCTACTATTATGTTCTTATAATAGTTTTCTTAGAAACTGTAATATTCTGGCTTAAGAATGTTTGAATTTTCTTAAACTTAACACCAAGTGAAATATCAGACAAGAAGTTTGGTCCAGATGCATTAACCACAATCAGGAAACATTTTTCCATTTTTTGTTGGTGTAAGTGAAGTCAAAAGTAATTTTTCTGTGATGGTAAATTAGTTTAATTCATGAGAACTGAAGGGGTGACTCAAGATGAGGAATCCTTGTATTTCAAATAAATAGCAGGAAGCTGATGCTAAGTCTGAAAGCATGAGACTTACTACCGGAGTGGGTCATTGACAATGATGGAGAGGAAGCGTCCATAAAAACATGGGTGCCAAAGGAAGAAATGGCGTCAAATGAAGTGAGAACCAAACTACAGTCTTTTACAGCTGAAAAAAGTGGATAGGCTTTTAGGTCCTTCTAGTCCACCATGGAAGGAACAAGTGCCCTTGTAGACATGGCCTAGTCAAACAGAGGAGATACAAAACTGACAATCTGTCCCCTGTGGCTTTTAAGGAATCTAAGGAATGTTTGGTAACAGCAGAGTGTTTAATCATTGTTTGCCTTATAAATTCCTGTTCTGGTCATTGCATTTGGCCTACCTAAATTATTTAAATATTTTAAATCAGAGAAAATCATTCTTCACTTCCTTCTCTTAATTTAATGAAAGGCTTTCTCTGTTGTAGAAAGCCTATTTAGGAGGTTTTTTCACCAAAGTGGCAGTATTGTAGATGAAAGTGCATTGTTTCATTTCAAAATATTTTTGAGTCTTTGTGGATTATAGCTCCAGATAGACATAGTAATTATAGAAAAATAGACCAATTAAAACTTTAATGTTGACTGAATTTAGTGTGCTCAAAACAGGCACAGATTTGGCTGCCTTATTATCTAGCGATTTCTGGGGAATGTATTATATATTTGATTCCAATATTCAGTTGTTTTTTTCTTTAAGTTCCTTGCTGTTAGTGCCTCTGGATCATATACCTCAGGATTTTGTTGTGGTTTTATTTCCTTTCTTTGGCCATTCATTTTCAGAGTCACGTTTCCAGCTACTTCCACTGTTGCCACACCTCGGGTATTAATATTTAACTTCTCAGGACAACTTTGACAGAATGGCATTTTTAAATTGATGTGTGTAATCTGGAAAATGTGTGCACTGATGAAGCCTATTAGTAGCACAAACAAAAGCCTTATTTGAATCCCAAGGTGGGCTTATTCTGCTAGGGATGAGCAGATGGCTTGGAAGCAATCCAGGACCACCCAAACTGATTGTCTGCTAGCCTGCTACACAAACACCAGGTATTTTCAAGTGAATTTTCCCACAAATGGTATCAGAATGCAAACATCTCCTCATGCCATTGTGCCTGCTTACCCCTAACTTTTGTTTGCTTGATTTTGCATTAACCATTTTACAAGATATCTCATTGTTTGGGGGTGGGGTTTTTTTTTGTTTTTGGTTTTTTTCCACATTAACTTTTGAAACTGGACATTGAAACACTCAGGCACCCCTTTATGTGGTTTCATGCCGGGAGCTCCATTAATTACTGTAGGGCAGAGATTTTAGATTCCCTACATAGACCTCCATCACTCAATGAGGGTTAGCTGATTGAAGTGGTAGTTTGTCATTGAATTTGTTCATTGGCACTTCAGGCGTGAATTTACAGGTCTCAATTTAAGTTCAGAACTTTTGGATTCCCTTCCACATGTTGCAAAATAATGTCAACTAGCTGGGCCAAAGCCTTCTTCCGTGTATGTCCTAGCCTGCCCATCAGGTTGTGTCCCAGACTCATCTCTGCCTCATGTTTACTGTCCCATTCCCCCATTTTTCTCACTCTGACTCCACTCTTTGTCATGCTTATCCTTCTCACCTTCACAGTTTCCACACATCTTTTTCATTTCAGTTCTTCTCTCCCCTGTCAGCTTATGCTAATCCCTGCCATTGCCCGGGTGTATAGAAGAGGCTGCATCCCTTTTCACTCTATTTGTCAGGTTCCAAAGGGTTTTCTGTCCCTGACTGCCCTCTGGGACTCCTTCCACCCTGCCCATGAACCAGGACCCCATAATGGACCTCTTCCCCAGGCTATCAGCCCCTTCTTCAGTAATGCCACAGCAGGGCTGTTCTCCAACTCCGCCCTGCCCTGCTGGGTCATGAGCCAGGTCCACCCACTAACCCATGGGCCATCCATAGATGGTCTGATGCCTGGGACTGGGGCCACCATGGCTTCCCTGCTCCTGGCTGGGGGTTGGATGGGCTCTGGCTGCCAGGCCCTGCCCTGGGGAGCCCCTCTTAGCTCCTGGCCCCAGGGAGCCGCCAGACCCCACTGTGCCCCAGAAGCACTGGTACACCCACAGAAGCTGGAAACCCCATTGGCAAGGCTAAGGCTGGCTCAGCTCAGGGCTACTGCATGTTCAGTGCAGGCATAGATTTTAGGAAGCATTTGCCAGTCTGCAAATATCTGCTACAGTTTCACATACAAATTGTGCCTTCTGAAATATTTGTTGTTTGGACAAGGTATGGTGAATTTTGCACAGAGTTAGGAATAAGACATCCTGCACCAAAGCACGGGAGCCCTACATCATCTTAAAGAGCAAAGGCATTTATCACACTGGACATAAAAGGCTTTTTCTTTTTTTCCCCTCACTTGCCCTCAGAAATTGCTGAGCTGTTTTGACTGAAAATTCCCCAAATAGCTCAAATAGCAGATATCTGCATAGAAGGTTTCTAGCTAAAATTAGAAAAAATTCTCAACTGGAAGTTAAAATTTGGCAAGGTTATAACAAGTTACAACCAACTGGAAAGGCTCAAAGCAACTTTAAGAATATAGGTGGTGCTCCCTGCCACACCTATAATTCATGCAGCTTATTTTTCTTAAGCTAAATTCATCCATTGACAAATTTATGAGCTGCTGAGTGTTGTGTTGTGTCTGGGCTTCAGAGTGCTTTGAATTAATACAGGAAAGCCTCTTTTACACTGAGCATGAGACATGTTTGAAATGCTGGCTATAACACATTTTCCAAAAGTTGTTTAAAATGATATAGTCCCATAAACACTGGCTGACCATACTCAGACTCTCCTCACTCCCTTTTATAACAAGTGTCTCAAATAGTTTGCTAGTATAACCTTATAGCATACTTATGATGTTTGGGAGTAAAGAAAATTAGATACTTTTTTTTTCTCTGTTGGGAAAAACCCAAGGGGTTGAGGCCTGAAATTGAGAGTTTTCTGAGAATTGTTTATGCTCTGGTCACAGAACCAGCAGGATTGAAATTAATGCTTCCAACCTCCCTCCTTTTTCTCTCTCTTCCCTGGGTAGCACAACTCCATATTTCCCTTTCTTCTCTAACCTGTGGATTCTTCTGCCCTGAAATGCCTCTTGTACAGCTTCCTTTTCTGGGAATTAGGATAACTTGAATTTTGGAACACTGATCATCCATATTGTCTGTGAAGAAGAGAGAAAATTCTTGCTCTCTGGCTGATTAGTCCTAATGAATTCTGCTCACACTTGTAGAGGGGAACTACGGGTGGATGGATTGGTCACAGTTATGTTGCATGACTCTCTAGGCAGAAGGACACATATCTGTTTAAAACTGACACAGACTCACCCAGTTATATCTTGACCTGCCTCAAGCTCCTTCAAAACCTGAATATAGGCCCAACTGCTGTTTTTCTATAGGATCAGGTATGTTGTGTGTTGAAGTCTGGTCCAGGAACACAAATGCAAAGAGATATTCTGTTGAACTGATTTAACCAGAAAAATGTCCACATACTGGTGTTACTAGGCATTGATCAGCACTTTTGTAGATTCAACCCTCTCACTTCTTTAGGAAATCCTGCTTGCAAAGCAATGCACCCAAATTGTGCAGTTTCCCAGTTGACTGTTTTTCCTCTGTTTTCAAAAGCACTCTTACTTGGTTAATTGTGTCCAGAATCTGGTGCATTATGTCTAAATGACTGAGAGCTGTAAACATTGAAAGGGAAAGGTAAGAGACTGCTGAAGCTAAAGGCTAATGAAAGCACTGTGGGGAGGGTGTTATGGCCTTCCACAAACACTGAGCAACTGAAGAGGCAATGGAAGGGATTAGTTTGCGCAGCAGAACAGTTTTGCCTGAGGTATGCCAGATGTCTGAACTGCAGCCGAGGACAAAGAACAACATTCAGAATGCACTGGGTTACTGAGAGTAGCCTTCAAACTTTGCTGCCTCCCACACTACTTTGTGGACTTAAGAATAAACCTGATGACTTATGAATTCAGTGTCATTCTCGGTATAACTCCAGGTCAAAGTATATTATTACTGCAATTATTATAATCCTTCCTCTAGGAAATATTGTAATGCTTCTTTTTCTTACAAGGAATGCTGTTGATTACTGTGGTAGAAGCATACTGCTTTGGTGCAGTGATTTGGGTACAAAAACCTTAATATCCCCCAAAGTCTTGACTTCAGTGGTCTCAGTCTTCTCTCTGTCTTCATTGAATGTGACAAATTAGATTTTGATAGCCTTGGTTAGGTGTATGTTACACGGGAATAATACTGTACTAGGGATTCAAGCAAGATCTTCAGAAAAGTTGCTTGAATGACATGGCTGACATAAATAAGCAAAGAACTGTGACTTGACTGGTAAAAATAGCAGCACTTTCTCATATGAACTGGATTTAGTTGAGAATCACTGCTTTAGACTATATCCATTTTTTCTATTAATGGGCATTAAACTTGCTAATGTATCTTTACAGTAGTAGGCTACTTCACAAAACAAATACCAAAAAAACATCCAGAAATGGAAGACAGGCTTGGATTCTTAGTTGTCATTCAAGCTGTGCCTTTAAAAATGGGCTGTTAAACACTACAGGAAAAGAAAGATAATGTGCTTTTGTTACATAAAACACAGTAAAGGAGGTACAGCATTTAACTGTCCATAAAAGGCCAAAACTTACTCTGCCTTCAACTGGAAGCATTCATAATGAATTGAGTGATATGCAAAAGAATTTTTATTTGTATCTTAGGAATGCATAACTGGAAATAATATGAGCAGTTCCTTGACAGTTCATATTCTGCTTAGAAAATATGCTAATAATTTGTACAGTCTCTTTAACCTGGCTCTTTATAAAATCTTTCTGGATGCTTTGAACAGAAATACATTCAGGACAAAGTATTTGTTCTGTTGTATTGCTCATGCAGACTGGTTTACTAACATCATTTTATTCATGAGTTTTATGTTACTAATTTCTATTTATATTTTTAGCCTAAAATTTTTGAAGCATTTTCTCATAGGAATAAAAAAAAATATTAAATTTGCTAGCGGATATCAGTATTTACTTCTAGCCTGGAAATGCCTTCCTTTTAGGTATTTATTCCCTGATATTTCTAGCCGTTATAGATTCATTAAGGATAAAATCAAAAGCAGCAAGTTAGCTTGCTTTCTGTTTTCGTTAACGAGGAACATGCAGATAATCACATATGTGAATTTTGCAGGATTCCAACCATTCTTTTAAAAATGTCTCTGCCTTACTTAAAGAAGAGCTCACCTGAAAGCATGTGTCATTCTCCCATCAGAACAACAGAGCTAGAGTGAGCACTCTCACTTCATTGGGAGCAAGTCTATAAACATCAGGAAAAACTAGAAGCCTGCACTGCACTGTCCGGTACATATTTCTTGCAGGACTTAATCTGAAAACAATTTCTTGGCAGTATTGTAGCTACTCTGTATTTGTTCAGTTTTAGTATCCAACACAGAAAACCCTTTTATTCTATTTGTTCAAATAAATCATACTCAGAGAAATAATGCTGCAGCAGTGAACACTGTACAACGTCCTGTCCTTAAAACTATAAATTATGGTGCTTGATTGTGTGATCTTCCTTGATTCCTAAGTGTTGGTTGGCAAACCCATGTGAAGCAGCTACAGTCCCTTTGTGGGAAATTCCTACCCTTTCTTCCAACTCTCCTTTCTTGGGAGCCCTACTATTATCATTCCTAATGTATTTTCTCCAACTGACTACTGAGGATATTTCCAGATTTCTTGCCAAGAACTTGCTAATTAAAGATACGTGGGTTTTGTTGTTGTTTTTTTATAAAAAAAAAAAAAAAAACAAACAAAAAACACAACTTCTTCTTGCTCTTAAATCAAAGACTCTTTCTAGAAATACCAGAAACTACACTGTGTTCATTTTCCCTCTGAAATCCATCTTTGACTGTTTTAAGCTTTCTGTACTCTTCATCTCAATAAAAAAGAAAGGAAATAATGTAACCCTGAAATGTACACATCTCTCCTTCCCACAATAGCCCACACTAAAAGAAAGTAAATATTCCTATTAATGATCTCCTCACTTAGGCCCAGAGAAAGCCTTATAGAAATAAGTATAGCTAGTATGATTGTAACGGTAGTTCCACATATCATTCTTTTTTGACATTGTCTGGTTCAAGGGTGTGATGATTTTGGGGAACTCCTATTTATGAATCTTAGTTCAAGTTATGGTTGTCTTACCATCATACTGATATACTGCTAGTGTCTTCAATGAAAGTGGAGTCAGTCGGTTGGTAACTTTCGCTGCTGCATATCTCTGCTGGATGGAGGTTATAGGTAAAATCTTAATGGACAACTGCTTTGACAGAAGTACATTGGGACAATCACTAAAGATGAGAGGAACAGACCCATGATTTTTCTGCAGGTGCAAAATCTCAAACAGCACAAGAGTAGCATGTTGATCCTTGTCTTTCAAACCCTAGGAGAATATATGGGTGCAAGAAAAGAGTTTAACTATAGATTCAAGGAAGGTAAACGAAAGGAAGTAAACTGTGAATAGAAGAGTCATAATTAAAAGCACAGGTAGGGAGAAGAGGAATCCTAGGTATCTTAGCTCTGATTAGAGCCTAAATATATCTCAGGAATGGTAGAAAACTGATTTAGAGAAAAGGGCATTAGTCTTTTCTCTCTATCTTGTTTCAGATTCCTGTGAAGAGTCTTTCTCTGGCCAGGTCTGTCTATGTAATTGCATGTGTTGGTCTCTTTTCCCAAGTAACAAGTGATAGGGCAAGAGGAAATGGCCTCAAGTTGTGCCAGGGAAAGTTTGGATTGTATATCAGGAAAAATTTCTTCACTGAAAGGGTTATCAAAAGTTGGAACAGGCTGCCCATGGGAGTGGTTGAATCACCATCTCTGGAGTTATTTAAAAGGCACGTAGACATGGCACTTAGACATGGTTTAGTGGTAGACTTGGCAGTGTTAGGTTAATGGTTGGACTCAGTGATCTTAAAGGACCCTTCTAACCTAGACGATTGTATGATCCTATGTCTTGAAATCTCAAGGTGAAATATGGTGTGTCTGGAGCTCTAAAAGTGTATTTCAGCTTTGTTGCACAAATCCATAGGCAGGATGGGACCTTGGCCCTCATAAATAAGGATTCCACATTTCGGTCTGAAATTTCTCGTTCAATGAGAGGTTTTCTGAGTAATAGATGAATTTTTAGGGCTGTGAGACACCCTGAAGTCATGCATGTATTTTCCCATTGAAAACCAAGGATATTTCTGTGAAACTACATGTGTCCAGTAAACCTTCCTCAGAAGGAAAACTGGAACTGCTCTCCACATGTATGTTCAGAGGTCATTGCCAGAGTCTGTGTCTGGATGTTGTTCAAATTCAGCAGTCTTCAATGATCCTCTGACTCAGTGAAGTAGATTCTAAACACAGGAGACTGAATAATGTCTCTTTCTATCCCAAACTTTCTAGCATAGGTTTCTGTGAAGGTCTGTAACTGACTATCATGGTTTAACTCCAGCTGACAACTAGGACCACGCAGCCATTTGCTCACGTCTCATCCTTCTCCCAGGAAGGGTAGGTAGAAAAGGAAGGGAAAGTAAAAAACCAAAACTTACGGGTCAAGATAAAGACAGTTTAATAGAACAATAACAGAAAAGGAAAATAACAACAACAGGAGCAATAATAATAATGGTAAAAGAATATACAAAACAAAGTTAATACTCAACAAGTTGCTCTCATCACTTGATAATTGGGTGCCCATCCCATCCCAAGCAGTGATCATAGATCCCTGCCCCCTGGCCAACCTCCGTTTATATTCTGAGCATGACATCTATGGTGTGGAATATTGCACTGGCTGTTCCTCTGTTCTGTCTATGTTCCCTCTTAGCTTCTATGGGAAGCAGAAAAAAGTCCTTATTAATATAAATATCACCACTAACACAATATGCAGTATTGACACTCCTTTCATACCAAAGCTGAAATATAGCAGGCACTAGAAAAAAATTACCCTATCACAGCTGAAATGTCCAATTTCTTATATGTTGGTGTGTTTTTTTTTTTTTCTAGAGGCATCTTATCTTCTGATTTTATGCCTAACCATGTTATGCTTGGTGGGCTTTATTCATGTAGTAGGGGAAGGTACCTTGACCTTACTTTCCATTATCGTTGGAAGTTTGTTTCTAAGTGCATTGAAGTGCAGTGTGTTACTACTTAGAAACAGCCTTGTTGGGAAAAATGCAGGATTGTTTAAGCTTTCCTTGGAATGGGTCAATCTTATTTTTAATTGGAACCTTTTTAGGCTTTCTTTCACATTTCATACTATTAAACTTTGTCAAAGCCCCATTCAATAGAAGTGAAAGATGATTAACAGAAGAGCTTTGTGAAACAGGGACTTTGTAAGTGCCACATCAGCCATAACATTTCTCTCAACAAGTCGAAATTTATTTATATGCTTTATTTCAGGATTCAATTGCTGACATCTCAGATGTGTTTGATTTGTGTTGATCTTGCCAGGGAATGGACAGAGTGTCATCAAAATGTGTCATCTAGGCACAGAATTGTATTTTTCTATTGTTGTTCTATTTCTAAACTGTTGTGGTAGAAGTCCATACACAGTGGATATTATTCCCTTGCTAGATTGCCTGTTAGTTGGCTTTATTAGAAAGTCAGAACGTAATTATGAAAACTTACAGATATATTGGCAAAGTTACTAAGAATAAGAGAGTTCTTATAGCAATTTACTATTTATAGCAATTTTCATCATGATTATAATTTTTCATGAATAGCCTATTAAGATGGATTCTGAAATCCTCTTCCTCTTATGTGTTAAGCCAGTTTATATTTGGTGGAATTACTTCTGATTTGCACTAAGATCAGAATCAGACCCAGAATCACATCAATTTCTTTTTTTCCCACTCAGTTGTTGTAAAACTTTCCCTTAGTAAGAAAGTAAGAGCAAGTCTCTACCATTCGCAGTTCAGAAATATAAAAGGGATTGATGTGGTATAGACAGTTGCAAAGTTCAGAAGATAACACTGTTACGGTCTCTTTTGCCCAACTGCCAGTAAAACCAACCTTTTCCTGAACTGTATGGTCTGTCCAGCTCTGCTCCTTGGACAGAATGGTTGGAGTGTCCTATTTAAATAATTTACAAGACTTCTTGGTGCTGTATTTGTTTTGAGCTAGAAGTAATACTTTTTGGTATTCCTGAACTAAACTCACAAAGTATATCAGTCAAGATTAAAAAAACTTTCAATTGCCTGTATGAATTAAAAGAACTTGGCCAAATTCACTGCTGAGTCACAATGAACCAAGGCAACCTGAGGCTGCTTGCTGATAAAATGTGCACAAATATACTGAAGGGAAAATTTGGCTCAAGTTCAATAACAGTATTGCAAAAACTAGTGAAGCAAAATGGGAAGGAAAGGAGAGATAGCCTTACCCGAAATTAAGTTTCTCCTTGAATGAATCAAGAGAAACCTAACAGTTCATCCTTTTGAAATTGTTGTTTTCTAGACCCAGCTTAGATCTGACTGGGGTAGTGGCTGGGATTCATGCGCTGCAGGGCACAGTACATGGGAGGTCAACTTTAGACCTCTATAGCTCTAAGAAAATCTGACATATGTAAGTCTGCATCCACTTTTTAATACACTAGAATATAAAATGGTCCTCAGACAGTCAGTCAGAAAACCAGCTGTCATTACCACTGAGACTTTGCCAACTATTCTGATGCAGATTGACTCACATGCCATGTAAAAGGCACATTGTTTGGACTCGCTCTGGATTTCTATGGTGTGGAACAGTTCCACTCATTGCTGGGTCTGGCTGTAACTATTTTTCTGTCCCTGCAGAGGAATTGGAACCCTCTCATGCAAATAACCAAGAGCTACATTTTAGGGCTTACGTTTCTAAAGTAGGAGGCTTGCTTGGGAATGCAATTAAAGAATGGATAAAGTCTGGTTTGGACTAGAAGAAAGGGGAAAAAATAGAGGGAATTTAATTTATTTTTTTTTTTAAATTGCAAATTTTTGGAACTTCTGAGGTTTTCTGTTACAAGGACATCTGTTTATAGATAATAAATCTAATTTTAAAAATGGAAGCCTGTGGCTTGATTGATTTTGGTTTAGCAATAATGAATGGTAAAGCATGCAACATTGTAGGGTTTTATTAATCATGTCTGTCACATCCAAAGCATAGGGTAGAAGTTTGAGCAGTCTCTGATTTTGAGCAGAGGCCATAACTGTCTATATATTAGCCGGCATATACCAATAAGACTGATTATAGTATTTGGGTAGTGTTTCAGTACAACTGATTGGGAAAACAGGCGGTCCCCCTGTGTTCCTGATGATGTTTTTCCTAAATTCTGTATTTTACCTGTAATCAGCTAAAAACCTATTCAAGTGTCTGAGCAAGTAAATCTGCTTTTTTATCCAGGTTTAACACTACATTTTTATCATCCAGCTAGTTTTCCCCTTCTTTTGATATAGAATTCCTGCTTTATCTTAGGATCAGCTGAACATTTTCTTGATTTTGCATGGACTGGGAAATCACAGACTCCTCACACTTGGTTGGAAATGACCAAAAAATGGTTAATATTGCCAGGAAATTAATGTTTGGTGTTTAAAATCTGATCAATAACAATTTAAAGATTAACTTTTTTTCTAAATGTATTATACGGCAGTGTTCATTTTGTTTTAGAGGGGCATTTGTAGACTAGTTAGCATTAAGCAGAGATTTTTTTTTTTCTGAAATAATTTTGAAAAGTTATGCCATATTAGCACTGTTTCAGACATAACTGAAATCTAAATGTTGCAGGATATTTTTGTTACCAGAATGAGCAGAACACGTAGAAAAAGTAACATTCCGAAATTAATTAATTTATTTTAGCATTTTTAGGAAAAGTTAACATCTGTGCAATCAGATTTTGAAATTTTTTGGATGATGCAAAATTTAGATTACACTTCATTCTACATCCTGCTCTTAAAAGTCATCTGCTACTGGTGGTTCATGTAAATGTAAGAACTTCAGAAGGTTAGACATAAAGTTTCTGCTACTTTGTCTGCAGCATTGCTGTAGCCTGTCACAAGAATAGAGGTTTCCTGTTGAAGACTGCTTTTTTGTTTTTGTTGTTGCTTTTCCACAGTTGAATGTTATACAGTCACGTCTCAAAGGTTATGGTTAAGGCTTTGTTTTTGTACACACTTATTTATAGAACAAATAGGGTAATATACCACATCAGAAGAACAAATGCTATGCCTTTCACATTGCTGACATGAATGCCACAATATGGTGTAACACCTAGTTTTGAAAACAAATCTCTTGATGACAGTAAGAATAACTTGATGCAGGATCTAGCACAGAAGCTGCATGATATTTTTGTGGTATGTGACTATAGATTATGTTGCCAAGGAAGCTCCACTGTGAAGAAAGATTCCAGATTATCTGTCATGTTTCTGACCTTCAAGCATAATTCTGCATATGCTTCAGACCAAGATAGTCCCATCTAGGACAGTGGAAATACTTGTTCAGCTAGCTCTTTACATCTGAGCAGTGTCACACAAACCTATTAAGGTTTAACCTATAACATATATCAATGATATGAGCCAATAGATTGCACCATAGTCTTATCTGAATAATCCATGTAGCTGAAGAAAAAGAAAATGAGGCCTATTAAGTAATTTTAATATTAATACTATTGGATATAGCTCTGTCTGACAGCTGCAAAATGTTCACGAAGAGCTATTAGTGTTGTCAAGGGCTCAGTTAGTGATAAATTGAGAATTAGTTCTTGTTTTTCAGTTCTTTGTTAAGTCTATTAGAGTGTACTGCATCTAAATGATTCATTATACCAGGAAAATATTGTGAAGGCTTTCAAGTAAGAATAGAAATAAGATACTTCCATTCTGTTTCTCAGGAGGGAGAAGAGACAATGCAGTATGCAGGCACCCCACACTAGCACTTAACTGCTGTCATGACAGATATTATATCATGATAGGTACCATCTAATTAAGACACATCAATAAAATAAACAAAATTCACTCATCTAAATCTCATCTGAAGTCAGCAGCATCATTCTGGAAGTTCATTCTGTGGTGACAGCCATACACCGAATGAGCTGAGTTGTAGCTTATATTCTGTGTCTTTGCATACATAAGCTTGCTGAAAAAGCAGAGAGAGAATCTGCAGGTCTAATAGCATCTTTACCATGTTTCTTAACTGACAGAGGCAAAGCCAAACTGCCCTTATTCTGTTAGCTTTTGTCTTTGCATGTCCATACTTGGGAGAAAAGCAATGAGTTGTTCTGAGCCTCTTCAGGCAAAAGGTTAGAATTTGATGCTCCTTTCTGTTCAAAAATAAAAGGGAAAAATAAGAGAAAGATTTATTATGTTTTGAATCTGCTACTAGGTGTATTATTGCTGTGTTGTTTTTTTCTTTCCAATCAAAGTCCAACAGATTTTTATATTTGTGTGGCTTACCACAAAAAGTAATACTTTTTTATTTTATTTACTGAGCGGGAACACAAAAGTGATTCAATTTTAGAAACTTTTTTGTTAAAAATAGATATGTCCCAACTCTTTCTCTCTTCACGGTATGTGAAGCCTGGTCAAAATATAATATTTTTACCTACTGTTAGTTAGATTAAATTTCCCAGGGCAGACAGAGTGTTGGAAGCCAGAAAATGAGTATCTTCCTGCTGCTTCATAAACAATATTACACCAAGCTGGGGAAGACAGAGTTTTATAGGAATCTTACTTTTAATGTTGTGTCCTTATTTCCCCTGTTTTTGTGCTTTCAGTATTATTACTGAAAAGTTTTATGGGCTTTTAGAGTGATCATGTTATGATGCACTCATGGTCATAGTGAATATACAATAGAATATTGTTAAGTAAGGAGGAGGGAAGGAGAATTAAAAGAAAAAAAATCAAAATGAAGGATTAACCTTGGAAGAAATCAAAGAGCTATCCCTAAAACAACATTGCCTGGATTTAGAAAGAAAAAAGAAAAAGTAGATTTTCCGTCTCTAACCCTTCTCAAAATACTAAATAAAACTGTAATTTCTGATTTTTCAGACCAGTTCCATGATGGTTTTGCCTAGGTCAGAAGGCAGCTTGAAAAGAGGAGTTGGGATTGATTCCATCTTTTGGGTTGGTGCCCAAAGGATTTGTTTAACCCCAAAGAAATCTTATAGGGAAACATAGCCTGTCACCCAAAGTGGACGTTTCTTTGTGCACACTGGCACCAGAGGTGTGATAGGAAACTGTTTCCACATCTCTCCCATGTGGACTTGTTCCTGAATGACAACATCCAGCCTAGTACTGTGCAAATTGCTAACAGCACTATATTAAGACCTGGCATTTCTACAACAGTCTTTGGGGTTAAAAATATTTTTCTTGGGTTTTTCTGAATAATAGCTACCATATTGAGTGCTTAATGTAGTCATACTATCAAATAAACAAGGATACGATTAAGGATTGTGATTTCTGAAACAACTGTTTTATGAATTTACTGCATTACTACATTAATAACATGAGTTGTTAATGCCCTTGCATATCTGAGTTGGAGGTCAGCAGTTTATCTAGATTCATACAGATAAATGTACTTCAGCAACACATACAGCCTTATTTTAGGTATTTGAAATTTTTAAGTAGACAGATGTAAAACTAAACAGTCTGCACCTCCCCCTCAAACAGCCAGCACAACAAACTGTACTAAATCCAGCAACAGAAGACATTTGTGATCATTACACCACATTGTCAGAGCCTCCCTGTCCCATTAGGGCTGAGGAAAGAATCCAGGGCTTGCAAGGCAGCGAGCGGGGTGCTGTGCAGTCATTCTCGGTTTTTTCTCCGATTCGGAGAACTTCATAATAAGGTGTAATGGCTATAACCAGACAACTCACCTGCTTATCCTGGTTAAACCATACCGACGGAGGGAGGAGAAATAGGCTCAAGGAGGTGATTCAGTTAATGCAAACAGAAGACCAAGTGTGTGTTTCTGAATTCCAGACCAACAGGCTAACCTCTGAGGTAGTTATCTGGATGAGAGAGGTGAGGGTAACACCAGGCTAAATAATAACTGAGCAGGTTTTTAATATCTCAGGTTGGGATCAGGTCTGTGCCTTTTTGGGAGGTAAATGATTTTTGATTTGTTAACTACATGTCAGATGATGTTAGATTGATAATTCCAGTTTCTAATACTGGGAATTTTTTTTAACTTATCTGTTAATTTCTTGTATGCAGACTATAAAATAAAACAAACCACCTTATGCTGGTCTATAGAACTCACTTTGGTACCTAATGGTGAACATCATAAGGAGGAATGATCAGTTTCATATAAACTTTGCTTGTTTATTTTGGTTGGATGCTAAAAGGACCATGCAGAAAAGCAGAAGCAATGGTGCTGATCATGGCATCTATTTTAATAGATTGATAGAAGAAAAATACATAATTCAAAGCAGTTTTGAACTGAGTAAGAGTTTGACTTCACAAGAGATGCTCTAATGAAAGTTCATCATTTGCTAATCTGACCACTTCACAGCATGGGAGCTGATTTGTTAAAGTCAAGTGATCCCAGTCCCCTTGTGCCTTTTCAAAATTCTTCTTTTCCGATAAGGACGGAACTTCTCCTGTCATTTTCCAGGGCCCAGTAAGTACAGAATGTCTGTTGTTTTCTAGAAAGGATATTTCTTATCATTCAAACAATCCTGGGACATGCTCTACTAAGCCTAATCTCACGTGTAGTTGGGACTCAGCCAAAGGCTTCTGCTAGTGTTTATCTTAACTATGCCTGCTCTATTCTTCAGTGCTTTGCACTATACAAGCATGAGGAGATCTTCTTCATGTCTTAAGAAAACTCAGCCTGGCTTATTTCTCAATTACTACAGCTGGGCAGCATCACCTTGACTGCAATAGGGTCTTCTGAACCCAGGAAAGGAATGAGACACAAGTTTCTTCTTGGCACACTGACAATATCCCCAAATGGCATCATTTTAAGATACATTCTGCAGGTTTCTCCTGTCCCCCAAACTGAATTCAACTGAATAAACCCTTTTTGGTGGAACACTATGACAGATATTGTTGTTTAGTGCAACTGCAGGAAAGCACAGCTGTTCTGCATTTGACTGAAAACTTTTTCCAGCAAGTCACAGAAAGTTTTGTGCTGCGCTGAATTCCACTCTTAATAAACAAGTTAGCTAAAACCTCCTAGAAGCTCTTTCATATCTTGATGCACTCTCGCTTCTCTCCAGATATTTTCCCTCATCTTGCTCTTCTCAATACAAAACTGTAACAAAATTATATTCGTGTTTATTGGGGTTGTCTCTACTTGGAATTGTTCAGCAGTCTTTGAGAGCATGTTAGCTTTGAGGTAGTGGCACCTGAAAACAAACGATGTTATTTGTGTAGTTATTGCTTATTGAAAAGTTTGACATATGAAAAACTTATTGCTGGGAAACATTTCTGTGGGTCAGCTGTTCTGCTTGTCTTATTCCACAGTAAACTTGAAAGACTTTATTCTTTAGTAGAAGATAAATAAATAACCACATGTTTATGCTTCAGTGTCACATGGGGAAAGAGTATGGAGAGTGTTACAATGCTTTATCTGCTCTGGAGCAACTTATTTGTATTTCAAAGCACTGAGATAACAAGTCTTCCAAAATTCTGGCCAATAACCTTTTATTTTTGAACAGTGCAGAAGAATAATTGCACAACAAAGTGTCTGGCTTTTGGACTTTATTGATTTATATAAGCAGAATTAGAATTTTTCCTTCTTTCACAAACCAAGTCGCCATTAAGTAACTCTGTCAGAGATGACAATCTCAATAAACTTTGCTTACTTAAATGAGGTATTTCCTTTAAAAAGAAACACTTGTTTTCTAGATTTGATACAAATTGGGATGTCCACCCACCAAGCATTTCATTGGTTGATTTCAAACCCTATCAGATCAAGTAACTGAAATAATTTTTCTTTCTGCTTGTGATGAAACATTCCAAAATGGGTATATGGAAATAACCACCTCTTGTCATGTTTTTTGTTTTTAAATTGAAATAACATATTTAAATATTGAAAAACAAAAATGTTTTGATTTGGTTTGTTGAACTGACCAGAATTTATTTTTTTTCATTTTCACTCCCAGCTGTGCTTTTCTGGAGTTGTAAATTATCTCCTAAGCATTAAATTACCTCTGGAGAATGGGAGCATTCCTAGTCTACCTTCTGAGGTGGTTTTTCTTCCTAGATGAAGTTTCCCATGAAGCATTAAACTATTCAGTTGAATGACTGCACTGTATCATGTAAGGACTTTGTCAGAGGCATGTTTCATGCATGAGAAGTATTTGAGCCTGAACTCTCAGGAAACAATGTGTCATAATATGCTGAAGTTAGGCCTTGGATTTTTAAGATTCTCTTTTTCTTTTGATCTTTTTTGTTCGTTCATTTAGTGTTC
The DNA here is from genome assembly GCA_026546715.1 of Gallinago undulata. Classification (NCBI taxonomy): domain Eukaryota; kingdom Metazoa; phylum Chordata; class Aves; order Charadriiformes; family Scolopacidae; genus Gallinago; species Gallinago undulata. The sequence goes on along the minus strand of JAOTQQ010000041.1, from coordinate 30,410,506 downwards.
TCTTCTCTGTAAATACAGAACTATTTCCAAAGGGGCTCACTCGCTACGCCCTCCCTCCCTCCCTCTCCCGTCCTTCCTTTAGTCTGTATAGCTGAAGTATTGCTGGTGAACATACCTGTCTGACTGCCTTTGTTGCCAAATGTTTGAGTTGTTACAGCCCTCACTGAGTCTGGCATTCTATAATAATACATCATGACAAATTGTTTTAACATTCACTGCTAACATGACATTGTCTGCCATGACCTATCCAGATACCCTGTTCCCTGAGTACCACAACGTACTTCAGTCTCTTAATGCACTTCAGTGTACAGCTGCTTTCGGTCCTGCAGGCTATTACCATGGGGTTACTGCTGAACAAAATGGCACAGATTCCCTGATTCTTCCCCCTGATTTTGTGACTCCTTTTTGCTGGTCTATAGCCCTCTGCCTAGACTGTCCCTAGCCTTGCACCTAGATATCACACTCTCCAGTAGTTAATTTACTGACCTGCTGCACTACTTTTCTTCCTGCAATCATGATGGTTGCATATTAAGTGGTGCTCAAAATTAGTAAAATACTGCCTGTTGCCTGGACTTACACTCACAATATTAATGTGCAACACTGCAGTAACCATTAGATTTATTGGATTCTGCCATGCACATTTGTAATATGGAAACGTGCACATATTTGGAATATAAAAACCATACAAATGCAGAACATTTTACAACATCTATTTGAGGCAGTGTAGAATTACTGCTAAAATGTTCCAGCATGTGAAGAAAGGCAGATTGTCTAATTTTGAATAACACTTATGAATAAAGTCATACAAAACTTGGTTACATGGACTGAAGAAAATCTTAGCTGTGGTCTCCCAAGGGCTGGTCACAACAGAAATGTGATTAAACCTCACCAGCAGGGGCTTCTATACGACAGCGTATTAAAGAACTAAGCAACTAGGGTCCATTGCGTTAAGAATTACTTCTGTGATAAAATTGTGGTTTTTTGAGGACTGTGTGACATGTTGAAGAAGCATTATTATTTTACTGTAAGGAATTCCAAAGGAAGACTTGTGGGCAGAAGCATATGGCTAGAGATGTGATAACCCAATGGCTAAACCTTTTTTTACCATTACTTCTTTGGTAACTAATACCACATTAGGTTATTTCCTGTGCTTCTTTCTTTGGTTAAAAAGACCCACTGGATTAATTTTTTTCCCGATGTCAAGTATTCTGAGTAGTCAGTAAATCTGAAATCTCAAGTACATACCACTGAAAGAAAGGGTATAGTGATGAGTTGGAGAAACTGCCTGCTAAGCAAGCTTTAAACACAAACAAAACTTTATCCAAGTATTGAAGCCAAAAGAGAAATTAAACAAAAGTCAGAGATCAATTCAGCTGTCAGTACAGCAGGAAATGCTCTTTTAGATTGCTGGTTTAACAATCAGATAGAGAATTTAGCTGGACTTTGTTTTTCTTATTATTAATTCAAGAGCCTAAAAATATCGGGCCACTCTCACAAATAGAAACAGGCAAGCTATTTTTAAGGAAAATTTATTTAACAAAACCTTTATACAGTGTGACTGACCCTTTAAGTCCAGTGACCACTCTGCTGCCTTTGGCAGGATCTCAGAAAGGGAAGGAGGACTAAAGAGACGATAGAAAACATCTGGAGCTCCCAGAAATACTCTTTCCGATCTAGTGATCGGTAGAAGACAAAGAATTGAAAATGGTTATTTTAGACCCTAGTCAGGGCAACCTGAGAGTAAGAGCAAAAATCCTGATGGAAAAAGCAGTGCAAAGAACCTCTGAGATGGAGAAATGTTTTACAAAAGGAAGGCATTGGAGAAAATTTGCTAAAAATGTCATAAGTAGGTGAAATCTGAGGAACCAAAAAGAGGATAGTAATATTTTTTTTTTGGTGGGTGACATGTAAAATGGGAAACTGGAATAAAAGCACAAATGGATGGTGGGCTACAAAAGCCTAACAAGCCCTTCCCTGGGAAGGGGTCCACAGACCTTCAGTGTGGCTTTGTGCCCTTATAACTGGAGTGCTGGCAACAAGGGTCACACTCATACAGGTCTGGTACCAAGCCCCCTGTCAGATAGATGGCTCCCTCAGCTTGTAGCAGATAAGCTGGACAAGGATCCTGTTTGTAGACCACCTTCTGTGGCTGCCTTTGAGGTGGTATCTGCTGTCTATCCAGAGAGCTTGCCTGCATATGCTGGCCCTGGCCCAAGCCATGGCATGACCTAACCTCTGAGCAGGCCACCCATACGTGGTCTTTGCGGCATGTCTGCTGCCGGGGCTCTGGACAGAGCTCCCAGATGCTCTGATCTCTGAAGGATCAGGGAGGCCCCAGCAGCCCTCATTGCAGTCCTTTGCCTTCATATGATGCCTATGCAGGATGAGCGCAGGCTGGTCTTTTTTTTGTCAATTGTGTGATGTTAAAATTTGTTTGAGTGGCCTAGGGATGGCTTGTGGATGCTATGTTGTCATATCAAGGACTGCTTTTTTGCAACTGTGTGTGTTGGGATTGTATGCACACAGGCACTGTGTCTGCTCCTTGACTGTAGGAATGACAGGTTCACTGTGCATCGAAGATGCTGAATTTATCCTGTGAACATATTTTAAAAATAAGTCCTTTCTATGAACCATCTTCTGGAGAAACCATTTACTTTATGTTTGGTTGGGACCATTTGACTATATCTCACCTGCTCTTATATGTAATATATGCCATTTCACATAGATATTTGCACAGAAGAAAAGCAAAAGGTTAACATTCTTCATAAAGATATATACAGAAAGTGCTTTTTAAAAAATACTTTTCTTAATAACTGTGGGTAGGTGATTTTCCTGAAGAACACACACTGACAATTTATGTCATGTTGTCTACTACATCTTGAGAACAAATAGGCTGGTTGTTAAAAAAAAAATAAAGCCAGGCTCCCTGTGAAAATTTGGATCATTATTAATGAGTTCTTTAAATTCTGAGATAATATTTTAGTGCAAAAAAACCTAGCACCAAAACCAAACAAATAAAAAAAAAACTCAAGAAGGCTGTCAGGGGGAAGTATGTGTATTTAATTTCAGTAGTGTTTATTTGTATGTCCCCAGAAAACTGTATTTCTTTTAACTAAAAGAGAGATGGAGGGGAAAAAAGGCCTTCATGGAACTTAAAAGGAAAGGCTGCCCCGGAAAAAATGTTTGTTCTTAAGAATATTAGAATTGTCATAATGCTGCAACATTCTTATTAAATTTGGATGTGATGATGTTATAGACCATAGACAGATTGGTCTGCAAGTCGTTGGGCCCTGCTTTTGCATGTCCTCTGGAATGGAGGGCAGAAGAGGTATCTGAAAGTGTGTAGTGAATACACATTCTTTAACCACTTCAGTGCAAAATGCAAAATTTGAGCTAACCCTGTCAAAGAAGAGCAGCCTGCGCGGAGAAGCACAGAGAAGCAGACAAGCAATGCTTATCAGTCCTGCTCTGCTGAGAGGGTGATAACCTCTTTCAGCAGACCAGAACAGTCAGCCAGGGGATAAGCTAGATTTGTCAGACACGGTCTGATATCCAGCTATGTCTGACCACACCTTTAGAGTGCTGTGCACTGTTTTAGCACGTGAAAATCTTTTCACATACTTAAATTCTTTGACTTTGCTCCTTTTTATAAAGGAATGCAGACTATGGTTTGTGAGCAGTCCACACAGATGCCTCAAAATCTGAAATCACGGTAGCTTCCAAATCCTATTTTGTTTGGGAATTTCTGGTCATAAAATGAACAATGGAATCTATACTCTGAATTGTAAGGCTAGCTCATTGTTCAAATAAAACAACACTCTGGAAAGTCCCATAGAATGGGGAGGAAAACATTTACAATTTAGAATTCAGAGATTTTCATTACATCATCAGAATTGCTGTCCTGTTCACAATCCTTCAGCACTTTCACTGTGCAAATAGCTTGGGCGGGTACAGCAGCTGCACAGCCAGGGTACCACTGCCCTGTGGCTGAACATCATGCTGCTGGCCTTTTCCCGTGCTCACAGAGAGTCTTTTTATCACAGCCTTTCCTGCAGGGTAACGTTTTAGTAGCACTCTTTAGCATCGCTATCCCATGACCCTGCAATCTTGGGAGTGATTTTGTCCTAGTCATGGTCCTAGAAATCCCAGTGCTTTGTTATCACCTTTGCCATCTTTCAGTGTCTTCACTTTCAATCTGAAAGGAAAGTAATGGTCCTTGTAATCCCGTGCCAGCCTCTAGGACAACAGAAGTTCTTCCTTACTGGCCTCTTTACAGTATATAAATGCAAAACATACTGAACATGTATTTTCTGTGTAAGAACATTTTTTCAGATGACTGTCTGGCAAAGAAAATGTTTCTGGATTGGAAAAAACAGACTAGCTTGCAAATGCTGCCAAAAGCACTGAATCTTTTTTAAGGGCAGACACTTTGTATGCTTCAGCTGGCAGAAAATTACCAAGGGGTATTTTTCAAAATATAAAGTACTGTCCTTTTGAAAATGCCCAGTTCTTTAGAAGAATGTAAAGTGTATTCACAGGACACTGGATCTCAGCCACCTGACACTGCTAGAGTAGGAATATTTTTTGCAAATCAAAATTGTACTTTGTATTTTAATAGTGCTAATAAAATGGAGTGAAGGAAACTCTTGCATTTGAATAGGAGTTTATTTTTAGGTACATCAGTAGCTGAAAATAGAATTTCCTATACATAGGGACCACATTTTGCCTCTGGTGTGAGTTTTCCTGTCTGGGCAGGCTTGGATGTGACTACTGGTGACGGATGAATTATCCGTTCTGCACTCATGGCAAGCCACACTTGCATTGCTTTGGAAGCTTAACGATGACCTGCTGAAATGCTCAACCCAGAGTCTTAGACATAAACTCAGAGAAAACAAACATCTATCTGTGTTATGGGCACCAATTCTGTAGGCGTTCTCCAAACTGCATTCGGAATGCAGCGTCCTTGCTGACTTCTACGTCTTGGGGCTTTTAGAAATGTTTGTGAATGAATTATATAAAAGAAGTATACCCTTTCTCCTCTGCGTTGCATATTTTTGTTCATATGTTTCCTTTCATCACACATCTCTGTGAGAAAAATTCAAGCAGTCTAGGGGAAAGGAGAGCCAATATAGGCTGTTAGATTTGTGGACTGGAACAGTAAGGATCATGTTAAGTATTGTCTGCCTCGTTCCGTCAAGCTGACCTATAAATTATCATTACACAACTTTGTAATGTGAACTATAAAAATAAGTATTGAGAAATGAATAGGTCAGAGAATGAGAGTGAGTTCATTCTGTTGCCATTTCAAAACCACAATAGTTTCCCCCTTTCCTCTTCTTCCCCCAGAAGCAGAAATGAAATTACATCATTTTACTTAGGTTTATCTGTCAGATTTTCCATAATTCATTTGTAGATTCAAGAGTTCAGGCAGTTCAAAAGTAATTTATTTCTCTTTATTTTTAACTGGTTCTTTCCCCCCTCCCCCACCCCCTTTTTCTAATTTATTGAAAAACAGTCATTCACAGTGTGTTAGACTCTAGCTATTTTTCTTAATTATAAAAAAGGGGGGGGTTGGTTGTTTGGGGTTTTTTTTGTACCTGCCTTTGGAAGAGGATACATTGAGAGCTTTTCAGACTGTAGTCTGTAACTGCATAGAAGATACAGTATATACATATTAACATCAGTACTGCTGTATTGCTATCAACAGTTTTTCACAGTCTGGAATGACTCAATACTCAAAGAGTGGTTTGGGGTTTGTAACTCAGTCTTAAACTCTTAGCAACAAAACGTGACAATTAATGAAAAACAATCACTTGTACGGTGTGTGAAAATTTAAAAATTTAAAAACAAGAAAAGGGTGAATTAAACCCCTCTGATACATTCAAAGCACAGAAAATATGCTGTATACAAGTCAGTGTAGTCTTTGAAAATGAACAATGTGGTAACACAAAAGGTACTTTTTTATATTTAGATAAAGAGAGCATGTACATAGAAAGGAAAAGAGTGCAGGAGTTGAGGCCCTTAAGCTGGCACCCACACTGCCCAGGTGGCACCATTCTTGGGACAGTGAGTGAGCACTCTCTGTGGATGCAGCTGTAGTGATCATGCTTTTGAAGCCCCCTCTTACAGTAGTTGAGAAATTGAAGTGCACAGATTAGACAGGAGTTAGGTGGTTGAAGTCCTTAATCTGGGATATTTACAACTTCAGGAGACAACCTGAGATAAGAGGAGGAGGTATCATTGCCTAGAAAAGTGATTCTGAATCAGAAGGAATCTAGATGACTAAATCCACAGCTTAAAAGCAGGGAATCTACTGAAATGGTAGCTTCATCTCAATATAAAATAATAATAATGTCTACTAATTCTGATATTTAAGTGTTCTTTTGCATTAGGTCCTACTGTGTATTCAGTGATATTTTTTTTTTCAAAACCTGGTGACTAGCTGGAAATATGAATTTCAGTACAAAAGAGTACAATACATCTCCAGGTAACTCCTAGGACAGTCTGGTTATAACAAGTCACTATCTGGTCTTGAAATGCATTCTTCTGTTCTTGGGATCTGTTTTCTAAAACCATATTTATGTCAGAAACTTGCTTCAGTGGAAACTGTGTTCTCTGTTACCAGTGAGTGCCATACTAACAGAGCTAGAGAGTAGTGTTTCCTCAGGCTTATTCTTTATGTCCCCATGATTCCTGCCTGCGCAGTTCTGGGACTGCCTGGGTCAGGCCAACTCCCATTAGTCATGAAGGTGCAGCTGAGATCCATAATGGTACCACCTTTATCTCTCCAGTGACCCTACGTGCAGAGAGAGCTGGCTTTTCCCATGCTCACGTCAGCTTTGGCTGGCAGAGAGGCCACTTGAACGATCAGGGCAGTCCTGTGGCTGATGTGACAATGTCCTTGGCCGGCCAACCTTCTGTGTGAGATGTGGAGGGATGGGTTCCCCTAGGACTGAGCTGGGGGCAGGTAACTCCGTGGTGCTTCTTATGCACATTTTCTCTCATGGACAGTGAGAGATGGGCTCCTCCAGCGTGTAATTACAAGAATAGCTGTCTGATGCTTTTGCTCTGACTCATTCTTAAAAGCAGCCTATCAGTCTCCATTGACTATTTTAGGAGCCTGGCAATACACAAATCCCAAAAAAGTCTCTTTGCTGAATGACTAAGGAGACAGGTTCCTGACTGCCACTCTGAATCATCTAGCTGTGCCCAAGCATCTTTTAGCTGTTGAAACATCTAAGCTGGATGTGTCTTAAGCCAGTTTCTGATAAAATTGGGAATCAAACCCAAGAATCCTAGTTCACAGATTTTTTTTTTTTCCTGTAACCATTAGAAAACACATTGTACTTTTCTACCTCTAGGTATTTTCCATTATTTCAACTTCCTTCTGAAACTCAGACGTAAAGCTGCTTGCAATATTCAACTTTCAGCCACAAAGAGGAAAAATCTGATATAAATACAGAACCAAGGAAGGTTTGGCAATTAATATTATTATTTTTTTATTTCATAAGGTATAAATTTTAAGAGCTAAGAAAAGGTAACAATACCTTTTTTTTGGTTTGGGGTTTTTGTGCCTGCAGTCTATTCACTTGCTGCAGTTCTCTGAGAATTACTATTTTTTGTTACAGAATCAGGTACAGATTGCTATAAACCATCTGAAATGTGCATTTCCCTGAGCAGATATCTAATAACTTTGGCCAATATGTGGGCGTTTTTAAGATTTAACTGTAAGGACCACATTTTTTGTAACTGAAGATTTGGGCTCAGTGAGAGACTGTTTTCCAGAAATGATATTCATACACCTTAAGTCATACCAGAGGGAGCACATGCTCTATACTGTGAGCTGTGCTGGGAACCCTCTCTTCAGCTTGTCTTCTGGAGACTTCCAGTGCAAATGGACAACATGTCCATTTATGACCCTTACATGACATAGCACCCTCTGATTTCCTCAATCACTGTTCATGATTTTTCTCTTTGTGTTCAGCCTTTCTAGGGTGACTGACTTATGCAGTCCCCTCCTGGTCTTCACTAAACTGAGGAGTGGTGGTTTGATCTGGAGATGCTAGCTCTCTAGAGAAGAAATACAGGAGCAATTCTCCAGGATGCTTTTATTTTTAATTTGCTTCCTTTTCCCAGCATTTATGTTCATTTCACAAGGCACAAGGTTCCAGCCTACAGAGCTTCTGGATTAATGTCTATCATATTCTCACGGGAGCAGTTGTTGTGAACCTCCTGGCTTTATCTTTCATTTCCTGGGTGGTTCCTCATCTTTTTCCAGGGAAGCAGAGTGATCCTTAACCTCAGCAATAAAACAGATTAAGTGGTTCAGGTGCCACAAGTAGTAGCCTGCAGCCCATTTTCTCCTTGTGGAATACCACTCATCATTTCTGGCAGGTAATGCTCAAAGTTTCTTTAACCACGCAGGCTTCCTGTCCTGGCAGTGTTTATGCACACCCTTTGTATTTCTGGTTGTTTGTCAATTTAACAATCACCTACTATTATAAATGCTATTACTCAATATGGAATCTTTTTTTTTTTTATGGGTATAAGTCTTAAAAATATTACTAGTAACAGGCTACAATAAGTCAAGATGAGAGAGGGGGGTGCCTCTAATGTAATCCTTTTGTCCTAGTGTTGCTGCTCCAGTCAGAGAAAAGGATTAAAAAAACACCTGTTGTGCTGATGTTTTGTTATGCTGATATATTTAATAACGAAGCCATTTGTTCCTCTTCCATTCCTTACAGTATGTATATTGCAAGCTTGTGTCCAATTTAATTTCCCTACTTAACTTGTGGTTTCTTGCTTAGTTTTTAGAATGGTTTTCTATTTTCTCATGGATTCCAAAGAACAACTTCTTTGTGAATTCATGTATGTCTGACTCACAGCAGACCTTGATGGCTTTAGCTATGCAAAGTCTCACAATATACTCTTACCACTCAATATGTGACACTCTTGCTCCAGGATAAAATAGCAAGTCTCCAAAAGAATAGTATATGCTCAGGTAGAGCATGACAGATGCTATATGTAATCTAAAAGTACATCAAAAGTTTTAGCATATTATTGTGGAAAATAAGATTGATTTCACATCTTATTTTCTATTGACACTCTAATTTCCTCTTGGGCAGACAGGACATTTAACAAGACCGTCTTTAACCGTCTTTAAACAACTAGAAAGAAAATGGCCAATGATTTCACAGAAAGCCTAGATAGGCTCTAGCCTAGGAAGTGAAAGGGTTATTGTTATTAAGCACTGAATGGGCTGCCCAGGGAAGTGGTTGAGGCACCATCCCTGGAGGTTTTCAAAAGACAGGTTGATATAGTGTTTAGAGACATAGTTTAGTAATCGGGTGGTTGTATGGTCTTTTTTATCAGAGTTAGGTTGATGGTTGGACTAGATGATTGTAAAGGTCCCTTCTAACCTAGATGGTTCTATGATTAAGTAATTTTTGGAGGACACAAAACTTATTTAGTAAATAAATCTGTAAGTGTGAAACGACTTTTTAGGAAAGGTACAAGATGCATATTTCAGATACCACTCTCATGACTTCTGTCCTCACTTAAACTTTTGCTTGCATATCATTTATCTTGCATGGATTGAGAGTTTTACTCCCAGTCAGGCCTGTATAATATGCTTCAACTCCATTTTAAAAAAAATCCTAGATATGAATTTTTGCAGTCTCCCATATATGTATATGCGATATTACATATGTATCCGTATGAAAAACTTTTAATACAGAAATTTCCTATTCATACAACACTTGTTTCATTGTGGTGCCAACCTGTTCTCAAGGAAAAGAGAGATCACTCATTTCCATACCTTCCTGTGATCATTCTGGTGACATGTTTGCAGAAACCAAGCTAAAATCAAGCCCTTTAAAACCATCCTAATACAGAACTGAACCATGCTAAATTAGCGTATGTTCATTAATATGGTAAATGAGTATGTTAGAATCAGCATTTCCACATTTCATATTAGCATTAATATTATATTTCTTGTAGTTTACAAATCTAATTAGAAATTTCAGAAATATTAGTACTGAAGTGAAAAATTCATGCATTTTGATGTCATGTGGAGACTCAGTCATTTAGTTAATTTATTTTCATGAGCTGAGTGTGAAACATATATTGGATTTGAAAAAGTGCTATTCTTCTAAAGTGTTAGGGCACTCAGAGGAGTGTTGGGACATGCTGTCTGTCTGTTTGTGGTGCGCTCGAGGAGGCTGGAGCAGCACATGAGAACCTCTCCTGAAAGAAGCGTGAGCAGGGGCTGCAAAGTGCACAGGACCTTCCCAAGGCAGGTGAGAACCTGCATTGCTCTGGCACTCTGAATGGGTAAAGCAACTCTTCAGCTCCGTTTCAGCAAAGCAGGGAAACTAACACTTGAAGTCTGTCAATGCCTTGCTGAAACTGGCAGTATCATAGATGAGACAGAAACTTAGCACATACTGAAGTGCTTTGTCAGCCTGCGCTTTGTTGAGTTGGGATATTCTGGTGGAGCAGGAGAATGTGCAAACTGACGACCCCTCTACTTCAGTCCTCTAAGCTTTCTCTCATTAACTCAGAGGTTTAGATGCTGAAAACCATTTCAGCAGCATAAGCACTTCTGAAAATGTACCCAAAGGTTCCAAGGATAAAAATGTCGTATTTGTGAGCAAAAATTTAAGCTCAGAAATCTTTAGCTGACAGACAGAAGAAATGGTTGACAATAGTAGTAAATGCTTTAACACTGGCTTCAGATACGTGCCGGATCCTGACAGCATTTGTAAAAACAGGCCCTTTTATTTTGTATTTGCAATACTGGCTTTCGTCCTTGACTTCCTGCGCTAAAGTTTTTTTTAAAAAATGTTCTTGGAAAAGGCATATATGTTTGAATAATTATCTGGTTAATTGATTGAAACTCATTTAGATTTAATAACATCCTGTTCTCCACAGAAGCATACTTCTGTAACAAAGGGCATCTCTGTTTGAGTTTAAATGCACAAATTCAGTACAACCTTCCTTTGGTGTGAATAGATATTACAGGCAATGCAAACTCTCAGTTATGGCTGTATGGATTTCAGTGGGAACAGCCATCCCATCAATATTTTGGGTTTTTTTACTCACTGCAGTGTGCAGAATCCTTTCTAAATCAAGATCCTGTATATCACTTTGTACCATAAAATCTGGGCTTTCTTCTGAAGCTTGCACTTACAGCTTCTACTAACATGGATATTTTTGTACTCTGTGTATCGATCACCTTTTCCTTCATCACTCCCATTCCTATTACTGATCTAAAGGAGACAAAATAACAGGCTCACAGAACAGCTTCCATGCTTCTAATCATTGGATTCATCAGCTAAAATGTGAGAGATGCCTGGGGAAAAGAACAAGTCTTTCCTCAGTTAATTAAGGATGTACTTTCTGTAATTAATACAAATTATTACTTAAATAATTTTGAGAAAAGGAAGCAAGACAATTTCTTGGCCAGGAATATCAGAGCTCTGCCAATGCATTTAAGGAGGTCAAATGACCTGACAACATGCCTGAACCCTCATCTGGTGAAATAATAAAAAGGCATAAGAATTCCTGTGTAGCCTTCCAATTTAACTGTGCTAAAGGAGTTCTTAAAAAGAAATGTGGTATTGGACACGGGAGAAGTAAATATATAAAAAAGCAACAATGAAATTATTTTATATGTGTCTTCTAAGCTGAACAGCTGTAATATATTACTGCATGTTGTCCTCAATTATGTTTCTTCTTGGCATAGGTAAATTTCCTACTAATTGAAGGCTAATTAAAGAGATTTTCCATCTTCCTTCCTCCTTGCCACAGTTCTTATATTATCATCTTGTTCCGTCAGTTTCTTACGGACACGGACATCCTGTGCAGCCATGCTGTCCTATATAAGCAATTGCTTAAAAAAAATGCATCCTATTTGGTTTTGAAAATACCCTCCGTAAAGATACTGTTAACATTTTTCAGACCTTCACAACAGGCCTGATCTGGTGAAGTCAGAGCAAGTCTTTCCACTGACATCAATGGGCAGTGGATCAGGGCTCATTTATGTGCTACTTCTAGCTGTGTTTTCTCCATTCTTTAATTCTGCGGTGTTTTCATGATGAGATTTGTTGAAGTTGATAGAGACTATTCTTGCTTTTTTTTTTTTTTTTGGTAATTCTACACAAGTGGCAAATTTTGTGTTTATAAGCATCTTGTAGCCAAGCAAGTTTTAAAAGTTGTTTAAAGATCCCATAGAAGGAAACAGTAGAAAAAACTGAATTTGTGCTGAATTGGACAATTGCGTAGGAGCAGTTCTGGTTAAAGACCACCAAACCCCAGAAACTTATAATGTAAAAGCTCCTGCAGAACTTCAAGGTCTCAGGTTCAACCTCTGTGTGCAGAAGACTGCTGTGTGTTCTTACATATCCTCAGGGCACACACCCCCACCCCCTACCCCTGACCTTAGACTTACAATTAACCATAGTAGGCACTGTTTTAATTGTTTTTTGCCAAACTAAACAAAAAAATGGAAAAATATTTGCTTTTCTTAGAATTTTTTATTTCATAGAAAAGCATGCTTATCTCAGTGTGTGTGTTCTGCCCTTTTTTAAAATCAAAATGGCCTGCAGCTGGCCAAAGGTACTCATCCTAATCGTTTATTCTGGAGTAATTTTGTGTTCAAGCAAGGAAGAGCCTGGGGACTGCCAGTTTCTGAGGGAAGGGTGATCAGGTTGTTCCTCTGGAGGATAACTCATTTGTAGAACTGAAAAGGGGAGGTGAGGGAGAGGAAGCAGCATTGGGAGCTAGAGCAATATACAGGACAGTTATGGCATCTAGAGTGGGTTAGCCTGCCTTTTCTCTCAAATTTGCCAAAATCTCAATCATACAGTGATGAGAAGAACCTGAGGAATGATAGAAGGAGGAACTGAGACAGACTTGCTGCTTCTCCCCTCATAACAGCAATAGGCCAGTGGTGAGCAAAGGTCAGTATGGGTCGTTCGGTCTTCCTGTAAACAACAGCAACCTTTTTCACAGTGAAGTCTTGCTGCGCATCACATTTTGGTTGTCTCTATAAAAAGAACAAAATGCCTCTCCCCATCAATTCCCCATCAGAGTACAGTAATGAAATGCCCAGCTGCAGATGCAGCAAAATCCATTCCAGTTCTGCTCAGTTATTGTCTGTCTCATCTTTAGCAGATGGCTGGACGATGATGTCTGCAGTAATAAAAATATTAAAAACAAAACCTGCCAGCTGAATTGGAAAACTGACTAATTTCTATTTTTATAATGTGGTACACGAAGCCATTATTTCTGAAGCCAGTAACAGCCATATTCAGCAACAGCCATGTGAGAACATTTAGTGGTGAGATGAAGCACTACTGGACTGCTCCATCCCTAGACTTCTGGAAGGAGAGGGCACCTCACAGCGTATCCAGAGCAGGCAGGAAAAAACTGGCCAAAGGCAGCCCCGTACTGCTCCCATATGTCATTTGAAATAACAGTGTTAGCTGGTAGCAGCAAGAGACAGTCATCCTCACTGAGGCACAACATCTCTGAGGCTTGCTCCAGCACTCTTTGCTTGAACAAAGGCATGTCCATTGCACAGCCAAGCACTGCCTGGCACCACCATGTTCACAGGGAGCAATTAGCTCCAGTCTTTGGAGCAATTAGCACCATGGTCACGCCTTTGAAAGAGCATAACCTTTACTTGCATTCCAGGTTCTCCTTTGGTCTCTGGTATATTCTCTTTTTTTTAGCTGTGAAACATAGAAACATAATATTAAATGTAAGCACAGTTTTTTACAGCTGAACTGTGAAGTGAAATTGCTCGGGTAGACTTTTCTTGTACTACAGGTCCTATGTTCTGGATTATACAAAAATAGAGGCTAAACTTGGTGTGAACTGGGAGCTGACAAAAAGCGAACAGATAATGCTGTAAGAATACTTGCTTCGTAATGGTCTTAATTTTGTTTATACTGGATAAATCTCTAAATGCAAGAAAATCATATGCTGCTAATTCTTTCACTCATGTGAGTGATATTGAGAAAAAAAAAATTCTTTTGCTCCTGGCAAGTGAGAATCTATTGCTCTGTCATTGAGGTGCATTGTCTGGATTGTATGGATGACTGCTGTGAATTTTTAACTTATTCAAAACATAGATTAAGGCTTTTGAAAAGGACGGGTGATTTTCAGAGCTGTGGCTAATAGCGCATCCTTTGAAATTCAGTAAAGCATCCTGATTTTCAGGAATTGCTAAGCATCCTTCTTGAACTCAGACTGCACAGTAATATCTTGATTAACTCAGATAACCCTATTGTCAATATCCCGACATTTAGACCATCCAAACCATTTAGTAGTTCTGATACGTATATTCTAGCAGTAGTATTCTTAGTTAAATGGCTGTCCTAAAATTATACTAAAATTTGGGGCTTTTTTTTTTTTATTAAAGAAATTCACAGGGTTACAAAAACACCAGGTTTGTTTTCTTTATGGAAAGCACTTGAGGAATCCTAATTCTAGTACCTTAGATCATATGTTTAATCTTAATTAGCATTATATATGTTATTAAAGAGAAAAACCTCTGGACTTGTTTCATCTTTCTATTCCAAATTCCATTCAGCAAGGCGCCATGAAAAAGTGAGAAATGTGAAATGCTGTCCTGTTGCAGTGTATTAGGATCTTAATATCTGTAGTGCACTAATTAGTCGTAGTTTATTCAAGCTTCTATGGCCAGCAAATTATTGTATTGTTTGAATGAAGGAAGATGCACAAAGCAATTATACACATCACTTATATTTGCTTGGAAAAAAAATAATTTATTTCCTGTGTGGGAGAAAACAGAATTTTATTTTATTTTAATTTTTTTTCTGAGACTCTGCACATCTATTTTACTGGTTTATATTCAGATTTATGTACCGAGTAAAGCTCTCGTCTCTCCTTCCCATCCATTGCAACCCAACAACTCTAGTGACAGGTTTCATTTTCAGTGAAAGATAGCGATGGACCAAACCTTTGAAAACTAGGGTGTATCAGTCATTTCTTGTCATATTTAGCCATTTTAAAAACAAATGCAAAATGCTACTGGCCTACCTTACAAAAGTGTGAGAAATAGCATATGGGAGCAGAAGTGGTTTAGAACTGCCAATGCAAAGATTGATGGAAGGGAAGTTATTCTTAATCTTGGTTTGCTATTTTCCAGATGATGCTTGCCATTTCATATTCTCTAAGAGAATATAAAATTTCTCTGTGTGTGGTTTTCTCCATTAAGGATTTTCTTTAAGTTTGAAATTTCTTTAGATAGCAAAAATGTACTTGGACGCGTGCTTCATCTACAGGATAATAAACTTCTGAACTAAAATATTCACTCTCTGACTTCAGCAATTTGTCACTAGAAAACTTCCTGAATTAGACATGGAATCTATACATTTAACAGTCATTTATTCCATGATATTTTCCAGTCTCCCGTTTATCTCACTTAAGCTTCACACATGCATGCCGTTATACACCTTAGTGACCTGTTCAGTGAAGATGTGCCTGCTGCTGCTTGCTTTGAACCTGCCACCCGTTGGGTTCGATTCATGGTCTATACTTCTGATTCTTGCAGAGGTGATGAGCAATGAGTCCCAGACCACCTTTATTTCCTTCTCATGGTTTTATAAGCCTTGCCATACTTCTGCCTAGCTGAGTCCTTGCCAGGCATGCGATCCTTAGCTCTTGATCTGCTCCATGGATGGCAGCTGGTGCGCACGCTATTGTTACTGCTGCCCCTCTCCACACCTCTCCCAGCTGCATTGTACCTTTCTTCAGACTAGGGACTCACCTGCACATAGGATTCAAGGTGCAGCGTGGGTTTACACTGTGGCAAAGCGCTGTGCCTTTTCTGGTCTTTGCTCCCTACCTAATAATTCCTGTATCTTTTTTTTTGTTACATCAACTGCTACCAAGCAGTGAGCTGATGTTCTCC
This sequence comes from Gallinago undulata, assembly GCA_026546715.1. NCBI lineage: Eukaryota > Metazoa > Chordata > Aves > Charadriiformes > Scolopacidae > Gallinago > Gallinago undulata. Next base: position 30,394,563 of record JAOTQQ010000041.1, on the reverse strand, counting down.
TAGTTCTTACACCTGTTACAACTTCCAGACTTTTCCTGTGGTGATGGTGGTCACCTCAGAAACTCTCATTTTGTATACTTGGATATTTTCCCCCTCATTTATGAAGGACCACTTACTCTTGGCTATTTTGAATCTGCCACATGCTAGTTTTATCTGATATCCTCTATTTCTTGTATTGGAGAAATATGAAGAATCAGTAGACCTCAAAAATATGTTCCATTTATTAAATTACCTGTTTTCTCTATCCTCTTGTTTAAGAAACAACTCAGACTAATATATTCCACAAGGATCTGGTGGTTAAACAGTGAGTAATTTTCATAAATCTTTTAGGATATTTTATTAAAAGTCAGCTCAAGAATATTTTTATACATGTCATAAAAGTGGCAGAATATAGTATTGGAAGATGTAATCTCTATGCTCCTTAACAGAACCCTGAAAGAGGTATAGGACAGAGTACATGCTGTGTTATCCTAAATTAACAGCTTTAAGGCAAGTGAATTTGCTTTTAAGCTTTAAAGGACTCAATGGGACACTACTGAGAGAGAGAATTCTCCCAAACATAGCTGAGCCTGGCACAGAGCCACTTGAAACATCTGGTTGGACAAATGTTAAAATTTCTAGCTTGCAAGTAATTGACTTTTAAATCAATAGAAATCTTTTATTCATTATTTTACCTTCATTTTAGTTTTGTGAAGCTGAAGTATTAGAACATAGGTAATTTTCTACTTTGCATGCTTCTACTACAAAACCAAAACTGGTCACATTTTTGTAAAATGAAGCTTAATCCTTGATACCAATTTTTCATTTCAAAATCTGTATATTCCATCATTAATTATAACAGATTGCATCCATTGGCTACAGCCATTTCCCAAAAAAATAAAAGAACTAAAGTGGCAATCTCTAATGCCTTGCAGGATGGAGTTTGCGGTGCATTTTCAACTATCACACATAATGCACAATATATTTCCTCTGGGCTGGTGCATGCTTCCTATACTGCCTCTGAGGGGAGCCATTATCCAACAGTTCTGACTAATGCCAAGGAGACCATACATCTTTGCAATCCTTACTATGCTTGCACGATTATGTGGGCCTGATTCTACTCCTGTTTAAGTGATGTGAATCATACTCTGTAGCCATGTGGTCTGCAGGGCATACTACTTCAATAAAACAGGCATAAAATACGATGAAAATCTTTGCTGTACAATCTGTCGTTTTCAGTTTGCTACATGGATGAGAGCATAAAATGAAACTGCAGAGAAGAAACAACTTTCAGTTCTTTTTCGTTTTAATAACTGGTCGTGTGTGATTTGGTAAAGCTTATTCAGGAGAGAAGAAATTCTCAGCTACTCCAAAGTTTGATCATATATAACTATATTAATATAGAATGTTACTGTTGATTCCAACATCTCTTTTAATGCTACTTTATCAATTTATCTGAAGTTGAGGGTGTGTACTGCAATTTGAAATTCATTTTCAGCTGAAACCCTGAGTGCCAAGCATCATTTTTACTAGCATAATTTCATTTGGAAAGGTGGATTGGAGGTATAGAAGGAGGTGGAGTAAGAGGGATAAAACAATTCAATAAACAGATGGGGAAATGGTATATAATCATTATTTGCATTTTATAACTGGTGTTGGCAGAGAAAATATCCAATGACTTCATGCATTTTGCATTACTTTGTAGCCTACTGGAGTTTGGTTTGCAAGTGTTCCTACGTGCTCAATTGTCCTTATATACTCTTAGGAATGTCGTTTATTTTTTGAGGAGGCCAGCTGCAATAGGATTGAGAAAATGTCATCCTTCGTTACAGTGCTCTAAGAATCACTGTCTAATAAACTCTACAAGGACTGGGCAAATCATGTAGTTCAAGGCTGCATTGTGGGTGAGAGATTAGTGAAACCTTTTCCTGTACTTGAACATGTGCTATTCCATGGAATATCTACTTAAAATACAGATTAAATAACTTATCGGTTGCAGTGAAGTCCGGAGTGTATGACATAAAAAACATTCCTTAAAACTGGATAACAATCTATTTGAAATACGCCAGTGTTTTTACTTAATCTTTGTATTTGTTGATATTTTTATTTTACACCTCCTAGAAGGCAAATCACTGAAAAGTTAACTTTGAACAAACTTTAGGGCACATGCTCTGCAAGTGGCTCAAAAATAAGACAAAGAAAGTTATTTCATCTTCACTGTGTAGATCCTGCTGACTCTTAGCCAGGTTTCAGTAACAGCGTGACAATGCCAAGAAGTGCTTGCTGAGATCCTACTGTCAGCTTTAGCCTATGCTAAAATTAAGAAAATATCAGGACAAGGACAAAAATATGAATAGAGTACTTGGAGTACTTGGTACTTCTTTTTTTCTCAGTAATATTTTTTCTTCTTAACAGAGGATTGTCAAGAGCAGAGGTAATGGTGTCTTTTCATGTCCCTCATCTCCTTATTTCAGATGTTCAGAGCAGACCCCAAGCACGCTATGGGTTCTAGCTCTTGCTTTCTATTTTGAGACTCTTAACAATGGTGCAGATTGTGGGGTTTTGTGAGGAACAGAGGCACTTAAAGATCGGAATTTGGACTGAGACAACTACTAGATCATTTCACAGAGGCTTCCAAAAAATAGAATCCCCAAAACCCAATCATATGATAACTTCTGGCTGAACTCCTGCCCAACTTGAACTGGAGTCAAATATTGCTTTAGCTAAACGAAATCTCCCTTGGTCCTGGCTTTCAAATAAAGCAGTTGTTATTTTTGTTTTGTTTTTTCCCTATTAAATGAACAAATCTGCTTGGGATGTCCTTAAACCTCTGTGCACTGATTCACTCCAAAGTAATACTAGATGACTTAGACAAATGATCTGAGTTACTGATTTCATGGCTGGAGAGAGTGAGTAAGACATGCACTCTGTCCCTTGGCTGTCATACACTGCTTTACCATATCTCCATTAACATCCCACTGAATGCCTTGATTACTGCTCTGGATTCTCTATTTAATAAACTGTATGAAACTCTCCCTGGAAAAACAAATGAGTAGTTTGGCTTATCTCTTTTTGTCTTGGCACAATAAGCCTTTTTTTTTTCTAATCAGCTGATTTGAAGTGAAATGGGGTAACAAGTTTCACTTGAATGCATTGAAGTGCCTCCTGCATACAACTATACAGCTCTTTGCTGGCAGCTTGTGCACTCAAAATTTGGGAAAGATTTGCATGGCCCAGTACCAAAATAACATATTACAGTAGGTTTTTTGAGTGCTTGAAAGGCATGGCGATGACCTAAGACTAGCATTTAGTCCAAACTTAAACATGTGATCCAATATATTCCAGTCAATCTTTACCTTGGGATTTAGGACTAAAGGCAGGGATTCAAAATCTGTTTTTATTTATGAACATTGTGTGGGAGACCTGCAGAGTTTAGAGCAGAATAACTTTCAAGTCTACAGGGATAAACGTGACGTGGTTCTGGGAGAATCCTGCTACTTTTCTCTGATAACTGTTTCTATACCCACAAACCCATAACTTTCTCCACAGCTGCCCTGCAATGATACATATTAGGGGAGAGGCTAAATATCAAGAGACCTAAAAATTTAACCTGTAATAAAATAGATATGTAGCAGCATTAAATTCCAGCTGAAACATGCTGGCATTTACCAAATTTGGAGAGGAAGACACTGCACTTCAGATTGGAAACTATTTTTGTGGGGAATTATGAAGATTTTACTGTAATTGCAAGTCCCATGCCCTCAAATTGCCTAACAAAGCTCTTATTGTTCCTAGTCTGTTTCGTGGCATAGAAATTGAGGTTGGGATGCTCTTTTAATTCTTAAATGTTGTGATAGCTAACAGAAAGATTCGGTCTCCAATTCAGAGTGGGACAGGTGGTATGGATTTATTTGGTTCCTATTGAAGAGTGCTTCCAGCAGCTGCTGAAATGGAAAGCAAACAAATGAAGCTTGAAATGGAGGAATAGCTTAAGCCCAAATTTGTAACCATTAAATTTTAATTTCTTTTTCTTGCTAACTCAAAGATGTATCTTGCCAACTTTTCATGAATGTTATGCATATACATGAAACATATGTATCTGCTGATTCAGGTAATAAATTGTAAATACCCCAAAATATTGTTTCCTCCTCCCTCTCATTCTTTCTTTTCCTTTATCTTCATCTTCTTCTACTTGATCATTAAAAACAAAGGGCAAGAAAATGAAAATAGCAAAAGAAAATGGGAGGAAGAAGGCAAGAATAATAAAATGCATTAATTATTAAATCAAACCCTGAAAAGTATTTGGTTTTAATACCTTCAGGTTTTTTTGAATTTCTCATTAAGATGTTAAAAAATGTAGAGTAAACATGAAGTTTTTTGAATTTTTCTTGAAACATACTTGCCATTTTTCACCCAGCACTGTTGCCAACTTTCTGACTGTGTAGTACAAACAGCTTTTCAGCTACTCCTACAATGGTGCATTCAGAAAAAGACGCATGTGCTAATGGCACCTGCACAGCCACTCATTTATGGCAGTGAAGGAGCAAGTGAACATGCCAATCAGATAATATATGCAGGGTGGATAACTATATATCTACCTACCTGCCTGCGTGTGGTACTGTAGCTAAGTGAAGGCAGTGGGGTGACCTGAAGGCTGCTGTATTCTCCAGAGTACATCCATTTTGTCCATAGCAGGAAATTATTTCTGCATTAGTAATGTATCATTTACATTATCACTATAGTATAAAATAGTTTGTTAACCTCATGAGTTGCAAATTCAAAGTATGAAAAACTAGTCTGAACCAGTATGTTTCTCAGCATCAAGTGTCTCATCTCACTCTTTTTCTTGTAATATAAATATATGAAAATCTTTTAAATATATAGTAATCTGTTTGCATTAAAGAAATAGGATGTGTGTGTATATATATGTATATTGTATTTATATGCGTGTCTGTTAAGTATATTTCTTTAATACAAGCAGATGACTACAAAGAGAATGTTCATCTCTGATACTGAAAATACTAAGGCCTAAGGGTTCTTGGCGAGACACACTACTAGAGCTGTGAAATAATTCTTCCCACCAGTATTTCTAATGAAGACCATCTGCAAATAGATTTATTTTTGGTTGCAAAAAAAGAATTCAAATTACTTTTAATCCAGCTGAACTTTTGAGGGATTAGCTATTATGTTCTCATTACTCCTTTCACTGAGAAATGACTTTCAGGAGTAACAGTCAGTGCACTAAGCAGAATATTCCATTTCATAGATGAAAAAAAAACCAACTACTATTCCACACACACACCCCCCAAAAAAACACAGCACAAAAACAAACCACAAACTCTCCAAATCAAACCAAGCTCCTACCTCACTGTAAATTCAGCTTAAAATTGTCTGATTTAATTTAGTATGCAATTTTAGCTAATAATGGTCATTTACACAGTGCAGGCTTCTGGACAGAATATTTTACCATTTTTTTCACACTAATCTAAAAAAATAGCTGGAAGTATCAAAAATATTTGTGGTGTTTCTGATTGATTAATTATTACCTTTTAGGAATTTACTTAATGATTTTCAGTTTGTTTGGAGAAAAGGTAAGTAAAATTAGTAAATGAGTGTATGATGCACATGGGAAAAAAACAACAAAAATGTTTGTATACATTTTCATTCAGAATTTAAGGAAACCAAGCTTACTCTTTGACTGAAATGCTTTCTGGATTCTCCAGAACTTCTTTCTTTATAGTAGACTGTATGTATCAAAGGAAATGTGGCATTGTGATAGAGTGTATATGAAATGAAAGTGTATCAACTGACAGCATATTTGCCTTTTTCTGTTCAACTAACCCATGTTCTCAATTCTGTGTCACTGAAATAGGAAATATAGAAATATATACCCAGATGTACAATGTTCCTTCATTCAGTGTGTGCCCATTTTCAGACAGGAGGTCTGAATAAGGGGTTATTATAGTCCCTTTTGGATTAAGATCCAGGAATTTAGCTACCAGCACTAAAATATTATTTATAGTCTTACAGTGGGTTTCTAATTCATTCAGCATTTAAAAAAACCCAAAACACGGCCTTGATATTTTTTCTATGTAGGGCAATGTTGTCATCTGATAGAAAATGGAATATCCAACAGAAGTCAAAATGAAGTTACAATGATGTAAATGATGTACTCAAGCTGAAGTACAAGACTTAAGCATTCAAAATCAATATTTCTGTTACTCATTACTGCAATCTCCTGGTAGAATGTTCCTGATAATTATCCCAATAAGGGCAATAGAGAATGGAGAAACACCCTATTTCAATCTACCTTGCAGATCTATAAATCATTTCTGCAGTTTTCAAAGGGTGTCTATGCCACGCTCTGCCTGGTATGTGTTCAGACAGTACCTAGTCTACATTTTTCTTCTATCCTTCCCCTTCTCATTCACCCAGCAAGAGATTTCTAGTAGCAGCCCTGCCTGATTGACAGCATCATTAATGCCTTGCCACTCACCATGCTCTCTCCCTGGAGGGAACCAGGGACCTGGCCCAGAAATCCTGGAGATGAGCAGTGTGGTGTATGGTCCAGCCTGCTGGGAGGAGAGGGTCCCGCAGTATGCGTGCATGTGTGAGAATGTGGGAGCTGAGATCCTCCCTGGGGAAATGTGCTGGGAGACAAAACACAAGTTGAGAACAGACACGTATTTCCTGTAAGAATCAGGAAAAAACATGCCATCAGAGGTGAGGCAAATACCTTTGCTTCCCTCAGTCACACCATTTGTGTGCAGTGACCAAACCCTTAGTGCCAGCCCCTGAAGACCAACAATTTTAGTCCCATGGCTGCCTACAAGCCCCCCATCACATCAGACCAAGGAAATGCTCAACAGCCCTGGGATATTTGGGGACAGAAACCAAAGCATGCTATTCTACACCAGCTCAGCTATGTGTGTCTGAACTGCTTCCTCTGGCTTTGTTAGCCATTTCCTGGCCTGGAAGAGAGACAAATCTGTGGGTTTCTGTGGGGTTATTCGCCATGGGGCTCCCCTGCCACATCCTAGCATTGCAGCTTGGTGCTGCAAGGAGAGAGGGGAGCCATGGAGCGGTGCAGTGCTGGGAATCCTTTGTACCTAGTAGGGACTAGCCCTGCCACTGCAGCAACCAGTGCCATCGTCCAGGCCAGCCTCTGTACTTCACTGGGTGGTGCACAGGCTGGCACATGGTGGCTGTGTAGGATAACCACTGTAAAAATAGCATTAGGTGAATGTGTGTATTAAGTACAAGCCAGCAAGATGCAGCTTGATTAATGCCTGTTGTACTGAGTTTTGTATATGACTATTTGCTAGGCACATGTATGTCTTCTGACAACCTTGAACTTGGTATTTCGTTGGCAGTGGTGAAGCAGAGTCTTCAAGTAAGGGGAAGCAGGGAGGGATATATCAGTTTTTAAACACAAAGAGCAGGCCTGCTGCTGCTTTCCACTGGAGCTTTCCACTCTCTTTGTAGGTTAAGGGAGGTTCCAGTCCCTTCAGGGCTTTCCCCAGATGCAGGGCTAGTGCATCTAGTGCTAGGGCTCATGTCTTGGCAGGAAGGATGCATGTTGTGCCATGAGGCATGCATCTGCCATAGCATCTTTAAACAGCGTGGAAATTATTGGACACAGTGGCACAGGGTCGGTCTCCTGTCTTATGGGATACACACTGGCAGACCAGGAAAATTCCTGGGGATCATCCACACTGGTGAGCATACAGAAAAAGAAGTTTCCTGCCTGGGATTTCAGCTAGGGCATGGCACCGTGTGCAGAAAGAACCGGACGCTGTGTGCATTGTCAGATAATTTGGCCTCAGGGGAGCTAACAGTGATGCTGTGAGAGGACACTGTAGACACAATGACTTATATTTCCAATCAGGATTAATAATTGTTCAGGCCATCAAACATAAATAGCTGGTGTTTAGACAAACGAATTTTATATCAAGCTTTTGGTCATATGTATTCATACGCTGCCACATCAGTTGAAAGCAGGATGAGAGCCATCAAAGCAGCAATAGGTTATGGGGCAATCTGACCTGATGGGTCCTGGGAAAAGTGTAGGTTTCAGTGCTGAGTACACAAATCAGCTATGCTAAGCCTGCATGGGAAAGGAATGGCCAGAATATGTTGCTCATCAGTATGGCACGAGAGGACTCAGTTTAAAGTTTGTGCACGCACACACTGGACACACACGTACTCTTCCATGTCTTGAGGTCAACTTGTTTACTGACATGCTTACTGGTTGTGTTAGCAACACCATGCCTCATGCTGTCCACATCAGTAACTATCACCAAACCAATGGTAACCATCCCCCCATGTTTCTGTGGGGCAGATGGATGCCATCGGGACAGAAACCACAGATCTACAACCTATTTAATAAGGCAGGGGAGAGTTCACTGGCCCTGATAGCCCTCCTCCCTGGCAAGCTGAGCACTCAGTCCAGAGGTCTGACACTTATTTTCTTCTCCCTGCCTCTCAGTTCCACAGACTCTTTCCCACCATGATTAGGTGGGAAGCACACTGCCGGGGCTGGCACACTTGTACAGGTAGCACCTATTAATGCATGTTGTTCAGACTCATACTGGCTCTAGAAGAACACGTGGCATAAGCTATCAAATACATACCTCGGTAGAGAGAACTGAGTGCAAAATGCAGCTGTGAGATAAGCTAAAATGTATATAGTAAATGAGAGATGTGTCTGTTACAGCAGCATAACTCACAGGTACAAAATTCCCTGTTGGATATGCTGGTGAAGGCACTGGAGTAACACGTACAGCACAAACTGAATGAGAAAATTTGGCCCACACATGTATATCACAACTCTGACTTTTAGGATCCCATGGTATTAAACTCTAAAACATTTCAGTACTTCTTTTAATGAACCAAAGTTAGCATTTTTGTTAGTCACAGTTCTAAACAAATTGCAGATTGTTCTCATGAGATTTTCAAACTCCCTATTTTTAGAGTAAAAAAAAAAACATGAGCAGCATGAAAAGTGGATTGTTCCTCTCCATTCTCTGTCCCATTTAGTAAAAAGCTTGCCAGAACTCAGACACCCTGCCAAAAGATTGCAAAAAGGAAACAATTCACAAATATGGGTACAACACCTGTGCCTCTGCAGTCCAGGCAAGGCACTGGCATCCTTCTTGGAGGGAAAGCAAGAGGAAACCATTGCTGACTCACAGAGACAGGTGGAGGAACAAAGCAGTGGCTTTGGCTTAATCATGGAATTGACTGTAAAGGAAAATTTTTATTGCCAAAGGATACACTCCATTTGTGACCAGCTCGACTGTCAAGTATCTTGTTCTTGGCTAAAAAAAAAATATTTTCTCCTTGATGTTCCACTGACTTATCAGCATATGAGCGAAACATTCTTCTGCTGTTGGCACAGTTAAGAGAACCATCTCACTAGGTCTGATCCAAATGCCACTGCAGTCAACCAGATAGGAAAAAAAGAGTTAGTCACCAAAGAGCCATCACACTGAAACACATAGTGTTTGTTACCAATCCGAGTTATGACTTGGACTCATGGATAAGAGAAGGTTCCATTTCTCATTGCTCCTTAATTATTAATTTTTATAAGAAACATTAAAAATAGTCCTGGCTCAACCTCTTGCATTAGAATGCTTTTCTTCAAATTGGAACTTTTTACAAAAGTAAAGTATTTGAAATCTTAGCAAATTTAGACATAAAATGATTAAAGACAGACTAGCATTGTAACAAGATATTACCAAATTATTGAAATGAAATGTTTCAGCTGCACTCAGCTCACACATTTTTCAGATTTTCAATTTGTGGAAATCACTGAGATTTTTGCCTTTCATCCTGATGATGGGGAAAAAATGCTAGCAGCTCAGAACTATCTGTAGTAGCAGAAGGGAGTTTCTTGTTCTGCTTCAGTCACATTTGGTTGCTCTCTGTTGTGAAGTTATTTGCTAAGGGCCACTTATTCCTGTAATTTATAAAGGCCTCCTAATGGAAGAGATGGGATGAGGCAATGGAAGTTGGTAAGTACTTCCTGAGTCTGAAGACCAAAGCAGCTCATAACTTGCGTCCCCTCCTTCCTTTCTGCTCTGTTCATTCCCCAAACTGGCATTCTTTCTTGTATTTTTATTGGGCAGAGCACCTTGCTAACACACAAGTCTCAACCACACTCAGAGACCTTAATGAAGGGCTGGTTAAACTTCCTGCAGACTAAGTTTCAAAACATGAGAATATTTTTGAACGCAATTAAAAATCGTAATAGATTTCCCAAAGCCAATGCAGAATAAAAAACATTCTTCTTTGGCAACTTGCGAATAATGGAGAAGATTCTGACCACAATGTCTCTGAAGCTATCCCTAGAGTCAAATTGGAATTTTTATTGCTGCATTGCCTTTTTAGTTGTGCCACTTTTTAGCACTTTTAGTTCTAGAAGTAAAGGCTAAATCCATGAGCAAAAGTTTCTGATGCAGTTAGAAGCAGCTTATTCAGCCTGTGTTGTTTATGAACTGTATGTCATGCCACTTCTTTTAAACTTCTGCATTGCTAAGGTTTCCAGGAAGTTCTTCAATATATTATCAAGTGCCATGTATTATCAAGTAATTTTGCATGCTGCACTAAGGGCGGCTACCATTCCATGCTAGTGGGATTCATCCATGTTTCTGTTTAAGGGCCTCCATCACTGACTGCAGCCACAGAAGTATAATGACACAGGTGGACTTGTGAAAAACACACCATAGCCCCGATACCACAAACTTACCTTATCAGCAAAAGAATTCTGATAAGACAAAATTCATTTTGTAACAATTTGCATCTGATGGTGTAGAAACACGTCAATCTTGGGACCTTCAAACTGGGGTTCAACCAGGTTTGTTAAAATAGATTAATCGTTACCTCCCTTCCAGAGAAGAGTCTAGGCAAAGTCCTTAGTTTTCTGCCAGATAACTGAAGACAAGTGTAAGGTGTTATAGTTGTTAGTGTGAGCATTGCAAGAATGGATGAACCACTCACACCACCTCACACCTGCATCCTCCACAGGCAGTGATGTGCCTGTTCTCAAGTGCTTACAGTCTGATGGGACAGCCAAAACAGGACAAATAAAGCAGGAAGAAAGAGTGGTAAAGGACTACCATCAGTACCATGGCAAGTCATGGCTGCAGTAGAAACAGGTGGCAGGTGTCCTTGCAACTAGCTCACCACCTCATTATTTCTATGCCATGTAACTGCTAAAACAAATTAGCCCCGTATATGTACATTTCAACTGTTACTCCTTAAATTTGGACTTTTCTGCATTATCAAATACATGCAACTGTGATTAGGCTTTGTAAGACTTGCCAAGCTCAGAAAATTGTAGTGTGGTTCAGATAAGTCTCCTTAAAGTGTTTATGTGCTGAAAAAGATTTAAAACATAGCTATCTCTTTTTGAGCACAGATATAGAAATATTAGAAAGCAAAAAAATTATTCTTTAGTTCGTTAGCACCATTAAATCTGCAAACACTGTCATTTCTGGCTAGGAATAAACTAACAGCTACCATGGTCTCCTTCCTGCTCTTCATTAATCTGAATCCTATGTCCTGTGAGTGAGCATGTACAGAGTATAAATAAAGGAGACATAAATTTCATGGGTTCTGTACACAGAATGTTTTGATCCCATATTAAAGTCAATAATAGCCTTCAAAAACCAACTCACCTGATTTCACCTTTATGCTAAGAAATGTCCTTTTGGGTTATCAGAAGCTAAACACGGCATGTAAGACCTAGTATCAGAGGAAAAGAAGTCAAAGGAAAAAAAACCTAAACAGTGAGATCTGCTTTATGTCTTGCTGATCAGTATCAACATTTTGAATTATGCCTAGAAGAGACTGATTCCCTGAACTCCTATGTATTTAGTTTCTAGAAGTATATGTGGACATTTACAAACACTTCCTGAGAGATGCCAAGAGACAAGGCACTTGCAGAAAAGTTTTAGATGACTAACCTCTGCTTAAAAATTATGTGTGTTTACTACTATTCTCTGAGTTCAAATAGTAAAATATTGAATAGCAAAACCAAACTGTTCCCCCTCTGAGCAAGACTCTCACTGTGGGGTGGTTCAGGAGGATTTTTGCCTGTGTGTATGCATATTATAAATGTCATGTCTTTGTGTGTATATGTATATTTGCATATGTGACATTATAGGAAAGAAGAGGGACTCTTTATCAGGGAGCGTAGGGATAGGACGAGGGGTAACGGTTGTAAACCAAAAGAGGGTAGATTTCGATTAGATATCAGGAAGAAATTCTTTACTGTGAGGATGGTGAGACACTGGCCCAGGTTGCCCAGAGAAGCTGTGGATGCCCCATCCCTGGAGGTGGTCAAGGCCAGGCTGGATGGGGCTTTGAGCAACCTGGTCTAGTGGGAGGTGTCCCTGCCCAGGGTATGTGCATGCACACACCAATGTGTGTGTATACTAAAAGTGTGCACTGCATATATTTACAGCATCTATTTTGCATACAGTTTTTGTTTTGTTTGTTTTCTGTTTAAACCCCTGTTACATCCCATCTCTTACAACCCCTTATCAGCTTTTTCTATTCCAGCTGGTTATTGCATCCAGATTTTTGCTTTCAGAAGTCCAAGGACCATTTCTCCACTACTTGTGCCTCTATGTCCCCCAAAAAGTTTCTGGCCATCAGCGTGAGAAATGTACCACAATGCACATGTTCACCATAGACAAATGTAATAAGGTATTGTCAGGCATATCACAGTCTTCAGAATTTTCCCTCTGGAGCTATGCATACACTTACCCATGCACAGAGTGAGGAACGTATGTCAGAACGTGACTTAATACCATGATTACAATTATCACAAGCCTTGACTTGGATGCCCTCTATCTCCAAAGTTTGACAAGATGGGTGGCAGCCTGGAGAGCTGTGTTTGTTTCAGTATGCGGGGCACGCTGCTGCAGGGCTTTGGGATGTGAATCAGGCTACAACTGATGAAGAGGTGGCTTTATTTATGGCTGGCTCAGCACGCTGAGGGGAACAGGGAAGGGAAGAGGGAGTCATAGCTCCTCCCTCCCTTTCCCTCTTTGAGGTTACAGGAGGAAGTTATTCCACATATACTGCCATGTAAATGACTGCAGATGAGGACAATCTGAAACAGCAAGGCAGAAACTAGGGCATTCCCTTCACTTTTTGTGTATGGTTATATACCTTGTGTTGTAAATTTACCATTCCTAAATCCAATTTCTATTAGATGTTTATTTCTCATTTATTTTTAGTCTGAAAGTATTCATCTAAACATTTAAAATTTTCATAAATATTTTTTCTTAGACTTGACAGCTGGTAGTTATATTGATTCTGTCGCATTCTTCCCATGAGGCTTATTTATTAACAAACCAGCCTCAGACCAATTTCATATGGGAAAAAATCCTACCTTTCTCACAAACTATTAATATGTGTAGGGCTCTTTCCATAGTCTTGACCTCTGTGAAAGAAACCCATATCCAGTTTGCTGTAGCAGTCACCATGTTGCCTAGCAGATCACTGCTATTAAGGGGATAAATTTGGTGTCTTGGCAGTAAGCTGAAGTATGGTTTGGCAAATATATTTAGCCTTTGATGCTAAGAGTTGTCCTTTCCAAACAAGAGTTTCTGGGTGGTATTTTAAAGTTATGCTGTCTGCTGCTGTTTTTCTGGATATGATAACATTGCAATGGGTCTGTTTTGTTAGAGGCCGTGCTTTATGAATACTGCACATTTACTGATCTCTTCTTATGACACTTTTTTTCCCAGAAGTGGAAATGACAACAAATGAGCTCACACTGCAAGGACTGGAGTACCTCAAGGTACCTCGGAGCACAGCCAGGCGCTGGAGGGGAGTGGACTGAGCCTGTGATGGGAGCCATCAGAGGTGAATAACTCACCCTTGTCCTCTCTTGTAACTGACCCTTGGCCTTCTGGCTGGTTGGCAGCTGAAAGCCTGAAAAGACCATTTCCTCCCTCTCGGCTGAGGACTCAGGTGTGAGACTACGTAACTCACTGCTTTTTAAGGAGAACTTTCCAGCATTTCTGCCAGGGGCCGCGGACGGGAGGCTTTCTCCCTTGGCCTGGGCTGTCCCCAGCACGTGCCGCCCACAGCCCCACGACCGATGGCGGCCGGAGGGTTTAACTCCAGCTCAGCCCATCGTGGGCACCTGGCTGTCAGAGAAGGGTGGAGGGGGAAGGCCAGGAGCCCCAGGGCTGCCCCTGTCCCCTCAGGGCAGCCCCACAGCAGTGAAGCAGGGCCTTCCCCTCAGAACTCCTGTTGCCTCTGGGCCTCCTGGCGTTCGGCCTCCCTGCCGGCACTGCTCGCAGCATGGCATGGCACGGCCCCTCGCATGGCCGGTGAGGAGCAGGATCTGGTAGCCCCAGATACAAATGGGAAGGCTGTACTGATTCTGTGTTGGCATACGTGAAATGGAGAGATGGTGGAAACAGCACCTTCTCCTACATTCAGACTCACTGCTCTTGCCTTTGTAACTTTGGGATACTCTTCCCCTCACCTTTCCAATAAAAATTCCACTTGCACTGTGTCAAATCTGTCTAGCTAGTCGCAGGTACTGAACACTGAAATAACTTGCTGCTTTTTTTTCCTTAGGTCCTGCCTGTTTCAATTTTGCATTCTGCCTTCTGGACTGAGGTGAGACACCACCACTCTCTGAATCGGTCCTCACGTCTGCCACCAGAGGATTACACGGGTTCCTCCGCTGAGGTGAGGCAGCAGCGTCTCAAGTAGGAGAGGCTGGTGCTGTGATACAGTGTGCTGGCCCCATACACAATCTTGAGCTTCAGCAATTAAGAAAGGCAGAAATTTTCATTCAGAAATGGACATTCAATGGAAACTTTGCTTTGCACATGAATCTCAAACCAAAAGCAGAGAGAGGGGAGATAATCCATTCACATTAGGCCTCCCAAAAATCAAGATGATGGCATTTCCAAATTTAAAAAAAAAAAAATAATTAAAAAACTCAGTCTTTTCCAACCCAAATCTTCAGATTTAGCTTTATAAGCATGCCATCAGACAAATTCAGCATTTCACAGCAAAACAGAATTTTGCATAGAAATCTATAATGAAAGAAAATCAGTTTTGAAATATGGAGGTAAAGAAACCTCTATCCTCTAGTAAATTCAAATATTCAAAATAAATAATATAAATAGTCATATTAAATAATACCAGATATTTTTATGTTTTCAGCCTGTGAAATGTGAGATGCAGCCTCACTATAGTAGCATACTGGTAGTCTCTGTTCGTATTTTCAAAAAGCAAAAAGAAATATTATTTTCAAAGACTGGGTGCTCTCTCCCTTTCTGGACAAAGTTTGAGCTTGCATCTTGTGTAATGGTGTCTTCTGAATTTAATTTTCACATGCTATTCTTAAATGTACATACATTTACAACTGTAGAAGTGGGGGAAAAAACCAAATCTCAATGCAAAATTCAGCATCATTCCAGCAAGATTTATATAAGAGACCAGATCATGCCAGGATCCAGCAACTTGAACCTTCAAAGAACTCTGGGGAATTTCGTTTCACCATTTCTGCTGCTGCCGCTCATGAGCAGCTCAGTTTTCCTCTACAAAGTTCATTTCTCACTCTGCCAGAAGACTGCTGGCAAACATTTTTTTTACATGAAACAGACAGTCTGTAATTAAACACTTGTAGATGGTTGAACTCAGTGAATTATGAATGCTCTGGGACATATAAACAATCCTACAACAAGAATTGCTTCAATAATTTGAGTCAACAAAGTGAATGAATTCTAAGCACAACTTAATAAGGTCTGTAAGACAACATAGCTACACTTCTCTCTCATTAAAATGGTCTTATGAGAATACTGTACTTTCACAATATCATTTAAAAGGTGGGAAAATCAGCAATAAAGGAATATATTTCATGTTTTCTCAAGATATGAGTTAATGTACCTGAAAGCACATCTCAGGCTAAAGAACAAGTATGAAACCTGTAGAAAATACCAATCATTCTTCTTGTGGCAGGATCTGAATATTTTTGGTGCCTTTCTTTTTCCCCTCCAAATAATACTGTCCCTCATTTCTGCAGATCCCAAGAGACCATTCCATCCCTACTCTTTAGTCCCGTGAGTGCTAGAACAACGAGTAGGTCTATGGTGAGGTTGACCAGCTGCTGACGACTTTCTGATTGTGATATTGTCTTGTGCACCATAGAAGCTTTGCAGCAACAGATGAAAGACATGGGGAGTTTTTATGCCATTTGGCTGAGAAGTGGAGTAAAACATTTGGGGGTTCTGTGCCATGATAATACAGCCAGCTTGCTTTTTGGATCCAGTACTGTCTTCACATTGTGAAGATCTATCAGTGCTGGACCAGGGTATTCATCTTGGTCAGTCCTTAGCATATTTAGCATTATGTTGCATCACCTAAGTGTAAGTTTCCTGAACTGGTTCTAGTTTCTGAGTGGCTTTCCATCAGCTCAAAATCTGATGAGATTATAGACCGTAGTCTATAGACATAAATGCCACTCCCTAGGAATGCAAGATGACTCCAATTTAAGAGCACACACCAGCCCACATGGCATCAAGCTCTAAAGAGGTTGGGAAATGTTGAATGTTTGGGTTTGATTTAAAAAAAATAAATATTTTGACATTTCTGAACTGATTATTTTCTAAACATATTGGTCTCTGAAAATGCCAATTTGGGATGAAAATAGTTTTGAAAATATCAGCCTTTTTCCCTAGGAAGGAAACTTCTTCTGTCAACTAGCTGTACCATCCAAAACTAGTCCAAGGCAGAAATAAGTAGAAAACACATGTCCTAAATAGGTACCTCACTGTCTGTTGCTGAGCCCAAGGAGTTTAGCTCAAATGGGAATCATTTGGATTGGGCTGCTTGCCTTTCTTTTAATGGCCTAATTTTGCAGCAGTAGCCATGACTATCATAACAACCAAAACAGAAAAACTGGAATGGAATTGGACTCAGAATTTGTCTGCCCATGAGGGAGAAGTCCAACCCAAACCTTCACTCCCAAACACATGCTAAATTTTCAGAAGGTTTGACTGGGGATTCATAGGTTCTAACTCAAGTTCATCTCTGCTACCAGTAATTATATCAGATAGGATTATGACAAACAACTTGCATGTTTTCATATTTCTCTATCACGTTTATGTCCTACACCACCTTGGAGTTATTCAGTTAGAAAGAAAGAGAAAGAAAGTGTCTTTAAGCTAAATTCTTTGTCCTCATAATTTTGGCAGCATCAGGGGCTTCTGAATTAGCTTTTGTGGTTAAGCCCAACAGGTCACGCTGCTCTGATTTCTGACTTCACTAGGAATCATCTCTGACAGTAGTTCTGTCAGGAGGAAACCTGGTTTGACCGTTCAACCCACTGGTAGCAGGCCCTGCTGAGTGCCTGTCTCCCACCTTCCCTCCTATTCCTAGTGCCAGGGCCCATACAGTGCCCTGCATGGATGGGTTTCACTGTCAGCAGCTCTGCTCAATAGCTGCAGCGGAGGACTTCTCCAGCCATATACAGATATTTACATTCCTTGTTTATTAATGCACTGAATAGCAGCCAGAAGAATAAAGGTGTATCACCTGCCATCCTGCCTGATCTTTCATTAAGGTAAGGAAATGCTTTTTCTGCCTACCCAGTAAAAAGAGAGAGACTATGAAGGAACAACCAAAGAAAAACAGCATTGGCATGACACAACCATGTATGGGTCTGTGAAAGTAAATGTGGTATGTTATCTTGCCTCCTTTCTGAAGGATCAATCTTGGACACACCCAGCTTTGAAATTTCCCACGTTGCAGCGGAGGGTGACAGGCATCAGACCTTCTGCTTGGGATGGAGCCTGCTCTCCCTCCTCCCTTCCACTCCTTCAAGGTCTTTTGCAAGGTACTTTTGTAGTACTCTGTTGGTGTTAGATTAATCCGTTCACCATCACCTATTGGGTCTCTTTGCTTTCTTCTCCCACTTGAAATAATAAGTATCTTTGAATAAGGCTTTCTTGTTTTACAGTAGGGTTAGCATTTGGACTGGGGAAATACTTTAGGCAGAAGACAATCAGTATTTTCTGTAAGAAATGTAGGCTGTTTCTTGGAAGCACCATCAGTGAGAAATGGGATCCTCCCAAACATTTGCGAAAAATCCCTACCACCAGCTCCCACACATCACATTATTTTTCCCTCTGTATTGTGTCGCCTCTTAAACCAATAACTAAATGTGAAGATGCAGAAACCAAGTGTCAACTGCAAACCTTACTCTTGTACTTACCATGAAGCGCCAGGAAGCTGGAGGCACATGTGCCTCACTGAAGTCCCTGGTATGGGACCCTATGGCTGTCACAATATCACTCATATGCAACAGCCTGCTCCCGTCTGCAGAAAGCTTTAGGAAAAGGGCTTATTACATGTGCGAAGAGTGATGCTTCAGGTGACAAGTCTCAGTCAGGTCTGAGACTGTTCACAATTCAGAGTAAAATATGGGATGATATTAGCTGTATGCTTGTAATCTGCACATTGAGCCTGTAATACAACATAGAGGTCAATGTGGAGTTAAAAGCCCCCCCTCTAAAGAAAAGGCTGCTATGCAGTATCTCTGGATGTACTTTGATACTCTTTTCTCCCACTCGGTGCATGGGCTATTTCTTTATTTTCAGGGAACATGGGGAAATAAGCAATGAGTTTTTGAAACTTGAAACGGGTGAACTCTGCATGAGGGAGAAAGATGATGGACACAACCGCAGCATAGCCTGGTCCCTCTCAGGTTTCTCCCCTCCAGCTTAAAAACTGCTCAAAAAATAAAAAAGAACTGCAAGTGCTTGTGGTGCCAGGGAGTGAAAAGACCAATTTTTCATTGAATTCACTTTCTACATAGAAATTGAAGAAAAAAAAATGGAATTGAAATTTTTGGAAGAAAGGCGAGTGCTTTTGAGTTCTCCTGGGGAACAGGGTGAAATGGAGCTTGAACTTCTTGCTTGGAAACGCCTCTTCTGTCAGTGACCAGAGAAAATTTTAAGGGACAAATTGGAGCTGTGATGGATGACTTGTGGTTGTGACTTTTCAGTGGAGAGGAGGAAAGGATGTTTTTAATTTCAGGTTCATGGAAAAAATTCATAAAAGAAGGAAAAGCGTAGTAAACATGAACATGAAATGACTCAGGGGATTTAAAATGCAATGCAAAGCCTAAAAATGTGACCAGTGACAACCAGGTAGACAAACTATAAATATAAGTAGTCATGAGAAGTTGGCTTTAGGAATCTGAGGGGGAAAGCACATTATATTTGAGGTGTTGAACCCAAGTCCTAAATAAATGCTCGATAGACTTACTGGGTTACATATTTCTGTTACTATTTTTATACATTTTCTTTCCAGAAAAGTCTGTTCTGGACAGCACATCTGACCTCCTGCATAACTCAGGCCACATAGTTTCACCCAGTCGTTTCTGCATCAAACCCCCAGACCCGCAGTTGAACTAGAGCCAGTTTTCATGAGGGCAGGACATCTTGCATACGAGACCCCAGCTGACAATTAGCAGAGCTGTGGACAGTTGTGTTTTTGCTGTTAAAAACTTCCGTCCTATTTCCAAGTAAAATCCTGCTGCCAGCATTGGGCCTTCACATGCCTTTGACTATCAGATTTAAGAGCTCTTTAGTCTGGATTACTGACCTGACTTTTTGATGTAGTATCCTTGGCTCTCCACATTCCATTCACAGAATGTAAATGCCGGTGCAGAGTAGGTTATGGGAGAAGAAACCTTCTCTTTTCATGTCCACTGTTTTGCACTTTGCAATATATGGTTAAAAAGACAGATTGAAATAAGCTGCAGAAGACGATGGTTTGAAGAATAGAACTGTGGTGTATAGAAATGTTTTCCTTACTTAAATGTGACCCCCATGAGAATCAGTGATGTTTCTGGAACAAGAAAGACATGCCCTATATACTTACTTTATACAAAACATAGCTGATCATAATTATTTAAAATCAATAATTTTAACTACTTAAAATCAGTAAAGAGATTTTATTTCTTTGACAAACCATACTATGCACCTATCTGCATATCATTAACAAACAACTTTTAAAGATCAGAGAGACAAGGAGAGATTTGTCCATGTCTAAACATTTTGTGTTTAAACTTGTTTGACAATTTATCGGTAAATGCATTTGGGTATGAAGTCAAATTTATTTCACACAAACCATAAGTTAGAGTATGCTCTGTCAAATTGCAGCACAGCCTGATTTAAGATTGCAGTCAAGTTCATTTGAAATGAAATAATTTTTCTGTCTTTTATACAAGTATCCTGGTTTTAACTTTCTAAAAAAGAATATAAAGAGTTTCATATGATCTAAGATTTATTTTTATTAAAGTAGTATCAACCTTGGAAATAAATCTACTTAAAAGATGTAATTCTAGTTTCAGCCACACATATAAAAGTTTTGCCATTATGGATTTTTCCCTCTGAGCAGCAATATAGTTCTCTTGTCTGTGCTGCAATTCCTGAAAAAAATTTTCCAGAATCTTACTAGGAATACAGCTCACATCGGAGAGGGGTATTTTCATCTTGTGCTATAAAAATGTCTGGTATTAGTATAAAATAATCACCACGAGCTTATTGGTGTGTTTGGCTCAGGCACTGCAGACAGTGCAGCCTGATCAGATGCCTCATGACATGCAGCCACATTTTCTGACAAATTTGTATACAGCCACAGACAAGTCTGAAAAAAGTATAGCGATTAATTCCTGCAGATGGATAGAGATAAAAATTAAAAGTAGTGCCTTAAGAAGAACAGGCAGCATCAGGTGTATATAATTTTTTTTTTTGTCACCCTCACTACTAATAGCAAGCATTATCTGCATCTATGACTAGGATTCTGTGAAATGATTCATGTTCTTTAAGGGGAGGTATCTTTGAAGTTTCTTCTCATCACTAAAGAGGATTTCCGCTCTATGGATTTCATTATTGGAACATGCCTCCTGCAGGAACTTTTCATTATTCACCCCTCAGTAACCCCTGCAAGACCTTCCCATCAGTGTGTTACCTATTGTCAATTTTCCCATAGAACACAATGGGGAATGGGGAGAAAGCAATCTGCTGCCGAAGGGAATCTGCCCATGTTCTGCACCAGTAACAGCATACTGAACTGGGGGCAAATTGCTCTTATGGAGGATACAGGATAACAGAATTAAATCAGGTTAATATGGCGGCAAAATATTTAACATCAGTTTTTCATTAATTTAAAAATCCTCTCCTGTCATCATCTTCCAGGAGAAGAGACCAGAGAGCCTTGACCTATTTGCTCACTAAGCTCGTTGCTTGTCCTTAACGCTTTGCAAGAGTTGCTACAAAAAAAGACCTTCAGGAAAAGCACAATAACCACTTTTGCATCCCCAGTTTATTGACCATTTTTTGATTATGGCCACAAATAGAGATGAAGTATTACCAAGTTTCTTACAGTGTAACTGCTTGCCTGCCAGTCATTAATTGTCTCTGCTACATAGTTGTTAGTCCAAGAGAAAACAAGAGCAGAAGAAAACTTTTCAGACATTCCATTCCCATTGCCATAAGAACCAAATAGGAATCCTTTCCACAAAATATTTTAGTGACAAAATTACAGCTTTTGTGACTGTTGTTTTTGCATACCTGGCATCACCAGCCATCGTGGTTTCAGTGAACTCGCCCAGGCTCCTTCTCTGTATGGGCAAGCTCACTCAGCATGAGGGAATTCCTGCCACACTTCTCTTTTGGGCCCCTCTGCCAAGGGATCCTGGCAAGCAGCAGGTCATTTGCTTTCTGTCCCCTATGGCGTAGGGTGTAAGCAAAAGAAACTGCATTAAAAGCTTACCAAGATTTCTCTTTTTTGTTCTGCCTTCTCTCACAAGGTCCTGAACACGTGCTAGAGCTCAACAGAGGGATGATGCTGATGTCAGGAAAAAGACATCAGGGTTTATTATGAATTGCTCTCCCCTGCTGTTTAGCAAATCACTGATGAGCTGATCTTGATTTCTTCATGTGGCTTTGACATTTTTCAAGTATTTGCCTGGATAATTATCTGGGAGCATTTCTGATCTGTTGTTGTTTGCCCTGATGGCTCAGTAGTCATCTTTGGTGTTGTATAGCTGGTCACCTAATTCTTGAGCCCTTTTTTTCTGTCTGAAAAAAATATCAGATATATTCTGGATAGCAATTTTGAAGCGAATAAACATGTGGAGTAAAAATTAAGGAATTTGTCAGATTAAGAAAACTTTTGTGGGATTCTTGCAGTTTTATGTTATAGCACCATAAGTAAAAGCAAATGGTGTTGCTGCCTTTTATTAACGACAACATTAACAAATATGAACAAGGAGGAATATTTTTAATGTAACTTTCTTATCTCTAGCCAAAGCACTATTCTTTCACAGCATTTGCAACTGGATACTTCTAGGATGAGCTTGTTGAAGAGGAGAGGCATGGTTTGCAGTTAAAAGTATAAAACGAAGAAAGAGGGTGGGCTTCTGAGCTGTCTGAAAAAATAATAACAGTTCCTTCTTGGACTTTCTTCATGGGATGGGGGGGATTTTTCAGTTGTCTCCCAGCCTGAAGATTGTATAATGAGCTGGTTTTGATCCTCAGTCATACACCAGCATTTTCCACTCAGGATTAGAATCATGTCTGCCACATTTCTTGGAATTGCTCTACATTGTGTCTTTCCTCATGCTATTTTTCATTAGGAAAGTACTATCTTTGACCTGTTTGGGAATTGAATGACTGTTCACTGTTGTAGATAATCACAAGTTCCCACAAATGTTGATGCTACTTGCGCGCTCTATTCTTTGTCATACAAATAGGAGAGACTTTAACTCCTGTTCCTTCCTTTGGAGTCCTTCTAGTCTGGCAAATCTGAATTTGCTTTATTCTGCCATTGCATTTAGTATGTTTGTTAAATCCTTGTATGTGTTCAGCTGGACTAGTCATTTTTTTCAGTTGGTTTTTTTTCTAAGAATTCCTATATTTTAATTCTCCTTCCTTGATGAGGCTCTATCCCTTTCCTCTTGGTGATGCCTGATAAATGCTCACTTGAGAGAGTTTCTGTTACTTTTGCAGTTCTGTATGCCCTACATATGATTTTATGGTGATTTTTTTTCAGGTCAGAAGTGTTCTTGAATACATTGACCTAAGAAGCATTGCTGATGAAAGTTTGTTGAAATACAAAGACTGATGTAAGATTGTGCCTTCTCTTTGACACTGGAGCTATGGAATATCCACAGGAATCCCCCATCAAGCAAAGATGCCAGTAAGGTAAGGAGAAATCAAAATGTCTTAAAGAAATTCCTCTGGCTGAAGCTGAAAATACATACAGGAAAGATACATGTTAGCTGAACAGCAACACAGAAACATGCAGGACATGGTAACAGATTACAAACAGCATAGCAGTTATACTGGACATAATGGAATGAAAGGCAGCACTGATGGCCTTTTTCCTCATCCCAAAGTTATCACCAAAAACTAACTGATGTTGAAACTGTTGATCTCCTAAAAAGCTTGGATTTGATGAAACAGGACATTCTGATGAAAATTTAATTGACAGTACTTTGAAATGTTTAAATAACAAGTTAAAGTTTCTGGCTTCAGAGAATATTTGACAGACCAAACTAACATTTTTTGGTTTAATGTCACCTGAGATATTTTAATGAAAAATACAGTAACCAGCACACTAGGAGATTTGGAATAATTCCTAACACTTTCTGATAAAGAAGCCACAAATTTTTAGAACAGTATGTAGTTCAAAAGCAATAGTTGGATGTTCTGCTGGGTTTCATTTAATCCCTGATTGGACTTGTTCACCTCATTTTAGTAGAAATATATACAGACCAAAAATAAGCAAGGGATGTGCTATGATTGCCATGTTAATCCAAGGGTTTTATTTTTATCTTGTTTTCACTCTCTCTCTCTTAGATATAAATATTGTCCCAGCTTAGGCAAGTGAGCACTGCAGTGAAAGGGCCTTTCTTTTGTTATAATTTGGTATATGTTTTGTGTACCCATTTGTGATGGACATGGCAGTGATTCATACATAAATACTCCTTGCTCAAAGAGAATAAAACGTAACAAAAGGAGGTATTATGTCATTTACCTCTCTTCTCCCTATTTAGTTAAAATATTAATTGTTTGAACTGCTGGCATTCCTAGGGACTCCATATCTTAGCCCATGGGCCCACTCCGTTAAGCACTAAACAACAACAAACAGTAAGAAGACAAGCTCTGCCTCAGAATTTCGGGCTGGGGGCAAGTGTAGGGAAAGCAGGAAAACAGGAGTCATTGTATAAGAATAATAAGAAAAATTAATCTAGTCCCACAATATTGTGTATTTTAGCTATTTCTTATTTTTCATTTAGATTATAGATCCTAAATGCTTTGTGCTGGAACAAAAAGCTTGATGTTACAAAGCAAAATTTCATAAAAGGCATTTGAATTATATCTGGGCACTTTCACTGTGCAACTTACATCTAATTCTCGTAGCATCTTTTAAATATACCTTATTGTTATGTTTCTGCTGTTCTCCTCATCAAAACTAATAAACTCTCTTTATGACCTCTGCGTAAGAATCTCAGGGAAGGAAATGATACATTTCTATAGGTATTTCACAAAAGTTTTGTATGTTGTGTGTCCTGATTCTCCTTTAGCTAACATGTCAATGCAGCTGGATGCTTCTGCATGTGAGCAATGACTTGAGGAAAAATAGTGCCAGAACATGCCTTTGAGAGAAATTAATATTTGTAGCATGTCTTCCAATTTGAGCAGGCTTGATCCATGCTGGAATATTTTATCAGCAGGATCACCTGAAGCAGCAAACCATTTTAGTAGCCCTCAGTGGTAGTCCATACTTAGGGTCCTTCATATTGGTGCTGCTTGTTCCCCATATGTAACATAATTCAAGGTCCTAGGGATCTCATGACAACATAGACAAGGAGTGGCAATGTTTATGTATCTATATATATGTACACTGTGAACTGGATGTAAATTCTGGTTGTTACTGAGGGCACTAAGAAACAGCTAAATCCTTGGAAGCAGACAGAGGAAAGGGCAGTGACCTCTAGCACAGACACTGGCAATACAGGGTAGGAAAAGATTGTAAATAATAAGATAAGTGTCATACACAAACAAAACAACACTGGGAACAGCACTGGCTCTGAGGTGGTAAAGGGAGGAGAGCTGGGGGTGTGGATTCTGTTATACCATTCCTTCTGCATGGGGAGTAACAGGACAGCACTTTCAGTGCAGCCTGAACTGTTGGGTGAAAGAAATGGGCAGCACTACTGTTGAAGAAAAGGGTGATAACACATTTATAACTGTCTGCCAAAAATGCTCTGTTGATAAAGAGCTTTTCATGCTCATTTGATATTTCTGCCTCCTGAAGAAAATTTACCAGTGACTCTCTGAATGGAAATGCTCAATTTTCTAAGCTGAAGGGAATAAAAAATAAAACTTAGTGACTTTTCAGCAATTTAGTGAAAGCAGTAGGTTTCTAGAGAAATCAGAGATGAAGGTCTAAAAGCAGGACTTATTTTATTTTTCTGATAGCATTTGTTAAGTCAGATTTGTAAAGATAAAGCATTTGGAATAAGATTCAAGTTGCGAAATAACATGAATGATTATTTTAGTCAGAGTTTACTGAGAAAAAAAAAATTGATCCATGATATTTCTGTCAAAAGCTTAGAAAAAAAAATAAAATGCTGAATTTTTTTAATCAATTCCACCCTAAGTAATTACCACTTTTCCACAGAAAGGAAGGTAAAAAACATCTACTCTGCCTTAGTGATGTAGCTACCAAATTTAGGTGCTGGATACATGTGATTACATCATGGGGAATCCATAACAGGAGACCTCAGCACATCAGGGGAGATGAGCACCATGTTCACATAGGGGTGGTGTCCATATATGGCTGGAAATCACAGCGCACACAGCTGCCCGCCCGGCCTCTGCGTGGGTGAAGCTCAGCCCTGGGTATGTAACTGGGAGGGACAGAGCCTCCACGGCTTGCTCTGCCACCAGCCTTCCCTCTGGGAACGTCAGGAATGCCCTCAGCAGTTATTCAGCAGGAAGCTATTGGATAAAGGCACACGGCAGCAGTTGCATGCATTTCGTTAACAAAGAAATTTGGGTCTCTTCAAAAGAGTGGTTGGCTTTTTAGTTACCTGGGTAGATGATGATATATTTTCAATGATATTAGATCCTTTAAACAAGAGCTGTGGACATATCTACTTCTATGTTTGCTTCTTGTGTACAAACTAATGTTGTCTTTTAGCCCCGCTGTAGTGGACATCTATTCCTGAAACAATTTTATTTGAATATAACAATAGTCACAATGACAAATTATTTCTTTTTAGAGTTATTGTGGGGAATAGCAGATCAGAATGATAATAAGTGATATCTTTAAAGACCAATTTTTTTACTGGCTTGTGTTAAAAACAAACAAGATAATGAGTGATTCATGTATGTGCATTGTGCTGGACAGTCAATAGTAAGGGCAGACTAGAAATTTACTTCTGAGACCAAAAGTCACAATCCATCCAGAAAGTGAATGTGATTCGACAGATAGTCCAAAAAGAAACAATAAACTTTCTCTTATTTGAAGAAAGGTTTATATCAGTGAATGGATAAATTAAGTAAGTCACCAAGAGATGTGAGACTTTGAGGCTGCCCATAAGGAGCTGCATTAAGAACGTGCTCAAAGAAATCCAAATAAATTTTCAGTGCCTTACTAAAGTGCGTTCCTCTGGCTTATGGAGGGCTTGTTACCATAAATGCTGAGCACTCCAGCCTAAAGGCAAAGGGCACTAGTCCTGTTAACGTCAGTGGTATTAATTATGTGTGTAGATCTAAACAAGCCCCCAAATTCTCTGCAGATTTCCCACCTTGCAAGTTCAAGCATTTGCAGCAGCTACGATGCAATCTGTAGTGTATATGTACAGTGCAGGACTTGTAGAGAACTGGATAAACTATTGGCCAAAAGCAGTTTTTCTGTCCTTTTCTGAGTCGGAATTATCCACAGAGGGATTTTATGAATTAAGACTGTATTCAAAGTTAGTGAGGCATATATAAGTGTGCTCCTTTCTTATCTCAGTATGTGGCACGTATCTCCAGTATATCACTTCCAACCATGATGGGAGGCTTATACTTAGTCTGTATGGTTTTTGTTGGTAACTTGACTCTGAAGTCTGAAAAGACAAGATTCTGCACAAAAAGGCATAGTACTCCACCACCGTCTCTGCACAGATGCATCTTTAATTATGCATGTAAGACCTGGAATATGTGGATGGGGTAGCAGAGCCCAGTTGTTTCCCCTGAAGCAGGTACCAACTCCAACTGCCTGTTGCAAACTATAGTGATTTTGCTTTTTTACTCAGCAACTCCTGGGCTTGTGTCAAATTCAGGTATTTCCTCCCTTTTGCTTTTGAATCAGAAAAAGCCCACAAAAAAAGAGTCCGTGAATGTCTAGTAAAGATTCATATAGAGTAAATCTTACTGTTATTGGGCTGGAATGGTTTAGCTGGAATAGCTGTTTTCTTTGAATCCTAAAAGAGGTATTACCTAAGGAAGAAACTGGCAGTACAACTGTTCTCACAAAAATCTTATGCACCTTTACAGGAGTTTATTTCCTACATTATACATACATGTGTGTGTGGGCGTGCGTGCATTTTTCAGTGTGTGTGTGCATTTTTCAGTGTGTGCATATTTCTGTGTGTAGATTGTAGCTTGAAGGACACAAATGACATTTTTGAAGCTTTTACTGTACCACAGAAGCAGTATATAGTATTCTTTACTTATACAAACTGTGACCTAAGATGTTACCTAGTTTTAAAACTTCAATACATATTCAGATACCTAAATAACAGCTTGATTTTAACTGGGCTGATACACTGCCAATTCCTCATAATTTGACTGGAAGCCAGATATTTGCTTTATTAACCAAAAAGTGTTCATGTACCCAAACAGAAATGAAAAATATCCATTTGGTTTTTGGTCAGTAGCATCACATTACAATGCAATATACATAAACACATACATAAGTATGTATGTATTGACTGTAAAGACTACAGTTCCAATTTCTGTTTGGACAGTGGCTTGAGGAAACTGATTTTTACTCTTGGGATGAAAGTACGTATTTCACATCTCATCTTCACCAGAACTGTATGCTACCAAAAATTTCTGATCCCACTGGATTTCCTCTGAGACAGTAGGCCAGGAGGTCACGAATGATTGAAATTTCTGTAACTGGACCACTGAAATAATCAAATGATCCCTTATGGTCAACTTCTGTTCAGTTTGACAGACTAAAAAGAGGCATTAAAGAACTGGTATTTTAATTTACTTAATTATGAGAGTAGAAGTCAGGTTACATCATCTTTGCTGTCTCTCTTTTCATTGGTAGAAATTAATGTAGTTTATAATTTGTTAATAGAATAGTGAAGCATTAGCACACAATCCTTTAGAGCAGAATACCCTCAGTGTTTTTCATCTTCTGGTTTGGAAACTCACAGAAAGATTACTGCTGGCATGTTACTAAAGAGATTTCTATGTCTTTGAAGTGGAGTGCAGCCTCTGTCATCACCTTTCCAAATAACAGTACAAATCCTGATTAAACAGTTTTCATTAATTTTCTTTTAATAGGCTTTACTTTTAGAGTAGGAAAAAAGAATGCTATTTTGCAGGAACTCTGTAGTAACTCTAAGGAAACATAGTAACTCTGCAGGAAACCAAAGTAACTGAGTAATAAATTGCGTCATCACTACCTCTGGTATCTCTTGATAAATACAGAAAGACCATTGCAAAGATCTCACCAGATATATTCTTTCTACTCAATAACGTGAACTAGGCATGAGAATTGCTGCTTCATTTTCCATTTTCTTGTGACAGTAAGTTGCAAGGTTTTACTTACCATAGTTTACTGATGCAAACCTAACCAACTTCTTATAGTTTGGAAAGAGAATGAGCTGTCTATTTCTTTTTGTGCGTGTCTGCACCAACATGCACATGTATTGAGTACCTTATCAAGTAACGTATTCCTCTCATAGTCTTTTTCTTCACCAGCTGCTCCTGGCTAGTGATTGATATAGGTTGTGTATTGGTAAGGAGTGTTATCTGCTTTGTTATATACACAAAGACGTTGATGAACAGACCAAAGGAAAAGACAGAAAGCTGCAGCTTTAGGATTGTTTAATAGTCTTAGTAATATGGACAGAAAATAAGTGTCATTACAGGAACAATAGAACTGGAAAACATTCTAGATTTGAAACTAGTTACAGAGCATGGGTATATGGGGCAACACATACCATACATATGCATGTAACGGTAATAAGGATATGGAAACACAAAACTATGTAGGTTGGAAAGGACCTCTGGAGTTCATCTAGACTATTGTACTGCTCAGAGCAGACCCATTGCACACTACTTTTTGGCAACATCAGCAAGACATCTTTTAAATCAGGTCTAAAGACCACTTCTATGTCAGACCAGTTCTGTAAAGAGTAAAGTTTCCCCATAGTCAAGGGATCCAGAGAACACAAACCATTGCTGAAGTGGTACAAAACCAATGAGGAGTAAAACAACTGAGAAATTGCTGCCACTCTCATGTTGCTTCTGAGTTACAATACAGTATGAAGGTAAAAAAACAACTTAGCCTGTGTCCAGGAGTAGTATGCAAGCCAACAGTAAAAATATAGAAGCTCTTACTGTTTTTTAAAAGGCAAAAGAGCAGACAAACCATGTAACATCAGCCACCCCACGTGCCAGGCAAAACATAAGTTGTGACTACTTCAACAAGCAAGGGATACCTCAGATGCATAAAACCAGCTATCCATTCTACAGCACGGATTATTTTTACACCAGCTGACTTTGGACAGGACAGTAACCTTTGTCATTGTTTAGGAATGTTTGGGGTACATTAATAATGGGAGAAATCCAGATGATCTTAGACAGTGGCACGGAATAGTAGTTTGTTATAGGCCTTTTATAGATTTGGCTGCTTCTCTTTATGTAGTAAAAGACAAAATCAAAAAGGTCTGGAGCACAGATCTGTAAAATGGCTATTGCCTTTAACTGTTATTTGTGTACAACACTGCAAAAAGACAACAAAAAAAACTATAAACCACCAGCTTTATATGAGAGCTTACTCAGAAATTGACACAGTTGCCCAGAGTTGAAATTTAGACAAACTTTTTCCTTCTACCTGCTCAAAAGCTGCAAAATATTAATAGAATTGCAAGGATAAAGGGAAGGCAAGAAAGTTTTGTCTTGAATTTTCCATACATTTGTCCTTTATTTCTTGGAAATGCAGGTGACCTCGCTATAAACGTATGATAAACATCATATAATAAAAACATCTACATACATCCATCTGGTTTCAACATTAAAATGATATTTATATAACATACAGCAACTTTATTACTTAATGGAGGGTAACTGTGATACTGAATAAGGAGTATTAAAATACTATTTTTGAGGATTAATAAACAGATAGATATCTTTCAAAAATTGGCTCCACTGTTCTGAATAAATCTGGAATAGCTGCTGATTCAATTAATGACTAATATTTGCTTCACATTGAAGGACTGAAATACATGCTCTACTCCTTTGTTCCCCGCAGCTCAGAAACAATGTTACACGAATTTGACATTATATGGAAATCCAAAAGAGCTGGATGCTTCTAGTTTAGTCTAACTTATTTCATACTACTTTTTATTTTATGAGAAAGAATGCACAGCAGAAAAGAGCTGGTATTCTAAGTGACTGTACTGCAGGTTGCACTGAGGTGACATGTCTCCAGGTTTACCTCTCTTTCTTCTCTTATGTTTTGTCAGGAAACGATGTACTGTTTTAGTGCTGCCTGTCTAACTTGTTTTTTCAGTCCCTTTGTCCTGCTGGATGGTTAAAGATGGAGTAGAAAATATTTGCTCCCAAAAAGCAGAAATTAAGCTCTTCCAAAAGCTTGTAATATAAGAAAATAATTCTGTTTTACTGTGGTTTGTTGAAGCTTGTTTTCTTTCATGTTTTATAATAAGCCGTGGTATTTAATGATGCCCTCAATAAACATCACTAACATTTTTTTCCCCTTTATATGCCAATGATTAATGTTTTCTATGTATTCAAAGAATTTGTTTTATGCCACAACCACAACTACAGCCTCCCACAAAAAACAATTCCTAGTTAAGCCCTCTGTTTACTCTAGCATTTATTTCATGATCAGTTGTCTCTTGTGTCTTGCAAACAACAAAGTGAACATGTTCATCAATTAATGGATGTATTTACATACCTTTCTTTAAAACTTCACCCCCTTTGTTTGGTTAGTAAGAAGAAAAAAGACTCTTAAATACATCTCAGCAACAGAAGCTGAAAACAGTTTCTTCAAATGTCATGCTGCTCATTTTAAATATAGGCTGCTACATGGGGACAGACACTCCAGAGCATTGCAGCGAGGCCACAGTCAAGGCCGTGCTGTGTGTTCATTTTCTCTGTTAGAGAGCAGCGGTCCTCAGGGTCCATCGTGGCAGGAATAACCCTTACAGACATTTCCAGGCAAGACGTATCAGATGTTTGTGGGTGAAGATCTAGGCCTAAATGATAAAGCATTGCCATTTGTGCACATCTGATACCCAAACATGGTGTAATTTAAGACGTTAAGCAGGTGGTATGTTCTGGGAAAACAAAATGTCATGCTTCTTCAGTGCATCCTGACCTTTTCAGCCAGCCTTTCTATGGAGGCTGTGACACAGACCGATGATGTCTTCCCCACCTGACACAACAACTTCAGTGCCTCTTTCAGAAAGAGTTTTTTCTCAGTAAATGTGTTTCCGTTTGTTCCAGTAAATATGGTAATGACAGAAATGAATCTTTTCCAATCTGGTTTCCTAGACGCATGAGTGTAGAGGGAGGAATTTAAACAGAAACCAGAGCTGTTGACTATTCATCAGGGAAACATTTTATATACACAGTTAGGATTCCTTTACCAAGCTTGTACATTAATATATTCAATTTACGTTGTGCAGAGCTCACTTCCCAAATACTGTACAGTCCAGTGTCATTTCCCTGACCTTGTTTTTCTTTTACGATATAGTGAAAGAGTAAAAGCTTCTCATCTGCCATATTAGCTCACTGCTTTCTTTATGGCAGGGCTGAGAAACCTGCAGCTCATCAGACTTTACTTCATATGAATCACTACATAATTCGGGGGGATATTAAAATTAGATTCCATTAAGTAGGAAAATGTATAGCCTGCTAACAGTGTTTAAAAATGTTTCTTTAGTCCTCAAGAAAGACCAAGGTCCTCATGCATGCTCTATGACAACTCAAAAAAAAAAAAGAATGTGCAAAATGTACTAACAAGAACAAAGCCAGGATGACATGTTGGGTACTATGTCCTTAGCCAGAGAAAACTTCCACTGGCCTTCATGCACTAGGGAGGTTACATACAGTGCCACTTCATAATCTCAGCTGCACCAGTTCACACTCCTGAAATTACATTTCTTTCAGCTACTGCTAGAATTAAAACTGATTTCAAGTAACAAGAACACATTTCATACACGTGATTTCAAAATGTTTCAGCAATACTACTTTAAAGCAATGAGATTTTGATCCCAAAGAAGCAGAGAGCAAAGGAGTTAACAGATTTTCCACTTATTTTCATCAAGCTCAGTGGCAAGTAAACCTCTCAGCTCAGCTGTCAAGAGAGAGCAGCTCAGCTCTGAAATGATGGAAGGTGGAACCTGTTCATTTCCTTGCATGCCTCTTTATGGCCAACAATTCATTCTCTAAAAATATGACTGTGGAAAAAGTTAGAAGTGTTTCAATTGATTTAGGTCTCCCTTGTAAATCAGGAATTTACTCCACTGATATAAACAATGTTTCAGCATTATGTAATCACCTAAATCAGTCTATAACTGGTATTGTACATTTATGTTAGGCTGAATAGTCTTACATTATTTTTTTAATTCAGCAGTATTCAGATTTTGCATTGCTTTGCAGGACTCTGTATCCAAAAACTTCAGCAAAGAATTTGTCAGGGCAGCAGAAGGAGTTAACATTGAAATGCAAATTACTACAACTGAAAGGATGTTCTCCAGCTTCCGTTAGTTTCTGTGATTTATATCCTGAAAATAAAAATGAGTAGCTGAAAATAATACATTACAACAAAAACCAATAACTATGTCTCTCTTATATTCTCAGTCTTTGTTATTTTGCTTGGAGACTCAGTACATGGAATTTTATCTATAAATCAAACTCTTGGAAATAAACTTGCTGAAATCACAATCAGAGTCAAATATTTATGTGATGATTTTGGTGAGAAGTTCAGTAAATATGTTGTCATCAGCTAGACTCTCGAGAAAACATCCCAGGTTCCTTCTTCAACTTGGAAAAATATGATTCAGTCAGGGACAAGAAAATTATGCTTGACAAAACAGCTACCTAGCAGGTCTGCACAGGAGTACCTTCACCACACTGCCCAGTTTTTTTATCTTTCATAGTGTGCTCATTTTCCTTTGACACTGCCCACAGTTGACACTTGGACAGTCTTTCACAGCCCTCCTCAGCCTTCCTTCCCCATACGGATCCCATTTGCTCCTTTTCATTACTCTCTCCTCCCTGTGCTTTGTGTCATTTAAGCTTGATGGTTTCTTGCTTCTTCTTGCCTTCTCCCAGCAGCAAAAATTCAGATCCCATTTCCGTACCCTTATCATCTTCTTCTCATATTGTCTTCATGCTTTTCCTTCCAAATCTTCCTGTCTCCACCATTCCCGTTCCTACTTCATATCTCTCTTATCATCTTTCCTCACTTTACACCTATCCATTTCTCTTGTCATCCCTTCTCTAGCTGCATCTTAGACGTTTTCTCCATGACTGACAAATTTTTAGTAATCCAAGTTTTCTCCATAGCTTATTCTTTTTAGTGCCTGGCTGTCAAAGAGATGGGATCCA
This sequence comes from Gallinago undulata, assembly GCA_026546715.1. Classification (NCBI taxonomy): domain Eukaryota; kingdom Metazoa; phylum Chordata; class Aves; order Charadriiformes; family Scolopacidae; genus Gallinago; species Gallinago undulata. The sequence continues at coordinate 30,360,652 of JAOTQQ010000041.1, read as the reverse complement.
TTTCTTTCCTTCGTTGTTTATGGCATTGCTTTTGCAGCAACCTTGTCTGGCCTAGGAGTACTTCTCCCCTTGAGTCCTCTGCTATGGATCAGATCTTGATGGATTTAGGTACTGATATATAGTGTCAACAGCCGTTGACACTATATAGCCATCCTGATGCTAGCTGGCTGATTCCTTTCAGTTCTCCAGTAATCTCTCTCTTCAACTACCTCTCTCTCTTTTCCTACCCCTTAACTTCTGAGGTGTTTCAATCCTCATTTTCTAGTTCCATACACTAGCCAGCATCTGACTAGTGTTCCCAGAAACCACGGCAACATAGGTAAAAATGTGGATAAATAAATAAATAAATAGGAAACATAATATTTCATTATGAGGCAACAATAAGCTGCCATTTAAAGAAGTTTTGCTCAAAGGCCCACAAGTTAGATATAAATCAGAATTCAGAGCACACAGAAAGCATAGGAGATTAAGAAGCTTTGAACTGAGCATTTTACAGAGATAGGCAACCTTGCTCCTTGCTGAAATCCTTTCAGTTTCTGTGGGTTATCTGAATACCAAGACAGACAGGAACTGGTTTTGTATCATTTACAAACATGGAGTGAAAAGTAAAATTGCAATGAAAAGTCTGCAAGTCTGTGCAGCCCCGTATGAAGTTTTAACTGCCATGGTCAGTGAAAAACTCTGCTCATGTTCAGCTGCTGACAGAAAAGCAAATAAGATGCCAGACTGTATAAGGAATAAGACAGGAATCAATGTGGAAAAATATGCACCTCTGGTCTAAAGTTAATGGTACAGCGTCACCTTAAATACTGTGATTAATTCTGTGTACTCCATCTCAAAAAAGGAGATTTGAGCAGGATTTGAGCAAGTCTAATAAAAAAGACACAAGTAAATAAACTGATCTTTAGAATTTATAGACAACAGTGGGTTTTGTCCATGTGGGGACAGAAACCAGTATCTTCACTAGAACCTTTCCTAAACACATCTGCAGTTCAGTTTGGAGAGCTAGGTCTTCACACGGGCTATGAGTCTGGTGAGGTCTAAACAGATCTTAAAGATCCTTTGAGAGAAAAGTTGCTGTATAAATGCAAATTAATAAACTTTGCCTACTGTTAATAGTTATCCTAATTTTGTCATTTTTGAGATTTCCGGAGAAGGAACAGCTACTGGCTTAGTGTTTAATTTTGCATATTTACATAAAGCTTTTCCATGTAACTCCTCATTCCTAAGAAATAAAGCATGCCTGTTTAGAAAAATTCTGAGGCACATTCCTTTAAATTTTCATCTTTAACCTTTTCCTTGCTTGCTATTTATAACACAAAGTTAAAAAGCTCAGAAAACCTATATGAGTGAGATGCAGGTAACTGCATCATAGTTATTCTCCTTGTGTTTCCATTGTCTTTTTCAGAAAATCACTCCTTTGAGAGTCAGAAACCTTTAAACTTGCAGTTTGAATTCATGTGTTATTCTTTGTATTGTACGTTCATTTCTTCCTAGTTGATGCTTATTCTGGCTACTCTTCAAGAAAACAACTGTACGTCTTCTCTAATTTTGTTTCGCTAAATTCGATAAACTGTGTCGTTTCGTTTCAGTCCCCTGAGTTTCCTCAAACAGGGGAGAGCAGAACTGTAGGCGTTTTCCATTTTGGATTTGGTTTCCCAGTGCTGTGTGCAAAAACTTTAGTACTTTCTCTTGAAAATGCCTCTCCTGGTACATCCTAAGATTGCCTAGACACTTAACTTTTTTTCCCTGGAGATATACTCATCCTGTGATTGATTAATACAAATGAAATTTTCAACTTCTTTTATTTGCTTGAACTTTACCCCGGCCCATTTGATTAGGCCACAGCTCACATATTTATTTTTAACTAGTAAGCCTTGTATGGGAAAGTTGAGGGCTGGTTACTTTCTGTTAGTCACTAGCCCCCGTGGATTTTATTAATAAATTGTTTGTTGTTGCCATAAAAACCAAAATCGCTGACAATATTACATCACTAATTCCCCTCACCACTTCTTGTCTGTCAGCAGCTGAACTACTAATTCTGCCTGTTAGTAGCTGAACACTTGTTTTATAACTGCAACTATATTTTACTGGTAGCAAAGCAGCTAATAGGGTTCTGCTAATCTGAAGATTTCCTTCAACAGTCCCTGTGAACTCAGTTTAGCCAAAGCATGTTAAAAAATCTTAGTTTTTTCCTCTAACAAAACTTGTAAGAACTAATGTGTCAATGATGCATGAAATTTTACAGATTTTTAACATATAAAAGAGAAACAAACTGCACGTTCTTGAAAGAATCTAGAGAAGTCTCTTAAGGTTTTCTTCATTTGGAACATAGAGTAAATAACCTTATTAGGCCGGTGTTCATTTCCACAAAGAATGAAAAATAGTTTAAAATGTTTCAGATAACTATCCAGTCTGCTGAGACTTAAAGTGCCATTTCACTCAATGTTTTCATAGATAAATTATATAATAATTAAAAAAAATAAAATCATCACAAGAGGAATCCTATAAACATCTGTTGCATTTTGGACTTGAAGTCAGAACAGCAAAGATGACGGCACAGCTGTAAATTGCCACTTAAGTAGCAGGCCCATGGATTCTTTCTATCTGAGTCAATAAATAGGCAATGTTTGCATGTTTAATCACAGGTTGAGAAGATGTGAATGACAAACAAAACCTGTTGGATAAGGAAAGAGAAATCCTACATTACAGGAGGTGATATAAAAGTACATTCTGAGAGACTTCTGATTCCCCAGTGAAAGAGTCACTAACTCTCTAGCTGGGAAGGCTGAGTCATCCTGGTCAAAGTGAACTAAACTTTGTTTTGGAGAAATTTGTTCCTTGTAATTGTTTGTCTTTTCATTTTTCATATAATGGTTTTCCATTTGGATTGGCACTAGAGCTGGCAGTTTGGAGATAGTTAGGGAATAAACTTATAGTACTTGCAATTTCAGAGAAGGAAATAAAATTAATCACTTTCTTTATGCCAAGTTTCTGATCTTACTACTACAATAGAAAAGTTCAGAAGCTGATTAGGTAAGATCCAAATGACACAAGCGGACTATTACTGGAAAGTAAATCTTCTGAGGTTTGTGTCTAAAAATAAAAATTCTATTAAATAGTATATTTATGTTTGAAGAATTAATCAGACTTAAAATTTTATTGCATTCCATACTTGATGAAATGAAAATAACTGTATGCAAGATACAAAGGTAAAAAGATCAAATAAAGAGCAACAGCAATTGAGAAAAAATTCTAATTCAACCTTTTAGCAGTGGTGAAGAATCTGAACTTTGGTTCCCAGCTGCAGAGGCTCACATACGTCCCAGTAGTTGCTATTATAAACATTTACCGAACCAAAGCAATCTGCACACTAACTGATATTTTCTAAGACATCCCTAAGAGCAACTGTTTAATTCAATATTAATAAAAAATCCTTACACAATAAAAATTGCTCTTTTTCTAAAAAAGCTAACTTGAGTTTGGCCTTAAAAAAACATCTTCTTGTTCCACAATGGATGAAACCTATGGTGGAGAAGTATACAGCTGAAACAACCCATAAAGGGGCAAAGATCGATTCCCCCTCAGCATTTAAGCATATCCTCAGAGTTAAAATACACCTTGAGGGATGGTGGTCAGTTAGGGCCAGATATGATACCTTGACACAATACTGGTAGGGGGGAAATTTTCACTGCTAGTGCCTCGTGCTCCTTCTGCTACACACAAAAATTATTTCTGAGGTCTTTCTGGCATGTTTCGCCAACACAACATTCACTTTAAAACAAAATAAAGATGTTAAACCAGAAAGTTAGTCTGTCCTTTATTAAAAAAGGCAGAATCTATTATATGTTTTCTAATTAAACTATGTTGAAAATTCTCTAAGAATTTTGGTAGTGTTTGCCACTATTTTTAGAGTGTTTTTTTCCTTTGTAGAGGGAGAATCCCAAGTGCTTTGGTCCTCAGAGGATGATAAAAATTATAAAGAATAGACGGGCTTAAGACCTCCAAAGTCTAACATAGCTTTTTCAAATATCATTTCCACTCCGTTTTTTTAATGATTTATTAGAATCTGCATCAAGCTGCCTGGCATTCACATAGAATGAGGATTTTGTAAGTTTAAGTGTTGAAGGTCAGGTTGGATGGGATTTTGAGCAACCTGATTTAGTGAAAGATGGCCCTGCCCATGGCAGGGGAGTTGGACTAGATGATCTTCAAAGATCCCTTCCAACCGAAACCATTCTATGATTCTATGAAGTCTAGAACAGGACAAAAGAAATACACATCCTTCCACCTTTCACTGTCTGCAATCAAATGCTTCAGGACCAGGCACAATAAATTACCAGAACAGAAATTCAGTATGTAAGGAAAAGGAAAGAAATGTCTTCCAGGTAAGATTTATTATTTTACCTCTTTAAATTGTTGATATTTAAAGCAAGAGCTTCAAAGATTTAGATAGTGAAACTGTCCCAAATGACTAACTCTCTGAGCACAGTGCAAGCAAACAACTGAAGAAATATGATGAATCTTATTGATCACCAACCCATACTTTTAAGCTTATGCTACCTGCCAGCCTACACATCAATGGCAGTTTCCACATAAGGCTGCAGGAGTGAATCCAGTGATGTCAAAGATACAGCACATTTTATAACTGAAGTAAACAAACTAATTCTAGGAAAAAAAAATAAATTAGCAGTTGTGCAAATATCATACTATTAACTATTGTTTCAGCAGAGTGGTTGGGGGGTCCAAGAGATGCTTTGGCAAAACCCTTGCACGAAGGGCTGGCTGCCAAGAGCAGCTGTGCAGTGACAAGTCTGGAATGTCCTCTGAGTAAGGCTGGCTGCAAATCTCTGAGCACTGTGAGAGTGGGAGGTTCTTGAATAGCTTGAGAAATATGAAAGCCCCATTCAATAATAATAATAAAAAAAACATCATTAAACTTAGTCATAGAAGGAGGAAACATGAAAATAACCTTGCAAAAATGTTGCTGTTTATTCACCCTAGAAAAACAAATTTCATGTGTGTTCAGTATACCGCCTCTAAGGTTCAATTTTTCTGATGGGTAGCTTTGTGAGGGTGGGGTTCAAACAGCATATCAACATTTAGTAGGTTAAGTGGCATTCGGGATTCTGATCTTTCTATAATAAAATATAGCTTCATATTCCTACAGAGTATAATACAGTATTCCAACTTCCTTATTAGCTGGAACTAGAGGCTTTCAGAAATGTTACTGTGCTGCGTGAACTCCTAATTCTGCTCTCTAGGCTCAATACAAGGGGTCACTGATTGAGTAGTGGGGTTAATCACTGTAACTTCAGCATAGGTCTACTTCTCAGATATTTAAAAACAACTTCTGTACTAACGCCCTGCTTTGCTATTTTGAAATCTCGTAAAAGAACATGCATTTCAGCCCAAAGCTATCTTCAGAAAAAAAAATAAACCTATACCACAAAAGCCTTTTGAAGATGACACAGAAAAATGGAGAATATATTTACCTGGAGTCTTCCACCAACTCCCATTTTTATCATGTGCATTTAATTTAAAATAGAAATGAGACAGTAATTGGGAGATCCTGAACAGAAATTATTAATGTGATCATGGAAAGAAATTATTCTGGGAACCAGAAAGTTTCTAAGTATCTCAAAAAGGGTATGGACAAAAGTTCATGAGCTGCCGTTACAACGCAGTATTGTTTGGATATATATGTTTTAGTTGCATATAACAAAACATCTCTCCATCCGGAGAATGTTGTGAAAACTGATGTATCTCCATGTGCTAAACTATGCAACAGCTTTGTCGGATTAGCAAGAAAATATATTTGCTTTCTTTATCATATTCCCATGGGTTTGTAGGTAACACTCTCTCAGAAGTCCTTTCATATGCAAAGATAGAGGCAGCACAGGGCATTAGCCCCAGGCTACACAGATGTACAAAGATGCAACACTAAGTAACAAAAGTCCTGTGAACAAACAGGAACTACTCGAAGGTGCGGTGCTCTTCAAACACACACCAGACATTCAGGAACAAAGACCCTCATTTAGAAGCTGAAGTTCAGCGCCTAAAACTATGAGGTACAAGTATTTAGTGCAGAGTGATCTTCCTCCTATAGGTTTCAATGAATTGGTCCACAAAATTAAATTTCAATAAATAGTGTGGCATTTCTTCTATATTTGATAGAGTGAGAGAAGATTTTTTTTTTCCTGTAAAGTTATGTTCCTTTATGTGCTACAAGACTCCATGTATCAATTTATCCATCTCTCTGCATTTACAGATGCACCAGCTGACGTGCAACCTGTTGAAAACAGGTTGATCACAACCAGCCTCAGTACGGACACCACCATCACCACAGAGAGGCCCAGCCAAGGCCACCAGTGCTGTATCTGCAACTGTTCTCTCCCGACTTCAGATGGACAGTACCTAAAAAGGTGTGAGATGTGGTTTCTTTCTTAAAACTGCAACACTGTTCATTGACAGATTTTTTTGACTCAGATGTATTTGCACACACAAGGCTACAGAAGTGTAAAGTTCTTTATTTGATTGAGGAGAATTGGAGTATTTCTGCTTGCCTCCCACTCAGACATTCAACACTCGGTTTGGAAGACGATTATTAGGAGCTTTCTGTAGCTCCTATAGCTCCTGTAGCTATTAGGAGGTATAACAACACAGCTATCCGTGAGATAAAGCAGAAGAGTGTATAAGTGATGTAGCTGTGTTCAGTCTCATGGGAACAGCAGATAGAGTATGTATGTCATAAATTTACCTGAACATTGAGAAAAAAAGAATTAAATTCACACCAATTATATTATTTGCTAGTAATTCATCAGAGAGTGATAAATGAAATATTATCCTGAAATTCTAAAAAAAAAATAAAATACATATATTAGTGAAAACTAATATTCTTTTTTGAAACAGGATACTTGTGATGAGTCACCTCTTATAAGGAGAGATAAGAATCTCATTAGAAGCTTATATCTTGAAAATGTCAAAAAAAGACTTCCTTTCCAGATTACACATCCTTATTTTCTGAAGGCACTGATATTAATCATGTGTGTAACACAGCCACATCTGAAAACTTTAAATGCAAAAAATCCACATTATAATATTAAATGTCATCTAATATCTAGAGTCATCCTGTTTATTCTTTCTAGCATCAGGACCAATACCTCTAATAGGTAAAGAAACATACTATATTTAAGACATACGTCTCCCAAAATGTCGAATACAACCTCATCAACATTGCCAGTTTTTCAGCACTGACAACTTCATGCAGGTGCTACACGTGGGAAGTATGTGGTCATAGTTTCAGCTTTGCAGAGAGAACTAATTGACTTTCACACAGGATTTTGGTATTTCGAAATCTGGGTTTGTTCCAGCTTGGAACTATAGCCAAACATTTCATAATTATCTGTGAAAGGCAATGAAGCTTCGGTGTGGGAGCAGGTCATCCTCTAGGCTTCCCCAAAGCATTGGTCCTGTGAGCACTGAGATCTCTTGAGCCAGGGTAGGGAAGGGGGATTGCCCTGGAAGGCTGCTTCTGATGGACCTGCTCCAGAGCTGCACCCTTCAGCTGCTGGAGCCCCAGCCCCAGAGCAGTTCCGTGGCTGCCTGGCTTCTGAGGGAGCCAGGGGAAAATGCCAGTGTCCCAGCAAAACATTTCAATCTGTCTGAACTGGCAAATTCCTACCAGAAAATGTTTTGTCAGAACTTTTCCAGTCTGTTCCATTTGTAATTAAAGGCTTGTGTTTTACTGTAAAGGAGATTACTGGGCTGTGTGTAGCATGCTCCTGGGTAACAGCAACACGCTGTCATTTGGCTATTAGAAAAGGGGGGAATGGGGGGGGATGGGTTGCTGGTCCTCTCCATCCCAACTTTGAACCATATAAAGTGCCAAACCAATTCCCCTTGCTTTAGAATTCCTTCCCATAACTGAAATGAAGGTTAAAATTGCTTATAACCTCTTCTACACTGGCACAGGATTCTGAGAAGAAACCAAGTCAGAAACAGTATCAGTCTGCAGCAGGAGCAGTGGTGAAATGGCCTGGCCCAGGGTGAGCAGACATGGTCACGCAGAGTAGTTTGTGTAACATAGGGCAGAAATTTCTCTCTCATGGTAACGAAGAAGAACTGTTTCAGTGCACCAAAAAGAACTAAATACAACTTTCACGAAACTATGTTCTCGTATCTTTACAAATTCTTAATGACGGTTTGTATTTATTGTTATTTAAGAGTGATGGTTATGTTTTTCCTCCTCACAAACTAGAAAACTGGTGCAGCTCAGCAGGATGTGGATGGAAAACATGCAAGCCAGGCTTGGCCTTTAGAGCCACGCAGTTCCTTCCATCTTCTTTTTAACCTTTTGTTTCAGTACTGTTGATACATTGCATAAAGAAAGAACAATAGGCTATGGAGTACACAGATCTTTGGGATCCCCAGCAAAATTCCTCATGCTATTGGAATTCCCATGCCTAATGGAATCCTTTCCTTTTTTTTGGTCTCCTTTTAAAAAGTGAAAAATACTGAGATGAAACTTTTAAAAATAGAAGATTAGATTTTTGATCAAATAAATGTGGCTGTGAAAAGTGCCTCCTTCTCTTGAAATCTTTTGTCTTTTTCCAGGAATACAGTTTTTATTTTTAGTTTGGAGACTTCTTTTTTTTTTCCCCTGAATGGAAAGTCACATATTTTAATAGGGAAAAAAACAACAGCAACAACAAAAAACCTTTTCGTGCGTAGCCCTTATCCAAGCTAATGTATTGTGTTTGTAATGTATAGTGTATATAAGATGTATATTGGGACCAAAACAGCCAGTCATAAAACCGGGAGCACTAGAAGACACTCTATATCAAAGGCACAATCCATCTCGGTGCAGGGTGGTGCAGGACCTGCTTTCCTGAAATGGACTTTGGACTAATTTGTTGTCTGCAACAACAGGTTACAGAATCATCCCTTGCTGAGTTGGCCAACCCATATAAGATGACAATGGCAACATATTTCTGCTTGTACCGCAGACTTCTCAGTGTGGGACATCGGTCAGAGCTGCAAGAGGCTGAGATAGAATAACAAAAGTAGTCCCCCACTAGCTTGCAATTGCTCACATATGCTTGATCGGGAGCTGCTTGGCCATGATCAAAACTCAGTGTTCCTCACACGCACATACTTGTCGCCCTAGGCCACACTTGTTTACTTCTAAATGCAGAGGGAGGGTGAGGAGGGAACATCACCTCGCCCAGAGAGACAGAGAGCAGAATAGCCAGAGCTGATTTTCAAAATAACTCTGACAGCTGGAGTACACTGTGACTTTCGAGCAAGGACCTAGATTAGTTAGGCCTGCACTACTGAAGTTGTACCAAAGACAAAGTTTTACCAGTCTAGACATCTTTCCTCCAGGTACCCACATAACAGCAGCTCTATTTCTCTTTTGTGGGCACATCGTGTGTGATGCCTTCCAGTCTTGCCCAGTGAAGAAGTGATCTGTCCTATCCACATAGCAGCTATGTCTTCTTACTAAAGACAGTGCATCCACTCCCCTGTAGAACTGTGATTAAGTCTGTAGATCCCTTATGGAGCTGAGTTCATGGTATTAAGGGAAAAAAATGGTGTAAGACTGTGGGGAAGGCTCTGAGCATTTTCCCTGGAGTTCAAACACTCACCTTTGAAGCAAACCCTTATTACATACCTGAGATGGATAAAGGGAATATGACTAACAACAATTCAGTTCTTCTATGTCATGTCAAACCACCTCACAACACAAGGTCTCTCAAGAGGTGGAGGAGGTGACGGTGTGAGTTTAATGGAAGGACAGTAAATCCCACTCTCTGCCATTCACCCAAATCGGTCATTTTACTGCTTGGCTACTCCTGTAATAGCCAGTTGTTCATTAAATTCTTTATGAGTTTATAGTTCTCCTATGTGCTCACTTCACTGTTTTTATTTAACTATCCTGTCAGCTGGTTGAACTGCAACCTCAAGAGCGAAAGTCGCTGTAGCACTAGACATTGTGTCCAGCGTATCGTTACAGGACTAACACACTACGCTGTAGAAGTTCATGGTAAGGAACCACAGAGGAGGTTTTGTGAAAGGCATTTTACATCCCAGTGCAGCCCTGATGCAGCTGAAAGGTGAGGTTTCCTGCCTTACAGTAAAATACTGGAGCAACTGCTGGTTTCTGCACATGAGATAGAACCTCATGGGACTCCAGACCAGCAGGGATGAGGGAGCTCAGGGATGACAGAAGTGAGTAAAAACAGTCCTCCTTATTAGACAAGAGATGTTTAACTGTGAATCGCATTACTTAGACAAGGTGTTTCTTCCACAGAAGTTAACAGAGGTGCAAATATGTTGCATCTGTGCCCTGAGATCATCTGAGCTGAAATGTGATGGATATAAATCCTAACAGGAGCTAGCTGAAAAAGCATATACCTATGAAGTGCTTGACTTACTGTATTTTTTTCCCAGAAGAGAAATGGTGTCAAAGGAGAAATATGGTAGAAAGTGTGTTAAATAAAACGTCTAAGTGCTGCTGAAATGATGAGACACAGGTAGTCTCCTTTGGCTGTTCCTGTTTAATGTCAGTGACAATAAAAATGTAATAAAGATGATGTCAGGCTACCATGAGAGCAAGTTTTGTTCACAGAACTGTGATAGCATGCACAGGGAATCCAGAGCAACAGTGAGTCATTCTGTTGAAAGAAAGCAATGATGAGAGGATTAAAGAAAAGGAAACTTTCTGTACAATTTTTTAGCAATGTAGAGTGGGAGGAAAAAGCCACCCCAGAAGATGAACCAATGCAAACTCTAAAATAGAAAAGTAGGAAATGTTTATTTACCAAAACTTGTCAAGTTGAATTCCAGCTCATCATGTCTCTCCCCTTCAGACTCCCTATACATAGCAGAAGAGCACTTATCCTGTGATATAGAGCTGTGGGTGCAGGGAGGAAAATACAGAAAAACATGGAATAGAGACAGAAAGTACCACATAATTAAACCATTTTGGATTTGTTACAAGGAAAAGCCTCATGTTCTGAGGCCCATATAAAGTAATGAAATTCTCCCCATCCTCCAAAAAATATAATTTGAGGACAGTTATGTGAACTTAACACAGCTTTAAAATAACTGCACTTCCATTGAATAGGGATCTTGCTACTTAGCATATTGATATTTTTCAGGCTATCAAGAAAAATAATGTTTACAAGAATATATGCTATTGATTCTCACAAATAATTTCAACAGACACACATCTACACACAAGCACTAATAGGCTTCTTTGCCAGGATGGCTGCCAACTGTGCTGATCCAATTATTTACCTACACTGTCTAATCTTGCTATCTTGTACACCCTCTTCTGTCCATCTGAACTCTTGTTTCTTATCTTCCTCTAAAATTAAAATGTCACTGGGTCCAGAACTATCATTTTCTTTGAGGTTGCAGACCCCAGCAGGGTAAGTGTCCACAAAAGCTTATGGCTTGTAGATATGATAGAAACATCAGCAAGCAGACAATGAGTTGACACTAAAGTGCACATGTTCTAATGATATTTCTTCAATTTTTAGTGACTATTTAAAACAAAACCAAACAAATACCATTCTTCCAATGTTATAAATGACCACAATTTTCTTAAGGTGCCACAAGTTTTCCAGAAATATGATAAACCTGTTGCATACTTATTAGACATTCTCCATACTCTAAGGGATAAATCTCATCTACCTAGAATGTCAGCGGTATCTAGATATAAAACACACAATTGAAATACACATACATTGATACACATAAATATCATAAATGCACTTTTTATATCAGACCATGCCTTTACAAAGTTTATATATGATCTTCTCCAGCTCAAATGTTTGTAGCTTCTGGATTTCAAAATTAAATAAGGAAAATAAAGGTGTTAGCAAAAATGCTGGAAATACGGCCTTTGCTGTGAGTGCACCACACCATTGGTATATTTTATATGACTTCTTTGTTGAGATTTTTTTCCTAATAAGTGTAAGCCCTGTTACATGATATAACAGCAAGGATTCCCTGACAGGAAATTGCAACAGTGATGAACAACTCTGATGAGAGATTTCTACTAATGTGATAGAAATCACATTAATGTGATCATTAATGTGAACTCATTAATACCGCAAGAGAAAATGCAGCTAACCTTAGAATTTAATATATGAGATGCTAATCTACCGGTTTAAAAAAAAACACAAGAAACTTTCAGTAGGAATCCAAGTTATTAAAAGCTTACTATTTGAGCAAGTGCTGCTTTTTAAGCACTTGCTGAATGAGCAGATCCTGAATTAGAACGTAACCCTCTGGTGTTCTTCCTTTAAATCAAGTCAATGTTTCTCTCTTTATCTAGGAAAGAAAAATGATTGTAGATTGAACAATTTCTTAAGAGTTTCAGGGATGAAGAGAATCCAGATATATCAACAAGGCAATGACAAGTGTTTCTCTGAGTTGTATGGAAATCAAGCACCTGCAGCTTAATGCTGTCTGAAATACAAAGAAGTTCTGATAGGATCTTTTATTTTACTTGGCTTGCGCGTTGTGATCAATCTAAAAATGCCTGAATAGCAGCTCTGTTCCTGTTCTAGCAATCCTTGTATGCTTTTTGAAAGGTTGGCATCTTAAAGGTCATGGATGAATAGGTTAATGAATACCTTTATACAAAATTGTGTTTGTTTAAAGACCTATGCAGCTTTGAGAATCTCAATCATGACAGTACTCATGCTCTTCTCTCCTGCCTTGTTTTTTATCTTCTGTGGGTAGGATTACTTTTACCTTCTTCGCCAACCCATGAATCTTGCTGCAAAACCTGCACTGGTGATTTTCTTGTTCTTTTTTTACCTAGACTCTCACATGAGAAAAGCTTACTGCACTTAGCAGAAAGATGAGGTTGAACAAAGCCAAGTCAAGTATCAAGTACTGTAATATTCCCATCCAAATTAATTTTCACTCTTCATCTTGCTTTTTACATCTGTTGAAATATGGTTTCTATTATGGTTTTGGAAGATTTCCATTTACTGTAAGTTTCAGACAGTATTGATGAGGTCACTGTTTACTTTGAATAGCTCTTTGATAGGAAAAAAGGGAGCACAATGGAACGTTCAAGAAGCATGGCATGTGATACATTATTAAATTAATCACACGAGAGTTGTATAGAGGTGTAACCTCTCTATAGCCTCATGGCATAGCCTGAGGGGATGGCTGTCCCATGACTCCACATGACAGCGGGTTCTCGTGTAGGTTGCAGTAAGTGATGTTGCTTATTGATAGACAACAGCCATGGGAATTCTGCCTGCCAAAGCCACTGTGTACAGCTGTATAAACCAGATAAGCAGACTGAAGAACAATAGGGCAAGGTGTGCTATCCCACACACAACATTGTGTAGGATATTTCTGCAGCTGGTGCTTAGGTAGCAGAAGACACATTCCTCACAGAATCACAGAATCTTCATGGTTGGAAGGGACCTTTGAGATCATCAAGTCCACTTGTACACACACACACACAGAAAAAAAAAAACAACCACCCAATATTCTCCAGCACTAGAGCATACCCTGAAGTGCCACGTCTGCATGTTTCTTAAATACCTCCAGGGATGGCAACTCCACCACCTCCCTGGGCAGGCTGTTCCAAATTCCTCATGTTATGGAAGTAGCTCCAACACGCAAGACCCATGCTCCCCCAACAGGCCCCTGAGAACAGACTTGGATTACAGTCAAAAGCCTTATCTAGGTGTAACACATGGTTAGACATTCAAGTTGAGGTTTTAGAGACAGTTTGTGGTTATGTACTGTTACTGAAGAAGCCATCACGCTGTCTCCATGTGCCCAGCCTCATCTTTTAACCCTCCTCCTTGGGAGCCCTCCAGCAGCCATAGTGCTGTGGTGGGTCAGATAAGCTCACTGATTTGTCTAAAAAAATGACTCTCTTTTGCAGTTTTAGTTCAGCATATGGTATTGATTTATTTATTTTTTAATGTCAAAAATCCTTGAGAACATCAATAGCATGTAAGCAAAGCCCCAGTGCTGTCGTCTGGTAACTATAGTCCATGGAGCCAATGGGAACATAGAAGTGTGACGTGCTGCTGTACTGCTCTGCTGAAGTGCACATACAAAAGGGCATTCACGCAGCAAGCATATTGCATACAGCTTCTAATTAATTCACATAACGTGAGGTACGCAATGAAGATCCCCTATGTTTCAGGGATTATAACTTTTTTATTTAAAGAATCACCTTTTAACTTTTGATATAACATGGCAGCTAGATGATGAAATGGCCATACTCGACAATCAAACCTTCACACACACCAAACTTTTTTCTTCATAAGAATATAAATTTGGCTGAAGTGAGTTAGCAAGAATCCTACACAATACGGGCTTTTGAATTATGTGTAAATGATTATGTTATGGAAAGAAAAAAGAAGAAAATCTATTTTCTCTATGTAGTATATTCTTACTATATATTTAGGCAGTTCCAGGAACATGCCTTCTGTTTGTTAAAAGATATTCTAAGGAAAATAATTGTTTCATTGTCACTTTTGCTTGCCAGAATGTTTCGTGTTTAACATGGACTGCACTTGTTAAATACTCTAAATGAACTTTGTCTCCAACACATTATTCAAAATGCTGTGTAAAAATATCCTGTTATCCTTTGTCTTTTATATGCCAAAGTATATGTCAAAGTCAATATGTAAAGCATGCATATATGCTTACACCTCAGAAATCTTTTTAGTGATGTTACATGCACTCTTTAGGATAGTCTGTGAAGTGCTGTATTTGACAATCCTTCATAAAAAGTCTTTCCCTTCTTTTCATAAAAGTAGTGATTTCCAGTTTTGTTTATGGTAAATCCCAAACTGCTCTATAAATCTAAAGAATTAAGTTTCGGTCCCTACATGGTGAAAACCATGTACACTTGCTTCAAATAAGAAAATTAAGTTTGGTATTTAATATAAATAATCACTAATGTAAATATAGAAACACACTGTTAAAGAAAAGTATATTTAGAGGCAAGCATTGAAGAAGGAGCATAAACAAGACAAGGATATTTAACAGGAAACAAGGCCATGAAGAATCTCCATTTGTAAAACTGCACCTTTTCTGGGAGATCACAGATCCTTAGGGATGTGCAGATTCTTGAAGTGATTTGAAAGGAAAGCTGATTAGTTGGTGTGTACACAAGCACACCTGCACTGTAGAGAGTCTTAGAGGAAGCAAGATTATTTTCATAATTTGAAATTTTCAAGATATACATTTAAAGGATAGGGAGCTTCCAAGAAAAAAAAATTATTTCCTCCGAATATTATTGAATCCTAAATATGCGCTTGTTTATGTATGTATATATACAGTCAGGTGCGTGTATATACAGTCAGAGGCATATACAGTTATGCATGCCTAGATGTAAAAGGAAATATGATCTTAGGCATGAAAAAGTATCACAAAAAGTTTTTAGAAGGGTGAACCAGATGTGAAAAATTACAAAAGGCAATGCAATTCAGGTGAGGCAAGCTCAGTTTTAAATCTTTTGGAAGTAATCAGTACCTTTAGCAGAGGTAAAGGAGCACACAGCTTTCTTCAAAAACCTATTTTGATTAATTTTTTAAAATGCATGAAATCTAGCTGATCCTTGCTACTAAGCTTCCCTGCGCTAGTCATAGGACAGGAAGAAAACTGGCATGCTTAAACATAAGTTTGGCTGCATTAGTAGGAAATCTACTGTAGTCATAAATGGAAAGTATTCAAACTAAAATGTCAGTAGTAGCAGATGACAGGAGTCAGTGTTAGAGGTCCAGATTTGAAATATTTACACAAATATAACGTAGACAGTGATGTGGAAAGCAAAGACTTCCAAGTTTGCAGATAGCACTTAATTAGCAAGTACTGCAAATAATGAAGGAATGTACGGTCAGAAATCAGAGACTGAATGGAGAAAAAAGCTTGAGCTGTCAGGTGACAGAAGCTCTAATTACAATGGAGTTTTCAAAAGGCAACCTACAGAACATTTTTAATGTTAAATTTTGTGAAATATTTAATCTTTAAAAATTTGAAAACAAGTAAATACATAGTTGCTTTGGCTGTTTTACTGTGGGTTGTTTTTTTTTCTCAGAGGCTTCAGACTTCTAGCTCTAATGACTGAATCTAACGAGAACCACAGTCATTCCACTATCCCTTGCAGAAGCTTTGGCCTAGATACACCAAAACACTTAGGCACCTATGGGGATTTTGATGAAAAAGAGCCCCAAATCACTACGAAACTATTCCACAAAAAGAATCTATGAATGAAGTTCCCCATGGTGCCTGGTGGTCTGCTGTGCTCAGCACAACCTCTACTTGGGCAGTAAGTCGATAGGGAGCTGCTCTGTAAGTCTCACCCATGCTGCTGAGGCTCATTTGGAACCAAGGAGGCAGAAGGATGCTCCCATTCCTTCTTCAACAGCTCAGTCCCCAGCTCAGCTGGGTTCAAGACTCAACTGAGACAGGTGGAGAAATGTGTTTTTACTTGTCCAAGGATATCTCTAAAATCATAGAAATGCTGACAGTTCCAACCTCGTTCTCACAGCAGACCTTGGTTAGGTCAGCTGTGGCTTTGTTTAGTCAAATCTTGGAAAATCTCCAGGGATGGAGATAGCCACTTTTTCTCCGGGTACCTCTTCCAGGGCTGTGCTATTCACTTCTTTAAAATTTTCTCCTTCTAGTTGGCCTGAGCCTCTCAGGCTGCAGTTTGTGCCAACTTCCCCTTTTTATACTGACTAACACTATTGAGAATTCTCAAGTTTGACTGTCATTTCCCTAACTCCCCATCAGGTAGTTGTAGGCTGAGTTTAAATCCCTTTTACTGAGAAGCTAAGAAGTCCTTGCTTAGCCTAGTAGATCCTCTGCTGAAATTCCCCTTCTTCCTGCACAACAGGATAGTTGCTGAGCTCTCCGAGTTTTTCTTAAAAATCAGCCAGTTCTCTTGGGCGCCTTTTACCCTCATGGCACCATTCTGCCTAGAAATTCCCTGAATAAGCCAAATTCTGCTCTCCTAGTTTGCTGCTTCCCTTCCAAGCTTTCATCTGGACGCAGGACTCAGTCATGTCATGGTTGCGGCTGCCCAAGCTGCCCTCTCTGACTGCATTTGTCACCAGTCCTTGCCTGTTTTGAGCATCAGGAAAAGTGGAGTATTACACCGGTTGGTCCCTCTAGAATTTGCACTAGGAAATTACGGATTATAATAGCAGTCAAAATCATATCCCTAACATTAACATCCTTTGGCTTGCCTCTTCCTTAGAAAATCAATAAATTTGATTTAATATTTGACCGTTTGAGAAGAGGGTTTTGGGGGAACTGGTCTGACAGCAAAGGATACCATTTTTTTGCTGTTGTTAAGCAGACAGACAACTTCTCCCAGAGAAATCAGACTGCTGCTCAAAATTCAGAGCAGTACTAGGAGTCAATGCCCATGTAGTAGTTATAGTCTAGAAGCTGAGAAACATAATTGAACCCACCTTCACTGAGGGTACGGAACTAGCTACCCATTTGCAGACCAGTTAATACCCTTTAAAAGATTGAGAATACCACAGCAGTATATCTGCTATGCAGCATCCCATTGCTTTAGCATCTTGTACATCTCACAGGCATTCCAGGGAGTTCCCCAGCCTTGGAGTACATTTTGCACTGACCTATTTTTTATTATCCACAAATAGACAAATGAAAAATTAGTAACAGCAACCAAAGATAAGAGTCTCCTTCTCCTTGCTGTCTTATTCCAACTTTATTTCACTAAGTCCCACTGATTTTGCAAATGTGGTAATGCAGTGACAGATCAAACCATAGGGTGGACTAAGCAAAGAAAACCCCCAGCATGCGGCAAATTAATGAACGGAGTTGTGAGATCAGCTGCTAGCTCTGGCTGCTTCTGGGCTGTCATCTTAGCCTGAGGTTTGAACTTACACTTGAGCCCAAATTTCTTAATCATCAGATCTGCCTGTAAGTTGGCTTTTACTTGCTCTCCAGCTGAGAAAGCCAACTCGCTTTCCAGGTAGGGAAATTTAGGCACTACTTTACATGTGTTCTGACAGCAGAGATAATGTGATTTCAAAAATTGTGTTAGTAAATTCATGTCCACATCTGAGCAGGTCTAAAGAAGGTGAAACAGGTAGACCTGGTGTTACCAGGCGACTTTAGCCATGAGTGAATATGTGACCAACATATTATCCACACCTTTTACTTATTACTGTCAATTTGCAAAGAAAATTGTCTTGTCAAGACTTGAAAACATTCTGTCACTCACTTACACATGTTGTTCTACATTATTTCCCAACACAGCATGTTTCTGCTTTGAAACGCACCACAAATATCACTCTCCAATTGAGAATGGCTGCCCTGGTTGTAACAGTAAACAAAATCTGACAAATTTCTGGACAGAAATTACTTTCCAAACAAATTATTGCAGGTTCACGCACAGCAGAAAATCTTTCACCCAGAGTATTTCAGCCTGGTGAGTTTGTCATCTTTCTCTTGGGACTTGAAAACACATGAGTTTTCCTACTGCAAAGATTATCTTCTCACCCATCTATGTTTCCTGCATCACCCACCTCTTTGGTTCCTTCTGCAATTTCTCCCTTCTACCTCACATTAAACCGCAGGACTCCTCATTCACTATATTTTTCAGATCCTGGTTGTTATCTCTGTTCATAATTGAATGCTGCTCCATATCCGAAGAAGCAGAAGCATGGTTATTCTCAAGGTTACCCCTTGTACTTGCAAGGGTCTCACATTATTTTCCTCCTGGCTTCTTCTAGAGCTCTTCTGGGCCATCACACTCAGAGGAAGGTTTTGCAATGCTCAGCTACTTATGTGCTTACTCTCTTGCTTATGCTATTGATCTATAGTTTACATTCCACTCCCCTTTCTACAGGTTTGTTTTTTTATGACTCACAATTAGATTTAAAACTCTCTGAGGTGTATGTTTTCTTTTTTTGTTTCATGCTCATGTACGATACTTTAATGATTAGGCCTAATATAAAGAACATCGTGTAGCAAGTAGCTCACTTGTGTAAAAAGAGCATTTGTGAGTGTTTTGTTCTGGACTAATGGATCAGTGCAGAATTTGGATAGTGATGTTTGGATTGCCCCGGGATGCAGGAAACAGTAATTCACACATCTCTGAGGATGCAGCCTGGCCTTCAGAATCAGGCTGGCAGCTCGCACAAACTTAAAGGGAGGCAGGTGTGAAAATGCATTTCCTTTTCAGGGTGAAAATGGCCATTCAGACTGGCCATACCACTGCAGTGGTAGTAGGAGTCTTAACTTTAAGTTAGCATGTCATATGCTAACACATCCCACCCAGGGAACCTACTTCCCATGGAGAGCAATACACTTCATCTCCACTCAGCACCACATGCTCTACTGGGTAAAATGATGAATAGACCTGCAGATGTCAAGCAGTCAGGCGAACCAAGTCCAACAAAGGAATATACCAAATGAACTTTCATCCAATACTCTTGGCAGCAGCTTGTTTAAGATTTGCAAGAGTTGTTATTAATTTCCACCCTGGAAAAAAGTCACTATTTCTGCAAGGCCAAACATGATTTTGCTGGTTGGTCACCTAAGGGTCAAGCCCCTGCCTCCGAGATTGTTTAATCAGTTCTACAAAATGGAACTGCTTCATCTGGCCACCACGGGAGGCCTCTCCCAGGCAGACCCAGTTGGAGGAGCAGAGGCTGGGATGCCTCCCGGCCCCTCGCAGCACTTCAGGAGCGTGGCCTGGACAAGACCTGTACATACTGGCTCAAAGGACCTGAGGTGCACTCCTGTCTGCTCCCCAGGCTGGACCGTGGAGACGCAGGATGCATGGCAAGCAGGACCTGCCCAGGCTGCACAGTCCCAGTACAGTCTTTTGGGTCAGGAAGTTGAAATTTAGTAGATTTCATCTTGGTAAGCTTGGATAGTGTTGATTTATGGGTGGATGAAACATCTTCTTTTTTTCTTTTTTAGTCCCTTTTCCATTTTTTACCTAGATATGGAATCAGCCACATTTGTGAACACTTGAAAATGCTGCAGGACAAGAAAACAACTCCCAACTAACTCTGATTAAAAGGACTTATTTGGAGAAAAAAAATTATCTTACTGTAGAAATTATGTCTATTTCTATATTTCGATCAATCATAGGGAACAATATGAAACACTTCAGTCTTCTGCTTTACATCAATAACTAGCAGCAGATCTCCACTTTCCCTTACTTCATAATGCTTGAATGAATGCTTCTAGTCTAAAAATGTGCCCTTGGCTTTTACTTACAGATCAAGAAATTAAACAAATAAAAACCAATGCTGGCTTACTGTGTGCTTTTAATGACACTTAAAAGCAATCTGAAATTCACTAAATGTTGAGGTTTGAGCAATAAACCAAGTAAAAGAGAATGTGGGTCAAACTGAAGCCATCGAAGGCTCATCTTGAAGTTAATCAGGGTGAATAATATTTTCCTTAGTAATAGTAACTATTTTCCTGTTGACGGAACAATATTCTTTTAGTTTGCAGTTTGATTATTGGTTGAAATTATTTAGGCTCATACAAGCTCCAAAAATGACAGTTTTGCACATCAGTTGAGATTGATAGAAAACAAGAGAAAGTATGAGGAATTAATACTGTAGTCTTATGGCTATATGATCAGTACAAGTTTCCTTGATAACAAATGGTTGTTTTGAGGGTTCTTGTCCGAAACCATCAACAAGCTAGAGCTGTTTTTAAAAAGCCCTCTGGCAGTCACAAGAGGAACAAAGTGCCTGTTGGTCTCAGACTGTCAGTGATGTGATGTTTGTAACAAGGCAGAAGAGCAGATTATTAGACAAGATTTTGTTTGTTGAACAAAGCGCTTTCACCTTTTTACCTGAGGGGTTGTCAGTTTACAATACAGACTGTATCCTATTAATTAAGAATCACTGTATGTCTTTCACAAATAAACATGTTTGCAGCTCTGATTAGACTGATGTTTTAATTATAATTAGATATATTCTTTTTTCTAGCAACGGTTAACTAAGATCTGTAGTGGGTATGGAGGCAATTCATCAAAACTCCTGCTATGGTATAGACCAATACAAAATTAAAATAAATAGAAATGTCAAATATGCCCAAAAGAACCAAGAATCTGAACATTTGTCATTCTCACCCTGTAATTTAATTGTATTTTTCAGGTGTCTGTACTAGGTAGGCATTTGAGAATAAAATTGCTCAAGATACAATTGCAAATCAGTACACTATAATGTAGCATTGAAGGTTAACAGACTAAAAAAACATTTAGCTCCTCAGTTTTATTTTGTTTTTGTCTGCTGTGCAATGGAGCTACTAATTATGAACATCAATTAACATAGGGACTCTATTTCTTTCATTGAAGTGTCTGTGAAAAGATGAAACATGGTTAAAAATCTGTAAGATGAAAGTTTATGGTGATAGCTTTAGAGTACAAGCAAAAATTTCAAACTCAGTCCTGAAGATATGGAGCAGATAATCAACAATGTATTATCAATTTCAATAGAAATTTAACCTAGAACTGTGGAACAAGTGATGTTATAGCCAACAGTGAGGTCATTACATTTTTCCACCCTGAAAGGTGGAATTCTGCACAGAATTTCTGCCTTTTCTCAACCTCTTATTAATCCTTCCAATCACATACATTCTTCATCTCCTTTCTACTTCGATCAAGAGCAGATTTTGGATCCAGGCTATGGCCCTAAGATCTTTTATATAATATTTAAGATTATATTCTTTTGTAAAAGGAAAACAGATTTTCGAGTTTGGGGCCCTGTTCTGTAAGTCTGTATGTATCCAAAGGGAAAAAAGAGTTCTTAGCAATTTAGAGTTAATTTAATTTCCTGTGGCTTTAAGAGTCTAAAAATAAGGGCCGTGGTCTCAGCTACGCATTTGAATTCAGTGGGGACTACCAGAAACCCTCAGAAGTTTTTTGAAGAACTTGCTTTTTGGAGCTGTGTATGTCTCTTGCCCAACTGTAGAGAGTGCTAAAAGGATTATCCTGGGCTCAATGGATACACCTCAAGTAGCCAAAGTTAGATGAGATAATCCTATCATAGCAGTCCAACATCTACTGTTCAAAGCACCCACTGACAACACAGCCCCAGGTTCCCACTTTTTAAACTGCTGAGTCTTTGCAGCAGAAGAGGATACATTCAGATCCATTACTGTCCAAAAATCAGCCATGGTTAAAAACATGGGCCACACAGTTTTATTTGTATCTGACCAATATGGAAGTAGCTGGAGAAATTCCAAGCATAAACGTTCATGTTTATTTCTCCTTTCAAGCATACTGCATCTGCATTTTAAAAAAGTATTCTTAGCATAAAAGTAGCAAGGTTTTAAGCCATCCCATCATTTTTGCTAAGTGGACCAGCTGGGTCACTCATATAAGAAATTTGTCTATTTAGCACTGTTAATAGCAAAATGTTTTTGAAAGCTCATATGCTATGCCATTTATATTACACTATTTGATGGTTTAAGTACTGCTGCAAACTTGAAATTCTCATTCAACACAGATCTGAAGAAAATATCAGCAAAGAATTTGAAGTTGTGCAAAGGCATCTCCATACATCAAGCATATGGCTGATATGATCAGCTTCTCGGAGACAGTGTCTGTGTCCGTTGAACAACTTTTCCTCAGATATTATATTAGCACTGAGTTCTCCCCTTTTTTATATTGTTTATATTTGTGCAACTGTGTGGAAGACAGTATGGTTGAACTACTGCTGCTTAACACAGCAGCTCTTTCTGTCTCTATTCCCCTCTGCCTTCCTGACAATGTGATCAGGTCAAACATTTAACCTTGTAGTTCAGAGATCAGCTAAGACTTGCCCTCATTTGACCCATGCAAACAATAACAAGACCCTATTTCCAATAGTCTTTGCCCTAACTAACCCAGCTACAATGGCAATTTACTTAGCAAGGTTTAAAGCCACTTTGAAAACTGTTCTGTGTCTGAGGAATGTTAATAGCAGAACAGCTGTTTTCAGGAATCTCACACTTTGTGTTTCTTGTATTAAGAATTTTGCTAATTCCTCCCTCATTGTTTGTTCTCATATGACATAAGATATAAACAGATCTACTGACCTCAAAAATGTGTTTTTCTTGCAAAGGGAGCAATTTCTTACAAGAAAAATAGCATTTACTTAAAATGTCTAAAAAAGTCTTGTTTTGTTTTCTGCATAAGGGTCTAATTTGGTTTCTTGAGTTTCTACTAACACATGCTTTGAGCAGGGATTTGGACGAGATGACATCCAAGGTCCATTCTAACCTACACTACTCCATAAGTGTCTTCAGTTGTTAAAGTAAAAGTTAGTTCGGACTCTTTTCTGTTCAGTACAGAAGAGGAACCAATTTCAGCATCCGAATTGCACTAGCCCTGACAGTTTCTCTGTCCGGTTCTAACTCTAAGGAGTGGTGTATAAATCATGTTTCTCAGCACTTCTAACTCCATGCATCCAACATGAGTCCTTCCCACATTAATGAAGTGCTTCCTTCACCAGAGCAAGGCTCTACTGCGGCCTAGATAAATGCCCTTCACTTTAAGGAAAAAAAAAAACAATTGAAACATTTTATTAGCTTTTGTGTTTGGAAACAAGATTAATCTGGAGTTTCAAGCCCAGGATAGCACTTTCTGTCACTCGGTGAGAAGACAGTCTGATATATTGCCACTCAAATGGGTTATGATGTGAATATTATACAAGCCAGAAGGAAACCCTCCCAGTTTTCCAGTGAGTTATAAAGTTTGGTTTTCCAACTCTAGAAGGTCATGAGAGCCTAACACTGGAAACCACAGCATTCATTTACATTGCACACTAAAATACAGTGTTAAAAATATAAAAACAGTTCCCACAATAAGCATTCACACATTAGTAAATGTGAAAATTGTATTCACAATGCAGCACTGCTGACTACATGCATTACAACAATATTTAGTTACAGGACTGCACAGGACTATTTCCACAGGACTCTTGCCTTCAACTTCCCTTCATAGTACTTTGGCATTTAACGTCCAGTCCAAAAAATCTCCTCAGGACTCAGCACCAGTCCAATCACCCCACAGCCCTGCTTTCCTATATCCCAGTTCCTGTGATCTCCACTTCCCTCCTTACAGACAGGTGCTTCAAGTCTCAGTCTCGTCCACCAAGCTCTTTGTCCTAATATACTGCTCCTGCGATCACCTCTGGCTGTCTTTATAGTGGAAACAGAGAGTTTTGTCCTTTGCACTGCCTGAGCAAGAAGAGTGCTGAGGTTGCACTGCTTGCACTTTTGGTACCAGTCCCTGACTTGATCTACTGCAAAAAAGCCCTGCTCGCTACAAGCTTGCTCAGTACATATAGGAGTCTTTCAGAGCTGTGACTTCAGAAGCCTAGTAATTCTCCTCTACTCAGCATTCGCAGACTGGGATTTTTTTTTATTTTATTTTTGTTTTCTTTTGAAAGATTCTTAATTTATTCAAGATGCAGTTCCATGGCAACAACACAGAGCACAGGCTGGACACCTCATTCACCCCTGCCAAATTCTATGTTTCTGTTTCAGATCATTAAAATTTCACACAAAAGAGGTAGCCAGCATATTTTGATACGGACAGAATGATGTATTTTCCCCTAATTTTGTTCTTGGAAATAGTCATTTTGACTGATTTTTTCCAGAAAGATTCAGCCTGAGGCAGATACCCAGTATGCAAAATTTCAGGCCAAGTTATAAGCAACAGAAAAATGATTTTGTAATGGAACTTCTG
This sequence comes from Gallinago undulata, assembly GCA_026546715.1. Lineage (NCBI taxonomy): Eukaryota > Metazoa > Chordata > Aves > Charadriiformes > Scolopacidae > Gallinago > Gallinago undulata. Next base: position 30,335,907 of record JAOTQQ010000041.1, on the reverse strand, counting down.
GGCAATTTTAATAGATGGTGCCACCAGTCTAATCTACAACACATACAAAAGGTACTTAAAATTTTATGACTTTGCTGGAAATCACTAACTTTTTTTTTTCATCCCCTAAAAATTTTCTGGATTTGCTGCGTTCATGAATAGTACAAGTGACTGCTGACCATAACTAAATGCATCATTGGAGGAGTGAGCTTCAACAAGGAAGATGCAAATCCAGAGGAAGTAGAGCTTTTAAAATTACTGCCAGAGACAGCTGGACTAGAGACACCACTGAACATTATTTGTATTCATATGAAGATGCACATGTGAAGCTTCATACTGCTTCAAGATATTTTTGTATAAATAGCATTTTAGTATTGTCAACATTAATTCTGAAATTACAATTTTTATGCATACATACTTGCATATGTACATTCACCCACTAAACAGAGCCTTTTTACTCATGTATCAGTTTGTGTGGCAAATTCAGGAATACCTTTTTATAAGATCACTATTTCAGCTCTTCAAAAAGCAAAGTTTATTCAGGCCTAATGTAACACTTTTTCCTTATGATATTGTTGAAATGGAATTTACTTGATTAACTTGTTATATTAGTGCTTCATTTAGTATGAACAGTAGTCCTTGCACGTATTTTCAGCACTTGACTAAGACTTGACCTTTCAGAGGCTTTCAGACATCTTTAAATTGTGCAATATAAAGTTAATGCAGAGAAACTAATTTGAATAATTTTTAATGCCTGGAAAAGCAAATCCATGGTTTATGATCAAAAGCAATGGTCACATATTGATTATGGCACTTGCGAACTTCTACTTTGATCAGGAAGAGCAAGCTATACTGAGGAGGTGATCTTTTTCTCGCCCTGTCCAAATACTTCTTGTCTTCTCTGCTGTGGCATCAGTTCCAGTGATGCCACAATCCCCTATGCAACAGAACTGAACTGAGCAACTGGGCTCCTCAGGTCAGGTGTCACTGAGACAAAGAAAGCTTTCACTTACTGAGCTCATATAGTGTCAGACTGGCTGAATTTATTCAGTGTGTCCACTAGTGGTTCCTGAAGCTAGCCAGTAACAAATAAAAAGTTACTTTATGCATTATTTTCTACACTTAAAATTAAATAAAATTGTAAAGTGGCTAAACTTTATCAGAATTGACAAAGGAGTTCAAGTGTTTCAAAATATTAGTTGTTAAATAACAGAATAAAATAGGCAGCAAAAGTCACACTCTGGGCATGGTTTTGTACTGTTTCCAAAACTGTGAACAACTAAAACACTTCAGTTTCCATTCTCACATCTCCTCTCCTTTTGTAGAGCAACTTTAACCCCTTCTCTGCTCATGCCTCCCAGCTGGAAACCCTTCTCATGGCCTCAGGAGACAGAGCAATGCTTGAGTTACGCCCAGCAGCAGTGTGTCACCCACACTGGCAGCACCTCACCCAGATTGCCACTGCCAAGGCTGGAGTCAATGCTGTACCATTCAGGAAAGTAACAGATCACGGAAACAGTATGCCATAAACTTTTTAAGCTGAAGTAAAATGTTAAGATGCCCATATGAGAGTATGAGGAATAAGGAGCATAAGGAAAAAAGCAGTATGCTCTGAGGTAAAGTGACTTGTTCATGGACAAAACAAGGAAGAGCGGTATCATGAACGTCACCCAGGGAACCCTTTGCCATCTACTGTTTAAGCAGATGAGAAACAGAGTCTATTTAGAAAAAAGACCAGAAGCTGATGTAGATGTAGAAGGATTAATAATATATGATCTTACTTACCACCCACTCGTAAGATCCAAGTGTTGGCATAAATACATAAGCAAGAGTGAACGGTATTGCATGCTGATTGAGAGGTACCAGTGGCTCTCTCACATCACACATGGACAACAACCTTCCAGCAGAGAGCAGTGTGGGTACTGAAAGACCATCATGACAGAATGGGAGACAGCTACAGTTGGGCCGAGCTCCCATCCTATTTTATCAACAGGTTTTAGTCCTGCAGAAGGGGAAAAACTAGGCCGTCAAAAGAATTACAGGACTAAACATTTCCTGCTTTTTCCAGGAAGATGAACCTTCACAATGACAGATTTGTTATCCTGTAGATGATTTGATGCACTAAGATTCACAGTCACAAAAGCTTTACTCCACTTTCCAGAAGACTGTAACACCTGAGTGCCTGGGTATTAGGGTATGTCTGCATTACATAAAGTACTGTCATGTTTGATATATCCAGATTATATCCAACCACCCTGCACAGTGCACTGCTAGCTCTTGCCCTCAAAGACTGGAGCTTTGCAGTCATATGGACTCTGACTCTTGGTCTAGAGAATCCTGTCTAGGCCAGGGAATCTCAGAGCAGTTGTTATAATGAAATTTGTCATGATGAATATTGCATTATGATGAAATCGGCACTAAAAATGCCCCTCTAAAACTGCTTTTTTATTAAAAAAACCCAACCTTCTCTCACCATTAATTTAATGATGAACAAATTTGCAAAAGTTGCATTTCAAAAGTAGTATAAACTGATTTTGACAAGGTACTTTAGAATTTATAAAAACCAATGAGGACAGTGCAAGGCAAGGAAATTCCAGTTAGGAAGGGGATCAGGAGCTAAATGAGTGAGCTTTAAAGGCTCTTCCATGCAAAGAGAAGAATACTGTCATAGTGAAAGAGTATCCCTTGGCTTGGCTGCATTTCCAAAAAAGAGGTAGCTGCATCTGTGACCTGGAAGCCTAGTTATTTTGTGGGTATAATTTTTTTTTTAATTTTCAGTTTATTGTCAATAGCTTTGTGATCTTGGTTCTGCTGCTAGCTGTTAGATGCACATCTTCCACACAAAATTCCCACTGACTGGCATTCTTGTAGGCACTTAATGAAGTGGCTCAGTATTGAAGTTCACTTCTGAGGCTTGTGAGAGTTGCTAGCTAATCTTCTATTTTGTAGATTTCAAAAGCTAATCTACATCCAGGGCTATATACCCAATTCCAGAGGCTGGCCATGGTAATTACTGTGGGGGCATAGAAATAGAAACAGAAAGAAGGGGCAGTTTCCAAAGACTAGCATCAACAGAAATATTCCTCTTCTTTGGGAACAGGTTGCTATGTGGCAACGTGACCTCTGAGCCACCAGTAGAAGAAAGCAAACTGCCTTTTGTCTTGTCTACTAAAAATATTATTCCTCAATGATTTCTCTTTTTAAGTATCTAAAATCTAAAGATAGCTCTCTTGGGAACAAAGAAAGTTTAGTCATTAATGGTGTGCTTTTTGAAAAATTGATTTCATTGTAACAATCAGTGGGAGCAAAATGAAAGGGCTGTTTGTATTGGAGCTAACTTTTAATCTCCGCAGAAGTCTGTAAAAGCAAAGTCCCTGAACTACCACAAACTTGGCAGTTGCACGTTCTTTTGAAAGTGCTGAACATGATGAACTTAACCTCATGGTTCGGTTTGCTAATATTTGCATAAGAAATGAAAAATGAATCTACATCTGAATATAGTGAGTGCCTTTCTGTGAAACTGAGAAAGAGAACATACAGGGTCGAAAAAGAAACTTGCAGTTAAGTTTTCTGCTTTGGATTGGTGTAATGGAAAATGTTATTCCCCAGCCACCTTCTTGACTCCTATTTATTACACAATGTCCTCTTGCTTTCCAGTTCAGCTCATGCAGGCTTTCATGTTTCTGCTGAACAATTTCTTAGATACCGTAGGCCAAAAAATTAGATCTGCTTTTTTTTAACATGTAGCCAAGTTTAGGCCAGACACTCAGCTGGATAAAACCACAAACTCTCAGAAGAGTCAGTATCCCAGAAACTGCACTTCCCCTGTCTACCTACTGATTAGTAAACTGTCACAACATCTTTAGCCATGTTTATCTCCTCTTCTTTATTTTTCTAACAATGGAACACCAGAAACCCATATCCCCGGGTTTTGTTCCTAAACAGTGGAATTCTCATAAACGTTGAGTTGCTGATGTTTGCTTGACACAATCTTTTCTCAAACTATAGTATTCCTGGATAAAAGTGAATCACTTTTTCCAGGGGCGTTGAAGGCATTCAGTACTTCTGAGGACTGTATTCAGTAGGAATCAGGGGAAAAATGGTTTCAGGATCTGGCTGAACACTACCAAATGCTCTGTATCATTTAAATGTCTCAGATTATGAGCTGATACACATGTTCCTTTTCTGAGATTTCAAAAGGACCTAAACATTATGATTACAAGGCTTAGTCTAACTGACTTTTATTTCTTAACCCAGTCATTGTCATAATAAATTTTCTGTACACTAAAGAGAAAAAGTGCGAACACATGGAGTTTCTTGGGACAGTGGTGATTAAAGGGAAGGACTGTTTTCATAGTTATTTATAAGCCTGGAAAACCAGCACTGGCATTAATCAGAAATCATGCATGCCACCAACATAAATAGGATATCTATTCTTAAACAGGCTCAGGTAGAGAATTAGCCTGAATTTGTGACTCATTTGTATGTGTGTTTGTGCAAGTATGTGTGTGGGCTTCCACACAGATGTGTTGGGTTTTTTCCTGGTATTGTTTGAATCTCATTTTGTTGCTTCTTGTGGAATATCTATTGCTAGTACACTTGACTGAATTTTTGAAGCAATGGGAAGACATAATATCCAATAAGTTTGTTATTAAAATAAAATTGGGAAGGATTAATGAATCTACATTATAAGATGGTGTAATCTTCCTCAGAAAATTATGAGATGGTGGCAGAGATAGTGTAATTTTCCTCAGGTAGAAAGAAGGTCATCCAGCTCCCTCTCCCTCTCTCTGTCCACCTTTCTGCCTCTTATTTATATCTCTCATTATTCTCTCTCCCTTTCAGGAAAACTTTTTTTTTTTTGCAGTGACTCCAAGGAAATCTGTCCTCCACAACACCTCAAGTGTCAGATCTATCCTTTCTACTATTGATATGGTTTTTTAGCAAGTATTAAGCATGGAATTTCAGATGACAAAATCAAAATAGTTAGATACCGTACCTCAAAAATCAGAACCCTATGGTTTTGGTTTTTTTTTTTCCTCTAACTTCTCTGCTATGATAGTAGCAATAGTAGCAGTTAGGATAAAAAGAGTAAAAAATAGTAAAAGGCAGAAGTGATATTACCAAGTTACCAAAAAAATATCCAGCATACAGGCACATCTACTATGCTACAGCCAACATAAAAAAAAAAAACCCAAACAACAAAAGCTGCCACCAAAATTCTGAATAGAATTAAAATCTCTTGCATATTTTATCAAATGCACCTATCCTAAATAGCAATAATTGCACAGGTGTTCTCCATTCACTCCAGGGAGGTAGACAGCAGGGCAGGAATATCTCTGAGAATTGATAGTGAAATTTTGGCTTTCCATGAGTCAGTGGGAAAATTGTACTAAACTTCAGTGGAAGCAGAGTTTCTGCCAGAAGTTATTAGGGTTTACATAGGGGAATGGCATTATTACTATATTTCTTTGGAGACTAATCTGCATTAATTTTTCTAGTATGCTGGAGAACTCAAAAGCACTTTTCTTCCTGACTCAGACTATTGGATGTTGAGGTTGTCTAAGGCAGAACCACTCCTAGCTCAGACTAACATAATTTTTCACTGCAGCTCAGATTGTTTTCAAAGAAATATAGGAATCCTGCTGCTTATGCAAATGTTTCTCACAGGTTTGAGACTGTCCCTCCAAGAAATATTAAGGGGTTCAGTTACAAAGGGGCTGGATTTTATTCTTTAATTCTGCATCGGCTGGCGCAATGAAGCTAGGAAGTAGAGTAATACAAGTCATAAAAGGTAATGAGAAGACAGTAGTACAGTTGGCAAAGTATTTGCTGCTTTCATAGGCAAAGAAATGTAATAACATCCTCCACAATTTGCAATCTCCAGTTCCTCACCTTAATGAAACACCTTCTGTATACCGCACAATTTGTCTTTTATGAAAAAACACTTCATAATGACTTTGTTACCAGCCACAATAAAATAGATAGCTGACTCCACAAAGACTGGTTTCCATAAAGGCAAAGATTTTCTGTGTTGTATGAATACCGAGAGCCGAGGTTTAATTAGAAGAGACAGGCCAGGGCATGCCTTTTGAAGCTTGTTTCTTTGCTGTTCTGAAAAAAAGCAGCATCTTCCCTTATCTAATTCCCTACAGGCATATTTATGAAGAAGACACCCACCAACTTCAAGATACATGTGCCTTGTCAGCCAGAGCGGGACGATAGATGCCTACTGCTGCACCAGAGCAATAGAGAAACGTTTCAGTCTAGATGGTTAGCTGTCCATCCACTCTGCATTCTGTACAAAATCAGAAGCACAAAGCCTCTGCTGTCTAAGGCTTTGCACTGACAACATTTTTCATGGAAATAAAGTTTCACTTCTCTCAACTTGAGGTTGAACAGGAAGAAAGAAATGTTTGAAAAAGCAAGTAGACCCGTTACTTCGTCTGTTTTCCCATTCCCTGTAAGACACTTCTAGTAGTTCAAGTTGCTAAGGACCTCTGAGAGAAAAAGCACTTTTTAAGTGAGAGAAAGAAAAGATGCTTGTGACCACTATTTTCCATACAGATAAACAGAATCTTGGAATAGTTTGGGTTGGAAGGGACCTTTAAAGGTCATTTAGTTTGACCCCCCAATGCAATGAGCAGGGACATCTTCAACTAGATCTTCTCAGTCACAGAGGTAAGGCTGACAGGCACTTCTCAGCATCCTCCTTTCTTTTTCTTCTTTCATTTCTCCTGGTTTGACAAAATGGGTGCAGTTTCCCCATTCCAGTCACCAGGAACTTCACCTGACTGCCATGACTTTTTCAAATATCGTGGAGAGTGACTTGACAACTCAGGACTACAGGATGCATTTCATCAGGTCACATAGACTTATTTATGTTCAGGTTCCTCAGGTGGTCATGAACCTGATCTCTTACAGTGGGAGGGACTTTGCTACCCTAGTCCCTGCCTTGTAGTGTGGGAAGAGAGGTTGTCAGTGAAGACTGAGTCAAAAAGTTGAGTACCTCAGCGTTCTCCTCATCTGTTGTTACCAGTTTGTCAGTCTTGCTCATCACCTTTATTTTCTGGCTGACAAGACCTTCTTATTATACATGACCTTGCCATGTTCAGCTCCAACTGCACCTTGGCCTTCCTGACCACATCCCTACACAACTGGGCAGTGTACCTATACTCTTCCCAGGATACCTGTCCCTGTCTACCACTGCCTGTGCAATAGTAATGCATGCTAAATTACCCATTAAGGAAATCTGGTGCACCACCATTATATAAGCTTTGAGTGTTAGTTTGAAATTTTAAAAAAATGGGACAAAAAAAAAAGATCTTTTCAGTTTAGAGTTGAAATAATGACAATATTCTATTTCAGTGTGACTGGCACAAGTTCTGCAGGTCCACATTGCACATTTGGGACACCTGTTTTTCTGTTTTAGTTTTGCCATAGCTGAAAAGAACTAGGAATAGATATTTACTACACATATATTTTACAGTTGACATTAAATAGAATGCTTTAAATTTCACCTGAAAAAAGATATTAATGCATTCAGTTGTGTATAAAAGTTCTATCTCTGTCTATGGAAGCAGATCATGTTTTAGGAAGCTGCCATATAAATTTGCTCTTTAATGATTTCAATGTACTTGAAGGCTAGCAGGCAAGGGAATGTACAGTAAGTAACCCTGTTCTGATCAAATGAGTTGATCAATTAACGCTAAACAATGTAGGAACTCTGATACTTTTTCAGTATATAGTACCAAGACGCTGTTTTCAGCAAGCAGAAGATTGGCTTTCTCACTGTTATTGTAGGGGATAAGTTTCGGTGCAGGATGTGAGATCTCAGTGTCTAGTATACTCTTTCTGATATCCTAAAAGAAATAGGATTAATAAAAATACTCAAGGCCATGCTAGCAGAACCCACCTTTATTCCATCACCAGCTAATCTCTATTACTCATAGAGAGTAGAAATTTTACGTGTTGCACTTCTGAAACGCATCTAGAGAAGAGCACCGATGTTCATTACTGAACTGACTGATACCAGCGCCGCACTATACTCACTGCCTTTTGCAGCTGTTCCTTTTCTTGTTCATGTTTAATCCCTTCAAATTACTGGAAAAGTAATGGACTGAGCAGGCAGTAAGACACAGCATGTAGCACTCTGTCCCTCTGTCCTTAACATAAACACAGTTATATCTTTCTGATTACATAGGAAACTCTAGGGAGAGCTAGCTCTCTTCATCTCATATGAATGAAACTTTCATTAAGGCCGATAAAAATGTTGAACTCACATGAAAGAAACTAGAGCCCCTAACCTGAGAAACAAACACTTCTGTCTTTCGCCGTTAGCAGACCTATGAGGATATTGGCGTATGAGCTCATGAAAGAAGAACTCTGAAAACAGGAGGTCAACAGACTCACAGTATTTCCTGTTTCCTGCCTGAGAGCTCTCCTACTGGGGCTAACTGTTGCCCCTTGCCGATTTCCTGACTTGCCATAACCAAACTCCCCTGCTCACTCTCCCTGTCATATAAGCTGATGGAGAAGGTCTCCCCCTGGAGTTCTCCTTTATTTGGCTCTTCACTTCTTTGCCAAACTAAACTTTTTTACAGGCTTCCCCAATTTCTCCTACTACTCACAGGGTTTAGTGAAGCCATGAATGTTTGGCTCAGCCATGACTAACTTGACCCAAATCACATTAATATGTTGACTTGACAAATTAATGACAAGTGCGCTATTCACCATCTCTTTACCCATTTTTCTCTTTCAAAAGGCTGCCAAATGGCTGTCATTAGTTAATGGCAGAAATGCTGATTTCTTCATCAACAATCCATGTGTCTTAACCTTTCTTTTTAGTTAAGTAAAACACTAAGATTATTAAGCTGTTAAGAGTTGCCTTCAAAATGATTCCAGTCAACAGAAGACAATTTCAACCACGTAATGGCACTGCACAACCACTATACACAACACTGAAGCCAGGCAGTGTATATAGTGTGTTCTCTAGGTGGGTTTAGTTTACCAAGAAATTTTAAGAACTTTGTGCTCCAAATCTCTGTTTGGTATCATCTGTGCTTCAAAAGAGGATTTCTGATATCTGGCTATTGCTGGAATATCTTTGACTTGCTTGGTATTCATTATGTTTTCCTATAGCTTTCTCCTCAGGGTTGTTTGACTTATGTCCATAATACAAAACAATTACAATTCACCAAATTTTAAAAGGAAAATTGTCAATTTTCCTTTCTCTGGAGCCTTATACTGAAGGTCATGCTTATGCAGAGAAGAGGAGAAAAAGAGGTAGGCAGGTATGGCCTGGAAGAGAAAACTACCTGTCTCTCTCCACAATTGTCTCATTGATACATAATTAATTAAGCCCTGTGCTCAACTTGCATTTAACTTTGACATCTGTTATTTCTGTTTAGACCAGAAGCATGGCCTGTATACCTTATCTTTCCAGCTCTATCATTTTCTCCAATAAGACATATTATCACTACCTACCAATCTTGTCTTGCTTAAATACCTACACCAATAGTGCCTGCAAATATAAGAACCTGTCAGAAATTACTGTTACATCTTCTACACACACCAAAAATATCAAAAATATACTGTTGTGATGAAAAAAACCTGGCATCTTTAGAATCAGGCCTCTATGTTTTATAATATCGAAGGTCTCTGAGAAACTATACAGAATGTACCATAACCCCTGGTATCCTAAACCAAAATAACTAAATCAATCCTATGGTATTACAGCCTGGGTACATGGATTCACAACACAAGGATTATAGAATCACACCCTGTACTATGATTTAATTACCAGCACCAAAGCTGAGACTGATCTGTGTGCTTGTGGCCATATACCCTATGGTAGCCAGAGCATGAAGATTTAAATGAGCCACAATAATGAAAATGGGAAGAAAGAGAACACTTTAACAACACAACTTGAGGGTGGTTTCTGTTAATTAAGAAATTGTTGTGGTTGTATCTGTGGTTTATCTTCTGGTTTTCTGGTTACAGAATTTACTTGCTACAAAGTCTTGGCAACCAAAATTGAGCCTGGTGTTATCTTTAAAATATTAAATATAACACACAAAAACAGATTCTGGAAGTTTTAGTCATCCTGAATAGAGTCTAGATAGAGCAACTAGAATCAAAGGCATGCCTTGAGGAGTAAGCTACAGCTCAGTTTGAGCCAGTGTGGCAAAATGAGACTCATAAAGACCTACTAAGTGAAAGACGCAAAATCTTGGCTAATGAGCTTTACACTATGTGAGTCAATTAACTGTTGGCTATGGCAGGCCGTATTTTGGGGAACATAAGCAGTTTGTTTGTGTTTTGATCCAGGACTACTACCTTTCACCAAAATACCTACATTTTCAAGTCACATTTCCCCTACTTCTTTTCTGCATCTTTAGATTACAAGATGATAGTGGGGAGTACCTAAAGAAAATCATTACCTATAAAAATTTTTCAAAATCAAAAAGAAAACAGTTGGATAGTTTAAAGTATTTTGTGCTTCTAATTCATTGAACTGCCTGGAAACATTAGTGATTTACCTTTTGTGAGAATGCTTAACATACAAACCAGAATACTCTGGCAAGTTACTTTAAAAAATAGCTTTTGTAACCAATTTATTATTTTTCTTTGCCTGCACACACTAAACACTACTCTGAGTAGACTGCTGGCTGGATGCCATTCAGACATGTAAAGGCAACGAGACTATGAAACAAATAATTTTATCAGGCATTTTATGTTGCAGCATGTTTGAAAACACTAAAGGAAAGTAGATTAATGGGTCTTTTTATCTAGCTGTTTTTAAAATAATTGTAGCATAAGCCAAGTAAAATGAAGGCTCCCTCTTAGAAATCTATGTTAACCCAACCTTTTATCCATTGCTGGTCTCAACAACATCAACAGTGAGTCATAGCTATTTTTCCCCCTCAAAATTAGCAGTGGTATCCATGTACAACCCTTGTACACAACTGGAGATATCAGGGTCAGTTTTTAATTCTTGATCAGATTTCTCTGTGGTTCTTTATAGTCAAACCAATAAGAATAATGGTATTGGAACCCATAATAAGAAAACTTTAAAAGTATATCTGACTGGTTTTGGCAATTAAATGTGAATGCAACTGTGAATCAAACATTCATCTTCATATACAACTGGTCCATAACATATTAATACCACAGGACAGAAGACTTAGTCACAAGAATTTTGAACACTGACTGCTGTTTAAACTACTGCATCTGCACTGTAAACCGTCCCAAGGGGTTGACCACAGACTGAAATAAATGTCTGTATAGGATACTTGCCTTGCTTATGGTAGGCCATGCTTATGTTCCAGAGAGAAGGTAGGAAAACCCCAAACTCACACTAAATTGCAGCCCTGAAAAATCAAAGCTTCCAGCTCTTCTATCAGCCTGTGCAATGATAAGCTCAAACAGAAGAGCTAAGGATGGTTTTGTGCTGAAGAATATTTGGAGTCCATTCTAAACTCTGGTATTACCTAACTTTTAGACAATCTGAGCTGAGGCTAAATGCAGATTGGTGTCTCAGACACCATGTTATAGGTCTAGCAAACACCCTGAAATTCATACTGCAGCTATGCGGTAGATACAACTTCTGAAGTTCAAATGGGACCCAAAAAACAATGGTGTAAAACACCAATTTAAATGTCAAAGATATACCCAAACATCCTGGAAAATAGTAAAGAAAACTTGGCCCTTCATTTTTCATTGTTTTTGCTCTTCATACTTGGGTATTTGGAGTTTTTCTCATTATTTTCCTTCAGTTGACAGTATAACTTTGTTTATGCTCATACAGCTATTTACCTTGCTTAGTAAATCAGCAGTAACTTAATGAGCTATTTAATTTGGCTTGACATTAATGACTTCATAACAAACTCAACAGGTACAGAGCAGAGAAAGCTAAGTCAAGATGATTCCTAGTCATCTGTTATTGCTTTACATTGCACAATGTATCAGAATTTGCATCCAGACAAAATAAACTTCCATTTAGTTTGTTAACTTGCTACATTCACTTTCACTGATGCAAATGTCTCTGGAAGATCACAATATCATAGACTCATTCAGGGTGTGAAGGACCTCAGAGAGGTCTCTAGGGTAGCCTCCTGCTCAAAGCAGGGTCCACACTGGATTCAAATCAGATTGTTGAGCTCCACAGCCTCTCTAGCTTACCAGTTCCAATGAAAAGTTATCCCCATGGAGACAGGTTTTCCTTATATCTAGTTGAAACTCACTGTTTTAATTTATTATTATTGTTTCTCATTTTGTTGCTGTGCAGCTCAGCCTTCATAGCAACCTTCTTGTACGAAGGAAGGTAGGTACTGGAAGGTTGCTATTAAAAGTTGTCTTGTGTGCAGACTGAACCAGCCCAGTTCCCTCAGCCTCTCCTCTCTGGGTAAATGCTCCAGGCTCCAGCCATCTTGGTGGCTCTCTGCTGAGCTTGCTGCAGTTTATCAATGTCTGTCTTGTGCTGGAGGCCTATAACTGGATGCACTGTTCCACATGTAAGCTAATGAGTGTTGACTAAAGGAGTACAATAATTTCCTACGGTTATGCTCCTATTGATACAGGGCAGTATGCAGTTAGCCTTCAGCCAATAAAGAGGACAAACCTCTTGCTCACGAAGGCTAAATCTAGGTAACATATCTGCATAGTTACATCATGTGAAATCTTGCCTGTGCATATACCTATTCTCTGGCTAACGAAAAGGAATGAAAACTTTCTGCATGATACTACACTCACTTTTTTCCTTTGGTAAGAGACAACGAGAACCTTTTCAAACTTATATTCTGGCTATGTCTTGAAGCATTTTCAATTTTTTGCTAATTAAAGCCTTAGTTTTCCAGACATGCTACAATATAAGTCATTAATACAGGAGAGGCATGGACTCTACTTTGCTTGGCAAGTCTCAAGAGCATAAAACTCCTTAACTGTATTTTACACCTACAGTCTTCAAGCCTTGGCAGACAGTTTACAATGGGGAGATCTGAAAGTAGGTAAAATTTCTGGCATTAGACTAGAGCGTAGTGTTTAAAGTTCAGATCCACCGGCAAGCTGAAACATGGGTTAAGAAGGATAACTTTGTTGTTTTTTCTCACAATGTCCCATAGAGCTCATGCCAACTCACATAGAGGCCAATTCTGCTGTCAACTATACCAAAGTAAATCCAGAAGTACTTCAATGAAGTTCATTGAATTACGCTACATTCATGTTTATGTTCAGAAGAAAAATGCTCCTTAATTTCTAAGACAAGTGTGTCACAAAGTGTTATGAACACACAGCCTTTCAAAGCCTAGAGATTTATCAAAAAGGTAGGTTTTGCAGAATGCTGCAAGAGTTCCGGGGTCAGGGCCTAGACTGTAGATTATCAAGTTGCCATCTGTGAGGTAAGGCAGAACAATTATCCCCGTTCAGAAACTTAGCCAACCTAAGCTTTAGCATGATGCACCACAGTTTAAGGCTTTCTCATGTTGGGTCTGACATGTGAGGGGTTGGCTGAGAGCATTCACAGAGACAGACACCAACAGACCCAGATTTAGTGTGCACGAACTTCTTTCACCACAGTGACTTTATTGTGCCTCTGAGTCCTGAATTTTCTCCTCTGGAGCTAAACTGCATCAACTAAGAATTCTGTATTTCTATCTCTAGATTTCCAATGAGAAGGTTTGTAACTACTGACCTATATAGGTTGTAGGTATATTAGTGTGTAGCTATACCAACTGCAAAAAGGTGAGGTAGAAGGACTGCCGTTAAATTCAACACCAAGAGAAAGAAATAACACCATGTTTTATGAAGGATGAGGGGCATTTGACTCAGCTGAGTGTTGCTAGCTTCCCTGTATGGATTTGTTCTGTTCCCTGCCACACTGATCCCCCCACCCCAAGATGTCCCGCTATCCTTATCCCACCATTGACCATCATATACAGATCATATACAGCGATCAGGCCAACAGTAACAGCACATCTCTTTTGAATGTGTTTTAGACAATATACTCCCACAATGATTGTCACAAAAGTCTCAGACCAGGAAGAGAGGACAGCTAGGGAATCACGAAGAGATGAGAAGGCAGAGGTGCCAGGAAGAAGCACTATCCGTTTCAGAGACACTTTGCACTGATTCCACTTTGTCCCAAATACCATTCACTGATTTGCAACAGCCCAGGTGGCAAACACTGGAATATTTCGCCCAAGGGCATCCAAGCCTACGCTGCGTGGATAGTATGCTTACCACCAGACAGTAGGCTGGGCTGAGGAAAGCGAGGACTCTCCAAGAACACTTATAAACTTGTGCTTGTAGGCAGCCAAGAACGAAGAATCCTCAATCCAGTCCAGGCATTGACAAGGATGTGGAGTCTTGGGTCTCAGCCTCAGCACCTGAGACTTCATCTGCAGCTGATACTCAATATCCCTTTGCTCAACAGAGCAGAGAGCAGGAACCAGAGCCCAGGGCCCTCTCTTAGATAAGTAGCCTAACCACTAGCTTACAGATGGACTCCCAAAAATGCAAACAATATAATATGCTACTTATAGCTATATCACATCAAGCTTTCTCATCCCAGCTTATTCATAGATTTGACAGTACCAACAAGGAATATTACTTATTATTATTTTTTAAGTAGACTGCTGCAGGAGGGGATGTTGTTGATAACTTCTTGTCTGAACCAGGGTGCTAAACTGGCCTGGGGTCTTTAACAAGAAACAGTGTTAGTGAACCTGCCTTACTTTAAAGGACATTGCATTAAAGGACACATATCTCTGAACTCTGGTCCAAGACAAGTCCAGCTCAGACAATTGCCATTAATTAACCTCTGTCTGCAGTTTGACGGTTGAGCTCATCTATAACACTCATGCAATCCAAACACCTCCCAGAGGGGCGGTTTAACAACTTCATCATCCTGCTCTGGTTCCATCAGGTTAGGGCCTGTTTGTAGGTGCAGTGTCCTGCTCTATTCCTTGTGCCAGCTCTGACTTACCGGTGAGCCAGTTCAGCTCATAAAACCAGCTGAAAAATGTTCATTCTTTTGCTGGATGAGTTTTGTCTCACTTCAGAAGCTGAATTAGCTTTTCACTGGGGATCCAAGGAAAGGCAAGGCTGGCAGAACTGAGAATGTGTTCTATGTGGCTGGGCACAGAGGAAGAAGCGGTGGAGCAAAGGGAATAGGGAATCTGGTGCTTTGGAATAACCACAACATTCAGGAAAAAAGCTGGATTCAACTGGGTGCTTAAATTGAGAGTGTTTACCAAAATAAATTAGTGCATTGCAATCTTTCTGACTGAAAGTTATAATGTGATGGAAAGGTATAATCAATCATCAACAAAAACTCAGGACATAATCAGCAACAAAGATGTTACGCAAAGATCTAACGCAATAACTGCAGTGATGTAGGAATTCATATTAAAGAAACACCTAAATAAAATGAGTTTATACATAGCCCGTGCCTCCAGTCTTTCTTCATCTTTCCCTCGTGGGAGACAAAATAAAGAAACAAATGCAACCTGTTCAAGATGAAATAAAATAACCTCTTAGCAACTTCACAGTTCCATGCAGTTGTGTTGGCTGGCTGGAAGTAACCCTATGAATTAGATAAGGGCACATTTACACCGTAAAAGCCTCTATTCAGTGCAAAAGAATGCAATAGTGAGCTTCTGTCTGAAGCCAAATAGCTGATGTGTAACGCTTTTTGAATCAGAAGAGTCCTGTGTTACAAATAGGATCTGCAAAAGGCAGCTGACAAGTGTCTTAAATTCTTGAGGTATCCAAAAGATCATTCTATGCAGCAGCAGTGTTACAGCATCAATAAGAGCCTGTGCTGAACTGGAAAACCATCAGGTTGACTCAGCATTCATTTCATTCTATCTTAGATGTGCTATCTCCTGGAGAAGAGAAAACCTTTTGAGGTAAATCAACTGGGGTTTGTCTCAAATAAGCTTTTTGCTTCTTTTTTTTTTTTTTTTTACCTCCTTGTATGTCTGCTAGAAACCTGAGCTTAGTGTGCTACTGAAACTACAAAAGGTCTTGCAGAATTGAGTAGAGACTTAGGATTACACTTTAGGCATGGCTGCCACATAAAACCCTGCTGAAGGTAGTCTCAAAGCTGTAACAGTCCAATAAAATTGTTGCAAAAAGAAAGGGTTGCAAGTGGCTAGCAATGTCAATGCATTTCATCTTCAGGAATTTATCACTGAGTGGACTGGTTATGGATTTGGTAAGCAGCATTTGGCACACTTCCCCATTCTCATTCCCAGAGGGGAATGCTGCCAGACTGCCTAGGCCTGCCCAGAGTCGTGGGCAGCATCTCAGACTCAGATCCCAGTCAAGACCCTACGTCCAATCAATGTCTAAATATTACACTTTTTCTTGTACAGAATCTCAAGGCCTTTGACATTTTCATCGTTCAGGGTCTCCATATTTTCTGTCTGGAGGACAAAAGCATCCTTTTTTTTGTCTTTTGTAAATGCAGTCTTTTCCTCGTTAAGCCTCTTCTGAATGTTCCCACACAGAGAAGTGCCCTAATCTACTCTCTTGGTCAGATCATACTTCTCTTTGAATTTCACCAGTCATTAAGTACCTTGTCCCATCTAGCCTTTCTTATTCAGTATTGAAAACAAGGAGTCAGGTCCTTCCACCAGCCATCCCGGATGATCATTTATATTATAGTCTAGTATTTGAAAGAAGCACCCTTTCTGTTTTCTTCTGTTCTGCTTTGAGGACTGTTCTGTACAAACCTGCAAAAGTACATTACTACTGTCTTTCAATTCCTCACTTTTTGACTAGTGTGAAGCCTATGAAAAACTTGACAAGTTTTATGGTGCCAACACTAAGGAATGTACATCAGCAAGACTGACAGAGTGACATTTGCTTACCCAAACAGTGTCATTTTAGGAATTGCTCACTTTTCACTGCTACTCCAGAGGGATGTCAGAGTCCTCCTAAGTCCTACGTCAGCCCTGTGCAGTTATCTTGGGTGGCAGAAGGCATTCTAAATTGCACCGGACACTTTCATTGAGGCAACTGAGTCCCTCTTATATTGTCTTATCTCCTTGTACCGCCTTCCCCGCCTTTATCCACAATTGTAATAATTACTTTTTGGAGGAAGTGAAATGCAGTAGCAACTATCCACGAGCACTAAAAGTCCTGTACAATGCACACAAAATCAATATGATGAAAGCTGGTAAACAAAGCCAGGTGCTCTAGCAGGAGAGGAGGAGTGGCTGGAATGTGAAAACTGTGGGCAAGAAGTGGAATACTTACCTCTCCACAGACAAGCAAGATTTTGCAAGACAGCCCAGGGGTTTGTAGCTATAATCAATTGCCCTTCTGTTGATAGTAAGGTTTTTCAATAAAATTAAGCCACAACGTTCACATCAGCTGTTTCCTATCCCTGGTAAATCACTAGGAGTGTACCACAGGTCACACTAGCACAATATGATATGAATGTTCATTAGCAATATAATTCTAGACTGTGCTCATTTTGGTGCATCCTAATCATGATAATTTTTGCATAATAGTACAACTAAGCTTTTTATTGGCAGAAAAGCAAGCATTCTATTTGAACAAATATTTAAAGAAAATAGCCTCTAAATGTGTAAATACGGATTCAGAATTAAAACTTGATTTTTAAGAGTTAAAATAATTCAGCCATAATTCAGTCAGAAACTATACAAACTTCATCTTTCTAAGCAAAAAGAAATTGAAAATGTACACTAATAGCAGTGCACTGAAATTTACAGGCCTTTCACCTATTTTGTAATCAAACACTCTTTGAAGCCTAATTGTCATATGTTTGATGTAGGTGTTGATTTTGTTGAAACTGTATGTACAGCCAGCGCAAACAGTCCAATAAGCCCGAGCCTTTATTTGGCTCCATAACAATTTTAATGGCTTTTTCCACATTTACTGCTGGCAACCTCATACCTCCACAGAAGTTGAGTTGTCCTTTTTTTTTGTTGGTTTTGTTCTTGATTTACGGGCAAGCTCTTTAATTGAACTCTTAAGAACAGACTATGCATTTAGAACCTTTGCAAATAGAAGACACATTTGAGATTTTAATATAGTTTGGAGTAGGGAGCATGGATGCTTAGTGTCTGGTATGTAAAGCACTTAAATTCTAATAATGAAAGTAATCGGAATATTTGCAAATCTCTACTACATGTTCACGTAATTCCAGCATTAAGACTATTAGTCTTACAGTCTCAGATAGAACGCCTCTTTCACTTCCTTTCTCTCTACATATTCAAGTTTTTGCCTCACCACTGCTTCATTCATCTCAGAGATATATTTCATCTTTACTTACCAGAACGTATTAGTGGAGTTTTCCTGAAGGTCAGCCAAAGAGACAGACGGTGACACAGATTTCCAATATGCTGTAGGAAAATGAGAAAGGGACATGTGTGAAAACAGTACAATATCCGTCCTGTATTTTCCAAGTTGCACCACAAACTAGATGACAAGCAGAATATTTGTTTTAATGTTTCTCATGGAAAAGATAATACATTATTAAAGAAAACAATTCTGTGTAATAAAAATATTTTCTAAAGGAATATAAATGACATCAAAGGGATGCCATAGGAAAAAAAAAAGATGACAATTAAAACTTCGCTGTTCACAATGAACCATTCTTCTGTGAACAGCTACTTGTTTGCATATGGATCTGAACTGTGTAAGTGCAACCCATATTTTCTTACATTTTGCATTTTGCTATTTTTCACTATTAACAGATGAGCCTCACCAAAGGAGGATTGGTTTGTAGAATTAGGGACACAGTAGTCTGCAGTAAGAAATGCTGAAGGAGATTTTGGGTGACCAGTAATATTTACATATTCATGGTTGTTGCTTGGTTTTCAGTTTTCTTATACTCGTCCTAACACCACAGGGCAATTGTACTTATAAATGGACACAAGTATTTAGATTTAATATTAATTCTTTAGTAAGACTTGTGTCAGCCTTTTGTAGCTTCTCGCCAAATCTCAGGCTTTTCACCAAACACAAGTGCACAGAACACAATTTAAAAAAACACTAGTGTATTCTATTGTCTTTTCCCCATAACCTCCCTTGACAAGAAAAATGGGCTCTTGAGATAATGTCTTCTCATCTCTTACACAACAAGACTGCCCTATGAGTTAGAACATGATCAACAAATTCACCCATTCAAGGACATCAAACACATGCAAAAATGCATTGTCTTAGGCACGGTGGTGTTATCATAAGTATGTGTGCCATCCCAAAGATCTCAGTCACAACAGCTGATGCTCTCCATTTAAGAACACACAAAAGCTTCCATACGTAGGAATAGACACCAATAGCCAAGCATGGATATACTAACAAATAACTATATTAGAAATAACAATATGCATAATAGAAGTCAGGATTTTTACTGCCGTTTTGCAGGTGATAAACCAGAAATCAGAGGACCGGTAGCTGTGCTGGGAACAAGCTCCAGGCCTGTACTCTGCCGCCCGTGTCATGGTGGCTCTGCTGCGTTCAGCTTTGCCTTCACGGCAAAGAAGCTTAGTAAGATTTAGCAGGCTCCTCAGTCCCTCCCTCCTCTGAGGAATACCATTAAAATGCCAACAGAGACTGATTATCTTTTGAATGGCAACCACGAGACATAACTGGAGAGGAGTGTATGGCAAAACTGTTTTGAAACATTCCTGAACTTTGATGGTGAGATGCAAATTCAAACTGTGGTCAAAGCCACATTTGCTCAGCAAAAACTCTTGAAAGGAACAGGCTTTCTGTTTGAAGAACCTGGTTTTGGTTCCCTGTCAGAGCTACAACTGTCCTTCTCAAATAATATTCTTGTATCAATTCAAAGCACGTGTGGCTTTAAGGAAACTGTGGCAAATGTGACAACCTTCCTAGGAAGAGCATGATTTAGAAAAAGCCACATACAGTATGCAAATCTGACAACTGCTAGCTGATTATTCCTCTTTAGTGTGTATATTTACTTACAAGATAAATGCCTCTTTAAAAATATACAAGACCAGTTATCATTCATTAGTACAAGTGAGGAAGTATTAGGCTTAAGTCACTTTCTTTTTTAGAAGCACGGCTAGCAAGGCTGACAAATCGTTTCTCTATAGGTGAAACACACAATGACATCATAAAATTGTGACACAAGCAGCATGTAGTCTGACCAAACTAGAGTTACTTATTAATTACTTATGCTAAAATCCCAGTAATATAAAAACTTTGCAAATTAAAAGTATGCCTAAAAACCCCATCATCTCCTCTCTTCACTGGACAGCACTTTCGGTGGTTTACAAATGAAATAAGCAAATGAGGATACTGATGGATTTTTGAAGACCTGGGAATAAATGACATGGATATATTTTGTATGAGTGATTTTTTCCATGGTCATTTTGGTATAGAATAAACTGCTTAAACCCAAAAGGAATTTATTTTGGAAGAAATTCCCCCAAAGCACTTATACTATATGCTTGTTAGTCGTAGAGTTTACAAATGAACAGAGAGAAAGGGAGCTGGTAGAAAGTTAGTCCAATATAAAAACCAATGTAAATATTCACAAGCATTATAGATAACAGAGATAAAAAAGGTTAAGATAACATAATTCAATTTTTTCATAAAAATATTAAAATTTTAAAATCTGTACACTTTTAATTTGATCCCATGTGTTAAGATTCAGATTTTACTTACAAGATCATACAATTTTTTCCTCCCATATCTTTTGCCTGTAGAAGAATCCTGCTTTCTTTTTGCAGGGGGATGGGTGAATCAAAGTATCACAGATGAAGGCATCTCATAAGCAGAGCCCTCTGCTTCATTTTTCATCAACAAGAAGATGCACAGGGGAAGAAGCCAGCAGTGTTGAGATTAGTGAAAGAAGGTCGCCTGGCTAAGGGGGTTTCTATCCCTGCCTCTGCCAAAGGATTGCCGAGTAATGTTTATAACCAAGCACTAAGGCTCAGATGAGATTTAGATGTTACTGCTGACACTGAAAAGACTGTAAGTTAGGCTTGTGGCTTCAGGAGAGAAAATCTATGTTACGTCCCCATTTTCCCTCCAGTCCCTGTAGAAGGGGGAGGCCTGAGAATAGAGGGGTTGGTCTGCACTCCTTTCCTTTCTGGATAAGACAGCTCCTCAAGATTCACAGGCCAGAACCCTATTTGACTGCTGGACTTGTCCCACTCAGCAGACGCCTAATCCATAGGACAGAGCTCATTTTCTCTAAAAAGCTGTGATCACTAAGATATTTACCCAAAAAACAGAATCTATATTTCTGAGGCTTTTCTCAGCATAGCATAACTGAAATTTATATAATAATTTATGAGGAGATAAAACCAGTCTACCACTAGATTATAAAACAAGTAGAGATTTATAACACTCCCCATCCCTGGAGGTGTTCAAAGCCAGGCTGGACGGGGCGTTGAGCAACCTGGTCTAGTGGGAGGTGTCCCTGCCCATGGCAAGGGGGTTGGAACTAGATGATCTTTAAGGTCCCTTCCAACCCACACCATTCTATGTTTCTATGATTCTGTGATAACTAATACATGCCTGTCTTGTCAAAACCATCAATTTCTTTCCTTGTGACTTAGTTCTGACCATCACTTGTTTTGTCCTCTGTTTCTCCCACTTTTTTTGCCTTACCCTGGTGTCTTTGCCCAGTCAGTTCCAGGTTCCAGGACCCACATCCATTCTTACATTTCAGCCAATAATTCATAGGTTCAGACTTCTTGGCCAGCTACTACCCAGGCATTGGTTTCCTGCTAAAACACTTCCAGACTCTGCTTGCAATGTGTCCCTTTAGCTCCTTTATTTGTTCCCTCCCCAAGTTAGCTGTCTCTTAGGCTTTTGTAACATACATCTTCCTTCTCCATATTGTCTGTGTCCAACTGAGAGGTGGCATGAGGCGCAAAGAAGAGACATCCTCTGAGTTCTTGTGGCCAACTATTTCCTCATAAGTATTTGGAAACATTGTGGACAGTTTTTTGGTGATAGTTTAAAACTATTTAATTTTCAGCAGGCTGAAATTCCCTTTTCTGTGGCTTTGAAGTATTTTTTTTCAGCTGCTTCATGTATATTTTGGATTTGGGGATTTGGGAGGAGAAGGGTGTGTTAGCATCTTCCCAGAATAAGTAATTTAATCATTGTGAACATAGAAGTGAATGGGAGCCAGAAAAAAATAGAAAATAGAAAAAAAAATTCATGGTGCAATTTTTCTAAAATAGCTATGTCATAATGAAGAAATTCCATGCATTCTGACCCGCTAAGCGTGTGTTTCTGTCCCTACAGTTTTCAATAGTAGTTATTGTCAAGCAACCATACAGTCAGTCTCCAAATGAGGCACATAGTGACAGAGTTCAGGGAAATACATACCTGAGGAAATCTATGTAGTTAAGCATCAGTAATTCCAGAGCCTCACTGCACCTGCGGTGGCTCACACTGTCTACTTCACTATCATGAATACAGAATGGGATAATGCATGCAGAACAAGAAACTATATTTATTTATCATGGAGAGACATTTCCAAAATTAACAGGTCATATGTTGTTTTGTCATGCTTTCACAACTCAATGCTCATGACAGAGAGCCCATCCTTCGGCAAAACATTCAAGGTATAAGAAAAGGAGGTCAGGAAGGAAGGACAGCACATCTCTGTCTCAGAGCAGCAAACCACACTGCAGCAATTCCAAGAAACAAAACTATGTTACTTGCCTCAACTGCTTCCAAGTTAGGATGGGGAAGAAGGCTACAAGATGGGACCTGCCCAGTATTGAACAGTATTTCTAGTAGCATGTTTTTCTTATCCTTTCATCTTTGGTTGACCTGAAAACATACTGCAATAAAATTTTGCTTCTGGGTGTTCATCTCAAATTGAGTTTCTAGCATTACTTTATACTTTGCAAATTATATTACAGGAAATGTAAAACATTT
Organism: Gallinago undulata; assembly: GCA_026546715.1. Classification (NCBI taxonomy): domain Eukaryota; kingdom Metazoa; phylum Chordata; class Aves; order Charadriiformes; family Scolopacidae; genus Gallinago; species Gallinago undulata. The sequence continues at coordinate 30,313,023 of JAOTQQ010000041.1, read as the reverse complement.
CTGCAGTGTAATCTTTTAAGTGTTCTCAAAAGGAAAATAGTTCAATGGATATCTGTTTAACATCTGGCACGTTTGATCTTTCTGAGAAATCATCATGTGAAGCAATATACTACAGATCCTTTCTATCTTTGTATCTTTCACTGATTGCCTACTACTGGGCACTCTTAGAAACAGAACATTGCAATGAGGGATCAAATGATATTTCATACGTATAGAGTTGGATTATTAAATATAATGTAATTTTGTTATTCACCTATGAAAAATGGATTGCTTTGCAATTCATAGATGGAGACAGAATGGTAAAGAAATCTCAGTTAACTGAGATCATAGAGTCACAGAATAATAGAATGGTTTAGGTTGGAAGGGACCTTTAAGATAAAATAGATTCACAGTTCAAAGCTGGCGTGAAAACTATTTTATCTTACTTCAATGGCAGCATATGATGCCTTTCTAAAGACAGAATGCAGTTTCCATTTGAGCATTTATTTACAGAATATTGTCATTACATAAACCACATGCTTTTTACAGTACTACTGAGTAATTAGTTAAGGAAAACTCAATTGTGCCAGCAACGAAAATGCAGCTACCCATCTAAAGGAAGAAAATGAACTGTCTGGCAATGCAAACAGTCCAGGAAAGATGTTTGTAACAGATCTTCAGATTGATGGCTTTTTTAAGGGAGGTGTATGCATAGGCACCGTGCCAAAGAGATTATAGATGTATTATATAACACGAAAATAATTATTACACATACACAAAGCAAAAAATTAACCCATCCTTAAAAAATGTTTCTTCTTGTATAGCTATATAACTGCTCCAGAAAAGCAGCCAGATTTCAAGCTATACACAAGAACTCAAATTATTAACGTTATTGTTATGATTATTCTAAGATCTGATATTTTTACTACAGGGCTTAGAAAGCATACTCATATCTCCTGTGTTCTGTGGCTAGTTATACAGGAGAGCAATGCAAAACCCATTCAATTTCAAGATCATCTTGGGGTTGCAGTAGCAAGAGTGCAATTGATTAACATTCCAGGGAAATTCTCAAATTGGAAGGAAAACCAGGAATAATAAATATGTAAGCACCTATGTCTATACAAAAGCTCCAGTCTGAGCCTTGCATTAACATCCTGAGGTATAGCTTCAGCTTAAATCCTGAAACTAGATTTGCACACAGATGTGACTATGAATGGATGTCTGTTCTCTGCTTAAGCAATATAAGTTCTTGCATAAAATTTGGCCCCTAATCACTATTTATCTGCCTTATGTTACAGGAAGAGAGAAAGAAATTAATAATTTAAAAAATGTATTCACACCTTCTTGAGGAACTGGCACTGTATGTGTTCCTTAGTTATACTGGTAATTTGACTAAACTGTATTTGGAAAAAGACAGCAATCAGACCTTAGGGCATATCTCTGCAAGTCATATGTTTTTAGCATAATTTTAGAGGCTTTACAAAAAAGAGATAAAAATAACAGCTCACATATTTCTGGCAACATATTATTAGTAAAAAACCTCAACTTTTGCATTGTGGTCCCAGTAAGGAATCTCTGTTATAATGCTTGAACTTTATTATACCATGTGGCCCAGCAGTGTCTGTTGAGTGATGGCCAGACACTCCAGCAGACTTAATGATTTAGTGGACTCTCCCCAGCTAATGTTTAATCTCCCAGTGTACACTTCCTGGACAGCAACTCCTGATGATATTTAAACCGAGACTTTTGGTCTGAAAGTAGCAGTTCTACCTGACATAAAAGAAATCCTCCCTCCTGATAGAATCAGTAAGATCTGTGTTAAGTGACAGCTTGTCTTATCTGGCAGTTTCTCCTTGAATATCTTGCTGGTCCCTCCCAGAAAACATAGAAATATTCTGGCAAAGGAATGGGACTGAAAAGAGGGTTCTTTGTTCCCTGAGTTTCTGTACTGCTTGACAGGGAAGATATAAAGATATCTGTAGGTCACTGAAGGTTAGTATTTCCTCTGGCATTATTGATTTGACAAATGAAGAGAAAACAAACACCCCAACCATAGGAGCAGAATGGTAGGATCATTGCAAATCCAGAAGGAGACAACACTAATAAACAACTGAAGGTAAGCTTCCAGTGGTATCCAAAGCAACATCCGACTGAGGATCTGGATCAAAAGTTTCCCTGGAGATTTATGCAGGACAAAGAGATTTTCTGTTCTTTCTTCGGGCACCTGATGCTAAATCCAGATGGCTGACTCCTGGTATTGGACACAGTGGCTGCCCACTCATTTGTTGTGCAAATATTTTCCCTCAGCCAAAAGTAAGCCCATTCTGGTATTATTGAACACAGATCGAGGGAGTGAGCAGCCACATTACTTGTTCAGTCATTCACTTATTCATCTGAGTAACTTAAGAAAACAAACCCATCAAATTTTTCTCTGTCTAATCAATAGACAAGCAAGACAGTCAAATGGCTTAAAATAAGATAAAAGGTATGTTTTTATTAAATAGAACATTAATATTAATATTTATGAATATGAAAGAATATTATATATTCTTTTAAATGCTTTTCTCAAGCTCAGGACCAAAAAGGAGGCCTATAGAGGGTGGAAGCAGGAATGGGAATGGGAATGGGACGGCAATGGGAAGAATACAGAGAAACAGTCTGAGTGGTCAGGAATGAGATCAGGCAAGCGAAAGCCCAGGCAGAACTAAATCTAGCCAAGAACATCAAAGACAATAAGAAGAACTTCTACAGATACGTCAGGGACAAAGGCATGACTAGGAAAGTTGTGGGCCCTCTCCAGAAGGAAACAGGAGACCTGGCCACCCAGGATATGGATAAGGCTGAGCTACTGAACAACTTTGCCTCAGTCTTCACCGGCAAGGGCTCAAACCACACTGCCCAAGTCACGGAGGCAAGAACAGGGGCTCTGCAAATGAAGAACTGCCTGCAGTACATGGTCACAGGAGGTGATTCTGCCCCTCTACTCTGCACTCATGAGACCCTACCTGGAGTACTGTGTCCAACTTTGGAGTCCTCAACACAGGAAGGACATGGATCTGTTGGAATGGGTCCAGCGGAGGGCCACGAAGATGATCAGAGGGATGGAGCACCTCCCCTATGAGGACAGGCTGAGAGAGCTGGGGTTGTTCAGCCTGGAGAAGAGAAGGCTCCAAGGAGACCTCATAAGGGCCTTTCAATATCTGAAGGGAGCCTACAGGAGAGCTGGAGAGGGACTCTTTGTCAGGAAGTGTAGTGAATGGACAAGGGGCAACAGTTTTAAATTGGAAGAGGGGATATTTAGATTAGATACTAGAAAGAAATTCTTTACTGTGAGGGTGGTGAGGAACTGGAACAGGTTGCCCAGGGAAGCTGTGGATGCCCCATCCCTGGAAGTGTTCAAGGCCAGGCTGGATGGGGCTTTAAGCAACCTGCTTTAGTGGGAGGTGTCCCTGCCCATGGCAGGGGGGGTGGAACTAGATGATCTTTAAGGTCCCTTCCAACCCAAACCATTCTATGATTCTATGATTCTGCTTCTTTGGGCTTTTGATGGTGTATTTTTCCCCCCAAACAAAGGGTGCTGCACTGTCTGTACTCTGTATAAAATGATTAGGCAGAGCTATTATTCTTATCTGAAACACATAAAAACAACTCTCCTTTACCTATGAAGATAATAGCTGTTTCATCAGGTTTCATTCTACTTTAACTGAATTTATTCTAAAATTGTTGTAAAGGTGTACTTTTTTAACTTACCACAAGTTATAATGAGAAGAAGAAAGACTGGATATAGGTCCTGTCCCTATCTCAGGACTGCTTAGACCATGCATGATGGCCACTGTCTAACCCTACATCCCACAGATTCACAGTTAAAAGACATAAAAGACTAAAGGTCTCACTATGCAGAGCCAGATCATGTAGGGAAGTGATTCTTACTAGGAAGAAAAGGTCTCTACCTGAAGGTAGAGGTGGGGAGAATATTTCCTACTTCAGGTGGAGGTGGGGAGAATATTTAGCCTGACTGTACTTTTAATGATCTCTGATCCTTTTGCTTCCTCTTTTGCTGCAGTTTTCAAGTCCTCCTTTGATCTCTTTTTTTTTTTTCCCTGCCTTCATCCCTGTTATCTGTTGTCTGTCTTGAATATTTGACTCACATAATTATGGATATCTGAATAAAGTTAGATTTGAAGTACTTACCCAGAATAGAGCTCCAGCAGGTCATTGTAAGTGCCACTTTAGCAGTCATGGTATGCAGCTAGAGAAGATTTAAGAGCAGTGACAGTTGGTCACAGTCCAGCATTTCAGTGTGGACAGCTGGTCACATAATCTGCCAATGATACACGTTTGCATACTCTCTCTGACTTCCCTGATGAGTTTAAACCCAGAGAATGGACCTGAAGCTTTCAAATTAATTGTAATGGAAAAGCATTAAGGAGCCAAAACCATCGGCCCACAAGAAGTGCCCTGTTGGGTGAAGCACAAAAGTCTGTCCCTAGCAATGGTGGAAGGAGACTGTTCACGGGGAGAGGATGTGACCCTGCCATTTTGTGAAATGCATTTCCCTTGCACTCTCCCAACATCCAGAGTGAATAAAGCAGGGAGGGACCCTCTGGCACTCCTCCTCATATTCAGTATATGGACTAGTTGTCCACAGATTTATCTAAATCTCTGTCGAACCACCAAATGCTCTCTGTACCCACAATGTCTGTGGCAGCAGCGGCCAGCAGTTTACTACCTGTGGAGCAAAGAAATATTTTTGTCCTTTTATCTATTTTAAACCATTCTCCTACTGTTTTCTTAGAGAATCCTCTGGTTTACACAAGCAGTGACCAATACTGTCACATCTTCGTTATTTTCATAATTCTACAACTTGTTCAGCTGACCCTCTTAGCTATCCCCTCTCCAAACATAAGAGTCACAGACTTTCTAGTTTCCCCTCACATGTTGTTAAACACTGGGCAATGAGAAAGCCTGATGGCAAACTTGGGTGGCAAAATTTTCAGTAGGCCTGAAAGGTCCTGGGAAAGGAAAGGGTATGTTTCAATAATACCCAGTTATTTCCCTGAACTGTGCTTCTTTTTCAAGCTTGGCAAACAAAGAGTGCTTGGTCAATAACAGTCCAAACCCAGGTGCTCTTTCTTGACTTTATATGACATATTAAAAGCTTTCTGGTTCTGTAGACTTTTTCATTCCTCTTCCTAGCATATTCTGCTATGGCATGTGATGCCAGGGTCCAGAGGACATCAATACGCCTTACTTGCTCTGACTGGAGCCCTGGGGCTCCCCGGGATCACATTTCATCCCTCTGGGGACATCAGTCCCTGCTCCATTGGTGCCCCAGCAGTGCTGGGCTCCAGCTCCCCACAGCCCTGCCCTGCTCAGCCATGGGCCCCACTGATCTGGACTCTGATCCACAGACTGACACACAGCTTGAGCTCAGACCCACCTCATCACTGTTGACCTACTTGATGATTGCCAGCCCTGATCCTGACCCTGACCTGCCACTTGACTTCTGGCTTCCAGACTTTGGGCCTGCCCCATCATCAGGCACTTGCCTGATGACCCAGGCTCTGGGATGAAGCTGGCTGCAACCCCTGGGTCTGCCCTGCTTCTTCGCTGGAGGTGGTGGGACAGGCCCTGCCCCGCTGGTTCCCTGCCTGGGTTCCTAGCCATGGGATCGCACTCAGTTGCCAGCTCTCCAGCTCTTTGGGAGCAGCCAGCCCCTGCTGCACCCTGATATGAAAGGTAGAAAGGCCCATGGATTAGCTTCCCAAGGCATGAAAAAGCATAAGAAGCTTAATTAATTTATCTTTAATCTGCCTTTGTGCTGCTACACATGAGAGCTAGCCTGAAGGTAAAAGGATGCATACAAGGGGGACAGAAGATGCCAGAGAGAAAGAGAAAGGGCAAGAAATGCCATAGCCCCTCTTTGCCTGTTGGGCTTCAAAAATACTTCAAATTGTATGTACTAAATGGAGATAAATACTGGCATTTCAAATGCTCTCCTTTACAGATTTTTTTATAGAGATGCTCTCTATATAAGATGCTCTATATAAAAGATGCTTTTTTACGCTACCTTCAGTATCCCTATATTCTATTATTTTTAATGAGGCTGAAGAAAAGAATAAACAATAGGGACCAAAATATCCCGTTATTGCTTAATATTTACAGGATAGATAGAAGTGGCTTTTACAGCAAGCATGAAATCAACTGGTAATCCAGTTAAAACTCTGAATGCTATGCCCTCCTCAGCTAAAGCAATAAATCAAAACGTCCAGCATATTCAGAAAATAATATATTTCAAAAAAATCCTAAAGGTTTGTGGGCCATTGTAATCAAAGGAAATATGAAGACTTGAAAATTAATCCCAAAAGAGTGGATTCGTTTATTTCAAAAATAATCCAAATCAAATATCCCAGATGTCTGAATCCCAGATATTTCCTGAGATACATGGTTGTTGGAAGCACTTAGAAGTCTTAATTAAAATGTTGTTTACAGAAAGAACCCTGATTCTTAGAACTGCCGGTTACCGTAGACAAATTACCTGGATGGACAAGGCAAAACAGAAAGCTAGAGAAATCATCTGCATTCAGAGGTTTTAATGTTTCAGTGGAGAATGTGGGTTTGCCAAATAACCATATTTGGGATGTTGCTTAAAGAGGATAAGAATGTTAATAAAGTTATGGGAATATTAGGTCAAAGCTAAATAGATGAAAGAATATCCATTGGCACATGTACCAAGAACTGCATCAGATGACCAACTCAGGAAAGCACTGATGTGTCAGTGCCACTTAACATTCTTCAGTACTTTTCTTAGAACTATATGTTTTTGTTTGAGTGGTTTTTTTTGCAGAAGGCTTCATTTCTAAAATATCCACCTAATGTCAGACAAAGTTAAGAAAAGTCACCCATGAAAAAAACACCAGACCACAACAATTCAATGGAAATTTCTTAAAGAAGTGGCTGGCAGCCACTCAAAGAGTTGGCTGTCTCTGCAAGCACTGCGCAACTCCAGACCCTTCAAGGGCTGTCAGTGGGCTGGTTTGTCGCGATCTCAGCAGGAGATATTGCCACCAGGCCCTGGGTGCCACTGGCAAGGCTCCCAAAGGGTTCACACACTTCAGGTAACAGATCTTGCTTTACTAAGATGATTCACACGCTGCTTACGTTAAAATCTCTGAGTATTTGGTTAGAAATTAAGACAGCCATGAGTCTCGAGGGTCAGTCCAATCAGCACAGTCCCACAATGTGTCCCTTTGTAGAGCCAGTGTGTGCCACGTCTCTGTACAGGCCCCACAGTCTCCATGCCCAGACACCACTTTGCCCATTATCAAACACCTTGTTTCTTGTTAAACATCTCAACTGAAGGAGTCTCTATGGCTCTCCTACTTTGTCTCCCTCCAGACTATGATGCTCCCCACCCATGGGCTTTCTTCTCTTTTGTGTTCTGCAGTGGCAGGGAAGTCCTCTGCTTGCTGGGTGACAAGCCAGTGATAACACTGAGTGGTCACACGGCCCCCCTATCCAACCATACTGTGAACTGGATCCATTTTTGTTCACATTTTACAGGAAATGAGTGTAATAACTACATCCAAGAAGACAAAAATACACTATTTTGAAAAAAGTAAAAAATTAATTTCTACAAAACTAGACATCTCATCTTTACAATTTCTTCCCTTCAAAAGATTACAAATGTACAAGCTAAAATGACATGGTATAATAATAAAAAAAAAAAGTCAGCAGGACTGAAACTAAATATTTTAGATCAATTTGCTTAACACACAAAAATCTCAAATTCATTCTTTCATCCTTATTTTGAAGGTAACGGAATATTGAAAACCAGGATTGCCTACGGTACTGAAGTTCAGCGTTTCATACAAGTCTAACAGGCTACAACACTGTGCAGTAAGCACATTAAGGTAGAAGATTAGATACACTTCCCTACAGCCAGAAGAACTATATCAAAAATCAAGTCCCTCGTTGCTGCTGTTTGTATCTCTCTAAAAATTATCCCCCACATTTTGAAAAGACTAATAGGTATATGTTTCATCCAGTATTTTCACAGAAAGTCACCTATGACAAGCAGCGATTTTCAGGAATGCTTTGTAAGCTTTAGCAGTCAGCATGTGTGCCATTCAATACACTTCACCTTGCAAGCATAATGCAAACTTCAATGTCCCATTCCCTCTGAATATACATATCCAAACCACAAAGGCCTAAATGAAGGCCTGTTTTGGTGGGAGGAACCTATAGGTTCTTTGTGGGCTTACATTGGTACCATAGCGAAAAGAAGTTTCACTTTTTTGCAAGTTCCAAGTAATCCCTTGAATTGTCTTTTGTGAACAGCAGGAATTAGAGAGTCAGGAGCACACAGCAAATACACAGAGTGGCAGAGGTAGCACTTCTAGGAGTTATCTGGAAAGTGAATGAAGTGAAAGAGTTTTATATACCCTACTCTTTGGGGATGATGATATTTAATGTGATAGTTAAAAGGAGTACTCTTATTTCCCAAATAAGAGTTATACCCACTCTATTGTTGTTAGCTGAATTTGGAAACTTATCTAACAAGTCTTGGGCTGTGGAGAAGAATAATCTCTGCTCCTCATATCTGAGACAAATCCAGTTGTTAAAAAAAACCCTCCCTTCACAAGGCCTTAGGCCAGTTCTATAGTGTGCTGAGCTTTTGAGGAATGAGTTTGCACATGACCCCAGGACTACAAGCTTAAGCAGAGTGCAATTACTTGGACGTTACTGCTTGGAGGTTACTGAATATTGACCCCATCCCCAGTTGTAATAATTTCATTCTGTTGTCTAACTGAAAGGGTTAATGGACTTCTTGTTCCACAGACTTATCTTTCATATAGTTAACTTTTCATAGAAGGATTCCAATACAATTTAGAAAACAATTTTCCTTACTTTCGCTTCCTCAACAGGCATTTTTCAGGTGAGCCAACTTAAAGACGAGATCTCTAAGGACACAGTACCAGACTGTTTGCAAAGAACGGATTAGAAGCGAAGAACCTATCCTCTGATTTAAGAAGAGCATCCAATGAGTAGATATACCAATCTATATATTTTTATGATTTTACTTCCTTGTTTTGGAGAGATTCGTTACTATATGCATTAAAAATAGTAATGAAATTATGACGGAACTGTTGTACTGTACCCTCAATTTAGTTTTTAATTCATGGGTATCTTATAGCAAATTTCTTAATGACTAGGGAGTTTTATGCTCTTCTAGGAATGACTGAACATAGCTTAGGGAAATAAGAAGTATCTGAGAAGAAATGTATAAAAGTACAACCAGCTCCTTTTCAGAGATATGAATTTAGGACAGTTCTATAAATTCATTTGTTTGCTTTTTATTTTTCAAAGAGAATCATTTTCTCCCCTTCCCACTCCCATGTATGGCAGAGAACATAAATTTCTCTATTTCCATGAGAAAATGTATTCTTGCAAGTCTCTATGTTCACATCAAAAAGGTTAGCAAAATACCAAAATTTAGCAAAAGCAAAGAAAAAAAGCATCTCAGTTATCCTGAAAACAAGTCCAAACCTCCTACTCAGAAAGCACCTCTGCCAAATTACAGCACAAAATAGTCCCATGGTGAGAATCTTGAAAAGCAAAAGTGAAGTTTTCTTTTACACAGAAAAAAGAAAGAGTAGAAGAAAACTTTTGCATGATAATCTGAAAAAAAAAAAAAAAAGGTAACTTGTAACAGAAGGTGCATAAATCATAGCAAGTTATTCTTGTTCCAAAACTCACTTTGCTATGATGGATCTTAATTAATAACTCAGACCCTGAACACATCAGAAATCTGATTCGTATTCAGTGTGAGAATGCATACATATTATATCATAATGGAAAATAAATTTTAAAAAAAAGAATCTATCAAAATTATTAACTTGGCCCTAAGCTACCCATATTGCCACATAAGATTCTATGTAGATTCTATGAGATTCTAGGTAGAACTTAATTATATCCTTAAAGCACTACTTATTTAACTCTGTGAACAAAATACATATGATTTTCTACTATGCTGTCCAGAAGAAAAAGTATTAGATCAAATATGCAGGAAATTTCTGAAGAAAACTCTGAATACATGATGACTGATTACAATATAAACTCTCAGATTTCCAGTCAGTAACTTTTCTTTGTATCCATCCCTCAAGCAACTTTGGTAATTCCTTATAATTAATATCTCATTCTGCCCACAAATAATACTCAGACTTTTCTAATTGATTTTCTACCATATCAGAGAAATTATTCCCAGCTTGTACTTAATTTCTAAGTCCATTCCTTCTGTTGTGGCCCAGAAAGGAGGCTTGCACACTCTTACTGTTTCTGCTTTCTTAACAGTGTGAATGGATCTTATGAAATATACTACCATTCTCTACAAACCTTGTCACAACCATATCCTTGATGGATACAACATACCTTTAAGGATTTCTGGTATTTTTTTTTAGTTTTGCTATATGTAGCCCCATGGTTACCAGTTTGTGGTTGTGGACTATTCCTGATAGTCTGTGAAGATGAAATGAAAAAAGATAAAATCTGTTTAGGCACCTTAGATTCTTTATGCACTGCCTATGTTTCCACTGGAAATAATCTCAGGAGGTGCAAATCATAAAAAAGTTGAACACATCAGGATAGCTAGTGCTAGGCCATTACCAACTGCAATGTGCTCGTTTGGTACACTCATAAGAACTGGCTCTTACAAATGAAAACTCCCAACCACAGCACTCACTAGTTATCCCCCAGACTGCTTAAGAATTTTGTGTACATGAACACACACATACACAAATACAAATGGAGAAAGGCTACAGCACGTAACAAGGAAGGTCGAAGGCACAAACAAAAGAGCTGGAAATTTCACTCTCTTTGGGCACCCTCAGGAATTTCCTAATGTTGGGTACAGACCTGTGACTGAGTCACAGGAGAGAGAACCAGGCAGAACAAGGATACTTCATGCAAAAAAAAGTGTGATGAAATTATTACCAGAAAATGCAATTGAGCACATCTCAGAGCCTGTCTTTGTATGGGTTTGGATACATACTTGCTGTGAACTTCGCTTATTTTCAGTATTGCCAGCAGTTCAAAGAATTTCAGTTTTATTTTGGAACATAATAAGTTCCATTCTTTCATTTACTGATGTTGGCTAAAGTGACCCATTAATACCTAAAGCATTATTATGTTATTTTAGTGAAAGGATTACTCTGAAGCCACTGAGGAGCACAGCCTGCTGGTATGCACATTGTGTGCCCAAGAAGGGAGCAGACAGACCTGTCCCTGAGGACAGACTAGTTCGAATTCCACAATTTTTAGACATTGCAGTCTTTTGCCACTACCAAACTAAAGCCAGAATTTACACTCTCTTTCCTGAAGTGTTTGGTTAAAAAATTTTTTTAAATTTAAAAGAAAGAAAAAATCAAGACAGTCATTATTATATTTTTTAGGACAATCTCAAAGGACAAGATAGTATGAAATTTTGCCATATTTTCATGCCAGGTCTCATTTTTTTTCTGCTGCTTTGCGCAGAAGTACAATACAGAAGTCTTCTGAAGCTCTGTGAATTTCTCTCCTTACTTTTGGCTAGATGAGGAAGCAGTGTTTTGGATTTGGTCTAAATCAGCTTCTTTTGTATGGTGAAATATAGGGTTTAATGCTAATTCTTCAACTGTTAAATCAAAAAGCAAACTAATTTGTACCTGGGAGAGTCAACAAGACTCGCAAGATTCTGATTGCTTGAACACAACCTGAATTCAAGTTCCCAACAGATGCTGGCTGCTTCAAACAGGTGACACAGGAGTCCAGCAAGATAAAATTGTTGTGATATAACACTGCAGGGACTGCTGGGCTTCACCTGTACTGCAAGGGGCAGCCCTCTGGAGCATGTGCACTTGCACCTTCCATTTACCTGGGGAAAATCTTCAGGGCTACGACCAAGTCAGCCCTAGCAATGTCACTCTAGCAAGGAGGTACATGTTCATGTTGTACATGAATAACAATTTTGGCCTCTAAGCCATCCTGAGAGCTACTGTCCATCACACTGTAAATGCTTGCCTAACAATCACTAGTGAGGGATTTAGTCTTGCACCTCACCTAAAAGATGGCTGGAGCTATGAGAGTCTGATGATCCTCATTTTTATTAATTCACACATGGGTTTTGTTGACTTTGACTTTCCCTGACATATTAAAACATTCAGATGAACATTGATCAGACTGAGGTCCTCTCGACATTACTTTCCCAAGGTGTAGGGAACAGTTACTGATAAAATTTTAGAGCCGTGTTAGGCTCTATTCTCAGCAAACGATATAATTGGCCTTAATGCGAGGGGAAATCAGGTTAGCTAGCTCTGGTATACGACAGTCCAGATGTGAAAAAATGACAGCGATGGATAAGATGAATGAAAGTAGCATCTGAGAATGATAATGCACATGCTTCAAAGGTGTCTTACTTTAACATGCAGCAGTGGTACAAAAGAGACACATACAGCAGAGATGGTAGATAGTCCAAAGCAAAAGGCTTTTGACCTGAATTCTGAATTACAGACCTGTAACTGTAATGAAGTTACAGACATTTTAAGCATCACTTTAAACCACAGAGGTAAGGTAGAACACTTGAGAAGAACAAAAAAGTAGTGTTCTAATAACTAAACTAAGTACTTCAAAATAAATACAAAACCACAAAACCACTTTATGTGTGGTATTTGGTCCCTGAGAGGGGACCTGTTGCAAACGGGCTGGTTTTGTCTTTATTTTCTGGTTCTACAGACTGTACTCTAAAAAAGAATTAGTCTCAGAATCCAAGAGCAAGTCCTCTGAAAAGTTCATTTTTATGACAGAATGCAGATTGCTGTTTGTTCATTTTTTGTATATGTTCTGCTTATCTTCACAAAGGTTAACATCTCTGGAATGTCAGGATTAAAATATTTAGAATGTTATTTCTAGCCATCACTGCCTACTGATCTGACTGCTTTGTTTTAGTTAAACTTCCATTTGCTAATGAAATCAGAAGTTTCTAAAATGAACATCATGTACATGAAATGTGCTGGAGGAGTAATTTGAGCATTCTCATATTTGAAGAAGTACTGTGAATAATATAAATTTTTCTACCACACAGAGTTCTCTTTTGGTTTTCCTGTGCTGTAACTCTCAATATTTTTTTATTAACAATGCTTTTATATCACAATTTTATCTTGTTGGACACCGTTTCTATTGGAAAAGGGGCAAGTTTAGTTATTTCGCTCCTTAGAGCCTTTCAATCACCCACCGCAAGCTCTGGGTACAGAGTCATCATTATAAAGCATACCTTTCCTAAGTGAAAAATAGCTACACAATAACAAATTGATTCCCCATCCCTTAAAATGTACTTCTTTCCCTCTCACCCCCCAAAACTCAGAAACTGATGAGTTTTGCAGAAGACTTCCCTCCTTTAACAAAACTGATATAAGAGCTCCCTTTTGTCAATGGCAACTGCGTGCACTGCTGGATGAAATGAATGCTGAAATGAAGGCTGGAAGAAAAGTCTCTTCCTTTCCCTTGCCAGCTCTTCCAGGTGTAACTGCAGCACTTTATCAAATGAGAAAATCCTGAAATCTCTTCAGCTGACCATGGATTTCTAACCGCTACCGAAATAGGCAGGCCATCACACACACTGTTATCAACCCTTTTTTTAATCTTCTGAGAATGTTTACTGTTTTAGCCAGCAATGGTTCAGTGGAGAAGAAAGGAAACACCCTGTCCTGTCCTTGTTACCCACTAAACACATCTCTAATAGGCCTTATGCTAGATTTCCAACATATTTCTCTTTCATTTTCCACCTAGAACATTGATAATTTTTCTGGTTTAACCACATTTACAGCCCATAGATGTCTCTTCAGTTATACAGGTATGTATACACGCACGTAGTTCACTGATAGTCTCCAGGAAAACAATGGTGTGAACACCTTACACTTTGAAATCTGTACAAGTAGGCTCCCTAAATTACTCATATCTCTCCAATCAATGCAGTGATGCTCAGCTGAAGGTGCCCTTAAGGTCTTTTATGAATTATTTCTGAGTGAAGCAACTATTAAGAACAAAATCAGTTCCAAGCTTTGATCTGGTAACTCAATCCCCACAGGTGTCAGAAGGACTGATATGCAATCGTTTTTGAACTAAGTTATATACAGGAATGCCTTGTGCTTTACTGGGGATATCAGTTAACCTCAGGAAACACATATAAAAGTTTGCCTGCAAGCAAACAAAAAACCTATGATATACCATAAAGATATTACATGCTGTGCAAGTAAGAAGGTGGCAATGGAACATCTTTGCTGAGCCTGAGCAGAAGCACACGGAATTCACCACCACCAGTTAATACAATCAGAAAGTAATGAAACAGGTAGGGTCTCATAATCCAATTTATCAAAGACTGAGGTACAAGCACTTGAACCTTGAAAGATATCAGGGAGGGAAACTTGGAGTAGTTCAGAATTGCTTTTTCCAGTTTGATTCACTATTGGAGTTTCTAAATGACAAGGAAACTTTCGCTTTAAATACTCTTCAGTTAAGTAATAAACTATCTTTTTTATCTGTCTTAGCTATTCACAGTGTCCTCATTAGTCCTATAGCACTACTATAATATACGATTTTATTAATAACCCACTGGAGTTGGCACAAGGCACAGAGTCACTCTGGTCAGATTTTTCAAAGCCATTTAGATACCCATCTGAAATCAGTGATGTGCAAATACCTTTGAAAATCTGACAAAAGCATTGTCTGAGATCACTGCAGGCGTTACAGAGTGCTGGGATTAGGATTTCCCAAGTCCAAGTTAGTGCCTAAGAAATGGATCTTATTTATTATCATTGCAGTAATACTTGAAGGGAGCCCATTAGTTTCTGTGAAAGTAGTTTTATGTTGATTTTGGTCAAACGCCAAATGAATACATGACAATTGCAGTTCTGAGTATATGAACCAGTTACTGTGCATCAGCAGCTTTCTAGCAACCATCCAGCTGTGTTTTTTAGCCTCAGGTAAATACCAGGCAATTTGAGGTAGCTCAACGCCTCAGCAAGGGAACCATAAGCTACTTCAAACAGAAAACCTTTTCCTTAAGTAGCTGACTACCTATAAATTCATAACCTACCTTACAGCTTTGCATGGTCAAAGTGTAACTGCAGATTCTACAGACTTGGAGAGCCTGATGAGGGGAACAAACTCTCAGCTTTCAGTAATAGCCTGCATTTGTCAGGAACCTCTTAAGCACATGCCAGACCTGTTTTGCCATTTCAGTCAGATGAGCACTATGCTACCACACACATTGCCTGCTCTGTGGAGGGTGACTTCATCCTACCAAGTTGGGAGGAAAGGTTCAAGTCCACAGAGGCAACGTGAGGTGCTGAACTCCCAGAGGGGATTAGTCCCTAGAGAGGAGTCAAGCAGCTAAATACTCTTTTGTCGATCTAGACCTGAGCTACCAAATGGAGTCATTGCGGTCTACCCCCTGGCTTAAATAAACACCAACTGAAACTTGTCATATATGGCACCTAATTTTGTCAAGGTCTGCCTCAAAAGTACTCAGCCTTCACTTTATCAAAAAGGCTTTTGCCAGAAACAGCAGGTTAGAAACTGGAAGAAAATGAATCAGAAAATGGGGATAGAAGTGGTGCTTTTTTCACAGTGAATTAATGATTGCCATTTTCAGAGCAGTTGGAACATTACCAAGGATAAAAGATCAACACAAAGACTGCTACAGAGAGACCTTCTTTTATAACCCTAGTAGGAGTAAGCAACTAAAGGAGAGGTTGGATGCATTTACTGGATGTACTTTAGCAGGTTTAAATACAGAAACAGTGAAAGAACTTTTATAACAATTTATATGAGCTCAGCAGTGATTGCATTTTAACAGCTGCTCCTGGTCCTCTGGGCCACTGCACTCTAATGGAGTCAGTTTTTCTGCTGAAAGAAATTATTAAATTGTTCACATAGAGTCCCTGAAAAGGTGTCAGTATGAGCAGCTGGAAATTTAGGATCTAACAACTTTAGCATTGGAAAAAAAATCATCACTGGTTTATGTTCCCCTGTAGAGATCAAAAATGAAACGTTAAATTCTGGCAGAATACAGGCATTTTCTACAACCAGACACACACTTAACTTTAATGAACTGGAATGAATATCTAGTCTCATTGTTTTCCATGTAAACTCGACCTGATGGTATGTGATGTTTGTACCATTTTTAGAGCCATAGGTCACTAAAGATTAATAGTGACCTATATTCAGCATAGCACTGTATTGCTCTTGAGAGTTTGTACATTGCTAACTAATGAAAAACAGCTACTTCTTTGGGGACATGGAGACATTATGCTGCATTTTGGAGGGTTGTGAGGAGCTGGAAAGGGACCCAAAGTCTTGTCTGAACTGAAGCCCCTGGAGACATTTAAGTGATAATTGACTATTTTACAGTATAGCTCAGTTTTAGAGGCTAATACTTGTGTTTTAGCAAAGTGTACCTTGGCCTTTGCTTATCACTAGTGTTTCTTTCATTTTCATATCTTACACAAAAGGCCTGTGACAGCACACAGCATGCCAAGAGCACACTGGGATGATGGATTTGCCCATAGGATTTGCCATGTAGGAAATGACTTCATCACTACCTGGAGTCCTTGGACTTTCTTTAGACAGTAATGATCCAGTAGTGTGTCAAGTTTTGAATGCTGGTTACTTAAAAGCAACTATGAAATATCTGTCTACTGACTTATGTTTGATGCCCATGACACTGTAATCATTGCTTTGTGTGCATGATATTCCAGCCTGGATAAAATGGAAAAGGTGCAGCTCTGGAGCAGGTGGTGCCAGATTTTCAACAAGTAGTGCCTGCTGCTCGCTCTAGAAACTGCTGGATGCTGAGCAGTTTGGGCAGTGTGGACACTGCCTTAGGTATCTGAAAGGGAACTTATGGTACTCTGTGGGAAATCTTGCCTTTTTTTAAAATTTAGCACCATAGTTTCACCATCAGAGTTGGCAGATCATAAGATAAAGAGAACCAAATTGCAAATTACTTTTTTTAAGTTTGGTGGTGTGGACTTTTGCACATACAGGGTGTTTCCAGAGAATGAATACCCTACAAGTTATCCAGTCAGACCTGAGGAATCATTTCATTTGTCTTATGACTGTTTTACCGTCACGTGTCATAACACCTTTTATCACAAATAGCTTATCATTAATCACAAGAAATTGCAGATATAGTTTACTTTAAAATGCTGGGGGTGACTATATTAGAAATACAAATCTTAGCCATAAATCAAATTCAGTTGATTTATGAGTATAAGAAAAGAACATTTTTCTTCTGCTAGGGTGCAGAACAAAAAGTTTAACCTTTGGTTCAATATGTGAGTTAAAACTTAAATACAAAAGGCAGTGAAAACTTAAATTCAAACTCTAGAAATTTTCCTGCTAGAACGTATTTAGTCAGTTATGATCCTTAGTGACTTTGTAAACTGCTCTAATTCACTGAAATTACAGACAAAAATGTGTATTTGCTTAACTGTCTTCCTTCATTATAAGTAATCATTGATAAAGTTCCCAATACTTTCAGAATTTGAGGAAAGAGACTATTCATAGGCAGAAGTTATTTAAAGCCATGGAATAGACTCAAGTCATTCTAAAATGTTTGTGGAAGGAAAACTTATTTAAAGGACTAGATAATATAGAGTCTGTGTTTTGTTGAAAGAAATTATATTTAGTCTCAACCATAACCAAAGCTACACATTCTGAAAGAAAGATTGCATAAACGTATGTAATGAAAACAGAAGATAGAATAAACTGAAATATATACTCACTGAATGTTGAATAGGCCAGACGTAACTTGGAGCCTTTCTTTGAAATTATTTTCTCCACAAATAAAGTACACCATATCTTTAAATTTCAGTATAGTGTTGGATAGAAGTGCACTTACTAGTTCAGATGAAAAACCGTATATTTAATTTTCTAGACAAGCAGACCAGATCCGGTCCAGAGGAGGGCCAGAAAAATGCTCAGGGGGTTGGAGCATCTCTACTCCGAGGACAGGCTGAGGGAGCTGGGGCTGTTCAGCCTGGAGAAGAGGAGGCTCCAGGGAGGCCTAATAGCAGCCTTCCAGTACCTGAGGGGGCTACAGGAAGGCTGGGGAGAGCCTATTTACAAAGGCCTGCAGTAACAGGACGAGGGGCAATAGGTTTAGTCTGAAGGAAAGAGGATTTAGATTAGACATTAGGCATAAGTTCTTTACAAGTTCTTTCCCAGAGCACTGGAACAGGTTGACCAGGGAGGTGGCTGAGGCCCCTGCCCTGGAGACATTCAAGGTGAGGCTCAACGAGGCCCTGGGCAACCTGGTCTAGTTGGGGGTGTCCCTGCTGATTGCGGGGGGCGTCGGACTAGATGGCCTTTGAAGGTCCCTTCCAGCCCAGATGATTCTATGATTCTATATCTCTAGGTTCAGATCTAATACTTCAGATTTCAGTAAAGCATTAAATGCAACTACGCATTTAACCGTAAATTTTCTAAGCTAGTTGAAGAACTAACAATGGCAGTAAAGGGGGGGGGGGGGGGGGGAAGGAAGGACAGTGCAAGGGAGGTTTCATCTGTGATTTTGGCAGAAAAAGTCTGACACAAGGCTATGAGCCATCTTAAACACAGAGGAGGTTGGGTACAGGAAGAATGGAATAATAGAAATGGTACAAACAGCAAAAATGAAAGTTTCTGGATACAGGAACTATAAGCTAAGAAACTACCAGTTGCTAAAGACCTAACAACACGGTGCACTATCCCAGTAACAGAATGAGTAAGACTGTTAGCATGATGGAAAGTGGCAAAGACTGGTCAGTTCTAGTGCTATCTGGGAAAATGTTTCCAGATCAGAAAGATCTGGAACCCCCTGAGCTGGAATCTTGCACATGGTTCTGCCATCCTCCTTTAAGAAAAAGACATTTATCTACAAAAGAAACAGAGAGAACAAAGGAGTGATCAGAAGATGAAGAGTGAATCTTATAAGTAGAAATTATAAGAACAAGCATTGACTTAGGAATAGTTACATGGGACTTGGTTTCATTAAATCCAAACGAAAACATACACATGCCATGAGAGACTTCTGCAAATATTTTCTGTTGTTCTTGCAAGCACAAAAACCTATACAAAAAGGCAAGGAGCTGCAAACTCTGCTCTCATTGCCACAAGGGCAATAAAATATGTGGAAACCTATAAAAACTGTTATGGCTTTGATCTTCATATGGGTTAGTACCAAGTATGAAAAGCTATGAGGAGATATATTTATGCTGATATTTATAAATGGTGTTCTGTAACCACACAAAGTTATGAAAAACATTCATTTATTAGTTCAATTTTAATCTAATTTTCTACAGAGTAAGATAACGTCTCCCACAGAAGGCTTTAAGGCATCACACCAAATTAATTGTTCTTAAGAAAAAGCCTTTGCACAGTACATTAATTTTAGCAGCACTAGAACTTGCATGTTTATTGATAACTAACTACTGAGCAACCATCACGACACTGGAATCTTGTTTTCTCTAAATTACTAGCTGACTTTTCTCCATGACTGGATATTGTGTACCTAAATGCCAGGTCAGTGTCTGTGGGAAGAGTGGAAGAAGGTACTACCGACTTCAGTGACTAATGGAGCAGATTTCTATGGCATTGTGGCAAATGGAATGCTGTTCCAATATGTAAAAAAAAAAAAAAAAGAAGAAAAGAAAGAAAAAAAAGAAAATAGAAAGCTTGTTAACTCATTAAAAAGTGAGAGCTATTCATTGATTTACAGTGGCTAACGAAAGACTAAGTCATACTAACTGATACCATGATTTATTAGCTTTTGAATAGGCAGGCTGTTAAGAAAGTCTTTGAAATAAGGGGGTCAGGCCTTTCAGAAGCTGGGAAGAGCTGACTCAAGGGCACCATGAGGAAAGGTGTGTTGTTGATTTTATTTATCTTTCTGATCTCTTTTTACTCTATGTGTATTTATATTGCCTCTTTTTTTTTCTCCTGTGCTTTGGGAGACTACAAAAACGAATGTTTAACCAACTCATAATAGGTAAGTTAATTGAAGAAATCACAAAGGAAACTCATAAAAGTATTTCATAGTCTACACTTGTATGAAACTAAAATGCATACTTTGGAGATGAGACTTTGGAGTACTAATTTCACTGGGAAGTGTAACCTGATGAGATACATCAGAAAGACTAGAGCTATGAGAAGGCTCAAAATACACACAGTAATAGTTTCCTGCAGAATACACAAACATCTGTTTTTATGTAATTATTGCTCTGTTAAATATTTTGGTGGCACACAGGATATATAATCTGAAGAGAAAACAAATACTAAATTTGCTTTAAAAAGATGCTGAAATCTCCTGCTGTTCCCTGAGACCATCTGTTGTTCTGGTCCTTCTTTTTTGGGGACATTACCAAGCAAAGACTTGACAGTTGCCCGTTGCTGTCCAACCACAGAACATTTTCTAAAAGATTTGTTAGCAATTTTTTTTTTCCTTGGGTTGAGTTATTGCAAACAACTTTACAATCGAGTTTGGATTTTCTTTTTTTTCAGCTGGTAAAGGCAGGACCATGACTTAAGACAAATGAAATCTGTAACAACATAAGGCCTACTTTGTCACTACTTTTGACAATTTTTTTGGTCTTTTTTAGAAAGTATTTTTATTTGAGAATTCATTTAAAACCACCAGCTAATATCAGTGTACTAGAAAAACTAAACAGTATCCTTATCCAAATTAGCTTTATAATTAATTTTGCGACACTGCAAATCCCAATCTAAGATTTCATTATGTACTTTAAACTGAATGTTAAGTACATTCATACATAATAAATGTATAATATACTCATTATATCTATAAATAATATTTAATATATATTAACAGATATAGCCTATATTTAAATTATTTTTAGCATTTTTAAAAAAATAATTAAAACTTAAATAAATAATGAAATATTTTGATTGACAAATAGCTTTCTAAATTAATGCACAGAGGTTTGTAATCCATGTCTACATGAAAGCAAATCTCTTTTCCTACTATTTTGAGGAATCCTCTGACAATGAAAGCAATGTAGCTTCCTCAGCAAAAGGACTTAGGGATTAAGCAGAAGCACAGGGTAATTCTGGCATGAATCCTAGACACATGTGGATTTCCTGAATCACAGTGTACTCAGTAGAGATCTGGTGTCAGTTCTGGATCAGCCTCTGGTCTGAAGACTTCTCCCTTTTCAGGAAACTTGAAGAGGTTCTGAAAATTCTACTAACAGATAAAAGCACAGTTCACAAACAGTCTTTGCTACCTGTCCTTTCTCAACCCTTATTGGCTACTGCAAGAAAGGCTTTTTCTTGGAAATTTTTTTAGCATCTAGTACGTGTCTAAAACTACGGTGAATAATTCAAAAAGAAAAAAAAAAGATGGTCTAGAAACTTATTTTAAGACTTTATACGTAGAAGCTAAAATTAGTATTGAAGTACCTCAGAGCAAACACCTCTGAATATCACTGTTACAAAGAAACAGAACAAGCCGCACTTCCTTCTGAAAACAATCAAGAAAAAGTCTTGAAAAAGTATTTCTTTCTCTTTTTCTAGGTAAAGACAGTGTAGCCAAGTAAAAGAAATCAAATAGGCAAAAGTCAGAAGGCCCACAAGTGATTCCTTCTGGTTCTTGAATGATACAACAGTTGAGACATTTGTTCAAAAATCTCTAGGGAAACAAAGCTTCTCTGTAACCATATTCCAAAAATTTAAAAATTCTAGTGCTATGTTAAAGTTTTTACTGGAAGCAGAGTGTAAATGAAAAATACAGCCACAGAAGTCACACAAGTCACTAATGTTTTCACATTCTCTAATTTACATATACTAAAAATTATAAATAAAAATAACTACTCTTAGAATGGTTGAGCTTTTACATTTCATTTGGTATTAGGAGTGCTTGGTGTTTTTAATCTGTCCTCTTTAAGTACATAAATTAGTAAATAAATGTTTATTTGTGCCAACTGTTTCTAAATTGACTGCACTTTCTGAATGAGTGAATGAAGTAATTCTGATAATTTAGATACTACTTTATATCTCCATCATGTTTTATAAATAATAAGTCTTTCACCTACATGAAGAAAAATTCTTTTATCAGCTAGCTGTCCATTAGAAAGATGGAAGGTTTCTAGTCCCAAACTAGAACATCCTAACTGTCTGTTGAACAACATAATTGTCTCACTGTATCAGCTTCTTTGGAAGTGCAGACCTCCGGAAGTGCTGAATGCTTCACTGACAGAGCATCTCATACTGAAAGACTTTAATATCTGCTGGGCAACTAAAACGTTTTCTCGGCCTTCCATTCATCATGCAGAACCGAATGAAAAGTGGTAAGCAGGGGTCCATAGTTTTCCACAAAAGTCAGTCATTGTTAGGTTAAACAGAAGTCAGAGTTGTAAAACCTGTAGAACACTTATAATTTCCATAGTAGTATTTGAGAAATACCAGTAACTGTAGTTGTACCTGGTACCATATCCACACTTGAGATAACGTAAGCTTTCTCCAGCAACCCCACATGCTCTAATGAATTTAACATGCATTTTTGAAGTTTTTCCATTTTTGATAACTTCACCAAGACCTGCCATAGGACATTAAATATTGGCATTCAGTGGGACTACCCATAAGCAGTGTTACAAGGCAAAAGAGAAATGGATACCACAAGTGGAGATTGATCTTATCAATTTTTACCAGGTTACATACACTATATGACCATAATAAGAATGTTATCTGATACCCAGATAAAAGGCCAAGTATAAATTATTCAGAATTAAAAAGTTCATAATTTGCTAGCTCTTGGAAAATTCTGCCATTTGAACTCTTATTTGAAAACTACTTTGAACTATTAATTTGAGGATGAATTGCATATTACAGATGTGAGGACATCTCTCTAGCTTCACATGTCAATCCACCCCATGAATTCATACTACTTTTTCTAACTCAGGCAAGCCAGGAATGACCATATTAGGAAAAGACAGCCTACGCCTGGAGACTGAATCTGTCTTTACAACTAATGGAAGCATCATTCCAGAAGAGAGACAGTGTAATACTACCTCAGATAATTGCCATTCTACCATTTTTCTATTCACATTCCGGGACCTGTCACCAGGGCACGAGCTCTTCTTGGCTATGTGATCCCATACCATTGCACACTGACGCACGCCAGTTCAGATTTACACAAGGAAATCTTTGTGGTTAGAACCTGAACTTCTGTGGATTAACCTACCACTATATTTAAATCACTGAAAAACAAAATCCTACTCCTCATGCCTGTGGGAAGAGAATAACATACATCTTGATTTGGTTGTCTTTGTAATAAATATAGTTCCTTGCAGGCTTACAAAGAAAAAGAGTTACCAAATTATCTTGCAGATTAAAACCAGAGCCCTATAGTAATGAGCAGGGAGAGCCAAATTCTACTTCCATTCTTAACTACGGCTCATTTAATGATTTCAGAATACAACTCAGGGTGTGAATCATTTCACCTAATTTAACCATCTAGAAGTTAGGCGTCTATTTGACAATAATAAACTAGACTACCTCAAAAGTAAATAGAGAAAATTAAAAGGATCTTCTAACATGATATCTAAAATAGATATGGTAAATGATGTCTAGATGTGCATCTCTCTTTACACTAGTGAGTGGGATTAGATGGCTTAATAAATCATATACCCTTTATTCTGTCTTTACTAGCCTACTCTAGGTCTAGGGCTTTTCAACAGTCAGCAGAGGAAGATAGGCGTCTTTAGCATATGACTCATCACACTTTTTTTCTTCAAAACTGATGTTGAAATAGCATAAACCACTTCTGAACTTGTCTCTGTATCTTCATTGACTAAAAGAATGAAGCTGGGAAAAAGTTGCAAAAGTAACTCAAGCTACCTAGGACAAACATCACCTGTGGGCACATCTATTGGAATTGGTTAAACAAAACAACCGTAAACTGTTTTTTAGCTAAATATTAGCATTCTGTTTGATCAGTATTAACTAGCAGTATTTAGGAGAACATCGAGGAGGTATCAATTTAGAAGCCAAATAAGGACTGCCCCATCTGTTTAAGACAAACATAGGCAACCCATGAAGATACCTGCCAGCATGTGATTATTAGACCACGTTGAATGTCTGGGTACAATATTTAGAATTTGCATTGTAACTACTTAATTGGTAGGCTTTGTGTCTCCACTAGTTCTATCAGAATAGTCAAACTCCTTCTGCTGTTCTGCTTTGTTTTCTTATGGAACTACAATTCAGTGACACAGCAGTAAATCAGACAATACCCATGCTGAATTGCAGCCATGCAACTATTTTACTATATCTTATAATTCAGTGACTTACTAAGACACATTCTGTGTATCCAAACAAGTGTTCTCCTTCAAAGACAGTCTTTAATTTTGGCATGAATATTGAAGTTTACGTAGACGAGCAAGCTGAACAAACACACAGTGCGAGCAAAGCTCATTTTACTAAGAATAGCGGTTAAGGGGGCACACACAGCCCCTACACTACATATGTGTCTTTCAAGAGAAGGAAGAATTTGTTCCTGAGCGTAATTAAATGGATCCATTAAAACAAATGCAAATTTTATGGAGGAAAATTTCACATAGACACTTTTCCTTCCAAACACTTTGTTCATCTGATCATTCTCATTTGGCTTTTCATTTGTATGCTTTAAAGAAGTTTTTATTGTTGCATAATGACAGCTATGTGAAGAATGGTCACACATACCTAGGCAATGAAAAACTGAAAGGAAAGATGCAGATCATTTACCAAATACCTAGACTGTGAGTCAATATATTTTTGGATGCCTCAAGTTTTACCAGTGTGTGATGGAAATTACGAAAATTGAGGACAGCAAGGCTACTGCTGGTAAATTATGGCTTAGAATTAAACCAAATGATTCAAACCTTAAATCAGTAAAACAGCAAAGAAAGAGACAGTCATGTACAAAGTCTAAAGCAATCAAAAAAAAAAAAAAAAAAAAAAGAAAAGGAAAAAGAAGAATGGAACTGAAAAGGAGTTTTTTGCAGCAATGAGATCTAAAACAAATCCAAACAACAAAACACGATCTATAATCTTAGCCTGTCAGAAGTTGTCTGAAAGTCTATTTAGGGACCAAAAAGACTTGTTTAATTCATTCACCATTTTTATCACTTGACGTGTTATGCTGTATTTCACAGCTGGAGAGTAAACATGCCAAAAGTTGACATTCTAAGTAGCTCTGAAAATATTTAAGTCCCAGACATATTTTTTGAGCAAACTGCAAATTTGGCTTCTCCATTTAAGAAGATACCAAAGGGCATGTGGCTCGGCCAGCCTCCAAACTGGCTGTGATACCTAGGAGGAGTTTACCTCAAACTGATTCTTTCATACGGTCAGCAGGCAATCTGAGAACGGTAGTAATATTTTTGGAAATCCTGGTTTTGATCCACCATAGAAAAAAAAAGGTAATGGGTTTAGCAGTGTTAAATCAAATGCTGCTGGAAAGATATCCACAAACCAGTTCAGTGTGGAAATACTTTCTTGTTGGCTTAAACTCTGTAGCTTTTATTGAAAAGGAAAAAATATATGACCATTCATTTATACCATAAAAGGAAAAACTACAAATTCAATGAATTTTTGTCTCAGAGCACATGGATTGCTCCTTGCAATGTAACACACTAAATCACTCCTTTAATTGAAGAGTGGCTTTTCTGAAATAGGTAGCAATTATCACAGTATAGGCTACATTTTACAGCAGGAAGAGGACTAATTTCTACAACAGTGCATGTGAGGGCTCAGTTGCACAGTTCTAATAGCATATCCTCTTCTCAAAATACTGACAGTGAAAAAATAAGCAAAAGAAAGTTTAACCTATGTTTCAAAATTCTCTAGGGAAAATGGCCTGGTAAAATTTCATTATATGTTCTCTGCAACTCAGGCTAGAGCAGATTTGAGCAGCACTGGTCTGCTGCTGCTGACCAGTGTCAGCAGGTTCTCGAAATGCCAGAAAGAATTCATAAGAACAATACCAATACCTGAAAAAAATCTCCTGCACTCCTTGTTACCACCCACTGTAATGCAGGTTCACAAACTAGTCATGATTTTAAACCCAAAGCTAGCACCCAGGCTAGCAGTAGCATTGGATTTTTCTTATTTCAGCCGGTGTTCTAACTTGGCATTTCATATTTCATATGAAATTCCTTCATAGGAATTTTAAGAGCAGATGATGTGAAAATGTTATTATTCAAATTAAGATCCTAAGTAAATTCGTCCAAAATACCTTTATCTGCAGTCCTGGAATGGAAGAAAGATCTTTAATTTATCACTGGAAAGGTTATGAGAGCATTAGAATTACTGGTAAAGCTATACATTTGCCAAAATGTATTTTGAATACTATATGCTAAATATAGATAACCTTAATTCCAAACGTATTTCATACCCATTGTCTTCTCCTTCAGGCTTTCCCCAGGAGATGGTATTCAAGACCAATTTTGACAATGATTTTCAGATTCAGTAACTTGCCTGACAGGAAGCAGAAAGAAGCTTTTAACTCATTCCGGAAAGGAAGACTTGTAAATATAAAACAGTGAAGATTTTCAATTCTGAATGGTGTTTACCAGATTCAATCCACTAGTCTTTTTCACTTACCTTGTAACTTACACTCACTTGTATTGTTTTTTTGCATGGGTTATAGTCTACCTTTCTGATGTACTAGAATAACTCAGCAGAAGGTAGAAATGCTGTAAACAACTGTAATTTTATTATTCCTCCATTTTAATTACTCTCGTACACTGGCATTTTGTGGGTTTCTTCATCTCACCAAATTTTAACTTTTCCCTTACATGCAGTAATATAAGTGATACCAGCAACTAACAGATTCTTGCTCTGCAATATATTGATTCCAAAGTGTTACTGACATTTTTCAAATCATTAATTTTCTGCCTCAAATTCTGTCAACTCATATATTTACTGTGAAAGAGGGGAAAAAAATAAGAGAGAATGAGTGAACAAACAAAAGAAAGAATGATAGTTGCAAATAGAAGACATCTGAGCTGAAATATTTTAGGATAATTAGAGAATTTGATACCTGTGAGAAACAGGTCACACCAGTATTACCTACAGGTGGCTCACTGTAGTGCATTTACACTATCAGCACTTCTCTAATATTACTGTAGGTTTTCTGGGAAGAAAAGAAATAAATTAAAGAATCCTACATTAGACAAAAGAAACAGAGTACAATAAACTTCTCAAATCAATCCCTGACTCTGTTCATCTCATATCCTGAAGGTACCTATTTATTTTCTAAATCAGCATGCCATCTGGAGCCATGAGCAGATCAAAAACTATATTTTCTGTTCTGTTGTAGAAGCACTATTCACATGGCTATAAAGGAATCTCATTTTTATTTTGAAGTCCCTTAGAGCAGTTGATTGTGAATATACTGATGGTAAATAAAAATAACAGTATAAATTTTTTTTGAAAAATGCCACTCATTTTTCTTTTTTAAATGTGGTTATATAGTTATTATATGAAAATAATTTCATTTAGTTTAGTTAATAAAGGCAGACAGATTTTGGCAAGATCACTGGGTTTTGTTCCATCCAAAGATTAACAAAGAGATTTTTAAATAGGTATTTCTGATCATCCTCTCCAATATGCTGTATTCATTTAGAGAATATTGAGCTTTCATTAGACAATTTTTTTTGTTGCTTACAGTAAGATAACAGCTGCTTTTCTTAGCAGTTTTAGGAAATACATTCAATTACGTATTTTGACTACAGTACTAATCCTCAATTTCACAGTTTAATATGAGGGTAGAAGTATTTGTCAGTGTGAATATAATCTAAAAATGGGACAAAAATTCTTAAAAATCTACTTTTATTATGAAAACATTCTTTGCTTCTTAATTAATTTTGGTCATACTATAAATTCACAAAACATACTACAAAATAATTTGAATGGCACTATGAAAAGAAAAAGTAAAATCAGCTCTCTTTTAATATGCAAGCCCCAAAACCCCTCCAAATACCTGCTATATATGTATGTTACAGTCCCAGGGATTATAGGGTAGTTTCAGTAATGGAATTTTGGAGTTAGGCACAGCAACAACTTTCTGGTCAAAAACACATCTCTCAAAAAGACAATTGTGAACACAGAAGATGGGCCCAGGATCCTTAGCAACTCACCCCTATGGCAGGACAGCCTGCATAATGCCTTCAGGGTGTCTCCCTGCATTTTTACATATATTTATAGATATATATTTCTAGAAATGTAAGATATGGGTCCAGACTAATGAGTGAGCTGAAAATAGGTCTCCTATTGAAGGTTGAGTACTGTAATCATTTAGCCATTAGATAAGTGAGACTTTTATATCATTAGTACACTGACATTCACTAAAAGCGATAACTACTTATGCCATTTGCAAAGTGTCAGGTGCTGCCCCTGAGTGTTAAGCATGCCTAGGGGATTCGGACACTCACAGAGTATTGGTGGGCACTCCACAGGCTCAGGAGCAGGGATTAGGCATAGATGCAATTTCGGATTCTTAGTGGTTTAGGACCAAACAGAAATGAGGAGTCATATACAAAGAGTCACTCACAATATTGCATGAGCATAAGAGTTCATGCTGCATAACACTTCATGAAGAATAATTTGATTTCATAGCTAGTCAAAATGACATTGGAAAGCTTTGTACTAATTCACTGGAACAGATACTCTAAAATGGTCCACTCACTAGCCAACTCAGCATCTATATTCTAGCTGGCTAGGAACGCCTGCCTTCATCTCTTCACCACCAGCCCTTTCATTTGAACAGCTCAGGTTTACAGAATTAGATTTAATATAACCAGATATTTGTTATGCATGTTTGCTAGGGGAAAAAAAAATGACAGTAAAACAACATGAGGTGAATCCTCCGGCTGATTTATGTTTAATGTGCTTCAGTTGAACTTCAGAGATGAGAAAACGCTACATCTCATTACAAAAGGCATTGCATAGTACAAATAGACACAAGAATTTCAATGGTATTTCAAAGGAATATTAGAATCAGAAACACCTTAAATCAGTGCCTGAACGGCAATTTTTAACCTGCATAGTTCAGATGTTTCTCCTGGCAACATTTCCCTAATGTCATTATCACTTACTAAAATTTGATACCATCTACAACCTGAGCCTGAATTCCTGACACACAGTACCAGAGAGGTAAATATTATGCCAGATTAAAGAGTAGCATGTTTTGACAATTATGAAGACAAACGTTTCTCTTTTGCAATGAGGAAGTCTCAGAAAAATATGTAAATACTTAGGCAGTTAAATTGTATGCAACTTATTCACAAGGGAAATAACTTCAATACACAGCCCTAAGCTATTGCAATCCCTTTGATTATACATAGCTCTGTCAAACAAAACAAAAGACATTCAGCTGCTTCTAAGAAATTTCATGCTCATTTCTAACCTAAAGTCATATAACTTCAGGCTGTGATCCTCTCTGATCTCTAGCTCACTGCATGTGAGTAAGTAGCTGCACAGGAGACCTCACATGTTTCTTGAAGTAAGAAAGATATAACATTCTTTGAATCAGGATTCAAACCATAGCTAGTGAAACCTGTATTACTGGGTGTGTAGGACGTCTGCTAGAGCTCAACTGTTGTCCTAAGATCCCATCCACAGAACTTTCTAGAGGACAGACTAGCCTGGTGTTACTAACTCTAGTATAGAGGTGCTTGAAATTTACTTTCAGATAATTAGAATCTGTTCATCTAAAGTCTCATCACAATTTTGACTGGTTACAATACATCATTTCTTTCTCAGCACTGTGAAGGAAAACCAAAAGGGCTTTTTAAAATATATTAATAACAAAAGGATAATCAGAGATAATATTGCTCTGTTGCTTGATGAGGTCAGTTACCTCACAGATAGGGAGGTAGATAAAGTGTAGATATTTAATGCCTTCTTTGCATTTGCATATATCATTGTTTTTTCATGTTCATAAGTACATGCTACTGTTAACATCGCTTGGTATTAAGAACAGCAAACTGAAATGTAAATAGCTATATGTCAGCTTCACATCTTTTTTTCATTGTGATTTGTTGTGGAAACTAAAGAAAAATAAGAAAATACTAATTCACACTTCACATCACCTTGGATAGGGATCGAGTAAGTGTTCAGCCACAATTTGCCCTGGATTTCATTTTGTTTGTTGGATTCTTTCTTGATTTTTTTCTTTCATTGTTCAGCAGAAGAACTATTAAATTTATGATGATTTTTCTTCCCTCAGGTGAATTCAAAGAATATAAAAGCAGTAAAGCTCAAATGTTACACAAGAATGTGTAAAGGTAAGGCTAGTTGATACAAAAACAACAGATGACTTCATATAGGGAGGATAAAGCAGAGAATCAGATAAGAAAAATATGAAGTAAAGGGAATTTAGAAGGAATTTATTACATTATTTTTAATTATTTTTTTGCTAGGTATGGCTGTTGAAATTTTACAAGGCACGCTTAATTGCCTGTACAGAGTTGCTGTACTGAGTCAGATCAAAAGACACCTTACTCAATGTGTTCTGGTAGCAACTAGCAGTAATGTATGTTAGGTAGGTGTCTAACCTGATAGTCCAAAATAGGCAAGACTGTCACAAAACTCCATGCCTCAGGTCCAACCAATAATGAGGCTGAGCATGTATTCCCAGTGGGCACACACGCAAACACACATACAGCACATACACGTGTACAGACACAGCTGGCTGCACAGACCAATACAGACAGAAACACACGAACTTGTGCAAGCACAAACAGCACAACAGCCTCATCCGAGGCCCCTCTCTGGCTGATCAGGATGAAGGTCCATTATTGGGAAATACATACATATGTTCAATGGCGATCCCCCCAGCAGCCTGGCTCAGACACCCAGACTGCTCAGTTTCTGGACCCTTGGCATCTCTGGATGCTGGTACCTGGAGGCATGAGCTGCTGCGGCTGTAGCCCCGCTCTAGCTGCTGGCCCAGACCTCTCACACAGACAGACACACATACCCTTCACACACACAGGCACACACAGGCACACACAGAAACCCTGTTGACCTCCAGACCCCACAGCCTCTTCAGCACTTGGCCTGGATCCCCCGATCCCTTCAGCAGCCAACTCCTCCAGTCGCTGCACTCACAGAAACAGGCATACACCTGGCTCCCAAAACACTTCACCTACTCACCGACTGCTTCGCCTCGATATTCACTAGTGATCACATGCTGACACGAGCCCTCACTCCAGCTGCTCACACCCCAAGTACATGGACCTCAATAACCCACAGGCCCCACTGCGTCTGCTGCATTTAGACCACCATACACACATGTGGAACAGAGAATAGAGCCCCTCACCCATAAAAAGCGTCAGAAATGGAATTTAATGAGAAAGTGGGACTGACTGCACTGACCAAGGGTAGTACATGACCAGACAAACATACTGACCAAATGCCAGATTATAGATGTCTTTTATGACCTTTTACCTATAGTATTCCATGCTCGTTCCTTCCCAAACCCCCTTGAATTCTCCCTTTTCCTGCCTTTCGTACCTACCCTAAAGATCCCATAATAGAATTCCTTCAATCCCAAAATGGTCTTCCTCTGCGACCTCTTCCACAATTACTCCTATGACCCTGCTGAACTCCTCCATCTGAAAAGAGATCCAGAGACACTCTCACACAGACCCACTGTGATGGGGGTCACCTCTGGCCTGTGGGGCTAAGGCTCCCCTGGAACAGCATAGGGAGGCGTTAGGGAAGGGGCTCCTTTGCCTGAGTAGGTTATTGGTGTTCCCCTGCCTGCTGTTGTGCCTCCCCACTTGCCTGTGTTGATAGAGAAGAGCCTGTGATCACATTATCTAACAGTAAATAGGACAAGCTTAGAGGGATCCTTCCTCCTGTCCACCCTAGTCTACAGAAATCACCGACACAGGCCTTTCCTGAGACAAAGGTTGTTTTTAATTCATATTGTTCAACTACCATCGATACTCCTTTTCTTCTGGAAGCCACTTCTTGTTTTTCTCTATATAATAGCCTGAGGAAATGTATTCCACAATCTAATTACTTATTGTGTGACACAGTACTTGGTTTGTTTTAAACAAGCTGTCCACATACTTCATACTCCTCAGTTGTCAGGCCCAGTGAAGTGAGTGGTCGTTCTTTATTCTCTCTCATTCATTGACTTGTCTCATACCTCTGTCTGTTGTCTTATCTTAATACTGAGCACTTGCTTCTACAACAGCTGTTCTATTCCTTGATAAACTCTGTTATTTTAAAAAAAAATTCTACTACATCCTTGTATGTCTTAAGCTGGCTGTACGTAGTATTTAAGATCTAGGAGAAGCATGAATCTGCATACAAATATCATGTTTCAGCTTTCTTTTATTTCCTTTCCAAGAGTCTTATTTATCTTTCTAAACACTGATGAACATGGAACTGGTGATTGCAGGAAATAGCCCATAACATCCCAGAGAAATTTCTTCTGAATGATTTCTCTCTACAGAATGTATTAACTATCCATTAGAATTGATGTGACCAAAACCAGGGAGTGATGGAGGAGTAGATATTTTTTCAGCAATTTATATTCAACAGAATTTCATAACCTAGAAAAAAAAAATACAAGCCCTAAGTACTTGCAATGTCATTAATGTAAGTTGAGTTCTTGAGCCTGTACCTATCTGTAAGTTCTGTTGTACTTACAGACGTAATTTAAAGAGCACTCTGACAGTCCAGCCATTTCAGAGTCTCCTCAGCTCTAGGTTTTGGTTATAACATCTGTATTTCTGTACTGAATTCTTCAGCATCATTTATTAATGTGACTACTTTCTGGCTGGTACTGGTAGTTCAACAGACGCTTTGTGACTTACAAAGGTTCACAAAATCAAGCTGCTACCTGCCTCCATTCCAGTTCCAACGATATATTCCCCAGGCCTGTCAGATCACTTGCACAGAAATGTGTGGTGTTCCACCTAGCTCCTGGTTCTCACCACACAAGGTTTGATACCACATGGCAATGTGTCAATCGTTGTTTTGATAAGCACTTTGTATTTCGCATGTCTGTCAGTACCAGTTCTACCAGTTCCTGCCATCACCCTTTCATACGTTTAAGGCCCAGAATGTAGCGTTGGGGGTTTTTGCAGGGAAAGACAAGACTGGCAACAAGGAGCAAAGGCTTGGTTGTCAAACATTTTGCTTCATAGGGTGGCTCTTCAGTTGAGTCTTCTGAGCCACTTTTTCAGTGGTTCAGAATGAACACTCATTAATGGTTTAGAACAGCTGACAAAACCTGATGGATAAAGTATTTCTTCTTTCCACCTGCTAATATTTTTTCACGAATACCCATCTATTCTCTTGTTCAAGCAATCAAGCTGAGTGAGAGGGGCATGGATAGTGTGAAAGGAATATTCTAGGAAGAAAAGTCTTTGGTACAGATTCTGTTCACCTGTTTGGCATTTTCCCAATCAGAATCCTCAGAAATATTTTCATATTTCTTCTGTATAACATTCACAATCTAGAGACAAAGGAACTCTTCTTGCCACTCAAATGGCACAGAATACTTTTTAACATCTTCACTATCTGTGGGATCAATCACCAGAAGAAATTATTACCCTAATTTCTGAAGTATTTGTCAAGAATCTCCCCAGTGCTGAAAGTCCTGTAAGAAACTCAATGTTTACTGGTCACCATTTAAAAGTTATTATTTCCAGTTACTATCATACAGTGATTTAAAATATCATATTAAGTGTCTTTTTATATCCATCACATATTCATTGGTTTGTTACTTATGCAATAAGCACATCACATTTCTCACAGGAAAAGGAAATACTTGTCATCACTGAGAAGAAAGCATAGCATGGTTTAATTCTTGCTCTCTTAATGCTGCTACCAGTAACCATAATAATGTTATCTCCAGTCTCTCCTTACTGCTCTCATAAATTGCCTGTCACTGAAAGTATGTTGCAAATAAGAGAACCCTGAAAGCAATCAAAAATATACTAAGTATACATTATATTTATAGATGTGACAGAAATTAACATCAAGATTTTCAGGTTCCTTGAAGAAGAGCAAGACAGCTTATGAGACAGATACCTGATTCTACATAGTTTTAGCATCATAAATGTTATCAGAAATTAGTAAATAGTAAGATCTTACAAGTGGGATTTCCTCCCATATGTTCCAGGGTTAAGCTCAAGTCTACACTTCTCGGTTTTAATTAACTTTCTCCATTCAGTCCAGTGAAGGCCAGACTCAACACTTTGACAGTCATGTTCAACTACTAAGTGTCTGAGGGTCTGGGCAGATAAAAGTTATAAGAATAAACTACACTATGACCTTGCTTGTAGGTCACAGATGTAAGACACTTGTCTAATAGACAATTGATCCCATACAACCTAGTCCTTGACAATAATAAAGGAACATGTTCTTATGCTGCAGAGCCAGTGACACACTGCAATTTCCTACCACTCAGAATGAAATTACGCAAGCTTGAGAGAGGTTACAAAAACTGTCTACGGCCAATTTAGGAAGTCACATTCCCTTATTTCATTACCACTGCTCCTTTTTCCTTCCTCTTTTCTTATGGAGGATCCTCATGGATCCTTTGCTCCGTTGCTTATTGAGACTCTTCACTGAATAGACTAAACTCATTCAGCATAAACCTACTCACCTTTTTTCTTCTCCAGGTAGCCTTCTGTGAAATTAGTAAATTGAGTCAGTTCCTGAAGGAGTATTATGGACATTGACTCACAATTGGTTCAAGTGTAAGGATTTTCCCTTACAGAATCATCAACATCACTTCCCCTAACATCTGCTGGCATATATTTTCGATGTTTTTGTGATATGATTCAGAGAAAGAAAATGGTTCCGGTATTAGGAGGTTGTATAATTAACGACATAGGATGACTCTCTTTGAATTATTTCTAGTCTGCTGCTGCTGGGAAAGGGTAACTACTAAAGCCTTTCACTTCTAGCAAACTTATCATTTTCTAACAGTGTCTGTCAAAACCTTTGAGCTTCTGTCTTCAGCTGACTCATTGTCAGGGAGGGTCAAACACCCATTCATCATATTTTAGGGAGAGCATTATGATTGGAACAACTACCCTGGCACAGCAGTGAGCGGATTCAGACAGAGGTCCAGAGGGACAACACAGCCCTCCAGGTGCTGGCAGCAAGATATCCTTGCTTGCAGGAGACATGCCCTGGCTGAGGAGCTGCATCACCAAGTCAAGGAACTGTGAATAGCTGTGCAGATTGTGCAACACCAGGGAACTAAAAAAAAAAAAAAGATTTACAAGATCTTCACAGAGACCCTGAAGAAGTAAGGGTCATGCATCCTAATTAGAATGTTACAGTCTAGGATAAATGGATAACTAGATAGGTTAAAAAACTGGATAATTGGGCTTCATAGACAGTGGTTACTGGGCCAGCTATAAGTAGGGTACTGCAAGAGGTCTATCCTGGGACCTGTCCTCTTTAGCATCTTTATCAACAAGCTGCAGGTGAAGAAGCGCACTTTCATCAAGTATGCAACTGGTTCAAATCGGAGAGAAAAGACCCTTGAGGTCAGGGCTGCCATTCAGAGAAACTTCAGCAGATGAGAGGAATGGACTGACAGGAACTTCATGAAATTCAAGAAGGATAAATGCAGGGTCCTGCACCTGGGAAGGAAGACCCCTAGCACCCATGCAGTCGGAACCAAATGGCTCAGAAGCAGCTCTGATGAAAAGGATTTGGGGGTCCTCGTGGACACATGGGGGCAAGGTGCACATAAGCCAGCAGTGTGCTCTGGCACTAAATAAAGCCAAAAGCACCAGGGCTGTATTCACAGGAGCAGAGACAGGAGAGTAAGGAAAGTGATTACCCCTTCTACTAAACACTTGTTAGACCACATGTAGATCTGGACTGCCACAGTCCAAGAAAGAAATTGATAAGATGTAGCGAGTTCAGCAGAGAGACATCAAGATGGTTGAGGGCTAGAGCACTTACCCGGTGAGAAGAGCTAAGGGATGTGGACTTGTTCAGTCTGGAGAACAGGTAGCTTTGGGGACACCTAAGAGCAGCCTTGCCAGTACCTACAGGAAGTTTATTAAGAAACTGAAGCCAGCCTATTCAGAGTTGCACAAGGTGGGGAACAAAGCATGGACACTGAGTTGAAAGAAAACAGGGTTCAGACTGAATATCAGGAGACATCATGAGAGCAGTTGAGGAACACCTTGTCCGAAGAGGCTGTGTCACTTCCAGCTTTGGAGGTTTTCAACACTCAATTTGATAAAAGCCTGAGTAATGTGGTTTGACCCACAGCTGACCCTGTCAGTGCAGGAAGCTGGACCAGAGATCTCCTGAGATCCTTTCCAATAGGCATTACCCTATGATCCTGAATTAGCAGTCACCTGTGTGGATCAAGCAAGAAAAGAAGGGTAGATTGTTCATCACAAGCAGTATAACATCCTCTCCAACAGCACAGTCAGTGCTGCCTATTATTCCAGTGACAAATAAATTGCTTATCTGACTGAGTTTTCAGAGAACAAATCATGCATATTGCTTGTTTTACTTAGTGTAGCTGGTTTTCGAACGGAAATAATCTGATCATTTTTATTTGTGCTCTAGTCCATTGAGCTACATTCCTCTTTTAAAAACCGACTTAATTTTATTTACTGGAGTTGAACCCCTGAGGTCAAAGGCTCTGGTCTTTGTGTTCGATGTAAGCATGGTCCTGAGTTTTAGCTGAAATGGAGTCATAAAGAGCAAGATTCTCTAGGCAGTCTAAGGCAGGTGTGTTTTCCTCATCTCTGGTTTTAAAGTAAACCAAAGAAGTCTGTGCCTGAAACCTGTAGCCTGAAAAATTAGTGTCACAGGCAGCCATTTGTTTTGATGGACCCAAAATTTCAAAAGAGATTATGCTTTTATGTCACATTGCTTGAATTGGCCTGCACAAGAGTGTTTTAAAAAATTAGGTCATAGTAAATATAAATGACCAGTACTACCAAAAAAAAACCCTAAACCCCACCACACTAAATCTGCTCAAATGTGGTAAATAAAATAAGTCATCCTTTGTAGTCTTCAGTGTTTACATTAAGTTCTGACTCTGGCATTCCTATAACGAAAAATAGCTAGAAAAATACCTAACAATCAAGTTCCTAAATATTGCACATGAAGTAGAGAGAGGAGTTAACAGTCTGAGACTTCAAACAGTGCTGTGATAGATATGCTCAAGGACACTCCAAGATTTTACAAAACATTGCCACATCTGTGGTCTGTTTCCCAAACACTCCAGAAGTGACAGGTGCAGTTAATCAGAACTGACCATTCAATATATCTTACTGATTGCGTTGGATTGAAAATATTCACTGTTAATAAACAGGCGGGTTATCTTTCCCAAAATGTATGGGAAGGAAATTATATTTTCATATAAAGTTATATTTCATATAAATTTATACTTTCATATAAAATACATATGGTGTTCGATCAGAAGAGAATGCTGTGGGTTACAATTACGTATCTGTTGAAGGAGACAATTCTGGTTTCGGTTCAGAATTATTTTATATAAATAATATTTTTCTTGGACTGCTTTGAAAGCTTACCTCTAAGTGCTGTGACTTTATTATGTTTATTACTTGCTTCATTTTCCTAGGAAGCCGAAGGGGAAAACAACATCTATCAAAGAGAACGATTTCCAAATCAGGTCTTCCACATCCAGGCAAGCTGCATCAAAATAACAGGCCTTGCAGGCTTGGCATCCAGAAAGTGAACTGTGCTTTAAAAGTACTTGGCAACCATGATTTTTACTGCCTGTCAGCAGGAGATCAGTGGGCAGATAATCTCAAATGAGTGGCTGATTAGCCCATCCTTCAGAAGCCATCCCATAAAATTGCCAGCCTTGCCAAATATCACCTCAATTTTTTTCCTCTTTGCATGAGGATGCTGAGGAGGTACAGCCATTAACCTAAAATCCAGATAGATTTGTTCTGTCAGATTTCTTTCCTTCCAGAATCAGGAAAAGATTCACTGAGAATTTGATCAAGCATATTTGATCCCTCTTCAGTTAGCTTATTGCATCACCTCAGACACCGCTGGACAGAACTGTCTAGTTATGTCTAACTCCACAGACATTATAAACGACTGCATCTACTAAGTGTACATTCCATTGATTAGCTAAAAGTATTGCAAAATTATTGTAAGATTGAGAAGTTATGTTGAGACTTTACGGGCATAGTGAGAATCATCTCTCTTTAGGTGATAAAGAAAAAGCCTTTGATCTTCAGACCTGCCTGAAATGAAAGCGTGAGTTGGAGAAAACTGGATAAAGATCAGTCCAAACAAAATGGAAGAGAGACAAATGGGTGGAAAATATCTAACTTTAAATAACAATTAGAGCTGACTGAAATTTGTGAGACATATCTAAAGGCTATGCTGGAATGATGTGTTTCCTTCTGATTTGCCCATCCTGTGTCTAACAGTAAGTTTCTTCTTTTCTTTCTGGCACAGGTTTCCTGAAGTGTCTTTTATCACCAGTAGCTGGTAGCCATTTTCTCTATAGTTGTTCCCATTACTTGGGCCTCTCATTGGGAGAATTATTCCTGCATACTTTTGGTTTCATTAGTAAAAGCATTGCCTTTCAGACCTGATGGTTCTGCCTTTGCTATCTGCTCCAGACAATCCTCCAGCACCTTTAATTGCTTCCCAGAAAATAGAGCTTTTAAAGACATATCTTCAGTTTGAAACATCAAAGCTTCATAACTAGAATTTTGTTTTCTCTTGTTTTTTTGAGATGATGAATAGTAAATGTGTTGGTCGTTGAAAACTAAACAGTACATGTTTACCCTGATTGTAGTTGTAACACATATATAATTGTTTGCAAACTGCAGTGATGGAAAATTTTCTAATAAAATGTATGCTAGACTGCCACTAAAAATGCCTTGGAATTCTCCTACAATTATATGCAATCCATACAGGAGGTTTCAATGAAACTAACTGAAAATTTCACCTTTCTTATTTTATGTTAGAGATATATGTCTCTCTGGCTAAAAAAAGACTTCAAATAATGACAGAATGCCTCCCATGACATTTAATAACTTTCTTCCTATAAGCCCACAAGCTGCAGACCAGTCTGTGGGCCAAGTTCTGAAATTCTTACTCACTTCTTCAGCAAAGATACAATGCATTCCTTCTGCTTTTTCATTCCTAACTGAAAAAGGAGTCAATTTCAACACATTAGAACCATGGATGAATTGAAAAAGAATTCCAGAAAAAAAGAAAAAAAAAAAAAAAAAAAGAGATCTGACTGGCTGTGAGCAAATGCCAAGAGAGGCACAGGAAACCTTAGGACATATCAGATTCAAATGCACATTCAAAGCCGCTAATTCAAATTTCATTAACTGGCCAAGATTTTTACATTCTTTGCCTCAATTCAAAGTACTGATTGTAGTGAACAACTTCTGTCAAATAGAGATTTTAACATGGAATGTCAATAATCTGTTTCAGCTAGAAAAAATGAAGCTCTTCACAGAAAAAAAGCTCTCATTCTGAAGATTTTAGCAGACCATTATCCATGGCGAGCTGTTATTATGGCAGTATGAATCTGTCCTGTCACAGGGACGAGTACAAGGTTCTCATTTCAGCTCCGCTTAAGAGCATGAGTGAGGCCTGAAGTCCTGCATTATTTTTTCACATAAAGAAAAGCTCTTTAGTTTTGTGTCACTTGAAAATTTCCAGAGTTTTGCCATCAAATCAAAAGGAAAAGCTGCTGCTTATTGCCATCTGTACAGAAATAGTGAAGTTTGGGATTTCCAGTTGACATAATGACAACAAACTGAATTTCTGTACTCTGCAACACTGGATTTTATCTGCACCCTATGAAGACTGTGACATTCATAATACAATTGTTCAAGAACTTCTACATACTTCTAGACAATTTGTATCTTGAATAGACTTCAGTGAGATCAAAAAACTACATATTCTTACTACATGATGTTAAGGTACCTCCTTTTCTCTAACAGATGAAGCGAGAAAATTAAATCCTGAGAAAATGAACATATTATTTTTCTGCCAGTTATTTCTTCCTTATTTTTTTTCTTTTGTCAAAGGTATATAAATGAATTAAAACCTAACAAATGGAGTCAGGAAAACACTTAACTCTGTTATTCACAGTAAGGTCAATCATCCAAAAAAGGCATTTTGAAACATTCTGTATGACTAGGCATAGGAAATTTAGTCTGAGAATATGTCTACTTGAGTCCCTTAAATTCACTGTCTACGGAGTCGTTGGCACAAAAGTAAAGAATCAGATTTGCTGGTGCTGTCATTCATCCAAATATTAACTTCTACAATTATGATGAAACGAAGAATAACAAGAAAATAACCAATTCCATTATATTTC
Source organism: Gallinago undulata (assembly GCA_026546715.1). Taxonomy (NCBI): domain Eukaryota; kingdom Metazoa; phylum Chordata; class Aves; order Charadriiformes; family Scolopacidae; genus Gallinago; species Gallinago undulata. The sequence continues at coordinate 30,272,630 of JAOTQQ010000041.1, read as the reverse complement.
ATAATGTTCTACTGAAGTTGCTACTTTTGGATATGTCTGCAGTTATGCACAATTATGGTAATTTTGAACTAGGTTTTTTCTACATGGGTAGGATAACAGTAGAATTTATGACAAAAATGCATGCGGTTCAGCACTTACACATATTTAACCGAGCATTTACTTAGGTGATTAGAGGCTGTGTTATCATGTCTTCATTGTTACATTTATCCAAGCTGAGTCAAACCGAGCCAGCTCATCCACCCCTCTTCATGTTGCAGTCACATTGCCCTGGTCAATGGACAAAGCCCTGGACAGGCTGACACTCTGGAACATAAGAATACGCTGTTCTCTCTGCTACTTTTGGGAAGGCCACAAATGCTGAACTTACATTATTCTCTTGAGTGCCATGACTGCTTTGTATTGGCAGCCACAAAGGTAAAATCACCCCACCAAAAAAATGTAAAGACGTGGTTTATGGTTAATCCATCATCTGCTCTGTGTAGCTCTTTATTTGTGTACCATGTCTTTTCACTACATGCACATTGGACAATCCCAGAATAGTTGCATTTCTCCATTGTAAGACTTCCAGCATTAATTATGGAACTGTATAGAAGCAGGCCGTTGCCAGAATTACATCCTAATGAACTACCACATTGCAACATCCATAGACACACTGGTATGGTCCTGTGCTTATATCCTTCCTTTACTGTTCCCATCCTAAATCTACTCACAAAATGTCTCGTTTAACATCTGCTAGGTATGGACTGGAAACAAAATCCTATTTTTTTTTTAATCAGCTTTTGTTCAACAAGAGGCCAGTACTGTAGCAAACTAGACTGATGAAAGGATAGGCACAGCAGATTTTAGGAATTCTTTTCAGAATACTGTTTTTTTCAGAATACTGTTGGGATGTTGGTTTCAATTTTATAATCAGAAACATTGCTCTGAAATCTAGTCTCATATTATCAGGAAGCAGAAGTATGTGATTAGTGTAGTTAATACAAATAGACCATATGTACTCATCTTTCTTGAGAATACTTGCAATCAACTGTTTCACAATGGATGTAAAACATTACCCCAAAAAATTACCTGGCAGATAATTGTACCTAGGAAATCAGTTCAAGACAACTGAAAACTCTTTTGAAGTTATTTGTAACCACAAATATATGTATCTGTAAAATTATTTGTAAATTACTGTAAAAAAATTGTAAAATTATCTGTAAAATTATTATTTGTTTTTAAAAAAAGAAAAATATAATTAAAAAACAGTTTATCAACCCTTTAAATGATTGTGTAATAGCAATTCCTTTGAGGAACAGGGAAAGGGAAAGATAAAAAGATGCCAACAGAATTTCTACTTAGTTATATGTCTTCATCTATGCAACTAATTAGATTTTGCAACACAATATTTGACAATCCTTTATAATCAATTTTGTTTCCAGATTAAATTATGTCCTAGTTTTCCATGGTCTTTGCCACACGCATACCACCACCCCATAAAGTCAAACAAAAAGCTAAAGCCTTCTCAAAAAGTCAACATCTTCATTTTACTCTGAAAATACATCAAAATACATAACAACATAACTCTGGATGGAAAAAAGTCAATTCTGCCATGGTTTCTTGCCAAGGACCCTCCTGAAGTACTCATCTTCCCATCTACCATGTCAACTTTTCAGAAAGAAAGGTGACAACAATTTGCTCACCTGAACTTTTCTTCCAGAGTTTCTTATCTACAGAGGAACCAGGCATAAAACAGGATAATGGAATTATGAATTTCCACCACACTTTGCAACAGGCAATATGTCTTAAACCTGACCTGAAAAGACCATTCACAGGGTGACAATTCAGTCACCAGTGTTAATTGCATTTTATAATCTTCTACATACAGTACGTTAGCAATCAGACAAGAGAAGGCTCTGTTCTTGCACAAGCATGTTCCTTTAGAGAGGAGTATGAACCTTCCACTCTAGAGGATAACACAGAGCATGAAATAGCTAGCTGGCAAGAGACTGCATAACTGCTTTAAGGACCAAAAAAAGAAAAAGAAAAGAAAGACTAAAAAATACTCTAATGATCATATTTTCTTGCAAGCATCTCATTGAATATTGAATTTTTCCAAGAGAAACACATCAAGTTCTGCAAAAACTATTTGTTTCTTTTGAGAAAAAACTTTTAAAACTATCGGCAGAAAAGTATGCTTTGACATACATACTTTTACACTTCAAACTATTACCCTTGAATAAAAGGTTAAACCATACAGACATAACAGGAATTGCAAGATAACAAGAAAGATGACAACAACAACAAAATCAACCAAAATTAAATGTGCAAAGCATTCAGTTTGCTTGAAATATTTTCACATAAAACATTATCTTAACCAGCAAATTCTTCTGGATTTGATTTGTCACTAGTAGAATGAAATCTCTTTTATCAATTTACAAGTCAGCTGAGTCATAAAATTCTTAAACTGTCAGTTTCCCTCCTAAAGACAGAAGGCATATGCGATATGGACTATAAAAGGAATATTCTCTGTCTAATCTTGCTATGTACTTTGATGGACATGGATGCTTCTCCACGTGCATTTGGTTTGTCATGAGGACACAGCAGTTCCTATTGAGGCACCAGAAAGCTAGACATCTCCATGCTAAAGCAATGGTCAACCATTATTATGACTAATTCTGGAGTCTGACAGTCCTCCTCAGAGGAGTCAACTCAGTACAAGAAGGAAGATTGTGGTTAGATGGAGGAAGGGTAAAGGTTCTTAGTCTGATGTTGACTTTTTTTTTCCTGAAAAATAAAGTTATAATTAGGGTATTTTGTAAATTAAGTATCTTTCCTCTCCCTTTCTCTAAATTAATCCTAGGCATAATAACAAAACCAGGTATCACAAATTTTCTGGACACAGAATCGTTAATTAGGGCATTGATGTTATTTCTCATTTTATATTACAATAGGGTTTGCAGATCATAGGATCAAAGTATAATTCAGATTGGAGGGAAACTTGGGAAGGTTCTGGCCCAACATCCTGTGCTATGTAGGGTCAGCTATAGGTCAAACCAGGTTACTCAAGGCTTTTTTCACCAGAGTCTCAAAAACATCCGTAGCTGGAGACAGCTTAAGCTCTCTCAACAAGCTGTTCCACTGTTTAACTGATTTATCCTTATATTGTCTATACTCCTCTTGCTTCAACTTAATGTCTTTTCTTTCTTGTCCTGCCCTCACGGCCCACTGAACATACAGCCTGGCTCCATTTTCTCAGTAACTTCCTGGTAGGTACTGGCAGGCTGCTGTAAGTCTTCCAAGAGCTGTACCTTCTCCAGACTGAACAGTCCTAGTTCCCTCAGCTCTTGGTGGCTTTCTCCTGAACTTGCTGCAGTTTATCCATCTCTCCTGTAATGCGGGGGCCCAGAACCAGATGTAGGATCCAGGTATGGTCTAACAAGTGCTCCAAGTAGAGGGGTTACTCAGTTCCCTTGCTCTCCCGTTTCCCTTCCTGTGAACGCAGCCCTGAGTACCGTTGGCCATTTCTGCTGTCAGGGCACACTGTTGGTTCACGTGTACTTTGCTGGCTGGCAAGACTCTGAGGTCTTTACAGGAAAGTCACCCCCTTTTTTCTTAAAGTCAAACTGCCTGTCTGCAGTGTATCTGTCCTCCACTCTGTCACAGGAAGGAATCTTTTTCTTTTATTGAGCTTCCAAAGTCAAGATAGCAACAGGTATGTTATCTAAAAGGTAATCCATCATCAACAATGCTGTCATCTACAATTTTTTTTTTCAGAGTTCCTATCACCAGTATATAGGAAAGCTGTAAAAGCTAACATTTTCAACCAGTTCACCCGAGCTACTTTAACTCCCACAATGTTTTAGAACTTACCAGGCTGAGGTCACTGTTTGTAAACTGAGTTAACCTCAAAGGACAAAACAATGTCACTTTGTGTCCTTTTCAGAACAGGAATTTTTTGAGAGCAAAATATTACTTATAAAGCCCTCAGAAGGAAAGGTGAGAATGCTGGTGTCTGTGAGGTAAGGTGGGAAGTTACGTTATTATCTAGATGACTGACCCCAATATTTATAATCAAAATTTGCAAATGGATTCTCTCTAAATTGTTGTAACATCCTGCTAAAACAATCTGAACAGGACACAGTCAGATGCCTATTGAACAATATTCAACTGCAAAATAAAATAAACTCTTCAAAGGAAATGTTGTGTCTTGAACCGCACCCTTTATCTTCTATTTCTACCTAATAGCCTGCAATGGCCTTTACCACTGTTGGTAGAGACGTTATGACTTTTATCCCATTAAGACAAAATTGTCCTATAAACAGAAACAGAACTTGATCCTTCAGAAAGGATATCTATATCTATAGTAACTCAAATATTTGATGACTTATGTATACAGCTCCAGAATTAGGATCTGGGCATTGGCAAAGAGCCTTCAGTCAGATATAGTAGCTAAACTCAATGATGAACGATGAACTCAATGAGTTTACAACTGTATAGAAAATGATTAAGACGACACTCTCCATAGTCTAACAGGAAATAACTTGTACTAAGAAGCACATCTTTTAAGAAGAATAATATGATTGTCACAATTTGAATTGTTGACTGGAAGCAAGTTTGACACACTTCATAGGACATACTGTTCTTTCTGCCTCAAATTGTTTTGACATGAAAATATGATCATCTACTAAAATAAGGGAGACACTTTGTGCCAAGGAATGCTAAAGCAATTTAGGGATTGGGGGGGGAGGGGGGGGGAAGGGGGCAGAAGGGGTATGGTGATAAATATTCATTAAGGGATTTTAATTTTAAAATTATATTTTTACCATCCTAACTTCTAGGGCAAATAAGTGCCTTTTCCTGAATTTTCTACAATTAAGATTTAGTAAGAGGTTCCAATAGGTGTCATTTAGATGCACATGCAATACAAAGTCTCTGAATCCTGAAGTTTTAAAAATTCCATCTGGCAAGTCTCCTGCAATTTGAGATTAAATTGCCACAGCTAACTGTGGTAGCTCTTGCAGCTTTAGGCATTGACATGAAAATCCAAGGAATGTATTTTCTGCCAGAAAAGGATCTTATCCTGTAATAATTGTTCATCATTATGGTATTTTTCTGCCACCGGCTTTAGCATATTCTTTTTAATTAATAATTGGACTCCTGCTAGGTTGTTTCAATGTATGAGTCATTTAAAACAACAACCCCTCTTTAATAAAATATCATTCAGATTCAAACTGTATTAAATGTCTGCAAATAAAGCACTAAAGCCTCCAGGCAATGAATAAAATTGGGATGGTAATGGAAATTGCCTTGAACTCTACAGTTTCAGAGGTGGAGTCTCATCAGAAAGAAAACAGGTTAGGATAATATCACACTACATCAGCTGTGACTCTTGCTATGAGGCACAGTTTTGTCTAGAGTCGAGGTGAATGTATAACTGGTTTAGATAAAATAATGTCCAAAGTGATCTTTTGTTCAGTGTTAAACCTAAAAATTCTTCAAGCATCTTGTCTACCTCTGTGATCTCTAACTCTTACTGAAAATACAGGAAGGAAAGGAAAGTATTATCCAATTTTCTAAGATCATAATGAATCAGTCTTGTAGGAAGTCTTAAGAATCCCACTCTCTCAAGTTCAAATCTTGTTATTTGGATTTATGGATATTTGCTTGAATAAAATTTCTGAATTATTTCACTTCATATTCAGACTTACTTTAAATTAGAGATTTGTGAAAAACACACAATTTAGTGTTTATTCTGTACTAACTTTAATTCATATTTTACTAATATTGCTTACTAGACATGCCTAGAAAGAGTAGTTTCCTAATTCTACTTCTATATTCTTCTTCTTTCCCTATACTCTATAGTGCAAGGTACCAGTAGTTTTCCATAAAAACCAATGCATTTAGTGGAAATGTCAGGACATGCCAGCTCCTCAGCCTTTCTTAGTTGTCTTTGTCCTTTCTCAGCCTTTCTTCTCTTAATAAAAGAATGCATGTTCAACCTTGTAGTGCAATCTGCCGTGCTGCTGCTTATTCAATGAAACCCTCAAAACTCCCAAGAGAAAAGCTGCAAGGAAGTTTAGCCAACCTACTATCTTTTTCTTGAAATTCTGGAAGGCAGACCATCATGATTTTTGCATCTCAGTTCACAGAACAAAACAACAGAGAATGTTGGTGCACAGGTAAATCAGTGGCAAACTGGCAGCTGAACAACAAAGACAAGAGGTAACATGAACTTCTAATGCACTCCAGCAAAAAATCACTTGCAGAGTGGAAGAAGACTTCAATAATCTAACTTCGTGTGTCTTAACATTGTATTTTTAACGCTGCAATATACCTCTACTGATATTAGCTAAAGGAGAAGCAGACTGTTTATAGAATACTGCTTATGCACTAGATTATAATGATCCAAAAAAAGTAGTATTTTAGCCTGACTTCCTGAAGAAACAAGACGTACTTCATCACGCTGTCCTAACAACTTCTATAAACTGATTTCAACCAAAACTGACAGCAGGTAAAGGCATTGTAAAGACACTACATTTCTACAAGCTTCACAGAGATAGAGGTCTGTGAAAATGGATCTTATAAATGCATTATTAAAGAGCATTCCATTTACATGAAGGAATTCTGATGTCCCAAATAAACTACTAGTTCTGCTATTCATGTAACAACTTTCTGATGTTTAATCATCACACTTTTGCAAGGTGACAAGGGAATGTTAAATATCTCTTTAAATATACAAGTGTTTGAATGCTGACGTTCTCTTATATGTTTAAATTTAGAAATTCAGTGTAGTATTTTACAGGCATCATGTGACAATCGTTTTTGTTGAATGAGGATGTTTACTGGCATTCATAATATCTTAATGTTACATAATTTATGAGTCAATAAATAAAGCTAGGGAAAGAGTTACCCTTCCAATAAAGCCCCTTGTAGAATATGCTGTATACTCAGAAATACATATCACTATAATCTTTTTCATCTGAGAAAGATTAATTAATCAAGATAAACAATAGTAAACAGGAGCGATGCATCACCTCATATAATCATGGTGCTTTTTCATGCACTTTCAGAAATGCAGTGCTGTTTCTGTAAAACATCATGATCTCTGCTTACAACAAACAAAGAACAGCAGAGAATGCATAGCTTCAGGAGCTGGCTTGTCATAACTATCAGGTCAGGGTACTGTGGTGAACGTTCTGAGGTGTACACATGGCAGACTTCATGAAATTCAATGTGCAGAGGATTTAAATTAATATTAAGAGCCTGGATATTGCAATATTGAAGCACACACAAGAAGAAAGTGAATTTTGGGCAGAGCAGTTTCTACTCATATCTGAGATAGTTATCATAAGCCAGTATTCAATTGCTTCATCTGTAACCGAGTCCATCAACTAACTGCAACCCATTTCTCTTGGAAGACACACTTCCAGTTAAAAAAAAAAGCAGATTAGTGATAGACAACCTGAGCTCAAGGTATAACTAGTGTTCAGATGTTTGCAAGCCACCAACGCAGAGCAAAAAGAAGAAAACAAAAATGAACTAATAGAATTTTAATAACTTCTCTTACTTCTTTCAAGGAAATACAAGGAACTCTGTTACCTGAAATTTCTGATAGATAAATTATGTATTGATAATTACAGGAAGAAAGTAATAACTGGGAAAAAATGCAAGGCACCACAATGCATGACATACCCAATGTGAGCTACTGCTGCAGAATGAAACTTTTCTCAAACATTTTTTCTGAGTCACATAGTAAATATTTCACTTGAGACAGAATTTACCAAAATATGGGATTATATGGAAAGTATGTGAAACATACACAAGACAAGGCCACTAAAACATCAACCTCTTGTCTCAACAGGATTTTCTAACCTGGCCTCAATCTGGTATCTTGCCTATGATTCCTTAAATGGAGTGGATCCAAAGAAGCTTCAAAAGCTGAGCTTCTGATTCAATCAAAAGAGTAATAGACCAACCAAAGAATCAGGGAAAAGGAGGCCAGAATTGATCTCAAGGGGTTATTATTCCTTCGCCTGCCAAACATCAAATAAGTATCTCTCAGACTTGAAGAACCAATGTTGGGTTTTGAAAACAGGGGTCGAATGCATTTTGTGACAACAAAAGTTCCTGAATCTGTCCAGCGTAAAAACTTCATATACTTCTTGGGAGAAAACTTGATCAACTTTAAAATGACACCTTTGTCAACAATTACGAGTTTATAAAGCAAGCTGGAACACTGTTTAATACTATATCTTTGCATGAATAAGGATAACATGCCCTACTCTAACTAATACAGAATTTAAAGAACTATACGATTATAATTGTTGATCGATAATTATTAAAACTGACAAAAGATAGGTGATGTGCACAAGCCACTGGGGGGTCGTCTTCTTCACCACCTCCTGGATAATCACATGCTCTCTGTATCCGCTTTTAAATGTTCTGTATGACATGAAATCCTGTGGGACTCTGTACATTGCTACCAACTAGTACCAGTTAGTGTCTTTATACCATGCACTGTGTTTATACCACTACATACATAGGTTTATGTATTTACACCCCTGTGCATCCTGTAAGATGCTGTGGCTGTGCAAGGTTTGGTAGGTGTGATTTCACGCTCTCCTGACTTGCGGAGACAATTATCAGAACCTGAGAGAAGCTTTATGGCTACAGCTCCCCTGGTGATGAAACTGGGAGATTACAACATGAGAGGTGACGAATTATCTGATTTCAGTTCCATTCAGCAAGAATAGGTCAGAAAAATGCTGTTGTGGTCTACATATGCAGGAACAAAAAATGCTTCTGTGTATCATCTTGAAGAGAAAAATAAGTGATGTTCTATTTCTGTTTCAGTGTTTAGCACAACAAGATTCTGAATCAAACCTTGGCTCGGAGGTATTAAAAAAATAAGTAACCTCTTCAGAGCAGACTTACTTTCCATTTACACTAGGTGCAACACCATTACAAGCATGGGAACAATAGAAAGCATTTATAGATTGTCTTTTCCCATTCAGAGAAGAAATTCAATGCACACGAACAACGAGAGCAAGGAGAAGAAAGTACTTGTAAATTCCTCAGTGTAGTAACAGCATTGTACTGACATAACCTATGGGAATTCGCTCATGTAATAGTCAAAATATTTGTTAACAAGTTAAAGCTCTTCTGTAGTCTCCTAATACAACTGGCTAATAACCCATAGGACTGTACACTGTGCTGTGTGACATGGTGGAAAATAAGTAATCTTTAACAATGTGATACGTTAAACTTCACACAAAATGCTTGTTTTCAATACTTTACGAGCTACAAATAATTTTAAACCATAGCTTTCCATTTCTATTCTATAGATGCTGTTACCTGAAGGGTACCAAGTGTAATACAATATATTTCACAGGAACTGATTGATCTACTGACACGTGCACAGACCTATGCTGTTTTCAGACATTATATTAGTGTCTGACCTTACCACGTACACAAAGATGAAATGAAGTATTCAAAAAAAAATAGAAAGTAAGTAATAGAGACAAGCTATGTTCAATTGCATACAGAATGAAGATAAAACAGTACTAAATTGAATCTGAAAAAATCAACATAGAAAAGAATGGCAGAGATGCATATTTACTTGTTGAACGTGCCTCTCCTTCAGCCCTATATTACACTCCACTACCAAAAGGCATTCCCAAAGCATTTCACCTAGACTTCAGCCAGCTTTTCTTAGGTGCTTGCAGGGAAGTCAGGAAATAGACCTAAATAGGTTAAATTTTGTTCAATTCCATACATTTTCTATTGCTCATCAATGATTAAATTACAAAAACAAACAAACAAACAAACAAACTCCAACAACAGCCAACAAACCAACCAAAAACCAATAAAGGAAAAAACAAAACAGTCCTTAAAATTTTAAACTATGACTGTGGTACAGGGCAGATCAGCTTTAATTTTTCTTTGCACTTCTACAGTCTTCTGTCTTTTTTGTCCCTATATTTCTCATATATAGTTCTGATTGTGATTTGATCTTGAAACTTTTTATTTTCTCCAAGATGAGACTTGAAATAACTTTAAGGAAGTAAAATAGAAGAAAACCTGGTGTGCACATTCCTTTACAAACATTTCACCTTCCCAGATGGTGAAATCATGGCTTTTGGAGAGTAGACGGAATAAGTTTATAATACGAGACCTAATGGAAAAAGCATCTCTTAGTATTCGCTTTCCTTGGTGACGGCTAAAGATGGCAACTGGGCAAATAAGGCAAAAGTGGGTAAGATTAAATATGGAAAATAATTCCTCTCCAGTGACACGATAAGCAAGCATTTACATGATTGTAGTCAGTGGTTTATGTTGCTGCTTTTATCTGTGCAAGTTTTGTACTATTATAGACTTCAACTGATAAGGTACTAGTGGGACTAGTGAGACTATTGATTTTTGGAAGAGGAGACCAAGTCTGCACATTTCAAAACTATGAATCATCCAAACCCCTTTTTATTCTATACTATGAGTAGTTTCATTTTACAAATAAATAGGAGACTGTTCTGGAACCTGTCAAGGTTTAACTAACAGGTAACAGATTTAGTTAGTTGCATTTTACTTCGATTCTACTGAAATAGATCTAATTAGTGATCAAACTGCTGTCTGATACCTCTGATGAAAAGCAAGCTACTTTGTCTTTTGATAGAACTTTATTATTTATTTATAATCTTACTGAGGTATCTAACATTGCTATCATAAGTAACTTTTATTTCATGCTTACAGTGATTTTCCACCTGCCATTTCCAGTTTATTCAAATTTTTAAAAAAGCACCAGCCAAGTGACCTATGGCCTGCTGTCAGCTATGAATGCCTTTATTTAACTTGGCTGTAGAATCTGTGCATGAAAAAGGTTTCTCGTGTTTTAACGGCGTGCACTGTAGTCTAACAGTCAGCAAAGCAGCCCTGGGACGTAGGGCTTGTAGATTTTGCTTCCCCCAATCTGGCAAACAGCTTGTTACACAAATTTGCAATAGCTACTGAGGGCCTATTTTTTTTGGATCTACTGTCTAATACAATTGCCAGGGATTCTGCTACAAACCTTAGAAAATTACAACTCTTGAAAGCTCAAGCTCTGATCTATCCTCCCTATTCATTATCCCAGGTCTTCAGAAAATGCAAAGGAAGTGTACACATTCATGTCATGATAGAGCTGTCTCACATCTGTGACAGATTACTTCTAATTAAGATAGAAACATTTTGGAAAGTGAATTATTTTGCAGTAGTATAATTGGGCTAAATAATACTAATAATTATTAATATGCAGTAAGCTCCTTTTGGTTCTGTTTATCTTGTTATCATCTACATGAAAACCTGTTACAAAAGCAGTATCTAGAAGATACACCCATGCAATGAACATTGACTAGACTTTTAGATCCAGATTAACTGAAAGTGACATCCATAAATAAAAAATGACTGTGCTTTAAATAAATAATTTGTTGTAGAAAGAAAAATGATGTTTTTGTTTTGTCATGATGTGACAGCATTGAATTTTGTGTCCATTAATAACTAAAATTCCTAGGGAGAATGCATGAAGAGACGGCATCACTTCACATTTATCATATTCCTTTCCTTCCCCTGATGTAAGGAAGGGGGGTTGCCCTGATGTAAGTGCAACACATCCGTAGGCACGTTGCATAATAGGACGTAGAAAGGACAGAATGCTATCCATCTAGGAGAAAAAAAAAAACAAAAAAACAACAACCAAACCACCCATGAAGCTACATGATAAAAACTGAGAAATTGTGTATGTTTGATTTTTTTCACAGAATGGTTAAGGTTGGAAGGGACCTTTGGAGATCATCTGGTCCAATCCCCCCTACTCAAGCAAGGCCACCTAGACCTGGTTGTACTGGACCAGCTTTTGATTATCTCCAAGGAGGGAGACTCGACAACCTCCCTGGGCAACATGTGCCAGTGCTGAGTCAGCTTCACAGTGTTAAAAGAATAGAACCATTTAGGTTGGAAAAGACATTTACTGAGTGCAACCAACAACCTAACACCGCCATGTCCACCACTAAACCATGCCTGTAAGCACCACAGCTAAGTATCTTTTAAATACCTTCAGATATAGCGACTCAACCTCTTCTCTGGGCAGCCTGTTCCAATGCTTGACAACCCTCTCAGTGAAGAAATTTTTTCCTAATAGCCAATCTAAACCTCCCTTGGTGCAATTTGAGGCCATTTCCTCTTACCACTTTTTACGTGGTAGAAGTGATCGACACCCACGTCACTACAACTTCCTTTCAAGTAGTTGTAGATAATCATAGAATGGTTAGAGTTGGAAGGGACCTTAGAGATGATCGAGTTCCAACCCCCCTGCCATGTACACAGACACCTCCCACTAGACCAGGTTGCTCAAAACCCCATCCAGCCTGGTCTTGAACACTTCCAGGGATGGGGCATCCACAGCTTCCTCTGAGCAACCTGTTTCAGTGTCTCACTACCATCACAGTAAAGAATTTCTTCCTGATATTTAATCTAATTCTCTCTTATTTCAGTTTAAAACCATTACCCCTTCTCCTATCACTACACTCCCTGATAAAGAGTCCCTCCTCATCTCTCCTGTAGGCCCTCTTTAGGTATTGGAAGGCTGCTATAAGGTCTCCCTGGAGCCTTCTCTTCCCTAGGCTGAACAGTCTCAGATATCTCAGCCTTTCCTCATAGGAGAGATGATCCAGTACCACAGTCATCTTCATGGCCCTTTGTTAGAGTCTCTCCAGTATGTCCCTGTCTCTCACCAGTGCAGAGGCCACACCTGGAGTACTAATCTCCTGGAGTACTTGATTTACAATTGCATTCTATTTATGCACTCTTTTCTGATTTACTTTTCCTAATAATCTGTGTCCATGGAAATTGCACAGTTAAGGCATTCTGAACTAGACAAATAATTTTCATTTCCTTCTGTAATTAGTCAGCAACCTCTCTGTATTCTTTTTTTCATTTCTAGAACCTTTTTTAGGCTTAATGTCACACCAAAGACTTGCTGGAACTCTTGACTACTGAGAAATTATATAACAGGATTTAATCCTAAAAATGAAAAAAGAAAACCCCTTCACGTCTAAAAATATAACATTCCACCATTGCCTTTTCAACAGTAGGATTTGGGCCACAGATTTTAAGGTTTTTTTCCTTCATCTTCAATAAAGAGAAATGTAATTCACTTATAAATCCCAGCTGCAAAGTGATTAAGACTCTAAAGCTTGTACAAAAGATTCATGCAAAGTTAGTCCTTCAGTGGCATACTAAAGGAAGTCTTCACAATTTTCTTGTGGAGTTTTTGACTACAGACTACAGAACTGTGATTGATTTGATTTATCTGCAAGCATATTTGCCACTCCTGAAAACAAGAGGGGCTAACTCTAAAAATTAAACCTATTTTATGAATAACACAAAAGCTCTTCAGATTTTGTGGAGGTTTATATCTTTAAGATACATCCTTTATAAAGATTTTCAAAAAGTCCATACCTTAATTTTCCCTTTACCTCATTATCTCTAGAAAAACATGCTGATTAACTCACCTGGAATATGCGCCATTTATTATGCACTACATAAAGGTTTAAATGACATAATGCACTTCACAATAGCTTAGAAAGCTCTATTTTCCACTTTGGCGAATACATCTATAATTAAATCTTGTGGGGTCTAACTTAACCTCTTGTATTCAGAGGCAGACACACCAGAGAATGAAACGTACATCACATCTGGCAAAAGTGCACATGAGAGATAAGAGGATCGTTTTAATTATGTTCATAGTGACTCCTCATAAATCTCCCAATATTACTACCAAAAATATGTACCATAATACAGCAACAACCCATTTTCATCTGAAAGAAAACCTGCTGTGGTCAGCGAAAAATCAGGCTGCACTATATATTTATCATTGGTCATTCACAAGAAAAACAACTAGGTCTTTCTTTCTTGTTGATTAATTTTGGGGTATATAAGGTTTTTGTTAATTTAAAATTATCCTTTCCAAAAATCTTTTTATTTCTCTGATTTATAGATAATTATATATTATTCCTCAGAGCATGTATTAGAACACATAGTTTCTTTAATCTTCTCTACTTTTGGGCCTGAACTTGCTCCCTTTGAATTTAATATGATTCACTTCAAGAATTTTTCCTTCCAGTTACTTAAATCATCATTCTCACAACTCCCTGCATTTAGTTCAAATATTTTCCTGTGACTGACTGCACCAACTGAGTTGCAATCTCCATTGAAAAGTTGGGTTTGCAAACCAGGTGCTTTTTTTCTTTTTTTTTTTTCCTTTAATTTTTACATCCCTGCAAATCTTCTGGGGCTGACCAGACCTCTGTGGAGCAAATATAAGCCTAGCAGCAGCAAACAGGTTTTTCAATTGTCTTCTATAGGCTCTAAGTCAAAAATAGCTCATGAACCACTGAAAAGGCTGAAAAGTCCTGGTCTAAATTACTAATGTAGTGGGAGTCTGATCCCATTCACAGGTACCAACTTGCCCAACGGGGAATCATGTTCTCACGTCCAGATGCAGTTTGAACTTGTTAGAGGGGTCTCAGGCACCCAAGTTCTCACTTGCATCATTCCTGTGGGTCCGGCAAAGATTCTTGGGTATACCAAAGGCTACTACAGCCCAGTTTACCAGACAGCATGGTGAATTCAGCTCTTGTGAAGCTCAGCTGATGACAAGCAAATAGCCAACACCACAGATGTATGACACATGTAATGGTAAGGATTCAGAGCGTATAAACCCGCTTGCTGGCCCCTAGTTCCTTGCACAAGGCCAGGTTACATCTCTCTCTGTGCATTCTGGATTTGTTGTGGTGAGGGTTGCTTTAGCAGATTGCAGACTCTGTGTTAAAGCATTATCTATAACGATGCCTGCAATTAAGGGGCTTCCTCCCACAGAATGTTACATGCTTCCTCACATGCACTCCACATTTTATCTTTCAAAGGATTATCTGTTATTAATCTCATTCCTTTGTATTCCAGTATTTTTAAGTCCTTCTAATCTGAGGGAAAAAAATCAACTGTAGTTGTTAATTTAAAAGAGCAAATAAAAATTATAGTAAGAAAAAACAAGTGAGACAGGAGTATTCTCTGTATACTGCTATTTCAGCATAACTTATTTATCTTGCTCTCTTGTCAGATAGACAGAGATGCAAACAGACAAGCTCTTAGACAAGACTAAAATATACCATCAGCAGTTTCTTCATCATTGAAATGAGAGAAATACTGTCAAGCAATCTTAGTCTTGCTTTCTATTTTGTAATTACTGATTCTTGGAGTAATTTACACTCTTCCACTTCTTAATATAGATAGCTCTTTTTAAATATGTACCACAAATTGCTTTAATTCCTTTTGAAGCTTTAATTGAAACCTTATTCATTCAAAGTACTGTTAACAAATATTTACCATTAAAAAATCCCTTTCTCTACAAAAGAAACCAGGAAAGGTTGCCCAGAGAAGCTGTGGATGCCCCATCCCTGAAGGTGTTCAAGGCCAGGTTGGATGGTGCTTTGAGCAACCTGGTCTAGTGGGAGGTGTCCCTGCCCATGGCAGGGGGGTTGGAACTCGATCTTTAAGGTCCCTTCCAACTCTAACCATTCTATGATTCTATGATATATTCAACGTTTCTGATGCTACACATGTACAGTTATTTCCGTGCTTAAGTATTTATAAAATTAGACCCCAAAATTACAGATCATTCCTAATTTAACTTAGCACAAGACAGAGCAGCTTGCCAAGGGAACACTCACCGTTCAGTTTCAGTGACAGAAAGAGCCTGTTCCCATGTCTGCCCTTTAGCTGCTTCCTCCTGACCCTTGCCACCATATTACAATGACATAAGATTTACTATTGGTGGGAGAAATAAGAAACCTGTGGCCTCCCCACCTACTAGTTTCTCCCAGTGTGGCACATGGAGCCTACCCAAACACATCACAGCTTTAGCCAACCTGACACTGACAATGCACAGGAACTAGATTTGTTGTCCTGTCACAGACCAAGTACCACAAGCAGGAACGACATTAGCTTCCTCCAGCTTCTCTTTTCAACATGTTTCCATCAGCTTACACAGGCCTCACTTCCGAAAGGAATTTGAAAAAGTAATTCAAACTTCAGACTTAACCTATCTTTGGCATTTCTGCTGAGGCTACCAAAAAGAGATATTAAAAGAATGCATTTCATCATGTGAAGACAGGGACCATGGATAAGAACTATCCCTTGTCTTTGTTCCTAACTGAAATGGAATAATTCTTTCTTGCTGCACACATGCAAGTGTTAATCTTGAGTGACAGAAATTGAACCTAATGGATTATCCTCAGGTGACTCCATAATACATATGTATTTTGCCACTGGAGCTCCTGGAGAGATCAGCCTACCACAGTCCACCCATGTGCTGTGGATGTGACATAACTTGCACAACCTATAAATGCTTTCTGCTGGATTGACCATTTGACCAGATATTTTTCACCATCATAATCTTAAATACATTTTTGTGTGGCCTATCAGTGACTAATCAAACTGTTAACTACCAGTAAGGACTCTTTTTACTGTCAAATTCTGTTGTTGAGTTCTGCAGCACTGGCAACACCACTTATCAGCAGCAGATGTCTCCAATGGAATTCGCTCTCATGAGCTCTTTGCCAGATCCCAGCTTTATTGACCTTCAGAATGCAACATAAATCAGCACATATTGTTTTGTTTTCATTTGCAGCTATTTGGGAGGTTTTGTATTCCATCCCAAAGCATCTGCAGCAGAGCTCTGTGATGTGTATTTGTTGTATTATTTTTAAGCTATTTAAGTGTTTCTCAGCAGCAGCTGTGAAAGTACTATCTGACTTGTGCTGCCATGCTCTTGACACAGGTTTAGAAGACATCCTTTGAACGTGACACAGTATAGCAGCTTTCTAATCATGCTTTTTGTAAAAATATTCCCTGAAAATATAGCAAAAATTTAGGAGTCAGTTGGACCACAGTACAGGGTCAGCAGCTGACCTCTAAAATTACAATTACAAGTTTTTCTGCTATAAGTTAGACTTCTGTCAAGGCATGAACAAAAACCTGCCAAAGTCTCCTTCTCTCCCCAAAACTCACAGAAATGATGGTAGGCAGCCTTGCAACTATACAAGAAAAAATGAAGAAAAAATTTTGTTTATGACTGTGGTGTTTGCCAGTAGTCTATCATCAGCTCTTCATCCTGCATTAGTGTAACATTCGAGTAAATCCAACCCAGAGCTGGATTAATTTATTAAAGGAAAATCTTTTGAATTAAACCTTTTTTTATTTGGCCACAGACGAACAGAGACTTTTGTTACAGAGCAGAGATACTCACTTAGTAAAATAAATTTCCCGTTTGTACCCTTCTGTGCTTCCTTGTAGAGACACAAATAATATACAAATTACCTCATTGCTGTTCTCAGGAATCTGCCCTCATTTGTGAGCTTGCTCTGTAGTATTCAAGAGACTAGAGCTGCTGATATACAAAATAAAATAAAATGGCAAAAGCACAGTGGAATCCTTTCTAATATAAGACCCATTGCTGTGGGCAGTAACAGGCTGTGGCTTCTACCATGTCTCAGTGCTCTTCATCTAGGCACACCAGAGAGTCATTAATAAATCAGTTTAAATTCCACTACAAAACAGAGTTTGGTGGTCTCACTTGAGAGCTGTAAGTGTCCTAATAAAATAAATAAATAAATAATACCACACCCTCTTTCATAATTTGAGACAAGTGTCCACTGTGGTAAACACAAGATGGGTGGACTCTTCAAGCAAAAGTGCAGTGGTCTCTCACAATAGAATAGGTGTTTCCAGCATGAGTGATCTTATCTTAAAGGCACCCTTGTATTTCTTGCATTTGGCCCTTATGGTGGCCAGCCCTGGTCCACGTTTCAGGAAATGTCTTAATCTGGTCATTCATCACACAAGCAGAGGAAGGCTGAATCACTCTCCCTTGCAATACCGAGAAACACGATGGCAGATTATGCTTTGATCTCAATGCAGAATTCAAGCTTTCAACAATACTGGCCAGAGACCTCAAAACAATCTTGACCTTATTTCATGTCATTGTAAGACTACACTGAATTATACGCATGAAATAAAATTCATAAATGTGGCTTTTTGAGACAAACAAAATGGCCTGGCAACCCATAATATTATTTTATGTCTCTGGTTTTGCACTTGAAGCTCAGGTAAGAAAATGGCCTTTAAGGGAAAAACTTCTGTAGGGGTCATCATTAGCTAGATATAAATAAACTTTTTTCTCTATCAGCACTAGCAGTCTATAGTATGAAAATACTGTCTGCAGGCTTTGAAACAGAGCACACTCTGTCTCTCTGCCATGGGGCAGAATTTTTTAGGTGAAGTCTTTAAGGGGGTCTCAGGAAATGTTCATCCCAGTTCCACAACCCATAAAAATAGAAGACAGCACCAGCCATAAGGAGCTTGTTATCTTGGACTACTGGTATATTTTGAACTGCAGTGCTGATCTCTAGAAGGAAAGGTGCCAAGTTGTGAGATAAGTTGCCTGTGAGCTTAGAATCAGTTTCAGGAGAGAAATAAGGTTAAGATTTCTCATCATTTCAAACAATTTTGGTGGAGATTTTATCTGACCTGAACATGGAAAACAACTAAAAATTACTTGAATGCACCATTAATTCTCATTCTCCTAAAGGTTTTTCATAACTGATTCTAGAAAATAATATTTAAATTAATTTGTCTGCTTCCTGTGAGTAATGCTGAAATTTCAGGAAATCATAAGCACTGTCAAAAGGAAAAAGTAATCTATACTATTTGAGTAAGGTATGCTATAGAGAGGCAGAATCCATACAATGCAAATATACACTCTTCAGTAATCATGTCAGGAGAAACACCAGTGTTCTGTCTCCCTGAAGGCAGGTAGGGATTATTTTGCTCTATCTCGGGTACAGCAGGGTAAAATAATGTTTTCATACATACTACAGAAACCTACACAACACTGATGCTTTCACATTTGAGCTTCAAATTGAAGTTAATTTCAACTGTGCATTTAAGTAGCATTTGTCAGTTGACTTTTTAAAAGATGCATTAACGGAATTTAGTAATAAAAATGGCACATAACATGAAAATATTTTAAACAAGGAAATTAAAGTTTATGATAGTTGTACTATATACAACAACTATTCTACAACAACAGAAGAAATGTAAACTTGAGAGAAGTTTACTTCTGAGAAGAGGATTTCATTATTAATTCCTCGGAAAAGAAGACTAAGCAATACTGATGATACCTATACATTTTTGTAAAAATATAGTATTTCTTCACTTCTAACTGCTAAAAAGCAAACTTGTATGCAACATTTCAGTTAGTCAAAGAAATGTTTCTAGTTACTTTAGTACAAAGGTAAAGCAAAGTACAATGCCTTTAAACTGAACACTTGAGCAGAGGCTATATCACACCTGTGTAACGCTGTGTGCTCTTTACTGTACTCTGATTTTCCAGACTGAAAATGCAAAATCAAATTCTTCATAGCTTAAAAGGAGTGGGGTTTTCAAAGTTGTGTAAATCATTTGAGGATTTACAGCCAATAAAATTTGTGTGACATTACACCCATGCGCGTACAGATTAACAAGCACGTTTACAGCCCTGCACTTCAGGCTGCACAAACACAGTCAGATTAGGCGCAGAAGCCAGGTAGATGCATTAGCATTACACTGCGCTTGACCTCACAGATCCTGTCAGCACAGGCAAGTAGCCTTGGCCCACAACAGCCCAACATGATGCGTGTCTGTTCAGCTACAAGCAGAGGCAGAGAAATAAACCATCTCCATACGTCTGTGTCAGCACATAACGCTCAGCACTTCTGGAAACCCCAGCTAAGGCTTGCACAGCTCCCACTCGTCTTTCCAGGCACGCTCCCATGTGGTGCTTTAGTGCCTCCCCAGGCTCCCGTATGTGAAGTTATTCCATAGGGATGAACTTACTCTTAGCTCTCCCCAGACCCGCCATTAGTAGGGAAGGAGGCCGCTGGCAGCTACAGTTGGGCTGTGGACAATCCGGCATTAGACTGACCCAGCATGTTCCAAGTTTGGGATTATACAAGGTTTCCACGTGTCCAAAAGAATTTCCAGTAGGTTGTTATTGAAACAATAACAATAATAAATTGTAAAAAGAACGTTGGAAAGTAATGTAGGTATTTATCATAATTCATAAAAATGAAAAAATCCCATACAGATAATTCAGTAAAATGATGTTTTTCTCACACAACATTTGTCAAGAAACAGATGCAAGACCATGAAATATGGATTGCATTAGAGATCAACATACATCTCTGTTTGAATGGCTACTAAAAGGTTTATATGCCACACAGCAGTGAATGAAACCTTAGTAGAGGACTTCTAACTTTTCCTGCACTGCTCAAGAATTGCCCTGCCCCAAGTTTACAAAACATTCAGCCACAACCAAAGCGCTCCTTTCTGTTAAATTAATCTCCACTCAAGATCTAGGATGAAGGCACAAAATGGTACACTGCAAATTGCTTTATCGTAAGACGCTAAGTAGGGAAGTATGCATGTTCTTGGTTGCACTTTTGTGGTTCCACAGAGATCCCATTCTATTAAACAGGCCAATTTCTCAGCTTATGGTTATTGTTCTGAGATAATATGATACGACAAGTCCAGATGTTTGAAATCACTGCAGCACTTCACAGACTGGGAGAAATAAATTATGATAAAGGACATATTTAATTCAATTTATAGTGGATTTGGCACTGTCAGAAGTATGGAATTTTTAGCTGAGTATAATACAGAAACCATTACATGCTCTAGGGAACTTTGGAAGTGAAGTGGTGCAAGACAGAGGACATTGTTGTAAGTAAAGCTGGAATTCTTTCTATCTGTTAATCAGCAATCTCTGTATTGCATTGCTATCACATGTTGTATTACTCTAGATTTGCCTAGTCTTGAAATAATTAGCAGTAAAATTCTTTATGAAAAATTCACCAGTGTTGCACAGACTCAAGCTCTTCTCATCCCATTTTGAACTTCAAAAATCCCTATAGCATGAATATTTGAGAGCATGGTGTGGACACACAGACATTATATATTGCCCTAAAAACAACTTTTCTAAAGAAGATGTGCATTTATTTCATATTCAGCCACCATTTATGTTAAATTAATCCATGTAACCAACTAACCTAAGTATATTTTATATATCCGTGCACTGTGAGAGCAGAAGACACCAACTTAAGTTTGTTATTAACACTGTGGAGCCAAAAAAGTGAGCTGCCTGTGTTTTCTCCTGATAAAGGGGAATTTTCAGGGCCAGGGAATTTTTCAGACCTGGATGTGTGTATACATACATCTGTCCTGAGGTCTGTCAGAAATAAGAGTTTATTGAAATGCCTGATCCACATGCACAGCAGATGACATGAGTAAACAGGTTTTATTTTTATGGTGATGATCCTGCCAAAGATTGTATTCAGGATCTGCACTATTTTAGCTTCTTCATTCCCATCAGACGAAAGGCTCAGTTCTATCGTACAGCAGCACTACTTTACAGACTCGTTTACATTATTCTTCCATCTAGAGGGATAGGTATTATTATACAGTGAGACTAAACCTGTGCCATTACTGTTAGAAATGAAAAAAATCTCATTGGACCACGTCCCTGCCCTTGTCTCCTTCCTCTGTGTATGAAAAAGTATTTCCTCTTATAATTTACCTTTCTCATTCACTAGTTATAAAACACAAGAAAGAAAGAAACTGAATTGCAGAGTTACAAAACCAGTTGATTATTCTGCCCAGCTTCTTAGCTGCAAACAGGTCTGCTATTTCTAAAGCACTAGTGCATACGGCAGATCATTTAGAAGAGCACTGATATTTACCTGCCTCAGAATCACACTCTTCTGTTTTTTCTCAGGGATGAGCAAGTCAATCACCAAGTCTCTGCCTTAGCTCAGTTCCTTCAGTACCTTGTAAAAGATTTAATATCAAGGACTGTTCCAGCAATGGAGAAAGTAGTGTCTGGTATTTGGAGTTCTCCCAGAGCATGTATATATATCAACATTTTCTTCATAAAACAGGGCAAATATTCAGGTTACCAGTGGCATTCATTCTTTAGCCACTATCAAAAGAGCCTAACATAAATTTAATGCTTATTCTAAAATCTGAATGATTATATTAAAATATTGCTTAAAAATGGAGACTGACACCCTGAAATACTCTCCCGGTTTCTCAGTGAATCCTTAATAATTTCTCCCCAAGGCAGTTGTGCAATAAAACTTGTGGGGAAAACATTATACAGACCTGACTTCTCCAGCTTAATTCTGAGAATTGGCGTGACAGTACAGAAGTTGCACTAAGCTTAAGACACATCATATCTGCAGCTCTATTAGGCAATTTCCCTTTTAAAAAACAGAAAACAGATACATTTACTATAACGTATTTTTGACAAATTCATGTTGTTTATCAATTTATTGTTCTCCCTGTTGTTACTAAGTAATAATTTTTTGCAGCATCTGTCTTGGAATCCATTCTTACAAATTCCTGGCATTTCCTTTTTTAAATCATCCAGATATTCAAAGATAATTATTCACACTTCAGAGACTAGTTTTATTATTGACTGAAGTATGCTGCACTGATTTTCATTAGATCCATGCAACGTGACCACGTTTATTTTATCTAGGTATCCTTCAACCTGTTACTTCTCTATTCAGGATTGTTGTTCTGTCTCCTTTTAAAAATACCGATATCATAACTTTTTAAACTACAAACAATGCCTGAAAAAGAAAACAGAAAATCATTCACCACTTTTTCAGCATCTGCTGCAATCTGTGCTCCTGCCCTTGTAAATGACCGTTTCTTTTTCTTCCTCCTATAATGAATTTCTATAACTTTGTTACTTCCCTTGCTGTTCCTTATCTTTACTTTAGGTGGAAATAGTTTACTATTATCCTGTTACGACCGCTACTGTTATTAGATAACAGCTCTTCTTCACTTCCTTCTCTGTTTGCCTTCCCAAAGACCTTCATGCATCAGCTTCTCATGTTTTATGAAGGCTGATTTCTCAAGTAGTTTTTTCAGAGATACTGTTTATGAACAGTATGAAGAAAAAGAGAACTTAAAAAATAAAAAGATTCTACAGGCGCTAAAGTACTAGTTTTTACAGAAAGATATGACTAGGAGCTCAGTCTCTGCTTGAGTTCCACAGCAAAGCTGGCTATTTTATCATCTATCTGTAAGGAATTGCATACACTAGTCATCAGAGTCATATTCAAGTCCAAATGGCCATATTTCCACACCAATGGCTTACTAGTTCTGTCATATCAAGAGCTTTCCTTTTTCACCAGGGAAAAGCCACTTTCCGACAGTTCAAGGATCATAACTTCAGCAGCAAAAGATCTTCTTACTCTTGCCTCTGTTCTTCACCGCTCTCCCCCTGCACACCTCAAATTGCCTTCAGCAGCACTTCTGAGACACAGGCTGAGCAAAGCTGTGAAAATAACACAACATCCCACTCACTGCCCCCATTTTGCCCTAGGCTACGGGTTTCTTCATATCTCTTTTCTGATTGGCAAGCTAATTCCAACCAGAGAGGTAACTATGCCCTTGATTAACTCTTTCTGGGCTAATTAGATGGAGTATGTGCATTGATGTGGGCGTGTAAATAGATACCTACCTATCTCAATATGTATATATAAAGAAAGTGGACATGCACCTTTTGTATTGCTTAATTCCCTCTTGAATGCCAAAGTATTCTGCGCTCTGATATCAGCTCTACAACACAGTATTCACTGACGATAACTGTTTAGAGGGAACCTTGTTTTACTGTCCTCTGCCATCCATACAGTTACATGGGGATGAGTTTTTCATTCTGCTTTGCAGGGTTGCTCCCTTTGCAAAGCTCTATGCAAGTGCTGTCCCTCTGGTGCTTTAATGTCATACATAATGTTGTATCTGCTATTCTTTTCTACTACTTCAGCATGGAACATATCAGAATTTGATGTTTCAGATAGGAATTAGAGAATATAATGGAAGAAAATGAAACACCACCACTCTTTTTAACTAGTGCTAAATTGACGTTATTTGTTATGAACTGAATTGCTGCTGACAGGCTACTGTTAAACCAGCTTCTCTGTACCTCCCTGAAAGCACACTCTCTGTGACTGTAGAGATATTCCCCTAGGATGTAGACATCTTTACTAGCTTCTTTGTTTGCAAATGTAAATTCAATATTCAGAACTCTAATGATTTGATTTGTCTTGCAGCTCAGCAATGTAGGACGCAGTCACCTGCATTTGCAACTCTATTCCTCTGGATGCAAAATGGATGGGATTCATCCTGCTCAGAATATACCTTTCTTCTTCCAGATGTGCATGTCATTACACAGTTTCATTAGGACTCTTTTAGACTTGAAAAGACTTCTAGTTTTAAACCTTCTGATTAATATCCTTGATAAGGATCCTTTCAGGCACCCTGAGAAAGTTACAGATGACTCTGGGCTTTGGAAACAAAGCTGAGGGGGGACAAGGGCCATCTGGTGTTACCTTTAATCTTTCTGCCCAAGGGTAAGAGGCCAGGAAGGAGCAGATATATTCAGCTGCCAATGAATGCAGAGCTACACAGCTCCTGTCACCAGCAAAGGTACATCTTCTTTGATCACACTGCTATGTTTGGAAAAGGAGGAGGTGTTCCAAAGGCGTTCATACAGTAAAGGTGCATTTTGGGCAACAAAATGCAAGTCCAGACCAAGTTGTGGGGCTACACATGAGCAGAATCTGGTAGCCCTAATGAGACAGTGCACAAATTGGGACAAAGCTATGGATAGGGCAAGCCTGTTTGAGAAGGACAGGCAGGAAACAAGGGGAGGGTGAATCACGCTCTTGAGTCAAGTAGCTCCAGTAAGAAAGTGAAGATGTGTCTGTTGAGAGCCTCTTAGTCAACATCAAGAAGAATGAGGAACATAGGATCCCAGAGTCTGTGATACATTACCTGATCAAGAGAGAGAGCATGAAGTTTTCTACAAATAACTAGCAGAAATGTCCCAATCACAGGCTTTCTTCTTTATAGGTGATTCCACCCACACAGCCATCTACTGGGAGAACAGTAGTATTTTCTTGATAACATTCATAGCAATTTCACAATAAAAATGCTAGAGGGAACAAGTTGGGTGATACTCTAGTTGCCTTGTTGCTCAAAACAGCAGAGAACTTGTGACAAATGCAATGACAAATGCAAAGAGGAGGCTAAGAGGTATCTAAAAGTAACTTACGGCTACTTGAAGTTACAAAATTGATGGAGATTAATGTTTTGCTAGTTGCAGCTGGTAAATCTCAGGAAAATATGCACAAACTGTGATTTAGGAGGTTCAGACTGGATAGTAGAAACAACATTTTCAATAGGAAGGTAATGATTAGCCAGAGAAACAATGAAATTCTCTTAGAGTTTTTCAAGACTTAAGCAGATAAAGTCATAGCTGATCTGATTGCTCTGGCAATAGTCCTGCTCCAGTGGGATGCTAGAGACCTCCACTGGCCCTTTCTAACCAACATTTGGTGACTCTGTAACTGTATAAATCTTGTATAACTTTTCAGACTTCTTCTGGAATTTTTATATTTTTTTTCCTTTGTCCTTCAGTACATTCTATCCAAAACAGGTCATTAAGCATATCTGAACATTCAACTTCCCAGCCAAGGGAATGAGAACTGATTAATTAATTTCTGATAAATTAATACCTCATCATTGTTTGGGTAAGAATAGAATTTTTTTAATCTTATTTTTCTTTCTAGCTTTTTTAGGAAATAGTTACATCATAACAAAGTGAATTACAATGGTAATATATTTTCCATTTACCAAACCCAAACATTTTGCTAATGGGCTATACCAAGTCTAGTTACATTAATGATCAATGTGAAGAGTGTATTTCTTTTTGCTGTTCCATTGTAGTAAAGACTCTTTCTGTACAGATGTGTTGGACAGTGCCTTTCCCCAGGGAAGCCAAAGTGATTTTTACACTAGGCAAAACCAGAAACATGTTTAAAAAATAAGACAAGATAAATATACGTGGATTATATTATGCAGAAAGGACAGATTTGGAGACTTTCTTCTCGTTTTATTTTACATCAAGGACATAATACTGCAGGAACAAGCCTCATTAGTAATCTTAAGAAAGCAGAGGAGATGACTTGTTCACAGTAAGCCAGTAGTTCTGCTCTGAAACAAATGTCATCTCACAGAAGCATTTCCAAAACATAATTGTACGTATATGTGACCTCATGCTACTGCTAGAGACCATGGACCTATCTTTTGAAGCAGAGACGGTCCTGAGGTTGAAGTGACAGCCTTTCAGGCAATTTGGCTCTGAAAGTACATGCTAAAGTCTGCCTAGGACAGACTGTATAGAGGAAGTGTAAGTGGCACATATTCTGTAATGGAAGCAGCAGCTTTGAGAAAGTCTCTGATTTATCTGGTGGCTTAACTAACTGACGCTTCTGGTGTGGTATGTCCACTATGCAGGAAATTCCAACTCACTGAGGCTGATACCAATGTTACTATTGCATCAGATGTGTAAAAGGAGCAACTGTTTATATGTTGTTTTGCATAAAAGAACACGGTCTGTATATCAAACAGCAGCATGGACAGACTGTTCCGAAAATAAGGAAATAGAGGAGGAGTGGGTTTTCTTGAACAAACACAGGTAACTGATTTAGAATCATCACTGAAGTGGGCCTCAAAGTTACAAAACGTACAAAAATTGGGAAAGCATCTGAAAGTGGATAAATATGGCCCTTTAAATTACTTTCAGCAGAAAACTCCAATATTAATTGAATTATAAAGCACACATCACCTGGAAAATATGAGAATAAACAAAGAGCACTGCAAATTAAATAAATGTGGAAGCAGCTTTCAGTTAAAGTTTCTTATTCTCCTGCATTCTAAATATCTCCTGCATTACAACCTGGGATCAATATCTAGACAGCAAAATCTTATTAATAATTTTCTTCTTTAACCTCCACTTCACAAGAGAAGGGACAGGATTGGGTGATGTGCAGAGGATCACTATGAAACAGTGAGGCTGCAGAAATTCATCACTCAAATGTGGACTATGATTCTTCTTGCATGTACTTTTTAGTCTCCACTTTCCTGAGACCAAATGTGCAGTTCCTATCAAAGTTCATAATAAATGCAAATGTTCAGGCTCTTTAACTCAAGTTGTCTTATCTTAGATGTTTCTGTTTACCCCCACTGTAGTAATTAAGGCCTAGATCCTCAAAGATATTCAGGCACCAACATGAAACTGATGGAATGTCAGTGTCTAAATATTTTTGCAGATTTTATTCTAAAGGTAAACCCACATATTTCAAGAACATCTGTGCTTCCAGCAGTCATTTGACTCCCCACTTTCAGCCTAACAGCACTAATAGGCTATTCAAACATTCCTGGGAGGGAAAAAGAATATTAAAGAATTCTTTTTCTGGAGGCCAGTGCAACCCGGTGTTTTAATACTGCATTATTAGTAAGAGAACAGATTTCAGAAGCTGGAAACTCCCTTTGGAAATTCTGATACATTTACCTTAGCTTTTGGATTGAAATGGGTCTTGTCATTCATTAATGCTATCATATTTAATTTGAACACATTTGAAGGAGCTTACGTCACCACCACCACTTACTGGCTTTGAAATAAGCGGATGTGAATACACCCGATTTATGATGGTAAATGAGTTTCACCTAACTGATTGCTGCTCTAGGTTGGTGTGTGCGATGCTACAGGGGCAGATGCACCTCACTGTCGCATGAACACGTGCTGCATTGACTCGTGTTAATAAGCAGGCAAAAGTTTCCTGTGCTTCTCTCAGAAAGTCTCTATTTGCATGATAGCCCCTCCTCAGGATTTATTTCTCTCTATTTGATAGTCCCACCTTCTCAACCACGCTACTCCAGTCTTTTTCATTCATTCACTGGTTCCACCACAGCAAAACACGTACACAAGTAGGCTTTTCTCCTTTTTAAGGTCCATATGCACAACTTAGATGTCTGTCCAGGACAGATGAAGATAATGAAGAGTTACAAATTAAACAGTAAGATATTAAGGCAGGTTTGACCTCAGCTGGATGCCAGGTGCCCACTAAAACTGCTCTATCGCTCCCCTCCTCAACCGGAGAGGGGAAGAAAAAAATACAACAAAGAGCTCGTGGGTCACGATAAGGATAGGGAGATCACTCAGCAATTACCATAATGGGAAAACCAGACTTGATTCTGGGAAATTAATTTATTCCCAAATCAGAGTAGGATAATGAGAAAAAAACCCAACAAATTTTAGAAACACCTTTCCTCCACCCTTTCCCTCAGCCCCCTCTTTGGCTCAATTTCACTCACTATTTCTCTACCTCTTCCCCCCAAGCTGAGCAGCAGGACAGGGAATTGGGATTGTGATTAGTTCATCACACATTGTCTCTGCCACTCCTTCCTCCTTGGGGGTAGTCCTACTTTGCACTCTTCCCCTGCTCCAGCATGGGGCCCCTACCACAGGAGACACTTCTCCACAAACTTCTTCAATCTGGGTCCTTTCCATGGGCCACAGCTCTTCACAAACTTCTCCAGCATGGGTCCCTTCCACAGGGTGCAGTCCTTCAGGAACGGGCTGCTCCAGCATGGGTCCCCTAGCCTGCTCCAGCACTGGTTCTGGCTTCCACAGGTTCACAACTTCCTTTAGGCATCCACCTGCTTTGGTGTGGGGTCCTCCATGGGCTGCAGGTGGATATCTGTTCCACCATTAACCTCTACGGGCTGCAGGGGGACAGCCTGCAGGGGAATCTCTACTCTGGCATCTGGAGCACCTTCTCCCCTCGTCTTGGTGTCTGCAGAGTTGCTGCTCATGCATATTCTCACTACTCCATTCTAGCTCCTGTTGCACAACAGTTTTCTCCTGTTCTTAAATATGTTATAGCTGATGGGCTTGGCCTTGGCCAAGCAGCAGGTCCATCTTGGAAGCAGCTGGCATTAGCTCTACAGGACATAGGGGAAGCATCTAGAAGCTTCTCACAGAAGCCACCCCTGCCACCAAAGCCTTGCCACACCAACCCAACACAATTATTCCCTGCACCCACTGTGTGAATGGGCCAAACTCTGCAAGTTCTTATTTGGCCAGATGTCAGTAGGAAATTTGTGTCCGTGGACTGCAGAATTTTACTCACAAGAAACTCAAGGTTTCTTTAATTTACAAAAAAAGGTATCTGACTTTAAGGTGATTATGTTTCACTTTGCCTATGGAGGGCATTTCTACAGCCATAAACACTGTATGGTTCAAATCATCTCTCAGAATTCTGTTCTGCTTAAATTAATTTGACACAAATACTTTTGGAAGAGCTGAGAAGACCTAACTGAATACAGCTTTTTTTAAAGATCTCTCACACTCCATCTGCACACTTCCCCATCTCTTGATTCAAGACAGCAAACATTACACAGGAAATTCTTTGTTGACAACAAAGGTGCAAGTAGCTACTTCTTACTTCACACTTCTTGCGCCTCCCCCATCATCCCTTATAGGTAGATCTTTACATCAGGTATGAAATGTTAATTCAGTCTCCTTTCAGCTCTGCTAACCTCACTGTCTCATTTTTTGGGGAAAAAAATCAGCAACTACAGCTGCCACAGTTTTGTATGTTTGGTTTTAAACATCCAACTGGATTAATATTTCCTGGAACCTCTCTTAAGCGTCAGAACTTCTTAAATACTTGCGTAGTAAAAAGTGCTATCACTCATTACTACAAAAGCTTTTGTTATCTGCCAAAGAATTCAGAACTTTGTGCAAGCTGGGAAAAATTTATGCTAAGACGGGAAATGATTAATAAAATATCAGTGAGAATAATTAAAAATGTATTTCCAATATTCACAAAAAAGTGTTTGATCATTCTTATTTTGGGAGGGTTTTTTTGAGTCATAACCTTCTCTATCCAGATGACCATTAAGTAGTCTTTTCTTGGATGGGTAGAATCACAGACAAGAATTTCATAACAGATAAGTATATTATACTGAGTTTCCACTGATCATTGTTCTAAGTCAAGCAGATAAATAGGATGCCTTAGCATAATTTTCCTTAATTGAGCAACCACTAAGCTGTGTATTACTTTTACAACATGAAAGTATTTAGTCAAGAATTTAATCTATTAGGTATAATAGTTATCACAAGAAATCTCATCTCAATACTTGGTGTCATCACGTGCAATGTCAGAAAGTATCAGCCGCAGAACATAAAGAAGCAGTATTTATTATTGCTAACTCCAATAGCATGACTCCGGAGTCTGGGACTAAAATTTTGGAGTACATTCTAGGAAAAAATACTGAATTTAAACTAAAAGAAAATTCTCAGACCAAAACCACATTCCTAGTTGCTAGGTCATATCCTTATCAAGATGAGAACATCACTGAATTTTGGGTGACTGTTTCTTAGGAAAACCAGAACCTGCTCCAAGTTTGGAATTTACTAAACAAATCCAGTGATGGCAATGAACAGAATTAAACTTTAGTCCAGTCTCTTTCGTAACTATCAGTAGTAAACAACAACCTCAAAACCTTGACACAAGCCTTCAAAGGATGTCACTGCTTTGAGCTCAGCAGAGAAAAGACAAGGTATATAGCTTGGGAGGAAGTCTCCAGACATATTTTTAACAAGAGAAGTGCCAAGAAATTATGATCCCCGCAGGTCTGCTGGTGTTATCAGACCACTCAATGCTGTGTATTTGGTCACTTTTGTCTGTGTTTATTTTCCACCTCTTGAACAGTACCCATAGAAAAGAAGGAATCATACCATTCACCTCTGCTTACTTCAACTACCCCACTCCCATTGCCCAGAATAGTCACCTTTCCCTCTTTCCTATGGAATCTTATCTGCCCTTTTCTCCCCTGCTTCCTCTTTACTCCTATTCATTTTTACCCTTAAAGCATTTTTTTCCCTAGTTTAATTTTGCCTACAGAATATTTTGGAAAAATGTACATCAAGATTTGAGACCCAGTTCCTTTCACACCCCACCCCCCCCGAAAGGCTACTCTCCCATTATGCAGACCTGCTGAAATATCTTAATTCCCTCTCAGCCCATATTTGGCTGAGATTTGGATTTAGAAACCAGGATTTGGTTTCTACAGGAATCAAGTGTAGGCACAGGGGGAAGGACTGGTGGACATGTGGATCTGGCCCTAATATAAGGCTGGAAAACAGGACAGGTCTGCACTGCTGGATCAAAGAATTAAAAAGCTTTCTCCTAACTGTACATTTAGACACTATTTAGAAAACAATTATGAGGTTGAACATTCACAATGAAAACTCAATCTACAATACTGCCCATCAAGCTTACAACTGTCCACATACTTCTACGCAGAGAAAAACCATTATTGACAAAGGGACAAATAAAGTTAGAATGCCTTCTCAGTTATTCCATTTTCAACTGAGAACGTTTTCCAGTTAGGAAGTTTCCAAAACTGTCCACTAAAAATAAGATCAGAATCAAAGTGATCCAGTTTTCAACAACCCGTAATCATCCTGCCTCCTGGATTACATTCAAAAGACAAGAGTAGAAAAGACTCCGTGTCATTACATACATCATCTATTGCATTTGCACCTAGAAAAGTGAAGCAAAACAATGTATACGAGACAAGTCCGTTCTAAGAGAAAAGTTCACTGTTTGAGATCCCAGGTAAGTTCTGCTGTGCTCTTGCTTTCTCTCTACTGTTGTAATCACTAGTTGAGACAGATGAAAATGAGCAAGCATGAATTATAAGTTTCTGGAATATGGAAAGTACAAAAAAGAGCAATTTTTACTACCTTCTAGTGATGTACTTTGTCACACACTTTGTAAATAATCTTGCTTTACCTAAATTGCCACATTGCTTACAGAATTTATGATAGAAAAGAACTCAAAACAACGCATCACACATTATTTGATGCCTATTTCCAGTAATACTTAGAGATAATCATAACATTACCATGTGTGTCTCAAGATAATGAATTTTGGCTGGGACTAGGACATAATTTCAGTTAGATAGAGACACACAAAATGATGAAAATAAATCTTGTGAGCAGCTGACAGAAACTGCTGCCAACCTACCTCACGTGTACTCTGAAACAGATCTGTGATAAAATAGCAGCTACTACAGTAAACAAAAGGAGATATATCTACTACTTACTATAAAAAGAGGCATTCAAGCCTAAAAGTGTAAAGTAACAATGTACTTCTTAGAACTTCACTCCCAAGGAAAATTTGGCATTAGGAATAAAAAGGCATTCCTATATAGGGCTGGGTTTTAACACCAGACCTTGAAACACACATGACACTGTTTACACAAATTTAATGTTACCACACCAGTAAGACCTGGGCTCAAAGGATGACACACACATGGCAGGAGAATGTTTATAACATATGGAGGTAGTCAGCTATATAATGACTTCCCATGCCAAGCAGCAGTGATTTAAAAAAGTGATTTTTACCTTCCGTCTTGTATGGCAAACTCCTATTCACATTGGTGTTCTGGAAAATAGCACGGCGAATAAACTGTGGAAAATACCAAAATGTCTTTGCATCTGGACGTCCTGAAAATTAGTCTAGAACTTACACTAAAACTCTTAATTGAAATGAAGCAATTTTGGTTAATTCTATTTTGTGGCTAAATAAAAACAATGACAACCAAAGACAAACACAAGCAGTCTCCAACAGAGACACTACTGACTTCTTACTGTGAAAAATCTAGACTCTGTAATTAATTCTTGCAAGCATATGTATGTGTAAACACACAGACAGAACTCTGTGAAAAGCTAGAGGACAACAACATACTAAATCTGTCATCACAAACCATGCTAGTTCATTCCTAACCCATTCATGACTAACGGAAGAAAAACAAACAAACCATATCCTAGCTTGATTATACAACCAGCATTTCAGCCGGCGCTCTATAAGGTGGCTTCAAAGGTCAGGCACATAAACTGCATTTTCAAAGGAGAATCCTACAAAAGGATATTAGTTTTGAAAAGATCAATTCACCTTACAGATTGCTAGTTTTCTGTAAAATACGTAACTAGTATCTTGGATATGAACATACGATTTTAGCTCCATTTACATGATTACATTTGAATATTTCTCAAGAAGAAAAGCTCCATTTCAGAAACATTTGTTAGCTTTGTTTCACTCAGTGGTGACAGAATAAGAGTGTATTCACGTTAAAGCAGCTAAATGTTCTGGCTTCCCTTCGTCACAGACATACATGGAACACCTAAGCTGGAAGTACAGTCTGAGAATCACAAGCCTATGAAACCTACAAGGAAAAGTAAGGAGATGAGAAGCAGTCCTAACAGCAACATCTGTCACTCAAAACTGAAAAAATCTGTACCACAGCTGAGGAATACAGCTCAGTCCCATTTCACATTATGGCAGGTCTCCAGGGAATAAAACCCTGAAGGGATATTCTGGCTGAATTAAGAAGGGGACTCAAACAGATGATACTAGAAGCAATTTGAGATGAGGATGCCTTATGCAGTAATTTACTATAGCCTAATTCAAATTTTATTTTAAGTCTAAAGTTATGGACTTTATGACCCTGTATGAATCCTGGTGTCCACAATGCCTGCCTGCTGTGGTAATATTGAGACTGTACATGAAACAAGAATTTTGAGTCCTATTTCTAAGTCAATGGATAAATTCTCTCAGACCTCTCAAGTAGAATCTTATAGGGGGTTCATTTTGCCAGACTGGAGTCTAAATTTCATTGTTTTGTTGTTTACTGTTAAGCTTTGAAATAATTTTGCTACTCTTCTTGAGAAACAGATGTTAGCTAGGTTTCCCTGTCCCCTTTAGGCTTTCTTAACTTCCATAACGTCTAAGCATTGCAATACAAAAAAATATTTTCAAACTTTGTCACATCAATTTGCACTAAAGAAAAGAAAGCTCTTGTAACTACTTGTCACCAAGGACTCTGTCATCCTAGGAATTCTAAAGGAAAAAAAAAAATCCATAGAGAACCTGTGAAAGTAAAACAAATAGAATCAAAAATGTATTTGAAATTCCCTTATATGATACTATTTTAAAGATTGACAAGTCCTATATTTGGTACAACAGAATCTTCTCTAGAAAACCCACCCACAACTTTTCCCACTCTTCTCCTTTCTGGAGGTGCTGGTGAAGAATAGCTGCATCAGCACACAAAACTAGAAACCAGGGTATCAAATTCTGCACATCGATATATCAAATATAGCTGTGTAACACCTGCTACAAATTACAAAGTCTTCTGGGTTTTATTCCCTGTAATGAGGGGACTATAATGTCTTACTTGCAAAGAGTGATATGATTCACCACAATCAGATTCAAATTACAGAGTCAACAGCACCATGAAGAACATTGCCCTACTATTCCTTTTAATAATTCTGAGTAGAAAAAAATACATTGGGATCGCATCATTAAAGGTATTTATCACATGTAACTGCTAGCCCTGCAATGTGTGAGGGATGCATGTGGATATCAACACATCTGTAAAAGTTCAGTGGGTTGGGTCCTTCTTGTCAACATTTTTGAATGTGATTTTTATTGACTGCAATCTGCTCTGTTTGGAAGGTAAAAGCTAACTGATGCTGGAAAATAAGTTCCAGATGGAAATCTTTATTGTCACATCTGCCAGGATGATGATGAGAGATGGAACTTCTTCTGGGCAGAACTTTCTGGAGAGCACTGCAGGTATTATTTAGTGGTGCTCTGCCCCTGTCCCCTTCAGGAAGTTCCTGAAGGAGCCATTCCACCAACATCAGACAGATTCCAAACATTAAAATTCTGCCTCCTTCACCAAATCACCATTTCAGTCTGAATAAAACCCTTCTGTATCCTTGTTAAGTTGAAATGAATTTATTTTACCTGAAGGTGTGCAGAGCAAAAGGGAGGATATGTTGATTCAACATATTTGCTCCCCCATCATCTTTGACAAAAGTTCTACGTGTTTAGAGGGTACTAGGACACGAAAAGCTTTCTAATTTTGTATTCTCAGGTAGAAAAGTACTATTATTAGATTACTAGAATTAGACTATAATTGGAATTATCACAGTTGTAGCTGTCTATCATTAACCAGGACACTGTTTCTTTTGTGATTTCTTTAAAGGAAATTTTAGACCTTTTTCAGAGGGGTTCAGGGCAGGGCTTCTATATAGTCAGATCCATCTTGGCTCTTCTCTCTCTTAAATTCAGCCTCTTCCAACTGAAATTTAAGTGTTGAATGTAAGTAGGCAAAGGGAAGACCCTTTTCCGCTGACTGTTCATTGAT
Organism: Gallinago undulata; assembly: GCA_026546715.1. Taxonomy (NCBI): domain Eukaryota; kingdom Metazoa; phylum Chordata; class Aves; order Charadriiformes; family Scolopacidae; genus Gallinago; species Gallinago undulata. Next base: position 30,237,380 of record JAOTQQ010000041.1, on the reverse strand, counting down.
TATTTTTTTCTCAGTTTCTCAATGAGTTGTTCGGGGGGGGAGGAAGAAACACACTTTCTTAGAAAAGCCTAAGAGAATTGTAGAAATAAATTCTTATCAGTACTTTTATACTGTAACATAAAATTGGTAACTTGGTAAATTGCAACATTAGTAGTTATTCAAAACTAGCTTCATCAGAATTCTTCCCCTCCATAAAAGCACTTCAATCAAAGCATTTTCAGCACTTTCCCTCTAGCACCTTCCTTCCTTAGCTTAAAACGTTATTGTTCGTTTTGAGCACAGCCCATAACTTCCTCATTTTCAGGTCTGTAAACAGACAGAAACAAATGTCCTGAGAGCAGTGAATCCACTATTATTATGAACTTTACTGCCTGGCTCATTGCATCCTCCCTTGTTCATCCCATGATCACTCATTGCAAAAAGTTTTAACTGACATTTAAAATACACTTAATGGCTTTGTTAACAGACATGTTCCATCTGACAGGATTTAGCCTGACTGAGTTTGCCTACTGGCTGATGCACTTAAACCTCCTGTTCTGAGCACAGTTTGTGAGCCTACAAATGCCTTATTGTTTGGCTTCTTAAAGGTGATAATGAAACTGGCATCCAGTTCCCGCTCCTGAATGGCTTCCATGAGGCTTTGAAAAAGTTGTTTGCTACTCCTAGTATTATATAACCGTCTCAGTTTCAGCACGCATAAAGGCATGTTCTTGTCAAATACCTTATCTCCAGGATTGTATTAATAACTAAACATGAGTCATGCTGGGCATCAGACACGTTTGTGTTTATATGTGATACACAGTTAGGACTTCTAAAAACCAAAGTTAAATCTGTTAGCCAAATGCATTGTCAACGCATTACCTTATGATTTGGGTGGCCCTTCATTTAATGTGGAAGCGGCCCTGGTGCACTTCTGTCTATACTCAAGCTCACCTTACACTGGAAACTGAAGAGAGGATCACAAGCAGATTGTATTACCTGATAGAAATCTTGCCTTGTCCAGCTAAAGCTTTAAATTAAGATTTTACAACTACATTATCAGCGCTTAATAAACCAGGCTGCAAAGCACTGAGCATTCTAATCCCAGTTCAGTGAACTACCGAATCACTTGCTTAACCTTAAGGACATAAGTAGTCACACGGATTTCAGTGGAAAGCGGTCTGATGCCTACCTCGGTCAGTAGCAGCGGTCAGCACTTTGCAAATTCAGTCACCAAAGGAAGCTCAAGCACTGACCCAGAGATACAACGACCTTGAACGCATATCTCCCATAAGAATAACAAGTTAACTACAGCGCAAAACTCTTTTATGTGAGATGTGAGTAGTTTGAAAATAACAGGTAATATTTTTTAAAGGCAACTTAGTCAGAACTGGAACATTACATTAGGGAAAAAGAAAGGAGTCTCATTCCAGTAAACCAAAATAAGAGAAACAAACATTCTGACAAATAAAATATGGATGCATACTTCACTGCAAAGTATCAGAGAATCACAAATTTATGCCGTCCCTATCAACTTAACAGCCAGAAGCTGTGTGTGTGGTCCCAGTGCAGTGAACTGCAACTATTGCAATCTTCTGGACAATCCCATTGATATGCTATTGCTCTTTTTAGTTACACTTATGAGTTGGAAGTATTAAGAAATGCAAAGCAGTTCCTACGTACATATTCACCCACACACAAAAATCTTTGCCAGATATTTATACAGGTGATGAAATAAATTAAACCTTCAGCAACTTATTTTAATCCATTATGTTTGATATAATATCAGGAAAAAAAAAATATAGTCAAGAAATATCTGGAAACATGAACTGTTTGTCTATCATCAGGCCCTCCCAAAAGGACCCTATTCTTACACAGTGTTTTGTAATGCCTCCTTTTATTTTAATATGAAATTATTAAATGAATCACATGTGTAAAGTGGTGCCCTTTGGTGCTCAAAACAGAATTATAAATATTTAGAATCAACAGTGCATCTCAGAATATCCCGGACAGGCATCTACCTCATTTTCAAAGTGCCTGAAAATACTAGTTCATCCCTTCTTGGCTCAAAATGTACCTACATTACTGGAGTCTTATGTCACTGGCATTTCTGAATTATTCTGGCATGAGAAAGGGACATTACTCCCACCTGAGATTTCCAGAAAACCAGTGATTAGACCATATGGCACTTACATCCAATAGTTGAACTAAAGGCATGTTAAATTACAGGATTAGGCTTCTTGCAGATACAGAGTCATGGTGGTGACTGGCAGCACTTTGTTAACCAGCCGGATGAGAAAGTATTCACATAGGATGAGGAAGATTCAGGATCAAATCACCTGTGTTTAAATTCAGTGTCTCAACTCTGAATTCATGTTTGAATTTAGTCCCAAACTTGTGTATGGATCAAGGCCTCCTACCTTTCAGGCATCTTTTCAGGAATCACTCAGGCCAAGTCTCTTTCAGCCTCCTCTGCTAAATCTCTTCTAATCTGTAAAGTAAAATAATTGGACTTCAGTCAGGACAGGGAGCAGAACACAGGTCACTTCTCTTGCAGACGAATCTCTAACTGGGCTGAGGAGCCACTCCCTACACTCAATGAACATTTTAAGTATCAAAAAACATGAACACCTTAAATGAGACTAGGAAGTGGGGAGGATACGTGTCTGGCTGAAGCTGAGCACCTCGGGAAGGGGGAGGAAAGGTATTTGTTTATGTTTTCTTTTTAATACACGAAACACTGATCAGGATTTTCTTTTAACGAGCAATAAATTAAGTACAAATTCCTCAAGTCTGTTTTGCCCGTGGTGCCCACCTGAACAAAAAAACCCAATTCCTCCTCAATCCTAAATCCAGTCCCAACCTATTTCCATGAAGTACTCTCTCATGAAACATGATGGTACAAATTAACCATCATTAACACAGAAGCACTGACACACTCATTCCTGTCCATATTTGTGAATCAAGAAGCATTAGACTCAACATACCCCCATAACAGAGACGTATAAGATATGCAGGCTCACTGTGCTGTTCTGTTGTGGTGTGTCTACACCACTGGCAACAAGAGGATAAAAGCGATGTACTGCCAGAAACATCTGTAATTAGATTCTCTAATCCTGACTTTCTCAGCCAATATTCAACCTATATTGGGCCCTTTATTTCTTCTATAAAACAGGAGTCAGATATGTTTACTAGTTTGGTACTGATAATCAATGCCTAGTTTGTTTTATACTGCAGTCATTATCTTTTTTTAAAAATAACAACAACTTAGTATATCAAAATAAATAAATAAAAAAAAGTAATCCAGGCAAATACCTTTTTTACATTGACAGGAGAGTTTAAAGTCATTGAGGCTAAACAGTGCCTGAGGTTTTGGCTCCAGAAAGTGACTAATTCCCCTTATGCAAACACACATCTCTCTGTTCGTGCATCTATACCTCAAAATCTGCAAGCAGCACAGCTTACAAGTTCCTGTGAAATACAGCATAACGTTGCAAAAAGCAACTTATTATTCCATTGCTTGCAGTAATTTCAGCTGCAGATTTTAGAAACCCAGCAGTATTATAATAAACAAACCAGCTGAAATTTATAATACCAAAACCATACAAGTGTGATCTGAGCAGACAATAGGCAGGTATGTAGTTCATCTTAACACATATTATAAATGCTTGGCACCATAATGCAAACAGTCTGCAATGAAAAAACATCAGTATGAGCAGTCTTCCAAGCCTTGCTTGAGATTCCCTTCTTTGCCCCATGACCAGTCTTCCCTGCTTCTTGTGCTGAAATGCATACGGTTATTTATGTAGATCTGAGACAAGGAGGAAAACAAAACTCTACCCCCTGAGAATATTTTCAAGTGGTCTTTCAGAAGTTCAATGCAAACGCTGTACCAGCTCCCGTTCAATGACAATACTCATTATGGGCACCTGCAGCTAGACACATACTTTTGTATATCTTCAATGACTTCTAAGAAACAATTGTATCAAACTTTGTTGGTAGCTACACATTAGGTTTTAGAATTTGAGGTGCCATTTTAATGAAAGAAGAAAATTTTCTTTTATATAGAATTTCTGTTTTCATCTAGGGAGTGATTTTAGCAATCCACAGCTCTGAATGGCTTTGAGAGTTGTAATAATGCCAGAAATGTTTTTACATTTAAAGTTTAATTATGGACCTTCTTTCTATCTTTTTTTGCCAGACAAAACTTTTGGTAGTCAGGTGGAGTTCTGTACCTCTAAAGTCATCTCTGCAAAAGAACTCACAACCAATTAAAGATATACTGCCAAGCAGGATTGATACAGTATTTAAAACTTTTATATAATTGAAACGGTAAAGAAAATTTTAGCTATCTAAAACACAGTTTCTATAAATGGCAGTACATTTCAAAAAATAGTGCTAGCATCCTCAGTGCAGCCTATGCCCTTATGGAAATAATTAGTTGGCAATTCCAGGTCACTCAAAATAGGATTTTTGCTGGATATGTAGCAAACACTGCACTGCAGGCTCTGTTTCAGAAGTCAGTCTCAGGTTTTCTAATCACATCCATTTAACCACTGATTAAGCTGCCATTCTATCAAGACTCTTCTTTCCTTCTCTTCAAATTCACTTAAAGCCATTTAGAAAGTTATAAAACCAGTATAATTTTATTCCTTAACTTTTTTCGTCTCTGATTTTATGTGACTAATCCAGCTAGCCCTGCTTCCCATAGGCAAGCGTCGTGGCCCTGTCCAAAGTAAATTAGTCTATGATTCAATAATTGTGGCTTCCCTGGATGAAACGTTGGATCAGAGACAAGGTTCACTAAAATATTCTGCATCTGTTCACAATACATTTCTGTGCAATTTATCATCGTATCATAATGCACAGTAGACAATCAGTTTTGAAAGCTAAGCAGTCAGTACCTGTTGCTGTAAATGCGGGTGGCAAGCGTGTTGTAGATAGTGCTGGAGAGCAATTCACTGTTGATTTTGCTTATATGTAACACCTTTTATCACTAATTAAATCTCATTCTGTAGCAAGTATTTACTTTTTTCCATGGTAATTCCTGGAAATGCCATATTTACATATAATATATATATTACATATAATCTATAAATAAATCGGAACTAGAACTTTTGTAATAGTCTCACGTCTCTGCAACTGACTTTGTCCTAGCAGTTATCTGGGGGTAGAACTTCTCTGTAAAAAAATTATAAAATTCCTATCTTGTAACTTTCTGAGATCAGTTTTAATCCGACATCATAAGAATTAAAAATGCCTAACATACACACAGTTACAGTGAAATAAATATAGCAACTTTTAACCATATTTGGGTTTTATTGTGATTAATACATTGCTCTTGCCACTTCTTCAAAACTCCATCTAGAGAAATATAACCTATTACTTCTACAAGAGGCAAGTTACCATTGTCTGAACATGTAAAGTGAGGATGAAAAATTACATAATATTGCAGGAATAGTTTCACGTTGACAGTAGAGTAGATTCGGCTCAGAAACAAAACACTGACTTGACTACATAAAGATGCTTCATAAATAAAATGCTTCCCTAAGAAACACTGAAGGTTGCAACACCCGGAAAGTCCCAGAACTCCCAGGAAACGTATTGCTAACGTTACGCAGTGACTAAGCTTTCTAAAAATGGTCTCAAAAGAATGAAGGTCAAAAGGAACAGAAAGAAGACAGAAATACACTATGTGGTTTGCCTTTCCTCATCAATCAGTATAGCTATACAGATCCTTAGCAGATACATGCCCTGTCCCTTATATCTCACCATATCGGGATAAGTTATAGCTACATCATATTCTCACGGCCTTCCAAGATCCTGTCCAACTTGTAATCCTTGCACTGTGTGAGCTCTGGGGGAAATCTCCACTCTACTCACCAAACACACTCACTCTTCCCCCTCTTCTGAACTTCTCCTGGATCTTCTGCCAGGAAACCAATGCTTTTCCACGACCCAGCAGCCAGATTTAGAGGGAAACCAGTTCAAATCTAGCACTGTTTATAACGACAAATAATTATCTTTATACACTTGAAAACAACGATTTGTAGCCTCTTAACCTTCTCCCAAAATTCTAAATTGCATTTTTCCTCAGCAAGGCCAACTTAACAAAACATGACCTAGTCATATCGATGATATTATTAAGCCAAGAACATGACAAGAATTTTGAGAAAAAAAAAAATAGAACTGCGATGACATTTTCAAAATACTTAAATGTTTACTTTAATCTGGTTACTGACCAAATTTCCCAGGGAAGTCTAAGGCTAAAGTGATATGAATTGTACAAAGTCATCGGAAGTTTGCTCTCTTCCTAGTGATATTGACGATTGTCTGAAAATTCTCAGCATTTCATGATCCTTGCACTGAGAACTTTTCAAAGAAAGGACTGACAGCAATCGTGGGAGGAAGAGTAGGCCTGAGGTTAAAGCAGTGCAACGGGTCTGAGAAGAAAAAGGATCACTTTTGCAATTTAGCAGACATACAAGGATATAATTTTTATGGATCATCCATCTTTCCAATCTGTAGACTGAGGAAAATACTAGATGATCCACATCACTTCAGGTTTTGCCCCCTGTGATTATTTTGTATCACCGTTATGTCAAGTACAAAGTTTACAGTCTCAGTTGAAACCTCTAGGACTTAGAGAAATACACAGACACACATGCAACACACACAAGATACGAAAGATACTATTAACTGCTCAAGTAAAAATTAAATTATCATACTGTGTTAATCATTTAGTGACTGAAATTACAAAGAGAAACTTATTTATGTCCTTTTAGAATTGCCAAAGTTTGAATTAGTTCCTGAAATTAACATTCCCCAGTATTTCACACTTTAATTCTTCCAGAATTAGACAGATATTAACTATTTTGGCTGAAATTTTGGATGCTTGCTTCACGATGATTGAACTATCACCTTCTGAGAGATTCTGATATCTGCAAAACCTCATTCAAATAAGGCCAGTATAACCTCTGAAAAATATTCTCTCATGCTGAAGAGAGGATTGCAATAATACAACAGATCCTTTGCTGTGGATTCAGTTTGCACTGGACACATTCAGATCCCACAGAGCATTCACATTTTAGAGTGGACTGGCCTGTGCAGTAATTTAGCTATCTCAAGTTTTAATTAATTTACTCTATTTCCCACACTTGCAGTCAGTTACCGCTGGGGGGTGAGGAAAAGCAAACCAGACACAACTAAATTTTCCAAATATACTTCTCAAATTCTGTCAATCCTAAATCCCATGAGACTTCATATCTCTTCTTCCTCCCCAGTTTAAACCTATTTTCCTATTTTTAAACAATCTTCTGTAGGACGAGATGGAATGTGCCAAATTTGAAGAATGCCATGATATTTTTTTCAGCAAGATATTGTCAGTATGGGGGCTGAGATGGTGATAGAGTGTCAAAATTCAAATTTATAACAGAGTTGTGGTACAACTTCAGCTACTGAGCAATTACTGCCATTCCTTAGTAACCCACTGTCCTCCTCATGCAGTGCCGTTAACATTCTGGAATATTAATTAGTGGCTTTGAGGTCATCTCCAGCACCTCAACTATGTAAGGATTCCTCAAAATTTGGAAAGAAGAAACGTGAACCTTGTAAGATCCTAGGACCAGCTGCAGAAATAGATCTGTTTTGATGCAATGACAGCTGAAAAAAAGAAGGGGGGGGTATTCTATTATTTGCACTCAAAATGTCTAAATTGTTACAAAAGACTTCAGGAAAATGTATATTTATCTGTTGCAGGAAGGGAGTTAAAGTGGCATCCTCTCTTGTAAAGAGACCATAATGTTCTCCACAGTGTGATCTTCGGAACAAGTCTCAGATGAAATAGCCATAGAAAAGAACAAACTCACATACTCCACTCTGAGGATATACTCCTAAGAATATCCATCAGGCAAAACGAGAGCTGCAGCATGGAAAGGGAGGGATCAGAGGTCTCTAAATGATCCTTCATGCCAGCACTGGAAGAGCAACTCCTGTGGTTGCTTCAACCTTCTGAGCCTTATTTGGCTCATGCCCTTTCAAGGGTAGTGTACCTCAGATGCATTTTTCTTCCTAAAGGAAAGGCTTAATACACTTTCAAGAACTTCTCAAAGATGGCTCAAGAACCAGTTATTGATGGTGTATGGTCACTCTGTGAGCATGTGGCATCTTCAGACACCAGAAGCTGCTGCCTCCCACAAGTCAATGAGCTCCAAATACTATGTCTCCACTAGTTCCGCTATTCACCCAAAAATCCAAGTTCTACCTTTGGTACCTCTGTTCAAAGATTGCTTACCATTCTTTCCCAGGCTGGGATCAGGCATTTGACTTCCTCCTTTTATTTTTGATACATATAAAAGACCAGTATCTGATTTTTTTAAAGTTTTTATTATATTTTTTTAATGTGACTGAAAGATTATCTGCTAAATGAACCAGAACCATGGAAGTATAGAAAAAAGGTCTTATCTGCTGTTGTGTGGAAGTACTACTTGCCACCACAGTAACATCATTTTATTATGATAGGATGTGATAAACAAACCATTAAGAATGTTAGGGTAAAAAGATTAAGAACAAATTCTGCTTTTAGTCTCTCTGACTATGATTTTGAAACAATTTTGTTTAAGATATTTTATAAGCACTGTAAATATTATTATTAATATTTTACCCTGAGAAGTACCCATAAGTACCATAAGTACAATGGACAAATACCTCCCTATTGCCAGTTACTTTACTAAAAAAAAAAAAAAATACTCTTTTGAGGAAGACAGCCTGTCTGTAATTTTCTGATGGCCTATCACCATCTCCCAGTGTTTTCCAGTTGTATTCACAATGGCATACACGGATTCAGTAAGAATGGTTTACCACACCAGAGCCAACTCCATCTCGTCTTTTTTTCTTTTTTTGTGTTTTTTCATTTTTTAATCCTTTTGGCATCTTATCTACCACACTTACATCTATGCTCTATGATAAACTCTATGTTGCTAATGTTACTTTTGATCTTCCATTCAGCCTAGGGGGCCTAAGATGAAATCAAAATTGAGATATGTAACACAGAGTTACAGGAAAAGCATGTGGAATGGAATTATATAGGTACTATTTATCCTTTTTTGAACCATATATGTAACAAAAATAAGACTTATTTTCTCTTCCCAAACTTTAATTACAAATAGTTTAACAGCTCATTCTTTATAATCAGGAAGAATAAATTCTACCAGGACACTAAATCCACATGCTCACTTTAAGTCTGAAGTAACATTTTCAGATCAACAATAAACTGGTTTATGATGTAAAATATATATATATATACACACGCATGATAAAGATGATTTCAGCACTTTCTGGAAATGAACTTTATTCTACCTGCAATTGTTTGAACAACTGCCCAGAAGACAGCCAAAATATCCATGGGTATTAAAAAAATATATTAGATACTCTTCTGACAGGCTTAATCACTTCGATTTCATGACAATTATGTAAAGCAATCTGGTTTGCTATAGCACTATAAAGCTAAGTTCTCTTTTTGCAGAAATTGAGAGCGCAGAATGAATATTACAAGAGTATAGTATGCAGGTAAAATGCTGCACAATTAAAAAAAATATTAATCTAGCTTTAAAAAAAACAAACCTGCAATCAGGGACAAATTATTAATTGTAGTAGCCTCTGGCACCTGTATAACAAGAAATAGCTGTAACACTGTACACTGATTTTAAGTATAAAAAGCAAGTACCATTTCTCAGCAGGAAGCTACAAAGGAGAGATTTGTTACTAATTCAACCTATAAAAAAAAAAAACACAGCTGGAATCATCTCCAGGTGAGAGGATAAGTTTGCATAAGTTTGGCTGGAAATGAAAGGAATAACAGTTTTGAGCTCTTCTACCTACTACTGAACACTTGTATAGCAGTGATAAAACTGTACTGGGGGTACCTCACTGCAAACCACTCTTGATTCAGTAAAACGTGTACAGACATATTTTATTTTTGGCATGGACTTAAATCACAGTGTTTCAGTGAAAGCGCTTGCATACACCCTTATCAGACTGAATGACAGTACTCTGCTGAAGACAGACCCTGGTCCCTATTAAAATTGAATTTTAAATGAAATGAAGAACATATACTGCTGCTACAAACGAAGTTTAGAACCCTTCTTATCTCCTATATATTCTGTTTAAAAAAATCTGTTTAAAAAGAAAGGTTTCATTGATGAGCTACCAGCCTACACCAAGAGCTTGGAAGGAACTGCTTTCTTAACCACTCATTTGACTCAAATTTTGGCAGGAGGATGGAGCATCATATTTCTCAAACACACTTTTCCTGCACCCCCCAAAGTATTTGAAATAAAAAAAATCTCCGATAAAAATGAAACACAGGTTACAAAGCAACAGGATGACTGAAAAATTTCAGATTACGCCTAGGTGCTAAGCGTAAAAGCAAGGCATACAGCTTTCTAGAATGAAGAATTGTTCAAGAGGCAAGAACAAACATTTATCTACTTACAGAATTAGAACATATGCAAGAAGACTGAAAAGAGTTGAAGAGTAGGATTCTCTCTACAACGTTCTGCATCATCAACAGAGTTATTTACCATGGAACAGGTCCACAAAGGGGGTTTAGCATCATTGTCACAACTTACCTTCCCACCACCTCAGAGAACTCATAGCTGCGAACAAGGCAGTTCAGTTCCCACTCCAAGGTGTTGCAGAGTTAAGCAACTAAAAAGGAGTTTCACAAAAGCAGCACATCATTTAAACTAACAAGGAAATGCTTCCTTAAGCTACAATCCTTCCAATCCTTTTCCAGGATAGAGGCTTTTTTTTTTAATTTTTCCTAAAAGGAGAATAGGATTCACAGTTTTTCAAGACTTTTCTTGGAATTCCAAGGTTTTTTTCTTGGAATTAAAACGTACGTTAACGGTTTCTGGCAAACCACAGCTAGGAGAGGCAGCAGAGTAGCATTTTTAAAATGTCTACACTTCGGGTACCTAAATATGGCTTTCCTACAGAACACGATACATAAATTGCAAAGTTTCAGTCACAGTCCTCAATGAATTAGTCTGGTTTTTGAGAAAAAAACTGTAAACAGAGCACACTCAAAACAACAGGGCAGTGGGTAAAGATGGATCCAATTATACCATTTTTACAGCCACTTTTTAAAGCAGAACCATACCATTTGAAAAACAAAACAAAAAACAGTGTGACAAGTCACTAATCTGAATGTTTGGAAGGGAAGGTCACTATACATTAATCAGTCTTCAGGAAGTGCACACTTCAGAAAAGGTTCCTTTTAACATTCTTCTAATCAGTTAATTACTGCCAATTACTTTTCACAGCAGGCTGATTCTGGATCAGGAACAAGAATGTAGCTCTCAGTTACAATCAGAGATTCTTCTTCGTCAGTACATCAGACCTAATTTTAAAAATATGTAACCTTCAGGTACCTCATTAAAAGACTCTTAGTAGTAGCCCTCTCAAATTAAGACCTTAAAGCTTGTGGCTAGACAGGATGTGAAATTACTCTGAGAAATAGTCAAAGATTCTCAATCCTTCTGCATAGCCTGAACAAGTTATACTGTGTGTGATGATTATCCTACCAGGAGTCTGGATATTTGCACAAATAACAAAAATTAAAAAAAAAAAATCACTAAAAAAGCTAAAATCTGAATTGTGTTATCTTTAAGGTGAGACACTGTGCATAACTAGCTTGATTGGCTGGAGCAATTATGTCCCACCACTCAACTACAAGTTTTCTGTAGCACTTCCTGCTACTGCAGTCAATGGAATTTGGCAAAGATCAAAATCAGGTCATCTTCAGCTATGCCAAGCCTGGCCAGCTTAAGCAAGGGGTGATGAATTAATGAATGAAACTCAAAGAAATCACATACGTCTCTCCCTAATCAGAAAAACAAACAAAATTTTCACTATCCTAATTTCTTCACAGACTGAGAGTACAATGATTCAGTAGATGACACATAAGGTAGAATGAAACTTTGCATGTCAGCACACCAGGCAGAAAGGAGACTGCGGGGACAGATGGACAGGGATGCTTTGACAGCACTTTCCCCCTAGTGCTTCATACTTATCCCTGCTAATGGTCAGCATATACAACCAGTACCTTCCTGAGGAGCTGTATTTGGCCAGCACTCTGCAACAGATGCTTGAAAATATACCTATGTCACAATATGACAAAATACCATCTTGAAGAAAGAGAATGGACTTCATTCTCCAGGTTCTTTTATCTTTGATACCTCCCCCAAACTCACAACTGCATTTAAGATAGTAACACTTGGCATAGATAAAAAATAAGTCACAGTTGATGAGCTGGCAAGAGATGTACAAGAGGACCCAGCTGTAATCCTACAAAAACCATTCTGACTAGATCTTTCAACTGTAGAGGTCAATCCTTATGAATGTGTTCATCCCTCCACCTCCTGCAAGTTATTGTGTCCTCCTTCTAACCTGGAAGTAGAATGAATAACGTTTAGTCTAAACAGATTTTTGCCAGACTACACAAAAATATGAGCAGGCCTTGCTGGAAATTCTTTTGAGCACTTCATTATCCCCGTCACCCAAAATTTAAGGCTTTGTAACTAGAAGTTATTTATGGCAGGTACAGTCACTATCAGGAGATTTCCACATTGCACAATGAAAGGGATAGAATCCAATCCTGGAGCACGCGTGATCCTACGCTGCTGTTTTAAGGCATCGTATTTGAAGTAGAAAAGAAAATTGTGCTGTGACCCTTTGGCATGGAGATCAGACATCCCGGAATCCCTGTCTCTTCCCATCTCTTTAAGCAGCCGTTCCTACAGACTCTCCTATGGTCACTTGTTTCATAGAGCAGGAAATGCGGATTGAGAATAAATAGCTCTTTTCTAAGGGAAACACTGAAATGATAAATAGCTGGTAGTTTACAATGAGGACAAAAAGAGTAGATGTGAGAATTTTATACCAGGTACACTTCTACACAAGATTAATAAGCATACCACGATATTAAATTACTCCAATGTACAACTTATGTATCCAGCAACATTGTGGTTTGCAACATCATGTAAGGCTCTATATAGAGAAATTACAGAGCTGATTTCAGTGAAAGATATGAGAGAAATACAGAACAATATTGTTATTTGTTTTAAAAAAACAGCATGTTTTTTCATGGGCTCCCTAAAATGCATACGGAAGTTTTACTGGTTTCTGATAGAAATCCAAGAGGAAGGAACAACCTTAGAGATGAAATACTGCAAAATTGATGGTCTTCCCAGATATCTTTACTGTTGATTACATATCTGATTGATCAAATAAACACAAAAAAATAAAAAGATCAGAGAATGAAAGTGATGGTAAATAGTTATTCATATCCAGATTTCCCCACTTAGCTGCTTACACAGAACTGAAAATAATGGCAATATCTCAGACACCAGGCTGGCTTGGAAAGGGTTTAAGAAGTGACTAGGTATTTAACTTACTCTCTAATTTTTTGGCTTGTAGTAATATCCAAATAGATGCAATCTACAGAAGCTGCAAATTTCAGCATCAGAAAGTATTAGCAGTGAAAGCTTTTGTCAATGACCTAATGATGTTCTCTTTCCCCTCCCTTTTCCTGATAATTAAGTTGAAAAGAAATCACGTTACATCTGAACACGATGTAGATTGTTTCAGTTACAAACTGCCTTTGAAGTGATAAAAAAGTCTAAACAATTTGTGCTCATTTCAACAAGGCAATTGATGCTCCTTTTACCCAACCAGCTCAACATTTCCTTGAAGTATTCCAACAATAAGACATGTTTTGCACTTCTGTGGGCAAATTTAAAAGAATCTCAGGTTTCATTGCATCCACACTACACACCATTTTATGCCTGTTTTCAGGCACCTGAGTGCCTCCATCACACAAAACGTGACACGGTAAGAACCAAGAGTGACTGAAATAAACTGTGGGGTTGGGACTAATTTGTGCTGGTGAATTTGTTTGTTTCATGAGCTGAGGTCTAATGAAGCAGTATATTAGAAATGAGTCACTACAGAAGTGAACAGTTCAGCTTCTATGTGTGATTCATTCCAAAAGAAGCTGAATGCCTGTATATGCCAAGGCCTCCTTCGAGAAAATAATGTATTTTGTGATTTATGTTGTTTCTCTATGTAAGTACTGGGCAACAATTTAACCTCAAGTAGATCAGTTTTCCAGACTTTAATTTATTAATAAAGCATTAATAGGCAAAAGTATGCTATTCAGAAAGCTGTCTGCCGCAGCACTTAACTTAAAACAGGAATGTAAGATTATCAAATACTCACATGATTTGAGCAATTCTGCTTCTTTTAAAGTGTATGCGAGTTACGGCTGTTGGAAGCATCTGTTTACTCAGATACAGTGTTTGGTAACCTTAGCAATAGTTTATTTATTTAATGCCCCACAGGTCAACCCATCAAGTTTGTCAAACCGAGGGCAGATTCTTAAACAGTAGTAAAGTCCGATAAAGAAAAATTGATCTATATTGTTGGGTCTTGAATGGTGCTATGTATGTTCAATAATAAAGAACTTCAGTTTCTAACATGCTGTTTATCTGGGAGATTTCAGCAGCACTTGACAAAAACACAAAACAAAACAAAAACAAAACACCCTTGGAAACAAAATTAGTCTGGTTGCTTAACTGATTGATCTAGGAAATTCTTGCCAAACATTCATGTCTTACTGTCTGTTCCAAATTTTAAGACTGTTTAATCATTTTTAAATTAGTCTATAAAGTGACAAAGCACAGCATTATGTTGGATACCTCATCAACAGAAGCGTGTTTTGGGAACCACTACATTTAAAACTATTGCAGGGCTCTTTGCCCTTGACCTGCATCATTCCGAAAGCCAAGAGTGCACACATGACTGAGAGGCCGGGCAGTAAAACAAACACCGAGTTACATCTTGAGGAAGGCTGTCACAACATATGATTGATCAAAGCAGGACACATGAAACTTCATTCTCTTTTGAGACACCTCCTAAAGCGCTTGCACACTGGTAATTCCTGGAGTTCTGGTATCTTAAATCCACACGCTGTGGGAAATAAAAATAACAGTTTATTGATTTGGTCTCCTTTCCTGATCAGGGAATTGCCTCCCCTTCCCTGCAGTTATCCGAATTCTGCTTTCTTTTAGGGCTTTGAAGCTTTCCTCTCATTATAATAACAGATTCAGAACCTCCTATGGTTTGAAAATTAGCAGTGCAAATGAAGCATTTCCATTTTATTTAAAACAAACTCTGACATCAGTTAGTGACAGCTTGCTGAAAGGCTGTCATCCGCAGGGGTGCCCCAGAGCAGCACATCCGATGGCAGCAGGGCTGTTATTCTGCCACCAGCTCCAGGGTCTGGCAAGCACAGGCTAGTGCAGGGAGGGGAGAGAGCAGGGACAGGGGTGTTGGTAGATGGGATGAGCGTGAGGTGCTCCGGCCTCTCCTGCCCATCTCTCCCCGTAGCTTATGTGATCGCCTCAGAAGTCCCGAATGGAGGAAAGGAATGGAACGGGTACTGGCTGCATAGCTGCCTTAGCACGCAGACAGAAGAACAAGCTGCAGTGGATGTTTCCACCATGGCAGAAAAAGCCAGGTCACTAACACTGTCACTCTCCTCACAGCCCTGTAGTGCCTGCACAAGCTCTAGAAGGGCACTTCTCAGCATTCCTTGCAGGCTCCAGCCAGTGGAAAATGCTATACAGGGGACCAACTATGGAGGTAAGACTTGTGCAGATGCAGGGCTTCCAGCTCCAGCTTCTCCTACTGAAGTAGTTCCTCCCGCCCACCATGTTCTGGCAGCCATGAGAGACAGGAGGCATTTATTTCGCACCCCTTCCCCACAAGGCCAGTGAAGTGGAACCATGCTGCCAGAGGGCTCATGGAAAGGCAGAGCCAGAAAACTGAAAGCCAACTCATTTAGCAAAGTTTCTTTTATAAGACCCTTTTATTGTGACTTACAGTAACATTATCTGAGAAGAATCCATACAAATTTGGCCAAAATAAAAA
This sequence comes from Gallinago undulata, assembly GCA_026546715.1. Taxonomy (NCBI): domain Eukaryota; kingdom Metazoa; phylum Chordata; class Aves; order Charadriiformes; family Scolopacidae; genus Gallinago; species Gallinago undulata. The sequence continues at coordinate 30,221,408 of JAOTQQ010000041.1, read as the reverse complement.
TCCCTATTCCACATTTCCCGAGTGGGAATCCATAGCTCAGCAGATACCCTCCCACGTACAGTGATCTCCTCTCAGTGCTCCAGACATCTTCGCTGCTTGTGGGACCTGACATTGCAAAGGTGGATAGTTGCTGAATGCCAGCTGAATGCAAACTGGCATGAAAGGTCAACATTAAAACTGGGTGCGAAACCCAGGGCAAGAATTTGAAAGTGAGATTAAACTGAGTAGGGTGGTTTGGCCAGAACAAATCAGATAGTAGTTACCAGGCAAGGGCTGGGGCCAGAAGAGAGACTTCGGTTTCATGAGAGGTCTAAGACAAGACAACAGTGAGAATAAAATGAACAAATGAGAGCAGAGACTGTGACTGAACAAGGAGTCAGATTAGTGGAGAGATAGGCCTGTAAGAAAGACAGCCAGAAGTTGATGAGCAGTAGAGTTCATGCTAGCAAAAACTGGGTGGAAAAGCAAGTATCTTCCCAAAGATGCTACTGTACAAGATGCAGACAGGAACCCTGGCCTCTGAATACCACTGCTCCTCTGACTTCTGAACATACCTATCACGAAAAGGCCTGTAAACAGTGTAGATATCAGGATGATGGCATGTGACATTTCTTTATTTCTACTCTGCTTTACAAAGAAGCTACTTTCACCCTTCCCTGTTAGATGAGGACTATGTCCACCTGTAGGAAAATCTAACGCGCATGCCACTTTCTCAAACACAGTGCCCAGAATGTGAGGAAACTTCTGATCTTAATGCTTCTCCGTGTAAATTTCCTTTCTCTAATAATAGCCCTCTCCCCTCTTACAGAGATATTGTGAGAAACAATGAGGCATTCCAGGACTGCAGTTGTGGACATCAGAAGATATCCACTATGAAAACAGCCAAAGAAAGAGCAAAACCAAAAATAATCTTGTTAAATGATGGCCACTTAAGTTTTACTATGCATGAGACAGAAAGCTTCTGGAGAAAACAGTCTGTTTTCATATAATTAAGAATAATGTCCCTATGCCCACGCCTAAGGAGAATGAAGCTTAATTCTGGCATTCCTTAACTTTTATGAGTATCATACTGCTCCTTTAACATCAGATATCCTGCATCTGGGTATGTGTCTAGACTTAGATGAGTGACTGCAGGAGTCCATAATGAATACAACGCTGAAACGTTAATCTTTCAAGGCCTTGTGAAGAGCAACTTATAATACCTTATAATACCTTTACATTTTCCAGAAAAAAAACAAACAAACAAACTTACAAAAAGACGAAATGCTTGAAAGTGTCGAGAAAATATACAATGCTTAATAGGTTATGCTTCTAAGCAGATACTAACAAACTTGTTTATAATACTTGTAGGAACCAAGTGACCTCTATTTACTAGAAAATAAGTAACCTTCAACCACAGACACTTATTCTGGACATTCAAACAATCTGTGGTTTTAGCACATCATAACGATCTGCAGAGAGTTAGGAAAATGTAATCTTGAAGACAAGGATTTATTTCCCAAAGAAAAACACTAACTATTACTGAATAATAAAAATATCTATAAGCCAGTAGTTATTTTTAGCTGAAAACAATTCATTCTAAGGAAGTGCAACCAGATGTACGTCAAGAATGATAAATGGAATGGGTTTTTATGTGCACCGTAAATGTGAAGCAAGGATTGTAGCCTGATGTGATAACAAGGGAAGAACAAATGACTTTGTTTCGAGGTACCAGTAAATCCAGTACAGTTTCCTGTACATTAAACTGCAAAATATTCTAAGGTCATCAACCTTGAAAAGACAAAGTATTTCAGCATTTTCAGTAGTTGAAAAAATAACATCTATTAAAGAAATTCTTGCACCCGGTATAAACATCACTCCTACAAAGCCATGTTTTAGATTAAGAATGTCCTATGGAAGCCATTCAGCCAGAACAGTATATTTACTGTTCTAGATATATCTATATCAGCATTTTTTAATTCATAGTGCATTTGTTTAAACACTTCAGCTCTAAATGTCATATTCAAACAGAAAGCTTGTGACTACATTGGAGTTAAATACAGATTCCATAATTCTTTTAACAAAAGTGTGGTATAAACGTTCATTATAGGGATAGTCCTATGGGGACCATTACCATACAAAGATGAAGAAGTTGAGGCACACCCTACAAGTCACCCAGGGAGGGAGGGATGGAGGCAACTCCACTTTCTGCACTCTTATTTCTAAACAGCCCCATTGAAAAGAAAGAGAATACATTGAGCCCTTAATCTTTGTATAACAGTTACTGTAAGGGCCTGGTTACAGGCTGGGTTGTCCCAAAGCAGCCGCTCCAGCTGTGCCCCAGCTTGGCAGCATGTAGCTCAGTGATGTAGACCTCACCCTTAGGCTGATGTGCTGCCCCAGTCTCAACCCATCTCTCTCCACAGGGAAGTGCCTGATTCCCCGGGGCTGGCCTACTCCTGGCTGGGACAGTGGGACAGCTCTGGCCACCAGGATCCCCACCAGGGATGCCCTGTGGCTCTTAACTCCCCCACTCATAGGGAGCAGCACCCTGACTGCTGCCATCTAACTACTAGTTCTTTCTACTTTGTTTTTTTGGGGTGCATTGTGAAGGATAGATTCTTCCCTTACCAAATTAATGCAAAATTCCAAGTAAAGTAGATATTTTATTTTTTTCAGTGAAAGTCAATTTTGATTAAAAAGAGATATCTTTTTTAAATGCTTTGGAGAAGTTGCCATTTCAGACCTCATCCTCCCTTTCTCCATTATGGCCCTGTTTGTTCTGCTTCAGTGATATAAGTGGCATAAGAATCTCTTTCCCCTGTATGAACACCAACTCATCATGGGAAAATTACAATCATGGGAGATGCAGTTTCACAGGCAATTCTTAGACCGATCCCTTAGATCTTATCTTGTATACACATGGCATCTCTAGATAAATAATGCCCAATTGGTGATCACTTAATCTGAATTCTGGGATGGCTTTTCAACTATTTAAAGACCTTAAAACCCTTTTCTTCTAGTCTTGAAATAATTCAGATGTAGTATAGAAATCCAGAGCAGAAATAGCTGCTCTGGTTAGCCAGAGTGAAGATGCACCACATTTTCAAGCACAGTGAAAGCTCTAAGAGACAGAAACAAAAATTTTAGAAAGTAGAAAACTAACCAAAGAAAGCAAGAAGTTGGCCTACAGCAACCTAAGAGCACCGAAGGATTACTGCAGCTGTTTCTCCTTCCCACGTATATAAGTTTTAGCTAACAAACAAGTACCCTGGAAAACAGTTTTAAAAGCACAGAAGTTGCAGAAGAGCAGTTAGTGGTGAACTAATGACTAGACAGAAGTCCATTTGCAGGAACAGCTGAATTTTCAGGTTCCTCTAAGTCAGAAATTTGGGTAAGACCTATTGGAGGCCTTTCAGAACTTAAACCTGGGCTACCTGAAATACCTGTGGCTATGTGCTTTTTTCTTAAATCACAGGACTCACCACCTTTTGGTTCACCCCAAGAGGATTCCTTCAGGCTTCAATGACTAAAATATTTGGACTATTACAATTAAAGGTAAAGCAGAGCCTTTATCACAAACTTTAGCTGTTTTTCAAGTGTTAGGTGACTGTATTTGCATGCTGAAAGGTTCAGAGCAAAAATATGTTAAAGTCATACTTACTAATGTTAAAGCCAATGTACCTACTTACTGATAATAAGGGTGATGATAATACCTGCTTCTGTATCTCAGCCTCAAAAAAATAAAGATGAAGAGTGGAAATTGCTGATGGCTTCTGTGGCGAGATGGTGTTTGCATTTCTAGAAATTCTAACGTCACCTTTAAGAAGTACAACTCTTCAACCAAGTCTTTCCCTCAAAAGTGCACCAAAATAGACCATGCATTTTAAGAAATGTAAAGGGACCATCATATGCTTTACAAAATAATGAAGTAAGAGCCCATGAATTAATCTGACAGATCAGATGTAAGAAAAAGGAAAACGATTTCTGTAGATTTTTTTTTAAATGCAAAACAATTTGGGGTGGGGTTATTTCAATAAAATGGGGTGGTTAGAAATAGTCTTTTTGTCTGTCTTATTCCCCAAAATTAGAAAGAAATTAATTCAAACAAGCTTGGCTTGCATTTCTGATTACTTACAATATATATATAAACTTTCCAGATACAGGCAGTGAGGTATATGCAAAGTTCTGGGAATACAACCTCTTGGTAGATAATGATGGATGATGCATCAACTTCTTTTAGTACTATTAAATTGACTTTGTAAATCTTCAGCACCTTAGCCAATATTATTGCACACAATCTTGGAGAACATGTTTTTTCAGTAGAATTATCACAGCGTTATAATTTTTCATCTATAATTATTCTCCATTAGTACTCCATACAAACGTAGCCTCCTTCCATTTACCGTTTCCTTCTATTAGAATGCACCAATGACAGCAGTAGTGTTGCCCTTTACATTCTTCTCCTCTGCATTTTTTCTTGCTGAGATTACTTTCTTTCATTTATTTTCTTTGTCTGTGCACAGCAACTACATGGTATCAAACATTTCCTTAGCTTTCCAGAGCATCTCCCTCCTACAGAACCAAAGTTCTGTTTACAGATGGATTTATTTCTAGAGATAGCAATAAGCAATTGCTGACACCTGGTACCATCAATGAAGGAAATTTGGCCCTCTTACTTACTAATGGATGAAGTGCAAGATGAATAAGACTTCATCAGTTTCGTGCTACTGACTTATTAAATATACTTTTCTTTCATTCCTTGAATTCTGCTTAATTTGTGATACTCCAATATTCTCCTTCAATTACTTGTTATCTACTTATTTTTCTGCTACATTTAAACTGTAGTCAAATTTTTACTTTTTTATTTCATTTTAATAATAGTTCTGCCGCAAACTGATTTCCGCTACCATTTCACATTACAATCTCCATCTATGTCTTCATTACATGTTTGGTCTTAATTTCTCAGCAATCTCTTTGCTTTTTATTCCTTTCTTTTACTAAGTTAAAAAACAAATCTTAAAAATGCTCTCATTCTAAGACATACTTAAGATGTGCTTTGTAGAGTATATAAAAACACAGGAGCAAACTTTACAAAAGAGGTCTATCTCTTCAGTCTGTTCTAATTGTACATCCTTTCCACTTCAGATCAAATCTAGATAAATTGCACTTCCAAGAGTTCTTTCACATTCTGCATGTCATATCTCACTTTCCAAAGAACCATAAAGCAGTAAAGTCTCTGACAACAGGTTCCACCTACAAAACATGAATCTGCTTCTGAAGGCAGCTGTAGAGGATTTGCAGCAGCCTAAGTGTATTTGCTTAGTTTGTAAACTTGCTGTCCTGAGTAGTGACATGTCATCAGTCATTCAAGCAAAAATACAGTTGTTTGTGGTCATATAAAAGAAAAACTTTCACTTCTTTTACAAACAGATTGTCAAACCTGCTTTGGGGAGAAGCTAGTTTAAATTACTTTTTTATGTTTCTACCCCATAAGTGAAATACTGCCTTCACTATGATTCAAAAGATTCAGGAGGCTTGATCGAAGCTGATCTTTAGCAAAAATGAAGGAAACGTGCCTAGAAACCTCAAGGGCCAAGAAACACTAGCATTGCCTTTCTTGTATGTAAGAACTAAGTATGTCTCCAGTCCATAGCCCACTCAGATTTTGAACAGTGAGTGGCATTGGTCCACTAACATGTGGCTTAATTATGAAGAGATGCAAAATACCATTGGTGACTTCAGAGAGGAAGACAGCTACAAAAGTTGGGTAAATCAAATTAAAAAGAAGTAAGACCCAAGTCTTAGCAAGTCTACATGGATGGCCTATGGCCTAAAGTCTCAGCCATGATTTCTGCAAAGCAGGAAAGGGATACTCCCCAAGCCACACTTGTGTTTCCTCAGTTCTGAACCCACTGCCTGAGTGCCACTTTGCTTCACAACAGTGTCTGTACTGAATCATTTGCTTTTTTCTTACTGCTTGCCACACACATGCTTGTTTCAGTCTATCACCTACTGAGAAAAACTAGATAGTCAGAGGCAAAATAATGATACATTCTGGTTTTCCACAACAGTATCATGCTTTTTTGGGTGGAGCAGCTGTATAAAGATGGGACTGGCAGGGGAGTTGATGCAGCTAAGTTTTTTGCAAACAAGAGTTGAGCATCCCCTAAGCCCTAGATAGGCAGAGATTAATGTTCTGCAACCTTCATCCATCTACTCTGATGTAGCAGATGCTGGATAGAAGACCAGAGCAATCTGAAAAAAGTTTTTTTCATTTTCCAAGAGTCAACATAAAACTCCCAAGATATCATTAAAAAAAAAAAAAGCAGCCATAAATCCTTACCAAAACTCAGATTCAAGCTTTTAATTGTATCAAAAAGATTAAAACTCAGCTACTTCTAATTTGCACGTGACTGCTTTTCTCATGACATATCGAGCAACAAAGCAACAACCTTCTAAGCAATCCTCTCTTTATGCAAAACACCATTCCATTTATCTAATTGAAGAAGCTGAGTATTTTACCAGAGAGCAAATTGCCTCAATCTTTTACCCTTATCAACAGCCTTCTGGTTTGAAAGCCCAAGAACTTTTCTGAACCAGTAGAGGACTTGCTTGGAGCTGTAAGTGAAAAAATAAATGACACTTGTCCAGTGCTGCCCCAATGTAATTGTGGTTGGATTTTTACTTTCGCAATCTGGTTGCACTTAGTATTTTTCTTCCTATTTCCAAATTTAGGTTTATGGGATTAATCTATTTCCAATAAGATCATTCATTGAAGCCCCACCAAGAATCCTGGAGGCTGGAACTTTCAGTGTTGTTTAAACTGGAGACATCTTGTGTATTATTCACTTCAAAAACCACAGCTTTTCATCATGTGCAAGAAGTTGGAAAAACATGTTGAAAAAGCTTTCTGCAAATCAAGTTTACTGACAATTCAAAATCTCTGTTAGCCAAAAAGGGTTTTTTGACTCTTTTCTAGATATAGAAATTTAACATGAGGCTGCTGTCTATGGCAATGCACATTTTAAACGCACATTTTTAAAGTTCTACAGCCTGTGGAGACAGCTACATATTGCTGCTCATTAACCAGATCCACAGGTAGTACCTACTGCTAGTACTGGGTATAGGGAAAATTAAAAAGCCACGTCACAAACTGCACTTAGCACACAGCTTCGACAACTTTGTCTGACTTCTGCCAACAAATCCATTTTCTCTCTGACTACTTCTGACATTCCACTCCTCTGAGCAATTCTAAACAACCATTGTTTTCCAAACATCAGCATGCCACAAAAATGCTTTCTACTTTCTCCCTAAATACAAAATTTCTCTCAGAAAATAACCGTGGCCTGATGTTGACACTGAGCAGTATTTAGTCTTGCAGATTGAGAGAGATACGATGCCATTTTGCGATAGCAAAAACAGGAGGTTTAGATTAGGGGGGGGGGGGGAATCATATCACTGGATGTCAAAGAAATTATAAAGTGTCTTTAATAGAGGAGCTTTTTTGTGGGTTTTTATTTTAGTTAACTCATTTATCAATCAGGTTTTTGTTTTGCTTCTATGGGTCCTTAGGCTTGGGCATCCATTTCCAGAATACCAGTAGTTTAAGAAGAAGCTTTTGGATTTGTTTTTTTTAAAAGACTGAAGGCTTCAGTGCCTTGTCAAAAATCAGACTGAAGAATTTTCCAAGAGTCCTTGATTTTACTTATGTTCTCCCTAATTAAGTATAGGGAAGGCATGCCTATTCTGACTCGAATTTTTGTTGCTCTGAAATGAATTATTACTTTCAGCACAGCACAGTTTTTCTTTGATACTCCTCGTTTTGCAAAAAATATACTTTGAATTTTTTTAATTTGCTCTGTGTAGTATTAATAGTCTGCATAACCTCCAAAAGCCTTTCTTCCTATCCATACTCAGAGTCCTTCAGACCACTAGAGTGACAGAAAGGCATTTAAGTGGAAATGGCAATAAGGCCCTAGTTTTCCAATCTGAGAAGAAGAAAACTGAGGTTTCTATTAGAGTTCAGTTTCATTAGAAAATGATGAAAATTACTTCAAACGAAAACAAATTCTCTTTGGTTTCACTGGGGCTATTTTTCATCAAGGAGTTGCAGCCCATTAGAAAACAAACCTTATTAACAATGGTTTAAATGACAAGCCTTTTCTTCAATCTGAATTAACAGAGGATGTGGCAACTACTCCAAGGGTTTTGTCTACCGTATTATTTAAGCAGTTTGGAGTTCCTTGCTTAACACCCTGTGGTTCTAAACCTAGTTCTAGCCTAACTCAGTCTTGCTGAAAACACTACTGTCATCTATTTTAGGCACATATAGAAAAAGATACACAGTAAGTGTATTTATCTAGCTGGAGAATAAAACATATATACAGTCCATCACACTTTCTAAAAATCTGGAATTCAGGAAAAATCTGGGAATTCAATGTAGAAAAGAGATGTCATAATTAACAAATTCACAGCTGCCACTTTTATTACATCTGTAAATGTAAAATTGAAGACTGTGCCACAAAGAAAGAATAACAAGGGCAAATGAATGTGTTTTAAGTCATTTTTGAAAGACCTAGATGCTGAAAGCTCCATGACAACATCATGAGAAAAAGAGAAAGATAAAAGACTAAGACAAATGAACAAATGGGTTTTGCCAAGCAGGTATGGCACAATCTTAAGTAAAACAATTACTGAGGGAGCAGCAAATACCTTGTAGGATTGCTACTTGTATACTAAGGAGGCTAGAAACATTTAAAAAAAGGGGATAAATGAGAGGGTTTTTTTTCCAGATTAATAAAAAAAAACCTCAAACATACTCAGGCCTGGAGTCCTGAACAGAACGATAGCTCAACATCAGGAATTTGGCAATAATTCCCAAGACAAAACAGACTAAGGTAAAGCAAAGTGCTTCTAATTAAGTCTTTTGCCCTGAAAGACATCTACAAAATTCAGCAGTGTTAGACCTTTAGTCCACATACTCTAAAAACTGACAAATAATAGCGTGAACAGAATAAGAATTATTGAACATTATGACTGGACCATTGCTTATTTTTTTCACGGAATCAAGAACAAAAAAATAATAATTTCAGTAACAGCACAAAGAGGTAACTTTCTTTCAAAAGATACCATCGATCTAAGCAAATATAGTAAAAAGAGTCATTATTTATTAGAAATGAGCACTGATGGGAAAATGCCCATCAAAACTGGGTAGTTCAACACAGTAGAGTGTAGAGGCAGCACAACGTGAAGATATTCATTGGTCCACAAAGAGGAAAAGTACATGTAAAATACTATAAAAGTGTCATAATACACTGCATAAGAAGTAGTGCAATGAGAAGAGAAATAAGAAAATGAACTAAGAGGAATGCACTTAATACACAGAAATTAACAGTGAGAAAATTTTGTACACATTTCTTAGAAAAGTCACACTGAAAAGCAAATTTAACATCAGATTCAAATACTAAAACAGAAAGTCAAAATCAGAAAGATAAACATTTAATACAGACTGCAACCCATGGGATAGGTTTGACTTCTCTTTAATTGTTGCAGGATAAGCACTATTTTCAGGGCTCAAACCATGGACTTCAACTGACTTTAGAGAAGGCTGAAAGAGCCTGACATTTCAGAGTTGGAGTTATCCTCCCAACTAAAATTAGCAGGGGAGGGAGGGGTTTAAGTCCTTCCTAATAAAATCCTCTTTGTCATGTAGAGAGACTGGCTAAAAGAGGTGAAAGAGCTACAACTCTGTAAATTAATTAGATGTTTTAATTATTAAAAATTATTAAAAAGATAATCTAATAAAACATTATTGAAGATAAGCCCTTCTGTGGTATTAGCGTATGAAAACAAACATGCATTTAAGAGCAAAGTACTGTCAAAAGTTTAAAGATTTAAAGAATATCAATACAAAATCATGGATTTCACCCTGAAGATCCTACTCATTTTGTCTCAGGGGAAAACTTTAAAATCCAGAGTTTTTCTAACAAAATTTGTTTAAAGACTAAATAATAAGATTAAATACTGGCACTGGAGTGAAGCAATATTTTGACAAAGTCTTCGTTTTAGAATAACGTGGAGTCCAAAAAAGCAGAAACAGAAGATTCTCTATTTTGTTAAAAGTTGCTTTTCATCATAGTTCCCGATTTGCTCCTCTGTAGTAAGGACATATATTTGCCTGCATTTTACAGATGAAAAACTGAGACATGGAGAAAAAAGAACCCAGGCAGTTGTTTAGTAAGGGTTTCAACATTTTCTCATGTTTGACAGTTTTTGCACAGAAGCCAGCAATGCGTCCTTACAGCAAACAGCCTCCTGGGCTTCCTTATGAAGAGCATCTCCAGCAGGCTGATCCTTCCCCTCTGATCAGCACTGCTGAGACCAGATCAGGAGTGCTCAGCCCAGTACAAGAGGAATACCGAGCAAATCTAACAAAAGGATCATTAAGGAATTAGAGCATCTCTCACAACCCAAGTGGTTGAGAGAGCTGGGACTGTTCAGCCTGGAAAGGAGCAGACTTAGGTTGTATGCAAACACTTGATGGTGGGCATTAAGATGATGAAGCCACAGCAAAAGAACTTGAAGCAATAGCCACGAACTGAAATATCCATCCTTGAAGCTCCTAAGAATGAAACGGACACAATCCTGAGAAACCTGCACCCATCAAGCTTGATTTGAGCAGGAGTTGGACTAGATGATCCCCAAAGGTCCCTTCCAAACTCAGCTTTTCATGATTATTTTATTATTTATTAAAACAGAGGCAGCCAGATGACTATGAACATGTGTCTTGGCCATATTCTTCACTGAAAATTACCCTATGTGAAATTAGTACTTAGTCTCTAATTTACTCCTCAAACCAGACTAGTTGGTCCAAATTTAAAGCACCACTGTGTTTGGGGGAAAACACTGTTCCCCTGCGGATGGGAACTGGGTAAGAGAGAAACCTAGATAGACAAAAGCCAAATCAGGAAAGATGCATGTATTTCTTCCCTGGAAATATGACTCAATTTAATTACTTATGTAAGCTACATAAGAGAAGTCATACTGCAAAATTTCAGTTGAGGTGCTCCGCGTGACGGTATTACTGCTGACAGACTGTTCTAATGCGACCTTACATCCTGACCAGCTAATAACCTTCGTTCCCAAACGACCAGCCCATTCCTTTTAGATGCAGCATTATACTCATGAATGGTTGCATACGGACAAAGCTAATACTAGAGGAAATATTTGGGTCGTAACCACAGTCAACTCTGGAATAAGAGTATCCCTGGATAAAAAAAAGCTTGTATCGACACCAAGGCTGCAATTTCATTATACATGAGCTGGCTATAGCAATTCTGAACATTTCTGTCTTAAGAGCATCCCCACACCTGCAACAACTGATGTAACATTTTGTGGGTCAGAGAACATACCCAGCTAAAGAAAACTGGCAAAAACTAGGTTAAGCTAATACAGGAGCCGAATTCTCTGGGTTGCACACACTGGGTTTAATCAGAAGCTGACAAAGTTGCTATTGGTACACGCTAAAAGTTTTTCAGACATAAAGAAGTATCGTGCTCTTTAATATGAATGTTTTTGTGGTGCCCTAGGATTTAATTATACTCCCCCCCCCATAATTAAGATACTGTCACCCTTTTTTTTTTTCCCACCCGGCAGTGCATGTGTCCCATGGAAGAATTCAATAGAATGAAACAGCAAATAACAGAATTTTGTAAATATTTGGTGACATCTTGTCAAATTCAAGAACCATATAATTCTATAGTCCTTAGATATGGTATATGAATTAGCTACTGAATAATTTTGAAATACCTAATAACATGTATGTACAAATAGAGAACTCATTAGCCTTTAGAATCACTGAAGCTAATTTTTATTGCTGCTATATTGTATGTGAACTTCTTCCCATTAGCAATAACACTTTTGGTCAGACCCCATAATGCTTTTTTAATTTTTAGAGTTCATTTCTGTTTAAAGTAAACTGACTTTTTTTTGTCTAGACTACTACAGCTACCTAGAGTAGCTGTTGGGAATATATCCTGAAATTGGCCTTGTGTATAGCTTCTTATATTTGTCTTTTTGCTGGACATGAGATAAAAGGAATGAAGATAAAACATATTTGTGTATCAATTCCCAAGATGTTTAACTAGAGCATTCTCTTCCCTGTTGCACAAAACTGAAAAAATCAGTTCAGCACACCAGGAAGAGTTGCCAAGTGACAAGAAAAAAAAAAACAAAAAGCTCCATAAAGTTTTCTAAGTAAAAAAAATAAAATCAAAGTCACATGGCTAGTTCAGTAGTTTGCAGAGCTACTAGGATGCTGCAGCCTGGTGTGTTTGAAAGTCTTTCTGTGGGACACTGCATGGATTTAACCTCAGATTTGATATGATTTGAGGGTTTAGAAGATTGTTGGCTCTGAGAAATGAACCTGTTTAATAGCACCGACTAAGTATGGGTTCACTTCCATAGAACCGTCTGCCTTTGCAACGTGAAGGGTCTGATCACACCCTTGACATTTTCAGCACTGCTCTTTGAGTGGCAGTTTTGAAAAACTTGTAGCTACCCTCAACAGGTGCTCCAACACACCTTGGACAGGAACAAGCTAATGAAGATTAGGCAGAGGCCAATGGTATGTGGTTCAACAAGGCCAGGTGTTGAGTCCTGCACTTGGGTCACAAAAACCCTATGCAGCAATACAGGCTTCAGAAGAGTTACTGGAAAGCTGTCCTATGGAAAAGGACCTGGGGGTGTTGGTCAACTGAGTGGAGGCGTGGGGATGAATGGAGGGGTGGAGGCTGAACGTGAGCCAGGAGTGTGCCCAGGTGGCCAAGAAGGCCAACAGCATCCTGGATTGTATCAGGAATAGCGTGGTGAATAGGACATGGGAAGAGATCGTCCTCCTGTGCTCAGCACTGGCGAGAACCCACCTTGAGTAATGTGTCCAGTTTTGGGCCCCTCACTACAAGGACACTGAGGCGCTGCATGTGTCCAGAGAAGGGCAATGACCCTGGTGTGGGGTCTGGAGAACAAGTCTTATGAGTAGCGACTGAGAGAACTGGGTTTGTTCAGCCTGAAGGAAAGGAGGCTGAGGGGAGACCTTATGGTTCTCTACAATTACCTGAAAGGAAGCTGTAGCGAAGTGGTGGTTGGTCTCTTCTCCCAAGTCAGCAGTGACAGGACAAGAGGAAATGGCTTCAATTTGCACCAAGGAAGGTTTAGATTGGATATTAGGGAATATTTCTTCACTGAAAGGGTTGTCAAGCATTGGAGCAGGCTGCCCGGGGACATGGTTGAGTTGACATCCCTGGGGGTATTTAAAAGATGGGTAGATGTAGTGCTTAACAATATGGTTTAGTGATGGTTTTTGTCAGTGTTAGGTTGATGGTTGGACTAGATTATCTGACAGGCCAATCTTATGATCCTAGAAATATACTCCAAAGTGTATTGCAAGAATTGTATTAACACAGGTTTAGAAATTCTAAGTCCATATCTATGAAGGCTCATATCTACTCACATATTATTTTCAACTCTGTAGATTCATGGACCCTTCTTATGAAAAGATTTAGGACAGAATAAATCTGTTTTTATCAAAACCTCAGTGTTTATGAAAATAAACTATTTGGGATGGAATATCAGAACACTATCTGATAGAAAGACTAGGTGGTTATATGAGGGAAAAAATAATTTTTGACATAGTTTCAAACAACGAACCATTTGTTTTCAATTTAAAAGAGGAAATACCTCACTCATTTTCCCCTTTAAAATCATTAACATTAGATGATAGAGACAGAACTCTGGAGTTACCAAGCCCTAATGTACTTAGAGCACAAGGAAGCAGAAAATGGTGATGGAGTCTTGGCTGGACTGACTGGACTGACTCCGGAGTAGAGGACTCTGATGATACCGTGTCACCAACTTGAAGATCTTTGTCTGTTACTCCACATTATCCTTTCTTCAGTCATTTTTAAAAGTCTCCCCCAAGAATAACTGTTGCCTAGCCGTCTACTTAAAAAAAATAAAAACAATCATTGATTTGTTTAATTCAGTTATATCTCTACTTCTCACCATAATTTCAGTTGTTTTCTGAAATGCTAGCTCTCTGAGGAAAACCAGGACATTCCTGTCTTATGTAAGTAACTTATACATGGATAAATGTACCAAACTTTATATTCCTACTTTGGGACTAGATTTTTCATAATCCTCTCAATTTAAAGTCCTAGTTAAGAATGAAAGCAGTAGAGAGAAAGGAACCAACACTCAAAAGATTCTTATATAAAAGGCAAGCAAAGACATATGTAAATAAAGCACAGAGGTCCTTTTAACCCATATATATATATAACCCATTCAAGAATTGTGCATTTTCTGAGTGATATCTATTTCTGTTAAAGACAGCCAAAGACTCCCCTTACTTCAGTAAGGATTGGATTAGACTCTTAATCAGCAGCTCAGAGCCACATTAAAAATACCAGTGTAAGTTGGTTTAAAAAAAAAAAGTATTTTTTATTGTGAAATGTTCCTTTGGACTTATAAAAGGAAAATACTTTGCATTTTTTTCTTCTAAAAGAATAGGCCCCAGACATTTGGAAAGTATCTGCTCTGAGTCACAGGCACAGGAGTCTGCAAAGTACCCCTTTATGCAATCAAAGACACTCACCCTTATATGCACGTCAGTACATCAGATGCACTATTTTGGGTGTTCCACAGGCACTCCAAGATCAGACACGGTCTTGGCAAACTTTGCAAATCATGTCTCAGCCTGACCTGACACTTCAACCTCACAAAGCTGGAGCTTCTAAATGTTCCCATGTCACTGAGCAAGGATCTCAGCACAGAGACTCAAACGCATCAAAGAATCTTTTGACTCCTGAGTTATGAGGAGACTCCCTTCTCCTGAGCAAAGGGGCCAGGGAGAGAGACAACATATTTGCTGTGTTAGCTTTAGAAGCTACACTGTTTGCAGACGGGGTTATCTTGTGTCCACACTCTCTGATCTAAGCTAATGTTTGTTTACAGAGACTGTGAAGCAGGAGGGCTGGAAAGCAGGAATGTTTCACAGTATTACTTGCGGTCTCCTCCATAAAGGGGTCTTTGAGACAACCTTTAGGGGTGCAGGGGGAGAAGTCACCTGTAACAGCCACATCAGGAGATGCCTATTTCCAGGAAAAAGCCTAACTCCTCTTGCAGGTCTGAGTGATCATTTGGATGTATATTTTGCTTTCAATGCTTTCATAGAAAGAGGAAAATAAACCATGAAGAGTATTATAGCTCAGTTCAATCATTTTTACAGCTGGCAAGTCCAACACCTGAAATCAAATACTCTAAACCATCTACAGGGTTCAGTGGCTCCCAACTAATTATTTTTGCTTGCTGCTACTTACCTTAGGTGGTGCCTGGAATTTTTTGGCCCATGTTTTCAAATAAAAATGACCCTCCAAAAGTCTTGAATAATAAAATGGTGATACTTAATTTAAAAGCTACTGTCATAAGTGACTTCTGAAAAAAAAAAATAGAACCCTTTGCATTGCAATTTTCAGTTTCTACTTCTCTAAAGTGCTTAATATTACTGCTTAAATATTAAAGCTAAGTTATATTTACCAGTAGCATGGAGGCTGTGATGTCTATTTTTTGTTAAATTCTAATGAGCAAAGCAAACTCCCAAAGCATAAGACTGCTCAGGCTCCCTCAGAGGGAACCTTTGGATCTCCGATTCAGATATAAAAATACATGTTGAGTTCTTCAGAAAATTTTACTACTATTAGCTCCCCTGCTCAATACAGGATTAGAAAAATCTGTTAAAAAAAAAATCAGTATTAATAGCAGGTAGTCAAGAATATGAAAGCAGATCTCTGCTTTACTAATAGGTAACAAACAAAGTGAGTGAGGAGAAAGAATTTTTGTGACTTCAGGCTACTTTCAGTTTCTGAGGTGTCTTCTGAGCATCCAGCAAATCTGTGATAAGCACAGCCCATTCAGTTTGTCACCTGGAAAAGATAACAAGGAAGTGCTGCTTGTCTTGATTTATCAGCAATCCTTTTACCCTGAAGTGCAGCCAGGAATACAGGCCCAGTCATGTACTAGATACATTAAGGCACGATGGAGCTCTCATGTACATGGTTGCTTATCTTGCAACTGTATAAATCACACTTGACAGCGCTCAAAAATCCAGGAAATACTACTATTTTTGCAGGCACATGTGTTTGAATCAGGACTTGGGGCTATCCTATTCATAAAATGTCAATGTCATTCTGTCCTGTAATTCTTTATGTCTGATCACAGTGGTTTAGCATGCACACACTATGCTTTTCATAGTATACTCTATTATTCAATCAGGCATAAACTTATAAGAAGAGCAGGGGGTGCTCAGTACTCTTTTAGCAATAGTATTACTAGCTGACAGCTGCTGTTTGCCTATCTGGAATTTTTCCTATGTTAACTTCACTGGTTGGTTCATGAAATATTCTATGTACGTTTTTTTTTATTCTCCCCTTTATGTGCATTGTTTAGATTCAGTTTCTCTGTGTGATAAGAAAGTCAGATTAGTTCGTTTAACGATGCATTTAATGATAATGAAACAAGGGCTCTTTACTTTCAGTTCTCCATATCTGCAAACACTGGGAAGGCATCTTTGCTACAAAAAAAAAAAACATTGCTCTGAGAAAATAATATTACCTGAACTACCCTGGTGTTACTCTACCATTTCCAGAAACACAGAGGAACGGGGTGGGTTTTTAAGTGGTAGGGATAGACTGCTTTAAGTTTGATTTAACTGTAAAATAAAGTTATGAAACATTTCAATTGATGTATTTCAATAAAATCCATCTAAAAATCATTATCAGGTTCTTCTACAGTCATTTTTCAAGGACTACGCAGGCACCATGCCCATTTTGGTTATAACGTACTTGCAGGTCACTGAAAGGTTGAGAATACAGCCACGTTCAAGAACACTTAATGCACTACATGATCTCTTTATACTTGAAGCAATGCTTTTGTGACAGCTCCAGCTCTAAGAACTGCAGACCAGTCAGAGCTGCAAGGTACATACCAGTACTTAAAACAAATGGCTGATGCATATGGAAACTGCCCTCTCTGAAGATAGAGGGCTGAAGAGCTCCCCAGCAACTCCATCCCTGAAGCTACAGCCCCCAGTGGCTGTTGGTTCAGGGCCTCTGCAGGGCTATACGCACTCAGTTCACAGCTTTAATCAAACCTTTTCCACAGATAGTGCTAAAATGAAACATGGTACTCATTTTTTCATCAAAACAGGGTAACTTTAAACCGTAGCAGCTTGGAGGAAGAGAGAGAGGAGACAACAAAAAAGCTATTAAGTTTTTCCTTTAGTTTGTTTAGTTCTGGTTGCCATGTAAGTGAAGAGGGATCTCCTACTGTAGTATAAATATTGAAGCACAATAACACAAAAATGCAAATGAAGTGTTAAGCAAAATTTCTTACTGCCTCTCAATCGCATTCTCCACAATGACTTTGTCCCCTCAACAGATACACACACCTGTGAGATTTGGCGTTTTAGAGATTATATAGTTTTCCTGAAAATGTCACTGACATTAACTGGCTGGAGCCAATTCTATCCCTCTTTTTCATCAGGTTTGCCAAAGACACTGCTAATTTGTAATTGTTCATCAACTTCACATCACAGTCTTGCTGATGAGAGAGCAAGAGTGGCACTTACGGATTGACAGCTACTCCAGCAGACAAGTTCATCAACAGTGTGCTTCAATTTTAATCATGCTATTAACATTTTGTAACACAGCTGTTCAGAAAGCCACCTGATATAATGTGTGTCAGAGTTTGGGGAAACAGGTGGGAGTGACATTAGACATATATTCAACAAAGTTCCTTCATTGCTTTAGGGGTAGGGGTGGAGTCCCACGTATACCTTAACCTTTAACAGGTAATCCTAGTACAACTAAAATTTCATCAAAACAATGAAAAAACAATTGGCAAATACCTAGTTATTTGGTATTCCCTTCAGAAATAATTTATTTTTCTTGAGCCATTATTTATATGCTGATTTTGGGTCCAAGGTGGAAAGTTCATAGGATACTCCTCTCAATTCTATAGCATGCTTTGTAATGCCTTCCATTAACAGAACCCATGCCAGACTGCATGAAACATTCTTAATAAGTGTTAATCAAAATAACAAGCCCAGTTAACAAGTATCCTGTTCATCAGGGCTTCCCTCCATTCAAATAACAATTTGAATATTTAGCTCTTGTTTTCTCAAGTGCAGAGTGGAATCCTTTGTAAAGCAAGAAGAAAGACCAAGGTGGCTCTGATAGTTCCATAACCATAATTCACAAAGGAAATAAAAAGTTTGTTCTCCTAAGAACAAAGTCACGTTTTCCATCTGTGGGATAAAAAAAAAAAAAGCCCATCGTATCCTTTAGAAAAGTAACTCCTGAAAAATCCTCATGCAATACTGGAAGGCATTTAATCCTGCCTTGGATATGAACAATTGGGTTACAGATACATTTGATTTTTAGGGAAAAAATAGAATTACATTTAATAAGATTCCAGTAAAAACACATCTGATGTTGTTTCCATCACTGAAGATCAGTGATCTATATTTAGTTTATAGTTCCCTTTCATTTCTCCAGTATCCTACTCATTAAAGATGTAATGTGATTCTAAGTGCAGAAAGACTTACACTGGTAAGTACGTACCATTTTATGTGCAGTATAATATTTCAAAAAAGTTACATATTTGTTAACAGTTCTGGTACATTTATCCTACCCAACCTTCCACTCATCTTCTATGCAATAGTATTTCCGTTGGATATTTCCAAAACCTTTGCAGCTTCCTTTAAAAAAAAAAAAAACCCAAACTTTTCACAGCATTTTCATTCTAAATTCTGTTTTTACAAAATACTTCAGTTAAATATTTCCTACTCAAAAGCAACTGAGTGCTAGATTCTAAAATATTTACTGAAGATGAGTTTTAATTTATTCCTTCAATCAGTCTGTAGATATCACAGGAGCTATGTCCAGATTCGGGGAATAACTTGAACCTAAAGATGTTCCCAAGTTATTCCCAAGATGCGTAAGATTCCCAAGATATTCCAAATAACCCAAGTTATTCCCAAGATGCATAAGCAACTGAAATACCTATTGAGCCAATTTTGCCTATCCATATCTACAAAGCAAAATGAGAAGTCTGAGCGAGTTATACCACATCAGTAGCCTTGCAGAATTATACTTGCAAGGTTATAGCCTAGAAATGTAAGGAAGGGATTTTCTGCCATGCAGCTGCTTCCTGACAACATTTCTTTAAGTCAGCAATATAAGTTGTAGATGATCATTCCCATAGATTTCCCATTCCCCTAGAACCTTACAGGAAGCAAAGGCTCAGAAAACAAACCAGTACTTGCACAGTCTTCATCTTGACAGATGTGGGGGTACATTTAATCTCACACAGATGACTTGTGTTGAAACCTGAAAATCTTTTGCTCTTAAACCTATAATTTTGCTCAGAGGTTTTATTTTACACTATGCAAGACCTATTTTGATTTAGAGACACAGCATAAAACGGTACCTTGAGTTTCATAAGCAAGCTCTACAAAAACTAGTAATGAACAGTTATAGAAAAGTGTAGCTGTAACTGATGATGTTGTAAAATTAATAATAATGTTTTTCATGATCACACATTTTAATAAGCTGAAGATAAAGAGAAGCCAAATTGACAAAAAAATAGTTCCTATTTCTAAGACCACTACAGGCATAGGATGGTTTTAAAGGAGTGGAGAATAGTCTGAAGATGGAATCTGAATAATTTAAAACATTGCATGAACAAGAAGGTGGATGGTGACAATGACAAGGTTACTGATCATCATTTGCAAGAAGCATTGAAATGAATAAACGTTTTCAGAAGTTTATAGAGTGGTTATTAGAAATACATTAATGTATTCTGAAGCCACTGTACGTGGATTTAAAGACCTGTTGGAATCTGCATTATTCATGCTCTCCTTGTTCAGATCAACAATCACCTTGGTTTTGTATGAAAATCCCCGTGAGTAAAGTATTTCAAGAAGTTTCCATTGTTTGCAAGCAAGTAGTTGTTAGAATTTCCTAGACCTAGATATTGTTAGAAGATTCTATAGGTTCAGCTTTCTATAGAAGTCTCTAAAAGGTTTTGTATTTATTTTTTTCCCCTCCATCAGTGACTCAAAGCTTCTCTCACAGCATTTCAGCCATTTGTCATTTATTTTCATTTTTATGACAAACCAGCTCTTACAGGGAAGGCCTAGAAGTCCTTTTTTTTTAAATAAATGAGACATTTCTTCAGAAGTTTTAAGTGAATCTGCAGTATTCAGATATTTATCGTTTATATAATGAATTCTAGATTAATAATGTCCATTCTATTTTTCAAATATTTAAAATAGTTTCCATACAGACTTGCCCAAATTCTCTGGAAAAAAAAAAAAGCTGATCTTTCCTGTTGGATTCTGTAGTACAGGACATTCCTGGAAAGGAGGAAACTGAAGTAAAGCAAAAAGACATTTAGTTCTCCTGAGTTCAAGAGACTAAGTTGGATAGGAAAATTTGAGCTGCTTCTTAACTTTCCCAATGCAATTTTTTCATGCTGTCTTTGTACTTCATAGTAACTTATACTATCCTGGTGGAATATATTTTTGCTTACCCCATTTCACAATTGATACAGGTAGGTGGTCATAAATTGTTCTCTTACTATCACATGCTTTGGGTTAGCTCTATCTCAAGATGACAGATGTCTTTAATTAGCTGTGATTTAGGGCTTTTGTCAAATCCAGATTAGAAGTCATCTAAAGTATTGCCAAGATCAGAAATGTGAAAGGAATGTCTTAATTTAATGTGTAAATTCATAATGTGTACGTATTTCGCAAGGAATCATAAGACCATTGTGCAAATTATACTTTTGTCTCCTTTTAACTATCATTATCTTCCTTTTTCAGTTCTTTATTAGTGCCGTTTTCCTCTTTTTACTGAAATTATCAATAATATGTTCTCAGAAAGGAGAACTGAAGACTCAGAGGTCTTTATACAAGTCATGGAAACCTCCTACTGCTACAGAGCCACAGTTCAACAAGCAAGTTGTGAGTCATTTTTTAACACATATGGATAAGACCCACAAAAAACTTCACATTGCTTCACTTCTTGGGCACTAAATCCTTTTTACCTCTGCAGTATCTGGCCCAAGTTTTCTGTATTTTGCCCTCCATAGCTGTGGGTGAAAGCACTACAGACAGTCTAGCTGATAGCAATGAGTTTCTCAGAAATGGCTATGGTTTTACCCCGGGGAGGAGCCAGGAACTGCCTCTCTTGCATTGTTCTCTGAAGGGCAACATCCATAGTGTAATGTTGAAGCACAGTTAAGTCACAAATGCTGTGAAACCTCTTAAAGAAATATGTTAACACACAGTTTAAAAAAAAAAAAAAACACACCACACAAAACACTCTTTAGAAAACCCATTTTTCCACAAAACTATGTTTTGCAGGTAGTAGAAAAGCAAGCCTCCATAAGCTACCACTCAATTCACATCACAAGCCATTGCTAACCTCCTACTGGACTAGGTCCTTTTCAGTGCCCGTGCAAGCCTCAAAATACTTTCTAAGGGAAAGCAGTCTACAGTGTGTTCTCAGTGATGAAGTTGGTTAAAAACGCCAGCTGAAGTGTCAGTACTTAGTATTGTACACTGCAGGGCCTGAAAACTGCAGTATCAGCTTAATCATTTCAAGCTGAATTGAATTCAGAAGGTCATTTCAGCCATCTCGTTTGAAGTCAACATCTCTCCCACACCAGAAAGATAAATGGAGCACACTTCCAGAATCTTAAAGGCAGCATTCATGGACAAAGATATGAACATTTGGGGATCCCAAGCCTTTCCCCGTCTTCTGCATTGCGCAATGCTTGTTTAAAATTCATTAGTTCAAAATGTAACACATATATGGGAGTATCCATACTAGTATTTAATCTATGTTGATAGCTGCTCAAAATAGTTCAAACTGATCTCAGAAAAAGGGGGTTTGCAGTTTTTGTTCAAAGTACAGAATGTACTGGGTAGATCATCAAGTTCTGGTGTGTCACCCACCCTCCACACAAACCTTAGCCAAAAATAGGGAACTGCTTATAAAGGCATAAGGTTTCTCAATGACAGCACTACTGAAATATGCATACCCTTTTTGACATCACAAAACCCCCCTACAAAACTAGAGCATATTAGATCAAGTCAAGTAAGGTCATAGCAGCAGCAAAATGCTCTGTTATTAGCTTACATTTAACAAGGAAAACCAACTTACTCCAGGCCAAGTCTCGTATGAAACCTGATCCTGCAAGATTTTGTATGTATACTTTTAAAAGAGGTATAGTATATTCATGCAAATCTTTTTCAGTTTCTAGACACTTCAACTTTTTTCAGCACAGGCAAAAAGTTTACTGTTACAGTAAATTTAAGCCTTCTAACAGCAGCTTTAAAGCTCTTGCAGCGTGAAGGACAAATTATAGTTATGGGTCTAGAATTAATCCTCTGTTCTCCAGAGTTCTGGTAAACTCCATATCACGTAGCATTGCTGAAATCATGAAAACCCTAAGTAGCAGGAAGCAGCACTACTAACTTGTGAACTCCAGCTATGAACACAGCCATTCTGAGAATAGGACATTCACAGAGACAATCAGATCCCAAACAACTGGGATAGCACAGCTGGATATGGTAGGTTTTCCTCCCTAGCCCAGATTTTCACTGTATTTCTGTCATAGAGTAGCACAGTTCTTTCTAGAAGTGTTGACTTTGGCAAAATGAGATAAAACTGAGCAAATGCAGCAAAACAGAAGTGAGTTGAACCTGGATGTAGATGTTATGTGATAAAAGGTGAAAAAAGTGGGTGTGTGGAAACATGAGGTAGTTACATTGGAGTAAAGCATTTAGGTTCCCAAGGAAGCTGACTCCAGGCTTTAGCTAGAGTGCAAGTGCACTTGAGACAGGGTTGATTGGCTGCCTTCTCTTTGAGCGGGATCACAAAGCTGGTCCAAATTCCGCAGTTAGGTTTTATTATATGCCATCATATACATGGCACACATGAAGAGACCCAGGATAGGCTTGTTCACAGGCTTATAAAGGTGAGAGATTATTCAATCCCCACAAAGGTGCTGATGGTCAGTAAGAATGAAAGACATGCGTAACATCAGTAAGATTCCATTACTGTTAAAAAAAAAAAAAATCACTTGTGTAGATCCTGCAGATTGAGAGAAAGGAGAAACGGAATCTTTCTGGCAAGTGCTAAAACTATTTCCAGCAATGGGAGAACGCTTAAATGAGTGGAGCTGTCTATTTATTGTCATGTACATTCTTACAGAACATTGGCGCCTGTAAACCAAGTATTGCATAATAATAGATCTCATGCCCAGCCCTCCCCTTAGTACATCCACTGTAGAGGAGAAAAGAGAGCACAGCATCTCAAATTTTAATAGCTTCATCAGATAATCTGTTGGTAAAACCAAGCAATAAAACAGCAAGGGCCTAAATAGCCATTAAAGAAAGCTTTAAAAATATATTAAAAAGGAACAATTGATGCCCCGCATCAGTACAGAATGAGAAGGAAGAATCATAATTCAACATAAACAAGGAACTGGTATAGCATAGTATCATTTTCTGTTCTTCTTATGTGGACTTCCCAATACAGGAAACCACAGGTTTAAAGATAATAATTTGAAATGAAGGTTAATTGGCCAGCTTCTAGAAACAAAGTACAAGAAACCTCAAGATTTTCCTGATTTCTTTATTTCAGATCACCTGTTAGAGCTTCTTTGCCTTGAAATTCCTTAAGACAGAGGAAGTGTCCAGATGCTATAAAACAGACTAAGCAGCTAAATGCTGTGCATGCAGTACAGCTGTTAATTTTGCAAGGAACAGACGCGAGAGGGCCTATCAACTCCATTACCATGATCATCTCCATTTAATGTCAGGGGCAAAATGTGACCTTGAATATGAAAGAAAAGTTATCAGTCCCAGTGAAGGAGAAACACCAGCTAAGGCTTCAGTCAGGCTGTACTTATTTACATTTCTAGAAAATCAGGCCAATGGTATCCAGTTTTGGAGTTGCTGTAGGGTTTGCCAAAATCATACCGACCTTACAGAAGTTGAAGAACATTTGATGCTGCCAACACTGTCATAATGCAACCACTCAGACTGGAAACGAGGACAGTTGGGCTTTTACTATATGGCCTGGAGTGAATCAGTTAACATCTGTGGCACTTAACATCTGTAGAATAGGAACAAAAATAGCAATCTACCTGATGTGGATTGTTGTGAAGTGATCTCAGATCTGCAACACCAAGGAAAGCCAGAACACTACTGAAACACTTGGCTTAATATCTACTAGAGCTGGCTGCTGCTGTTGCTTAAAAGTGCTGGAGTTCCTCTTCGATTGATTATTTGAGGAACATTCTTTGTAGCACTTGACACTCCAAAAATTCACTGTATACTACAAAGTACCAAATAAACAGAAGCCATTGATCATTTATTTGATAAATGCTCTCACATCTGATTAGATGCAATATAAGTTGTATCTACATTAAGCTGTTTCCTTGCTTCTCATCTCTTGTATGAAGATTTCTAAGTAATGTCATTACTTTTTTAGTTAGCGAGTTATAGCATAGGGACAGTCAGAGGTGAATGCTCCGTAGTGTAAGTCGACACAGAATCACTAAAGGCAATGAAATAACAGCAGCTTCTATCCTCTGGCCCTCTTGAGTCATAAGCACAATTCTTAAGGTATTTGAATAGGACAGTGTTGTCAGACTGCAATCATCTTCACTTGACAGCACTAGCACCCTACAAGATTCTCTATACTTTCTAAGTTTATATTAATTTATATTAACAACTGCAAAGTGCTTGTTTTCATTGGATAGCAAGACGATCAAATTTGAGACTCGTATTCCAAGATGTTTAATTCCTTTCAAAGAACAAATGCAATTTCATAACTAAAAGAAAGAGCATTTAAATAATCTGCCACATAATAGAGTTTTATTAAAAATCTCAAATCTTGAAGTGCAATCAGGGAGATTCCTTATTTACCCAAAACCCGAGGACAACAGGAGAACAGAAAGACTTAAAAGCAATGCAGTAAGCTTATTGTTTGTTACCTGAGAAACTAAGAGTTTAGAAAACAATAGAAAAGATCAGGCCAATTGTGACAAGGATTGCCTTGAATACTTCAGCTGTGCTTTGCAATGGTACTGCAAGTATGTAAAATGAAATTTAAAGAAAATTAAAACAAAACCAAAAAACCCGAAACCAACAACACACCACAAATCTAACCTAGAAGAGGACAGGAGCCTCTTCCACAGATTTAGTGTTATTTGCTCTTCATAGGATCTTCATGATGTGACAGTATTCAGAGGTATCCAGCTTCGAAACACCTCTGTTAATGTGTTGTTTTGTCTCGTGAAGGAAAACCAAAAGTGATAGGAAAACTGAAAGATATGGATAGGCATTAAAAATTTGTATTTTTCCCATATGTTAGTCAATGGAGGAGTCTTATAACAGGTAAATTCTCAATAATTGCTGTATGGCACGGAGACAACACGAAAGGAGCTGAAAGGCTAGGAATACAATAAAGTAATAAGACGAGTAGATGTGAAATAAAGTGATCTTAGCAAACCAGAAGTTGAAAGGTTACCAGGATGGGGTGGGGAACATGAGGGAAGTTAAGTATACCATGGAAAAACAAAGTCTGGTGGCCAGAATTGAAGATGACTTTGAGGATGTTTATGGGGCACTCCTCCCAACTACAGGACACAGTTCAACAGAAAGCATGCAGAGCATTATACTAGAAAAGTCTTTATTGCATCAACTTATTTTCCAGTATACTAAGTTACACAAGAAGTGACAGATGCACCTACTGCGTTTCTGCCTGCTACCTGCTACCGTACTGCACCAGCAACACAATCTGTTTTGCCCAAGTACGTATCCGGCATATACCAGATAGTTGGTTTTGTCTTCCAAAACCAGAAGGAGGATCACCAACTTTTCTCCAAACTGTTAGACATTTGCTGCCATGGAATTTGGAGAGCCAAACACTCTTGGTTAAGTCAGAATTTTCTCTTAAATCTACATTTAACCTTTCATCAGTCTGATCACCTAAGGGGAAACAATAATAGGCCTCAGTCTTTTTTTTCTTATAATTCTTAAGGTCACACAGGAATATAACATCAGTAGAAGAGGATGAATACCTCAGGTAAAGTAAAATTTTGCACTATATACCCTGTCTTTATTTTTACACAACTGTCATGAATGCAAACCAGCACTAAGTCAGAGACTCTTGCTGACAGCAAGGTACTCAAATTTATCATTTAAAGAGAAATGTAATTTTTTATAAATACAAACTACAGTACAACACTAAAGATAGCTTTCTGCTTTCCTCAGATATCTGAATCCTTATTCCAGTTTTATGATTTTCAAACAAAAATTTCATGTTTTTGTATAAAAACAGACTACAGCGGTTGCTACTAGCCCAACACTTTTATCCAATTTTCAAGGCCCTTTAAATCGTAAGCAACGTATATCTTGGATGTCAATGTGGTTTTAGTAACAATCCTGGCAAAATGAAGGCTTCTCCCTCACGCTGCAAAATGAGAAACACGTCAACTAGACACAGCCTGGGCCTGTTGCCACAAAAACAAATATGACTTTGATTATTCTTTAAAAGACCAGACCATTAGTCAAAGCTTTTAACACACAAGAACTAAATTCACAGGAAAAGAAACGAGTGAAGAAGAGGAGTTAAGATCAAAGTCTCTAAATCCTTTTATAGAGTAAAACCTTTACCCTAAAGTCTCTCCAAATAATCCATTTCACTGAATTATTTGTAAAGGCACACAAGAGAACATATGACAACTCATAGGCTGAGAGCATGTGTAAGACAAAGATGTCTGGCCCACTCATCCTGCTTTGTCATTCTTTCTAGACTGTCTTGGCCTCCTCACTATCTCTGTCTGACAAAGCTCTGCACCACACCGTGTGCCAGACTCCTGCAACTGCACTGAACCACAAACAGGGAAGGATGGCAAGTTTTCCAGCAAGTGTGTGAGGCACTGTTCTTCTGATGACCTTTCTTAATGAGTTGCTCCTGGAAATTTATTTTTTTTTTTTTAAACAAGGTAATGGAATCATAATGTCATTCACGCAACTCAATTAAAGAATATTTCACTTCTGGGAAATAGCTATTTTACTCTTTGGTTGGGCAAGAAAAAAAGAGTTGAATACTGGAAAG
Organism: Gallinago undulata; assembly: GCA_026546715.1. Taxonomy (NCBI): domain Eukaryota; kingdom Metazoa; phylum Chordata; class Aves; order Charadriiformes; family Scolopacidae; genus Gallinago; species Gallinago undulata. Next base: position 30,194,172 of record JAOTQQ010000041.1, on the reverse strand, counting down.
AACTTGATGTTTTATTGTTACCTCAGTTTACTACAGGTCACTGACAGAAGACTGAGCAGTTTTAGCCATCCCTCACCTGGTTGGAAAGACTGATTTCCTGTATGATAAAAAAGAATTTCCAGTATACTAACATTCCTGTAAGAATTTTGTCTTTTGTCTACACCTTCAGAAATTTTTTCAGTAAGTCTTACTGAGAGAAAATTCATCAGACTAAAACTGAACATGTTCCAGTGCAAAGACAAGAACAGCCATTCAAAGGCAAGAGTGCCTCAGATGTCACCACAACCATCTGTCATGATGTAAAGCCAAATAAGAATGGTATAGTTAGTGGAGAGAGGAGTAACCAATAACCAGGCTGCGTGCTGTAAGTCAGGTAATTCAGAGAAGGGAACTGAACAGAGCATTACAGCAAAAGGTAGAAGACACAGACATGCCTGGCTGCAGACCAAGTCAGGCCTTTTTAATACCCATATTACCATACAAAGTCTTTCTGAAGTGCAAAAAAACCCAGACTAGTAACTTCAAGAAGTCTCACAAATGCTTTTCTTATGCATGAAGATTGTGACCTCAAGTCTTGCGTACACTCCTAGCAGTCAGCCTCTCTATAACAAAAAAGGTACCTCTGCAGCCGTTACTACATAGCACTAAGCCATCCTTGAGCAAGGAGGCAGGAGAAGGAAAGGACATTAGTGTGAAAGGGACTCTTTTGATGAATAAAAAGACGCAAAGTTCCCAAAAATAACTTCATTATTTATACTCAAATTTGTACGATGTGGTCATTCACAGGTGAAGTCCAGGTCCCACAGACAATAATAGGGATGTTTCCTTTCCACAGCTACAACCTTCAGTTACAAGGAGTTCACCAATGATTATTCATGCATCAGGAATCCCGAATATACATCTATATATAAAATGGATAAGTCATGGCATGAGGTATTCAACACAGATGAGTCAATATACTCAACAGCTTAAAGCACATATGGGGAAAGTTCTTCCTGTTCATTAATGACAAACATTAGTCAGCCCTAATCAGCACAACCAAAGGGAAAAAAATGTTTGTGACAATACACTGCCTTGTCTTTTTATTTATTTATTTATTAAACAAAGGTTTCTTGAGTTCATGCTGTCTGCATGACATGATTTTAGCCTCAGGTACAGGATTTCTTGAGCTTTTGTTTCTTTAACATCACAGCTGTAATTATCTCCACCCAGGAATTCACAAAGTCATATTATCATACTTATCACTTAAATAAAAAGAATATCCTACTAAAGAAAGCTGCAAGTAAAATAACCTGATTTATCACAGCATTTTAATACTATTAAGCCATATTTTAATAAGTTGCTATGACACTTTTCATCAAGCAGCTCTGCATTAGCAACATTATGCAAAAATAGATAACTGATAAAAAAAAAATTCTGTTCACCATGCTACTCCCTGAAATACAGAAATCATAGGAATTGGATACTGGAGAACAACAGATAATTTTCCATGTTAAAATAGGATCTTCAGACCGCATTTATCTCTTCACCATCTTATAACTATATGACAGCAGCATGCTTTGCTTTACCAACCTTGATTTGGAGAGATATTTTAAATCTTCAGATGGTCAGTCAAAAGTTTTACTACTTAAGGTCATGCTACATCTTGAGCTGATGTACATTTGTACACTTGAGTTCTCTGAAGTCATGTTCAATTTGCCAACTGAATTATATTTTAGAATGTTTGGTAAGGTCTCTATTTCAAGAGGGTAATTTCCTAAAGTTGCATTGTAAAACATCCATGAAACTGTTAAACAATGCAGCTGTGCTACCCAGAGGAGAATGTTACTTTAGTCACTAGTATTACTAACATACAACAGTAAGTTTTAGGCTCTATGTCAGAAGAGTAATTAAGCCTTACTTTGATTAAACATACAATAGCACCCAAACTGATTCAAGCAGGATTGGGCACTAGCCAGAGTATCATTTTAATCAGAAGTGCTTTGCTGCATCAGACCTTAACACAGCATGACAAACATCCAAGTAAACACACTAAGGATTTCTTAGTCTTAAGACACAAACAGGTGAGCTCTGTCAAACGGAGCTCCAGCCTCGTGGCAATACTTTTTCCACATCAAGCAGCGGGACAGAACACGAGCACACACTTCAGCCTTCCAACTACAAAGTCCGTCTGTTTCCTCCAAGCTGCAGAACTAGATCACTCTCTCCCACTGACCCTATGATGGAAACAGCAACCTCCAGCAGGCAATGGGAGCACTAGGGCTTTAATTTTTCAAGCCATCAAGCAAGATTTTCTGCAGTTCATCTGTCAACACACTTATTCCTCTGACATTTGGGGTGACAAATGTGGTGGCCAAGAATTTACTGCAGCCTATTTCCACTGCTAGTCTATTCACTTGGCTTCAGCTAAAACACTTAAAACCAAAGGACTCCATAACTACTTTCTTCTCTTTTAAATGAGTAATCTCTTGCTTAATTGATTGTTAATTCAAGGTTCTAGAATACCAATGCTTGAGACTGAAGTCCTTTCTAGAGGCAGCATAGCAAGCTCCAACAGTTTTCCTCATGCATCTCCTTGCATTAACACCTCTAAGCAGTCAGGTTTCCCTCCAGGGTAAGAGCAGAGTTCAACAGTTTGGTCATCCCCTTCTTCCTAGCCTGACATGAAAAACAAGAATTACTTCCAGCTGAGAACAGACAGAGCTAAGCAGAGGTCATCAGTTTATTAGCTCAGCTTTAGAAAAAAACCTTTAAGATGATAAGACTGCAGTAAGACGGGATTTAACTAGATCATTTGGAAAATACCTATAACTGAAGGAAAAGGAAATGCAGCTGCTACTTATAAATGACAAGCAGTCATCAAACCATTACTACTTTCCTTTTATTCTTGCCAGTTTCTCAGTCACTAAACATTTCCAATCCAGTACAACAGCTGTAATATTGTATATAAATGCATCTCCTGGGAGATGTCCTGTTGGGGAAAACACGTATTTTTACATAAATAATCTTCTTAGGTTTTCTTTTTCTTAAGTTAGCTATCTATCTCAGTACTGATGATTTACAGATTTCACAGGAAACCTTCTATCAGCCAAGGCATGACTGCACAACCAAAGAATCTCTATATTTCAGGGAAACGTGTAGGCCAGTTGTTTGTTGGAAAATTTACAGATGTAATCTGGGAATGCTCAAATATTCAATGATGATTTTCAGCAGACACTCTGCTTCCACCGGAACTGTGACCTTATATGTAGAAACACAGGCTGTAACTTCCTATGACGTGCAACATGCTACCATACATGCTTTTCCTTTAACTCATCGAGTTTTCCAGGCTGCTGCCCACTCTCCGATGAAAGGAATGTCACTGTGCGTACTACAGTCATTCATTCCAGCGCTTGAGATCTCACCAAATTTCACACCTACAAAGCTAACACTTCAGTGTGTACTGCAGGGCAAATATTGCCATGGATTTGGGCCAAGAGAACACTTTTTTTTAAAAAAAAGAACTGATGTCTTAATGAGATTTTTAAATATGCTGTCCCAGACTGTACGTGTCTCTGAAGGGTTCTTCTTGACCATGCTACACTTAAAATAATGAAGCAAGGAAGCTCAGGATATATTTATCATAATGTTCAAATGATTCTAAAGGGCACAAATGATGAAAACCATCAAAAATAAAATCAAGAGCTTGTAGTTTGTAACAAACTCTATAATACAGCATATAGTTCCCACTCTTTTTTCATTATCATAATAAATGCAATATTTCATCATATTCTGCTTTAGTAAATATTAAAATGACATTCTAATAATATATTCCAGTGCATTGCTCTTTTAATGCCATACAGAAACAATCAAGCCATGCAGAATATTCAACTATGCAACTGTTTTCTACTTCAAAAGACAAAGAAAGTAAAGAAGTAACCCCCAAAACACTTTATTGCAGTATGATACCCAAAATATTCAACACAGCAGTAAACAGTGCTTGGAAGTTAGGGACTTCAAAACTGTACAGACTCACTGGACTATTACTATACTAATTAAAATCATTCTGGAAATCTGAATCTGTGAAAGAGACATTCACATACAAGAAACAAGGTATGACAAATCCCACTAGTGAATTAGACAAAAGAACACAAAAAAAAAAAAATTAATCACTTGTTGTTCACACCAGAAGCCTCTCAAATCAATACCCAAGTATATCCCTTTCTCTCCTGTTTGTTTTCACTCCAGACAGGATACTTACCAATTCTCCTTCCACCTCCTAATTACCCATTTTCCTTTCCAGACTACAGGTTTTATTAAAATCATAGTGCAGGGTACTGGCAGTTCTCAAACTAATAGGTCAAGCAAACAATCACAGAATCACAGAATCACGGTGGTTGGAAGGGACCTCAGAGATCATCAAGTCCAACCACAAAAAAAAAAA
>JAOTQQ010000041.1:30121774-30189649 GCA_026546715.1 Gallinago undulata | reverse complement strand
GGTAGGGGGCCCAAAACTGCACACAGTACTCGAGGTGGGGTCTCACCAGTGCTGAGTACAGGGGGATGATAACTTCTTTCACAATTCAGCTCTTTTGCTCATGTATTTTGTCAAATCAGCATTCTGTAACCTGATTTTATTTTTTTCCTCCTATGGCTTCTACTGGTTGCTTTACTCCACATGAGCAAGACAAAAAACAGCAGGTAAAATTTCATAATGTGTTTTTCATTCTAAGAAGAGTGATTAACTGCAACCTCTCAAGTGCTGAAAATGAACTGTGAAAACAAAGACCAATAATGACTACTGCAAGTCTACTGCAGCTTCATTAAGCAGATTAGAGGAGGACAGTGCTGATTACAAACAGGTGAAAGGAGGGAGAAAATACAGCTTTAGCTTTTTTTCTGGAAGTGAGGGAGACACTAATCAATGCACCAAACCAATCTGCCTCTCTATTTGATCCTCCATCATTTGTCAGATGCAATGAGGGAAAAGTACATAGGCAGTTTTACAGCAAATGTAACCATTATCAAGCAATAATAATTATTTTGTACTTATTGTCACAATTCTTTCTGTCCCCAGTGCTCCTGTTGCTGGTTGCATTTCCAAGGTGAAAGAATCTCAGGGTGAAGGCTAGTTCAGCTTAACCCATAACTTCACATAGACACAGCAGAGCTGTTGCAGATTTAACCTAATAATACTGACACCACTGTTTCAGAGTTCTGAACTTAGTACTTATCAGGGTAGTACTAATTTGTTCTTAAACAAATTAAAATACATAAAAAGCAGCTTCTCTCCTCTCATAACACTGGCATGAACCCCCTTCAATTACTTGAAGTGGGCATTTCATGCAAGCAATGACTACTTCTTGTGAACAGGCAAAGGGATGTATTTACCAATGGTGAATAACACCTGAGCCATCTGATTGTCTTCTGTGATGACTGCATTTGTGGATGAGGGGGAGCAGGGGATATCAATTACCCCAAGTTTAGCAAGGCTTTCAGCACTCTCTCTCACAATATTCTCGTGCCCAAGTAGGGCCATTACTGCCTGAATAAGTGGATGGCTAGATGGGTCAACAGCATCAGGGATCACCCTGTTCAGCATTTTCAGCAACAATGTTGAGGACATAATGGAAAGAACAGGTTTTTATCAAGTTTGCAGATGGCACCAAACTGGCAGAAACCAGTCAACACACATGAGGGCAAGGCTACCATCAAGAGAGACCTCAGCACGCTGGAGGAAAGGACTGACAGAAACATCATAAAATTCAGTGAGGACAAATGGAAAGACCTGTAGCTGTGAAGAAAGAGACTCTTGCACCAATGGAGGTGGGAACCAGCATTGCTGAAAAGGACCTGATAGACAGGGAGGGAGTCAAGTAGGACACTAGCCAGAAGCATGCCCTCCTAGCAGAGGTGGCCAACAGCATCCTGAGCTGTATTCACAGAGGCAGAGCCAGAAGAACAATGGAGTGATCCTCCCTTCTATTCAGGGCACTTGTTAGGCCCACTCTAGAGCCTGCACCCAGTTCTGCCCCCCTAGCGTATGAAAGACATCAACGAACTGCAGCGAGTTCAGCAGAGGGCTACTGAGATGGTCGGGGCCTGGAGCAGTTGGCCAGTGAGGAGCAGCTGAAGAAACCATCCTTGTTCAGCCTGCACAAGCTTGGGGAGGATCAAATGGCAGCCTGCCAGGGGAAGGAAAATGGATTAAGAAGTGCTATTAGCTACCAATACAGATACATAAACTTCCAGAGTAAAAGTGAGAACCATGTCCTCTCTGCAGAGGCAGCAATGCTTCTCTGCTGTACTGCAGCCATTCTGTTCTCTGCTACATTACCGAGATGGAATATCTAACACAGAAAATCATACAAGAGTGTCTTGAAAATACAGCTCAACTTGGTCTGTGTACTTATCTGCTTTGAAATCAAGCTAGTAAGAGACTTACTATAAACACTCCAAAACAAAAAGCCATCAGCAATAAGATTTATATTGGTCCTACAGAGAGCCACAAACATTCTTTGTCTTCTGAGTACCCAATTCCTAACACCCTCCTGTACACCTGTAGATTCATAGCCAAACACACACAGGTCCACCTTCTGGCAACATTTTACCTTTTTCTTCTAATTTGCTGTTCCCTCCCTACCCCTGAGTCCAAGTTCAAACTAGGACTAGGATTTCTTGCCCCATACACCTACCTGACAAAGCAGACACCAGTTGTTTTCAGCTCTACTGAGCCCCTAGTAAAGTACGTGGCAGGGCCTGAACTAGTTGTACCTGCAAGCAGGAACAGGTCAGACGGCCGCTCCCCAACTACTCCAGCCATGAGACACGCAGCCTGCGGTTACTGCAGCCCAGTACCTGACACAGGAGTCCCAGGGGTTTCCTCAAAAGCTGAGCTCTGTTCAATTACTAGAGCAACTGCTTGGATCCCTCCACTTCTACACACAAGTCCACCTCCCTCCTACCATGAAAGTCACATAAAAAAATTTCACTTTTCCATAACCAGGGAACTCTAGAGATAAGCAAAACTACTCCAGTCCACCTACAGCTCAGGGAAAGCATCGCTGCAGCTTTTCTACTTACCCTGTGCTGCGAGGTAAGGCCTCAGAAGACATGAATGTTTTTGGAGACTTCAGGTGTGGTTAACCTTCTTCTTTTCCCCACCAACAAGGTCCCAAAAGATGGTCTCCCGAGCACTAGCTGTCCTCACTGCTAGGGAAGGCAGTTAACTCCTCCCTCTGAGCACAGCTGCACCTGCTCCCACCAGGCTCTGCTCCCTCCTGCCACCCCCTCAGGTAATCAGCCAGCTGAGGGCCCTCAGGGCTCACCAATTAGCCCTTCCCTTGCCACTCAGTGCATGCACAACACCTGTGCAACAACCAGCCAGAAAAAAAAAATTAGTCAATGTGAAACCTCATGTGAAACCACCAGTATTTATTAAGTGCCACCATTCCTGTCTTTGATACAGAAAATTAGCCTTAAATCAGGCAAAATTTTCTCCCTGCTGTAATTTGTCCTTAGTTATCATTTTATGTAATATAAAAAAATACTTGGGCAAAATCTGTGCAAGACATTCATGAATGTAAAATAGACAAAGAATAAAAAGTGGCAATCACCAGCAATCAAGGCCCATGACTGGGCTCGTGATTGCCATCTGCTTGGCAATCATTGTATTAAACCAAGGAAAAAGCCATTTTCACTAGTCCAGAGGATGCAAGGGGCCCTGTGATAGAGCAAAGGGAGGGCTCAGAGGATTGTTAGATCCCTAATAGGGATTTTTGCATGTGTTTTCATCTGCACCTTCATGTCAGAGATGCTCATTTGTTTCCCCAAAATAACTTAATATATCATAAATATTGACATTTGGTACAGAAATCCTGCCCTTGGGGTGCTGTGTATCTTTAACATTATGGTAGGGCTTTGCCACCTGTGTTGTTTGTACCATTTGTTGGCCTCCTATTATCACGTGCACCACAGTGAAATGTGCTTTTCTCACCAGGTTACTCACAATTTTGCAACAGCATAGCAAGCCTAAGCAAGGGTGTATAGAAATAAATACCTCCTACAGATACAAACTGTTTCTATCTTGAGTTCTGCACATGCGTATAATATTTTAGTAAGGTTCCTGTAAGGAACAAGAGGACTCTGAAGCACACTTTCATGTTGTAATGACCTCTCAGAATTAAGTCCTAGTGATCAGATATTTGAGAATTCATGGGAGGGGCCCTCAGCTTGTGTCCATTCCAGTGGCTCCACTGAGCTCTACAGAAAGCCTCCAAGTCCCCAAGAAACAATTCCAAAAGCTGTTAGGACCATACAAGACAGGATGCAACCTCAGCACGCTGAGAAAAATAGCTTTTGAAAACACGGGTGCTTTGGCAGATCACTGTTGCCAGTGTTCCACCTGTTCCACCTTATTCCCCTTTTCCACCTATCTTTTAAACCCCTCCTCTCTTTTTTTTAGCCTTTCTGCTTATTTCTTTCCCCACGCCCCTGGTTACTACTTTCTCATATCCTTTCCTTTTCTACCAGCTGTTTGCCAGTGAAAGGCGACACAAGATGGGAATCCTGGATGACAGAGGCATCTGGTCCTTCTCTTGCTAATTCATTGAACTACACAGAAAGAAAAATCCCCATCTACTGTTCTTGTTACAATTTGTCTTAGCTTTGAAGAAACACTAGATCTTAACAATCTCAATGACCTACTCATTTATTCTTTGTACTTACTACCACAGATTTTCTTCACATTTATACAATTCAGGTAAAGGATTTGATCCTACCTTCTATCAACAGAAATAAGATCAGAGATTTCCTTCCATTTGTATTTCCTCCTGAAGCATATTCTCAACACTTTCTTTCACCTTAACTCAGGTATTTTGCATTCTTTTTGTAAAGACAAAAAAAAACACCCCAGCCCTTTTGTTCAACTCTGTGAACACCGCTAGTTTGATGTAATATCAAATGGTTTCCTGGAATTCAAAAGCTTGCCTTTCTTAGACATGCAATGATGCAACACCATTTTCAGTTTCTCTCCCTTAATGTTTTCAAAACAGTCTGGCAGCTGTGACTGGCATGAACTGACATGAATAAACTTAAATGAAAGCTCTGTCCCTCCTTCATATTTCTCTTCACTTCTTTGGTCAACAGGGCATGGGCAAGGGCAAGACATATGCTGCAAACTCTGAAGCTCCATTACCATAACTTACAGCTTTGCCACATAGCTGTGGCACAAAGCCACACCTGCAACTTGTGTGGTAAATAGCAAATGAATAACTGTTGTAAACAGGTCCTAAACAACCCCCCAGCTATGGGGGCCACATAAGTAGCTGAAGTATCTCTTTAGTACCAGATGAAGTCTTTGTTCAACAGCTGCAAACAGTTCAGAAATTCAGAAAAATCAGCCAATGTTCATAGCAAGCTGGCAACCAGGAAACAGGACTAAGATCACTACATGAAGAACCCATGTAAAACAGTTTGGCTTGCTATTCTCAGGATGAAATCACAGTCAGCAGAGCAAGATCCCTTCTAGATCATCTGTGGCACTGGTTGTTTTCAACTAGTAGAGCTTAAGTTCTTAACAATATCCAGTCACCTATTACATTTGTGCAAAGATATCCACTGTTTTATCTCAGTTAATGGAAACTGGGTTGGAAGCAGTAGGAGACAAACTAAGAATGGCTGGCAAGAAGATTTGTCTCTTATGTCTTTGTGACTTTCTGTTGTGCCGACATGGGTGTCTCAAGGGAGCACGAGCATACGTGTAGGGAAGGACCACGTCACACACTTGTGCAATCAAACCATGTCGCGCTCCAGGGAGAATGCCATGCACTCCAGTGTAACTGCTTAGATTAGAAGGCTCTTAAGACATGGACTATTTAATTTCTTGGTGTTTGTAACACATCTAATATTGTACGGACCCAAGTGGTGCCAGATTTTAGCCATTTTGTGAAGCTTGTAGCGCAGTTACGTGTTACATTCTTTGTTGCAATCAGTTTCATGCAACTGTATCACTTTTTTCTTGAATACTGTTACAAGATCGCAGCGTGAATGAATACAATAAGATGAACAGGAGTTTTGAATATCTGGTGCTGTATGTTCAGTCCTAAGATATTAACGTGTCCAACCTACAATACAAACAGATTTTTAAAATATTCATGATTATGCCAGTGGAAGCTTTGCTGTGATTACTGTGTGCTGCTGCGCTAGAGAGGAAACTGTTTTCACCAGCATCTCTTATCTGAACTGTCTTTGGTGTCCCTTTTTACCAGTTCTGGCTCCAAATCTTCATCCAATTTGAGGATTATTCCCAGACAGAATCCCAAAACCTACAGAGTAAGTAATAATGAAATAAGGGACTATCCAGCAATTAGGGTTCTTGATACCCAACATTATCCCCTAAAACAGTAATTTCCTGTGTGAAAACAAACTGCTGAACTTTGCTTCCCTGAAGACTCAAAACAGGTTTCTCCTGTTTTCTCCTGTTTCACCTCCTAAGGTGATGATTTAAATTGTAGTTATCATACCAGTCAAAACAAACACACAGGAACACTGGAATCCTTTTCTCCTATATAGCTGATCCATGTTAAAAAATAAATGGTCAATAACATACAGAAATTTTATCATTTTCATTTGCATTATCATACATGTTTCAACACCCTTTTGCTATTTCTCATCTATTAAAACAGAATGACAACACATTCCACTGAAAGTATACAAACTTTGGAATGTTTTGTTTATATTTGTGTTTATTCATTTTAGTATCATCCTGGAAAAATTTGTCTTTTTTTTTTTGTTTTGTCGTTTTTTTTCCCCATATATTGCCAATTATATCACTGCAGAGAATAGGAGTCTCTGCACAGGAAGACTGGATTGATTTGTAGCCCAAGAATGATTTCCAGAATATCGAAGCTCTTTAGCAGTGTTACCAAAATTCCATGGTCAAGTTCACCTGCAAACTTGCAATGTGAATGTGATACGAGTAGGCTCAGGGAGAGACTGGTGATTCCCTATGTATGACACAAGCATGGTGGTTTTAAGTCAGTAGAAGGAAAACAGACCAAGTGTTTTCCAAGCTAGAAATCTAATCCAGAGCTCTTGGGTCTCTTCCAGCACCTTTTTCACTAGAACATGTTGCTTACAAGAAACATGGACCATGACATGATTAACAAGCCATTAGCAATGGAATTGTTGAGCACCTCTGGAAGTGAGCATATATTTCAATGCTATTTATCAAGAATAAAATTTATCCTGTTTAGACTTAAACTAATCTATTGGTTTAATCTTGCTTAGTGTTTATGGGAGGTTGATGCATCCTCATTAATTGTTTTCTGTCAATAGCCACAGCTAACAAATAATCTCCAGAGTGGACAAAACCCTGACATTCTTTCATCTGGTTTTCTAGACAAGGGACAACTAAATGATCAAAATATTTCACTGACTGTCTGCAGTCACCCCAGTAAAAGTAGTGGGAAACATGCGCTACACTAGATTGCTCAAAGCTCCACCCAGCCTGGCCTTGAACACTTCCAGGGATGCCCTCTGATCATCTCTGTGGCCCTTCTCTGGACTCACTCCAACACATCCATGTCTTTCTTACACTGGGGACTCCAGAGCTCGATGCAGTACTCCGGGTAGAGTCTCACGAGAGCAGAGTAGAGGGTCAGAATCACCTCCCTCGACCTGCTGGCCTTGCTTCTTTTGATGCAGGCCAGGATGCAGTTGGCTTTCTGGGCTGCCAGCGCACATTGCCAGCTCATGTCCAGCTTTTCATCCACCAACACCCTCAAATCCTTCTCAATAGGGCTGCTCCCAATCTCCATTCTCCACCCTGCCTGTATTTGTGCTTGGGATTGCTGTGACCCAGGTGCAGGACCTTGCACTTGGCCTTGTTGAACTTGATGAGGTTCACACAGGCCCACCTCTCAAGCCTGTCCAGGTCCCTCTGGATGGCATCCCTTCCCTCCAGTGTGAAAATCTCACCACACAGCTTGGTGTTGTTGTCAAACTTGCTGAGGGTGCACTCGTCCCACTGTCCATGTCGCCCACAAAGATGTTAAACAGGTCCCTGTATCGACCCCTGAGGAATGCCCCTTGTCACTAATCCCCACTTGGACATCAAGCCATTGACCACAATTCTTTGCGTGTGGCCATGCAGCCAATTCCTTATACACCACATGATCCATCCATCAAATCCATGCCCTTCCACTTTAGAGACAAGGATGTCATGGGGGACAGTACCAAATGCTTTGCACAAGTCTAGGTAGATGACATCAGTTGCTCTTCCCTTATCCATCAATACTGTAACACTGTCATAAAAGGCCATCAAATTTGTCAGGCACAATTTGCCCTTAGTGAAGTCATGTTAGCTGCCACCAATCACCTCCTTATTTGCCATGTGCCTTACCATAGTTTCCAGGAGGATATCCTCCATGATGTTGCCAGGCACAAAGGCGAGACTGACCAGCACGCAGTTCCCTGTGTCCTCCTTGATTTTCCTTTTTCAAAAACAGGGGTTATGTTTCCCCTTTTTCAGTCAGCGGGAACTTCACCAGATTTCACTTTAATTCTGTTTTACACAAACAGTTCCAAAGTTTTCTAAAACGATATTAAATAAATCAGTAAACTTTTCACTTCACTTTTCGATTCTATTTAAATAAACTTGAATTTTAGCCACAGCAACTTTGTCCTTATTTGGCCTTCAGATAATTCTTTCTCAGTTTCCCCAGCTCACTCCAAGATGACCTTCGCAGTCAGTCAGGAAATGTCTAGAGATTATGAGCAGTCAGTTGCTCTGGTGCTCTGTAGAGCTGGTGCCAGTAGCAAACACTAGTTTTTGTTTTATTTTTAATCAATATTCAGGGAAGGAAAGAACATTTTTTAAAGGGAGATTACATGCCCAGTCTTGCCTTTTTTATAGGCTTGACTTCCAGTGACTACAACAGGATGCTGCATGACCTTACATATAATTCACACTATGCAGGATTTCTTTTGAACATCTTCATACAGGAAACTCCTAAAAGATGGATACAGACCAAACTGGAAATGAAGCAGTATAAATCTGTCCTTATATATCATACCTCTCTTACTGTTCTTGCTCTCTTACCAGAGCAATTGTAGAAACCACCTTTCTGAGCCTGTTGTTTCTTTCACATCTCACAGATCCACATTTATTTCCTTGTCCTCTTTGCCTTATATTTCAGCAGTTAGGGATTTGCAGAGACAGGGCAATGCCAGGTTTTCTCTGGGTAATAGCCTTGCTGTTTTAAAATCTCCTTCACTATAGCCCTTGCATCTTACATGTGGGAATGGATTGTACCATCGGTCCATGTGCAGAGCGCGCATTGACATCATAGGGAGAAGCACACACAGTTCAGATGCAGGATCAGCTTACTTATCCTAAGGAAAATGAATAATCTATGTCTATATGACTTTTCTTACTGCTGGACAACAGCCAGAATGAAAATCTTGCTGCTACTCTTCTATTTGATCTATTCAATACTATTTCAGGATATTAAAAAAATGGATTATTTTAACTGATCTACCAAAAGCAAGTTTTTGCATCTGATGTGAGGAAGCCTTCTTTCTCATAGATGTGGCTGCTTAGTTTATCTAATGCTCACCTTTAAATATAGAAGTGGCACAAATTCTGAAAACAATTTGTGGAAAAATCTCATAAATCAGCAAAAATACTTTAAACTTGCTGTTGGTATCCAGGTTCTGATAGTTTTGCTTATGAAAAAAACCAACAGAGCTGTTAACAAAAACATCAGTCTTGATGGGAAATGAACAGCTCTTGGTATAAATAAAGCATATGGCACCATTCAGCTTTTTCAGGAAGTGAGTCAAGGGGACCAGTGACATTATCAAAAGCCTGACCTTTCTCAGCTTCCACTTCTAGACCTGACAATAGTGATTTCCTAAATCTCCCATCTGCATTTGAAATATTCTGCATCAGGGGTTTGTCCTACTGTTCTGGGGTGTGTGTGTGTGTGTGTGTGTCTGTTTATCAGGTTTTGCAGTTTTCGCCCTGATTTCTCACCAATACCCTGCCCTTCTTACCTAGACCAGTCTGCAACCCTGTTTCATGTAGTGAAGAAATACCTCATGTGAGTCTGGAACTGACCCACTTATAAGGAAGCTCTTAGTCCTTATCTTTTATACTCACATGCCCCTCTGACACTCAGCTCTCTGCTCCATCCTCATGGGTAAAGCAGTATGAGGAGTGTTGATAAAAGGATTAGCTGATGAAAAAAATCCCAGCCAACAGCTTGCAAGCATAGAGCATTCATGCATACCACCATGAAGGCTGGGTCCCTGGAGAGGGATATATCTCACCTAGATATTGTTATCTCAAACTGGGCCAATTAGCCTAGGTTTGTCATTTAGGCTTCCTCTGTGTTAATGGGGAGAGAAACGAAAGTCATCTCAGATAAGAAAATCTGTGCACCTATCTTAGACGTCTGCCTTAGGAGGATATCTCATCCACTTCTCTCCATAGACAATGGATGCTTGGTGGTTAGACAGCTAAAATTAGTCACGACAGGGTTAAAAACAGGACAAGTGGAGAATTCCACACTTCCAAGAGGGAGAAGAATAAGCATCCCAGGAAAAGAGCTGCTTGTGTTAAGGATCATTCTTGCATTGAGTATTAGTGTTTGCCTCCCTAGATCTAAACATTCAGAGCTGGACAGCAGAGGAAATAAACACCACGTATTTCATTGAAACTGCATGGGGTGGGTGTACACACATTAAAAGAAACTGAAAAAACGCATGGTCCATGGGAGCCAGGAAAGCCATCTGCAGAGGAAGTGTACAAGAGAGCATGCGAAGCAGCGAGCGGCAAATGCTCCTGAAGAGCCGCGCGTGTCTCGCTCAGCAGCACATGTGACACAAACCACATGAAAGAGGCCTGGGGTTCTCTGCCATCAAAACTGCCAAAACAAGCAGACTTAGGGCAAGCAGAAGCAACAGTATGGTCACAAGCACACATTGCAATACACTGGCAGAAGAGGAATGTCTGACCTGCAACAAGCAGAAAGAAAATCATAGTGAAGCTTTGAACTCCAAAAGTACTGTTTGCTACCCAAAGCTTGGGTAATTTTTGTCTTCTACTGGCTGATGTCTGAACTGCATTGTAAGATCTTTGTGTTTAGGTCATAGCTAGTTCCAAGTAGAGCCTAACAAATCCCGTGTAATAATAATGCCCTTTCTTGAGATAGGAACCTTGTAAAGCTAAGCTAGGAATAATGTTAGAAGCAATGTTTTCATGCTAGGTCACCACATCTAAGAATCCCATTTTAAAAAAAAGGGGGAAAAAATAAAAGTTAATCATGCTTTTGAAAGCCTAGGAAAAAAAAATAGCAGGTTTTTTTTCCTTTCTTTTTTTTTTTTGTGTGGGAGAGGGAGGGGTGTCAGTTCTTATGTTGGATATTGTTTCATCTGATCCTGCTCATCCATCAGAAAGTATTGCTTCTTATCATGGAAGTAGAACCTGGTATCAAGGTGAGGCATTAATCACTCTAACAAGAATGAAGAATCACTCTAGCAAGAACTTCTGAAATGAAGTCAAACTAGTACAACTAGTTGCTATTTAGAAAATACAGTAACTTTTTTCCTACAGTCTTCAAGCACTTTAGGATTTGAGTAAAATCCTCCTGTGACTTTGCAGTAAAATGATCTGCCAGAATACTCCAATTAAATTCCAACAGGAATAAATCTGGCATCTTGAGTGTAGATATAATACACCAACACTGTGGAAGAAATCTTATTTGCAGCAGCCTCTACTGCTATTTTTGCACACAATTGACTCCTGTGTATTTGCTTTCCTGTTCCTACGTATTCTCACGGCAGAACAGAATTTTTTCACAGAAGTACTCCTGGAAAGACTCAGCCAAGATCCTATGCACTGAGTTGAGAACATATCCTTAGTCTGTCATTATGAAAAGTCTCTTGTAATTCATTCTGCTCTGATTTTAATAAGAGGAAAAATCAGTGTTTAATAATGCCTCATCTGAATCTGGCTTTGTTTTGTGACATGATACAGGATTGGAAATTATACCTTTACACGTAATAAAAGAAATTCCAAAGACAACTGAACACTTGCTTTTGTGCTTCCTTTACTAAGATATGTCACAAAGCTAAAAGAAAGGCTTAATTCTTGCTTTTCCCCAAAGCTTAATTTGTGAGACAAGTTTTCTCATTAAGTAAGGCTTAAAAGAAATATTATACCAGTTTGTTCAGTGACTTTTCCTTCTGTGCTGCCTGCTCTTGCAGTCAATGCATAGGTAGCGAACAGTGCACCTGATGCTCAAGGAGAAAGATATCTTCAAGCATAGTTTAAGGGTTGTACTCAGACTGTAAAGAAAAATAGCACTTAAAACTGAATGCAGACCTTAAATGTAGCAGTATGTAGGGCTTAGAACCCTCCAGAATATATTTCTCTCTTTCTGAAATCAAATAAATAAGACATTAAGTTTATTTCTCTTGGCTGCCAAACTGAGTATGTGCTGAGGTGCCTGTTTCTGTCCCTTATGCAGATAGGTACTCCTCAGTACGTACAAACGTTCATGCTAACTACAGCTCTCTGCAGCTCCTCAGTAAAATTCTTAGCCCTTGCTATGTTTGTCCTAATGCCAAGCATGACGGGCTGTGGTGACAGTAGGGTCCTCCCCTCAGCATCCCAGCTCTGCCTCCGCTGTGGGATCCTCTCAGCAGCCTTCTCCCAGGCTTCAAGGGAGATTTCGGGGAGACTGGCCTGTGACTATGACTGCTACTGTAATGATTCCCCAGGAAAAAATAGTCTTTCCTTTCTTTCTTTTGAATATTTTTCATTTATCATTGAGGAGTTCACTAAGCGGCACCAAAAATATTAAGAGCAGTACAAACACATTAAAAGCCTTGGAGCAGCACCAAAAATATTACAAACACATAAAAAACCTTGGATTGCAAAAAAAAAAATTCAATACAAGTAAGAACAATGTGTGGCAGGGTTGAAAAGTAAAACGAGTTGTGGTGAGGGATGTCAGAGGAACATAAAGAACATATATCCTTGAATAAAATATTAAGTAGCCATTGCTTGGCTTACATTGCTTACAATGTACATCTGTCCTAAGAAGTGACTGAATCCATGCCATGGCCTTACGCAGTAAACTTGTTATGAGAGCCTATTAATCATCCTTTCTGTTTACTTTGCTGACTCTCAGAAATAGCCAAAAGTAACCCTAACCAACAAACAACCTTCCCCTCATCTTTGTAACTACATTGATAAACACATATTTCAATACCTCTTAGAATATACCATAAAGATAAAATCTGTACCTGCACCTGGTTTGGCCAGTCACTGCTACTGCTACTGTTTATATGCATATATCTTTTGGGGAAAGAAATATATATTTTTAAAGCACCTGGGCAGCCCCATGTCCAACTGACTGTCAGTAAATGCTTTCTTCTAGTCTCAAAAGTTAATAGATTTCAGTTAGAAGAAATATCTGCTCTTTCAATTAGCCGAAATCCACTCAGAAAAAAAAACCTAAACCTCGACACACACAAAAAACCCAACTTAAAAAAAAAATCAGATCAGGTTGGTTCTCAGGTTCTCGTATGCGTGCATGTCTATGGTCAATGGGATAAGTACAATTAACATCTGCGTGGAGCAGCAAAACAAAACGGGTCTTGTATGCTGTAGATTTTGTACACAGGAGAAGGCTGTATACTGCAAATTGTAGGTCAGTTTATACCATTTAACAACCTAACCTCAATCCAGTTATGCTTTTCTAATGAAGTGCTATTTTGAATTTTATTTAGATTTTCCAGTTCCATAATCTCTTCATGTGACACCACCTATCAGAGAGCCAAGCAGTACAAAATGGTCAATATATCTACAAAGAGCTACTTCTTCCTCTCATGAATTATTTGGGGATTAATGATTGAATGGGACAGTAGGCAACCAGCGAGAACATAATAAAGTTGCTGAGAAACCTGACACAGTGATTCAAGTTCCTATTTCATGAGATGTTCATCTAGCATCATTACCCAGGAGTGGAACTACCATAAAGCTGCATAGAACCACCATTGATGTGCCTTTGCAACACTCCTTCCCCTTTTCCATCCACGGTAGCCAGATGGACCCATATTTTCCAGCAAGCTTTGCAAGTTCTCTGGACTAAATATAGTCACAACTCTTGAAGAAAATATTTCCTAGGCCAGTGATATTTTTTTAGAATTGTTGTCTGCTTCTGAAAACACTGTAATGACAGTGCTAGCTTAAGAAGCAGCACACTGTTGTGCATGTATTTTCACAAGTCCCCTTGTTCTCCTTTCCTCTTCCACAGATGACAGAATTTAGTTTGCAACTCTAATACCAGTTTTCCATATATGCAGTAGACTACACTAATACCAGCTCCTGCATGAATGCTTGTATTTATTTGTTCCCAAGAAAAATCCTTCCTGGCTCGCACCTAGGATGCAGCGACTATTCTCTCACCCAATATAAGGTTGTTGATCCCTTTACAGTGACCTAGATAATGCCAGTTTGTTCTTATTGGCACACCAACAAGGTGTATCTCCCTAGACCTGCTTGTCTCCTCAGTCCGTTCCTCCATCTCTTCACAAGGCACTTAGACAGAGTCAGGCTGACTTTGCCCAGAATATGTCCACATCCTCTGTGCCTCAGCTTTGACCTTCATGAACAGCACCAGAGGTGGTCCTGCAACCTGCTCCCCCTCCATGTTTATATATTTAACTTGATGCCCTTATGATGTTGTGGTAACACCAGCATCACAGCCCGCAGAGGAGCACCTTGCAGAGCTACTGGACCCGTTCCTTTGTGATAGGTGCGCTTATGCCTCTATGGGTCATTTCCATAGCTTTGACACAGGTAGAGGGAAGGATAGATGAGATTCAAATGGCTTTTAGAGCACCACAGAAGAGCTGGACATCTTCAGGTGTGGATGAGAGTCAAACTGTGGTCAAGGATTTCTGACACAAACTCAAGAGTCTTCCTCCCTGTTTTGTAGTAGTTGACCTAAAGGAATGTCTCTCTACTCAATCTTGTATTAAAAAGTTAGTCCTGAATGGTTAGAATAGTATCACTTATGTTTGCAGCAACATGTTGCAGGCTGCTATGAAAGATTAAATATATACAAAATTTGAGCAAAACCTCTGAAAGCAAAATATCTGCACAACACTAAGCTTCTGCAGTGGAACAATAACCATTTTCATTATCAGAACTCCCCTCTCATGAAACAAACAAGGAATCTCCTTTTAGCTTTTGCCACTGGCAATGAAAAAAATAGCATTTTTCAAATATGCACAAAATGGCCACACTGTGGTCTGACCCAAAATCTGAGGCAGATTTGAATCTACATTTTTGAAAGACTTCCAGCTATATCTTAATTTATACTTCTAAAATATCAAGTTTGGTAAAAAAAAAAAAAAAAAAAACAAACAACAAAAAAAAACCTACCCCAGTTTCAAAGGAAATGTGTGTATGATTTAGTTCTAGAATAAAATAGTTCTTAAAAACAGCAGTCATTGGTGTTGTATTACTAGAGAAGAAATATAGTCAAGAAGTCAAGATAGCACTCATGACTTTTCATATTTGACTAATAAATCATATTCCTGCAATTACTTCTTTTGCATGTAGATGCTACAATCTAATACAGGAATATTGGGCTTCAGACACTCCACAAAAGCTTGAAGACAGCCAATACATTAGACACTCTAATAACCATAAAACATTCCATCTCTTAAATGTTCACATGGCTATACAGTTCCAGGGAATTAGCCATAAAACCCTGTCCCAAAGTAATCAGGTCAAAGTTTCTGAATAAAGTGAACTGAAATCTCAGTTGGGAAGCTTAAATGAGGTTTAAATAACCTCTCACATTATAAAATGCATTACTAATATTATTATTTGTGCATCTATTTAGATCCCATAGATGAGGCTGAAATATCTCTATAAAGCTACTCAGCATTAATTGAGCTAAGAAACAGGAGAGAAAAAGAGGAAGAGGGGGAGGGAATCTGAGAGAAATAGAGAGAAAAATAATAAATAGAAAAATAATAAAAAGAAGAAACAGACAAAGGCAAGAAAGACAGACAGTCCACCCTATTTCTGCAAGAGAGCAAAGTACTTCAAAATGGGAAAGTGAGATGCTATTTACACCAAGAAATTTTCATAGATAAGAAAAAATAAATGAGTCACAGTGGCAGAACATGATGGAATTTAATCCAGCCGTTTGTGTCCTATGGCAACCCCAGATAAGCAATATTAGAAAAATGAATTCGGAAATCCAGATGGCAATAAATATTATTCTCATCAACAAAGAGTGAATGCCAAAAGTACTTCTGACATATAAATATTATTTCACTGTGTTCCAGTCCTTTGGCTATAACACTTTAAAGGGAAAGATTGGATAGGATCTCTCTTGATCTCTTTATAAATTACTTCAGATGCTACTCTTCTTCATATACTTGTGATATTGTGTTAATCCCCTCCTGCAGATTAACTAACATATGTAGGTACATCCTTTATTTTATAATAAATCCTTAAATCTAGTGGCTTTAAAATGCTACATAGGAGCAATTTTCAACAAATACTGTATTTTTGTAAAGTGGAAATGGCATAGTAATTATGTAGCACCATTCTGGAATCCAAACACTTTAATGGACATCCTGGTCATTTTTTGCTCTCTTTGGAGCCCTGAAAACATCTGTCTGGAAAAGATAATTTTCCCCAAAATTATGTGAGAAACTAAGGAAATATTTTCTGTTGTGAAAACTAAAAAGTACAAACTAAATTTAAAAAAAAGAATGGCTCCTGTTTATTCAAAATGAGAATTTATGTTTTTATGAAATTATTTTTAATGAGCATTTTAATAAGAAAATTTAAAAAAAAAACCACCTCTGAACAAATCCACAACAAACAATGATGGTTTTCATTATGGAAAAGAGGAAAATTCCTTTCTTTATCAGCCACTGGAAAAGTATACCCAGAACTAAGATAATATCTATTCACATTTGCTCAGAAATATCATCAGATATTTTCTTCCCTGCACTGTACTTTTTTCATTATTTTTTTAGCAGCAAAATTAAAGGATAATTAGCAATTATGAAAAACTTTGAAAATGTGTATGCCAAAAAGAAGCACAAATTAAGACTAAAGAGCCAACCTAAACTCTACTGTTTTCTTACAGGTATTCAACTTCATAACTAACAGTACTGACATAAGAGGGAGTTACACATAAAAATCAGTAGGTTAGTAGCAAACCTGCAGATGTGTCGTGTTCTTCCAGGCTCTCACTTATCCATCATGTAAATCTTTATTATAAGCCTTATTTTAACGGCCAAGCGGGCATGAAGAGGTGTTCAGTTTCAACACCAAATGTAAATATCCAGTATAGGGAAATATAGCTGTCTGTACTATCTATGCCACTAGAGAAGGGGGAAAGTACTGCTATTCCTAAATACAAGCAATCAAAACGAGGCGAAAATGGTTTCCTTAGATTGAACTCAACATAAAATACACAACACAACTCAACCCCATTCTCCAAACATGACTGTGGATGAAGGAGATACATGCAAGTGTATGAAGAACTAGTAGAGGTTTGAAGGTTGAAATAAGCAGCTGAGTATTACTTCTTTGCATTTTTGTATAATACCTTTGTAAGACAGGTTCTGACCGCTCCACAGTTGACAAGCCTTTCAACTGCAGCGATTCAGTGCTGCTGTCATCTTTAGGCAGGTATAACAGAGCAGATGCACCAGAAGCATGCAAGAGGCCTATACACACACTGTAGTATTTCTTTGCTGAACTTAAGATTGCTATCTTGAATATTTGGCAGCAAAGAAAGTATCAATTAGAGCCAGGTCACTGTAGCATGAGTGAAGCTGGCTCCAGCCAAAAGGGAACTATTCCAATTTCTCTTCTTTTTAATTGCTTCTGACATCTCATGAAGGAAATAAAACAACAGAGAAAAGCATTCTGCAAAAAAACATTGATTCTGTTTATATTTCAAATGCTCTGGGGAGAAAGTGAGGGGATGAATTCTCACCTGTTGTTTATTACCAAGAAATAGAATGTCAAGAAAATCTGTCTCTTCCATATCCATCTTTTCCTGTTCCTTACACTCCAAAGATGTGCAAAGGCCCAGCGCAAAGGCCTAAACTCTCCATAAATGCTCTGTTTATTGAGACAATGTTGTGGATAGGACCTGAAGTTGGTGATTTAAGACTACTGGTGTCCATCAAGGGGACATGGGTGACAATATTACTAGTTCAACAAACAAAAAAGAAAAAACATCAAAAGCATGACACGGAAGTATTGTAGCTTGTTTTAGAAATCAAGATATCTAAAACTGCTAGTTGGTCTTAAATGACATGGGACTGCTTTTAAGCATTATACTTGTAACAGCTGCGCAGCTCTGAGGAATTTTAAGTGGTGAGATAATGCTCCTGTTGCTCTGGCAGGAGTGTGTTCATACTTGAGTATGGCGCTGCTAGTTTACCTGTTCTAACTTTTTAAATGAAATACACAGTGTCGCAACCTTTGATGCACAAACATTTAGATCCCCACTCCTGACAAGCTTGGTCCAATTTAATACCTTCCACAGCATATGTATCAACTGAGGCACTGCAGTTCCACACCACAACGGGAAGAAACATAGAGAGGGATTCAGTTAATCTAAAATCTAGGTGTCTAGCCCATATTAGTTTCTCATTTTACCTCTATAACCACTGGGAAAGACAGGAACACCCAGAAAGTGAATCCTTCCAACTCAATTAATATTCTGTCAAAGAGATGCGTGACTCGCTGGAAGTGTCCATCTCTCTCTATTGTATAGAAAAGATGCCTAGGCAACTAGATTAGATACCTACCTTTCAATTGCCTAAAACTAGATGGGATGAATCTCATTTACAATGCAAGACTGACAATTTCCTAACACACCACTAGACTACCTGCATTTTTTTGTATTTGAAGCTTTTCTCCAGAATCCAAACTATTTCCTCTCTGTGGTTGTAAGCAGATGGATACATTGCCTAGCAAAAGTATTTTTAAAAAGACCGTGCTGTCCCAGATGGAGGGATGGTATCAGCAGTCTCTAAGCACTAAACTCATAGTATCAGTCAGATCTCCATCTGACTGAAAACAATGGGATTGTGTGTCTGATAAAGGACCTTTAAACTTCCTTTTTAGATGAGGTTTTCATGTTTCCAAATAACTACCAGAAAGAACTTGTCTGAACTCTTTCTGTTCTTTCATACTACTGTACTGAGACTCTTTAGCAAGACTGCTTCTTTGTGCTCATAACGCTGTCCCTTTAGAAACTCCTGAGGTATAGAAAGGGACTTCTCAGCTTGGTAACATCCACTAGGGAAAATGATGTTTGTGTCTCTGCTCCTCTCCAAAAGGGACTATTTCATGAACAACTGCAAATATCTATGCATTAACATCCATCACATCCTTAACCCTTAGGAGGCTGTAAATAATTGTTGTTCTCCTGGCATGGAGGTTTCTACACAGAATGCCTTTATTATTCAGGCGACTTCTTCTGTGTTTTCTGCCTTGTGCTACACTAGGAATTCTCATCTCTCTAAAAACTCCAAGAGAAGGAAAAGGAGAGCAAATGTCACATATTTGCTATATCAACTCATAAAACCACAACACAGACAAGAAATGGGTTTAAGCCAAAAAGGCTGGAGCCACATCCCAATCTGAGCCCTCCCACAAAATGAGCAGACTGAGATCCTCTGTTCTGGTCTGGATTCAATTCTGCTGTAGATGGAAATCATTTATACTGATTAAGAAGAGACTTGCCAAAAAAACACAACAGTACTGCTGAGTTCGAATTCACTATCTTCATGTCCATCCAAGTCCATAATGTGCCCAAGAACATGCAAAGCTGACTGTACTCCTTGAGAGGAAATCTCTGGGGTAGAAGGCAGGAACAGGCAGACCTCCCTGTAGAACTCTTTGGCTATCCATTAAGTTGATGGACCGACTCATTTACACCACCCTATGCACTGCTTCTGCCCTAAATTATGCCTTCTTGACCTTGTGCTACAACTGGTTCTCAAACTGGAGTTCTGGCTGCCTATAGTGCGATGGTGTTGATGTTACAGACTCTGAAGGTTCCTTCTCCAGCCAGCCAGTCATTGGCTACAGTTGTATTTCGCTCCTCTTAGACTGTGAACCTTGTGGGGGGAAAAGGATTTGTATTGGCCTGTTAGGCTTCCTATTTAATACTTTTGCAACAGCTGCAGGCAGTTCAGAATGACATCACCTCCCAGCACACTAAGTCCATTCAAATGAGGGCTTGTGCAGCCATCTTTAGAGAGATCGATGACTAGTCTTGTTTCTACCATTTGGTGGTAACATACCTACCCCAAGGGAAAAAAACATTATTCATACCATAACAGCCATTAAATGTCTTCATTAAAATTTGCTTGTGCTTATTCAGAGGTTCCATATGTGAGATCCTCAAAGACTGTCTTGGATGACAAATGATATCCTAGAAGACACATGAGTTAAAAGTTTTGTGTTTCTCCTGATGCTTTCTCTTCTGGCATCAAGTGCTTGCTTTAGGACAAAATAAAGAGCTGGGTCAGGACACCTGAGGAAGACCAGAACATACCCTGGAGACTCTCACACCAGCAGGTAAAATTCCACATCTGACAGGCAGGTACTTTCCCATGGCATCAAGGAATTAGTAACACAGAGGGCTGCGAAGCAGCAAAAATCAAAGCTACTGGACTCCAAAGTCCTTGGTTCAAAACAGGTAAAAATCAACAAGAACAAATGCAGAGGAATTTTTCTTCAGCAAATATTTACTCACATGCTAAAAACAATGTTGGTTCTACCATTGTCTAGATTGTCACTCTCTTATTTTTAAAATTATTTGGATAGCTTTTTCATAGTTTTTTTATGAAAAGGGTGAGAGTATTTAATTACTGTAGATCCAGTCCACTGGATCTGATTGGACATCCATCTGTGAATTGGACATTCATGTAAAATGAAGATAAAACTAAGAGGCTCCAGCACTATCTAGTATCAAATTCTAACTTACCTTAATCTTTTAAAAATTGGAGAATCACAAAGCACTGGTTGGTCCTGAAATTACTGCTTCAAGAAAAAGAAAGAACATGTCCTACCTTAAATAAGTCACCAAATCAGAAAAGACTGAAGAGTAACTTCACTGGATTTTTAGCCTCCATATTAAGCCTCAAAATTAAAACCATATGGAAAATTGTAGTATTGGTGGTGTATGTTTTACTCTCAACAGACTCAACTGGAGTCTCAAGGGAAATTGCAGCAACCTAGATCCAGTACAAGGGAGAGTATCTTGGCTTATTTATTTATATGAACATCTCTTCAGAACACAGCCTGATGAAGATAATGATGAAAATATTGACTCGACTGATTTAATGGAACAAATGGTGAAAAATGTAGAAGAATATATCTGCACTTCATTTTTCTATACACCTATGAAAACAACTATAACCTCTGAAGTGGCTATTCCAGTCATACAAGTTGATCTGAAGTTTCTATACCTCCTCTGTTGAAAACTTATAGCTTTCTGGTATTAACATACTGTTTAACAGACACTGGGATATCTCCAGTCATCCCAGGATACATATAGGGGATCCCAGGATAGACCCGGGATAGACCCGGGATATGTATGGGGAACCCATAAAGCAACAACCAGAAGTTCTTTACAGCATATGGGCACTGTTGCAAGCAGATGTTGGTTTTGATAGCTTTTCCAGAAATATGAGGCCTTACAAGAGACTCAGTTGACTCAAACACATGTAGGAGTTTACTGAGCCAGAAAAGGATTGGGATTTCTTGAAATTCCTGTGGGAACTTTTCATGAGCCTCTTGATGTTGATTGTCCTCAAGGAAACCCGTAATCTCAACTCCTTTTTTTTGTCATACTGCAGATATTCATGTCTTGGAAATGCAAACTGACACAAGGTCTGAGATTGAACAGTAAATGCCAAAGCAGTACATGGAAATATTTACATGTCCTATTAATAATGATTTTTAAATAAATAAATAAAAGAGAAAAAAAATACACTACTGAGACAAATCTTTCAGCATAAAAACAAGCATCTACTATGCAATTGGATGAAACCAAAACTTGGAAATGGCTTGTTATTTTACATCTTCTGCCTCCAACAAAGACAGCCCTACAGCCTTTTAGCACAGTAAAGGCTGGAAGTCAAATGCAGGTCTGATGGGAAAATCATCAAAAAGCTGGCTATGGTTCTACACTGCCATATCAACAAACTGCCCAGTTTGCCCGGACAGAGCTCCAACAATCAGCCTGCTGCTACATTTTGCTTCTCTGAGGACTCTGAATCATTCTATTCTTTTGTGCACTCCTCCCACATGCAAGGTCTCTTATGAGGCAGCTATCCTTCCTAGCAAGAAAGGCTGCACAGAGATTCCCTCGTGAGTATGTGTAATCCTGCTGCCGAATTGGCCGAGGATGTAACGCAGAGCACCAAGAGACCGAGCACAAAGCCAGCCTGGGAGCAAAGACCAGAGCCATGAACTCCAGTCCCACCAAGCTCTATACGGTAGCATGGGACTAGGTCAGCTGTATATCAGATTACTGCCGCGCTCTACAGACCATGGAATGCTAAACAGGCAAACAGCCTCATTTTCTTGCAATGTTTTTCTGTTGGAAGGGTGGGGGGGAAATCTAGTTTAGCACAAAACATATTTGATTTCCAATAGCATTTATCATGCTGATTTCAGTGATTCTTTGCTTCTTAAAAATTATTCTGGATCACTTTTAGAAAATGTTTCTGAAACTATCTGAGCTGAGTAGTCAGGAAGATCTACAGATAGTTTTTTTCCATTTTCTAAAAGTAATTTTGAGCACGTCAACCAATTATGATAAAATAAGTGTGTTCATATTATCAATTTACATTTCTTCTAAGGTGGCATAGGCTCTTCTATAAAGTATCTATAAATCATTCAGGAATCAATTGATTAATCTGTGGGAGGCAGAAAAGACAGTATGGAAGATGGTAGGACTGTCTAACAATGCACAGTAATGGCATTTTCCATGACAGTAGTACTGAAAAATAATGCATTCTGCTGAGCCTTAACATTTCATGGAGGGATTATGCTCAGAAGTTAGTCATGGTAAACTGTGGAAAAAAACCACCAGGATTATTACTCTCTCCTTTTAAAGTGCAAACATCTTTAAGCACTTGCCAAATAATTGAGATCATGCTTTTGTTTAAAATCATAAGAAAAAATGTTTTAGCACTAACATGTGTTAGTTCTAGAAGAGGCACTGCTGTAAGGCAGTGTCAATGAACAGGGCAGAATCTACTGGATTCCTGTTCCATTTTGCTTTCATACCTGTGGTCTCCAACATTGCAAACTGAATCACTCATCTGGAATTAAAGGTCACTAATGATTTTCAGAGGGCAAAATTAAATTATTTTTATAATGTTTGCTTTAAACCATACTGTATTCAAAGGCAAAAAGATGCCCATGCATTTTCAGTCCCTGGCATATAATAAGAAATGGTCTTGAATTTTCATGTTTTATACAATTAGGAAGTTTAAAAGTAACAACAGAAGCAGGTAAGACTTTGCATCATGCTGGGATATAGGCATAACAATCCATTTAGTGTGGATCTTTAACAGAAAACATTTTCATATGTCCCTTCAAAAGATACTTTATTGGAAGAGTATTTGGTTCTGCAACATTTCAATAAATCAGAGAAGTTTTTAATAGAAAAAAAAATTTAAATTATTTGCTACTTTAAGTTTGTGGGAAGTTGAGGTGGGAGGATTTTTGGCAGGCAGAAGGATCTTTGGGCTTTTGGGAAGGTTCTTTTAGTCATCAGACTTGTTAAAAACTTCCTTTTTTAGGAATCCTTAGATTTGTTGCACTGATTTGGTTTTTCAAAGACTTTTCCCTACTCAAGGGAGTACCAAACGTCAGGGGCACCTGTTGAGCTTTAGGGAGTTCATTGTTTGATGTTTTTATATATAATGTAGTATCCTAAAGAGGAGAAAATATATGGTCTCAGCATTATGGTAACATGTTGACGGATGATTCCTGTGCCATGCTAATGGAAAAACTCAGAGATCTACTAAGTCATTTCCATCTGTCATTTCTATGACTCTTGCATTTTCAATGTGATGTAGTTCAAAACTTGCTGTCATACAGAGAGAATGTAATCCAGAAGTAAGTTAATTAGCTCTTTGGGGAGCAAAGACTCATAAACGCATACTGAAGACTTGCATTAAGCCATTCTGGAAGGCATTTTATATGACACAAAAAGAAAAACATTTTTGCCTCTGGGATATAAAACCGTGTTAGTTAAATTATATATATCAAAATGGAATAATATTAATTAATCTTCCATAGATTTCTTTTACTTTTATACTTGCAGAGATTTTGTAATGAGTTCATCATTTCCCAATAATACTCTGTCCAAAGTCCCTAGCTAATTCTTAGACATAATGCTACAGCTGAAGCATGGTCATTTCAGTTCTTGGTGAGACCACAGGATTATGACAATCCCATTTCATGTATGTCAATGTATACACATTTAGCCTTAACAAGCCAAAGCGACTGATAATGAAAGGAAATCAACTTAAAAATAGCTTTCATCTAAAATACTGTCAGGACAACATTTCTTTTGAACCTCACTCAACACATCTGAATGCATTTAGGCTTTTAAAGTCTCATTGAGAAACGGCAGTAACAAGCTAGACTTCCTCAATCCACTTAAAGTGACGACAGAGAGAAAGGAATGGACATTTCAGTACTTGAATTTTTGCCCTGGCATCTGACTGACGGCTAACAGTGTTAGCATTTATTTAGAAGTAAGCAGACACATACCATAGATTGGGAAACAAAAAATATCCTCAGTAATCTAACCTGAAGGGTACCACAAAATCTGCAAAAGAAAAACATGACAGGCAACATTTCAGAGCATTGTGCTACATTATTTAAACCTTCATCCAGTGTTTGGTGTAGACACTAACTTACTGATGATTAGCAAGGGAGCTGTCCTAGCTACATCTGGCTACATTGCATAAGTGAAAAGCAAATGAAAAAATAAATTCTATCACACGCTATTGTCAATAGCACCATTTATTGTCCGTACACCATCTCAGTGACAAAATTACCAATGGACCATCATGTGCAAATGGCTTCTCCCAGCCTGTTTTCCTAGGGACGTGTGAGTTCGTGAAAACTCAGGGAAGTCTGTCTGACTGATGAGCAAGGAAAGGGAAGCTGTGGGGAAGAGAGAAATGCCTGAACCCAAAAGGACCTGGTTCTGTTTGGAGTCAACTGAAGTGGCTGGAAAATGCCAATGGCTCACTGGAGGTTTATGAGATGCAGTCTGCAGAAAGTTTTCTTTGGTTTTGTTTGGAAATCAAGTTTTTGCTTTGACTTTGGTACCCGCATACAGAATTGGCACATGAGAGGTGTTGGTGCAGATGGTGTTGGTGCCCAGGCTATATTTCCACCACTGAATGATTTAGTTCAAAGGGACAATGTGCACTGATCCCGTCACACAAAAATTTTCTCTCTTCCAGCTCTTCGCAAATTCTGAGGCCAATTTTCTGTTACTTTGCCAAGACGCAAAATTAGCAGATTTCACTGAAACAAAATATGTTGCTGATGATAAAAAATGTTGATCTCACAGGGAGAAATCGCAAAACAGCAAGATATGGATCAAGCCAGCTACACATAAGGTCAGAGGAGTGCAAGAAGAGACAGAGCTCTGTCAAACCTTTTGCAGAAGTTCGCTACCAATCTAAGGTTGGTTCACAGATGCCATACACTGGGGCAGTTGCTTGGAAAAGGACACCGCCAGAACCGTGCAGTTTATTATTATATACTTTGTAACTTTTCCTTTGCCTTGCTCTTTCATAAACAGATTGGCTGAGAACCATTATTTTGAAGCTGCCAGATGCACTAAATCTCCAAGCACACTCACACTCCCAGCTTTAGCTTGTTCTCAAAGAAAAGGCAAAGACTGCAAGATTTAGTAAACAACTAGCCTGCAAACTTAAAATGCCCTGAAGTCCTGCCTGCTAAAGTTGCTCACACAGGATTTAAATCCATTTGAGACAGTAGTTCATAATTAGATTTTTTAGCCGGGGAGGAAGGGGCAAATTGTGTTTTTCAGTTATTTTCTTCAGCAAAATGCAGACTTTCTAAAATTTGACTTCTGAGTTTGTTAGTTTTCCCTGTGATGTGCACAATGGCAGAGCCAGTCAATAGCATCACTCCTCCAGAGACAGAGGGAGACAGGTACTGGTTATAGCAAAAGGGAAGGGATTTGGTGCAGCCACCAGCCAGGAACATCCCTGAACTTTAGGAGAGGCTGAATCTGGATCTGGCATTTAGGGTTTAGGCTCACATCTGGAACAAACAGTTCTGCTGTGCATGCTGCAACAAATGGATGAGTGATTCACTACAACGTGCTGGCCTAAAACAAAGCCATCTATTCTGTTTGGAAGTGGAGGTTTACTCAGGAGCCTGCAGTAGGGCAGGGTCCTGATTAAAAACTCATCAAAGCCAGTGGACGATTTCCAGTGGCTGAGTGGCTTTGAATTCAGAGAAATTCCCCTCCATGCTTCAAATACTCTTCACCTCCCTCCAGACTTGCACATCAGCAAGGAGACATGTTGGAAAAGCCCAGAGGAACAGACTGGGACTGGTAGGGCTCAGCAAAAGCTCTGGGAGAGTCTAGTCCCCTTCCTCATCTTGGTACCAGCCTTCATATTTTCTTCAGTCTTCATTTTCCCCCCTGTTCTCCAGACATTTCTTTGCCCATGTTTTTTTGATTTAAAACATTCTGGGATTGCAATCCTTTCACATGCCTTGAAGACAACTATAAACAAAGATATATTCATGAGACTCATACTCAAATGGATTATATGGGGAAATCATGGGGGTAACTGTGACAGTGATGCAAAATCCTCTGCGTGAAAATCTGCTGGGTAAGAAGACTTTCAGAATTTTCTACGAATAGCCTGAAACTATTCTTTAAACTAATGCTTTCATCCAACAGCCGCTCACAACTGGGGACTTTACAGGCCTATTATAAGCCTGCCAAGAGTACTGTGGTCACAGTCAAATCCAAATAGCCTCCCAGAAAAAAATCTGCATTGGGACAAAATGAAATAAATTTGGTTTCTATGACATTTGGAGAGAGAAGAGTGAAAGAAAATTTGGTGCAGAACTAACAATTGCCATCTGCCATGCTAGGAATCAGTATTTTCACTTCCCAAGATGAAAAACAATTGGCTGATATGAGGCTCTTACTCATGACCACAAGTGGCTCTTTTGAGGGAGAGGCTGGTTGCATTAAAATCTAACTTTATATTAGCTCACGAATCAAAACTCTCATTCAAAGACATTAAGCAGGGAAGATGCAAAATCCTGACTCTTAACCGTAAGCCTTTTGCACAGTTCTCAGTGAAGAAAAAAAAAACAATCAAGAACCACACTATGAATACAGGCAATGATTCAACCCAAAGATAAATTTATACTGCAGCCCAGAACAGAAATTGGATAAATGTGCCAAAAAGACACCCATATTTCTGTAGCTGTTATCAGAACTTAGAACATAAACCTCACCCCACATCAAGGTCTCCAGCGAAAACTGTCCACCATCTAAATTTTCAGTGATGTCCTCCAGGCCCAGGAACTGGGAACTGGCAGAACAGGACGGGGTTTGTATAAGTAAAGAGCTTTACATTGGTCTCTGTTATGCTGAAGAGCACTTCTCCTGTTATCCAGGTCCACAACTGGACAGTTCATCTTGAAGAGCAATTTTTTTCTACTCTTCAAAACCAGTTTGACTAGACTTTGAGATCACTCCCAGTATCTATCACAGGATAGACAGACACAGAAGTTTCCTCAGGCAGGCCATTCTGATCTCTTGCAGAAATTGGTCTCTGCTGGTGTTTTGGCAGCAGCTCTCACTCTCTTGCCAGCTCATTTAACCTGCCAGCAGCATTTCACCACTGCCAATCCCGAGGACACACTAATAGTCTTGAGTTTTAGTGCCTACAGCTCATGCCAGGCCATTGCACTCTGCTATGGGACTCAGCTCAGGCTTGGTGATTCTTGCAAGGTAAAAAAGGCCATAGACAATATGCTAAAGAGCTCAATTAATCTAGGAATAACCCCACTATTAGAGCTGTTTCTTCTGTTAAAATTAAAGGAGAAGGGGTGGGTGAGATCAGGAGCAAAAATGAACATCTAAGGAATACAATCCTGCCAGACTTGTGTGATATGAAATTGCCATGTTGATTCTTCCAGAAGGTGTAGGTATGCGTCTGTGCATGTGTGTGTGTGTATGAGAGAACACACACATCCTGAAGAATTCTGAAATACAGAAATGTTATGGCCCCAGAAATCATCAGCCATGACATCTTTGGCACCTCATCAAGAAAACCTTTATTTTATGAATGACATTTTGGGATCCTAATTCTTTAAACCTATTTTTGACCAGTGTAAGGACCTGTATTGGTCTTTCCTGTCAATGTAAACAGCAAATCTTAGCTGAGGTGACAGAATCACAGAATCATAGAATGGTCAGAGTTGGAAGGGACCTTAAAGATCATCGAGTTCCAGTCCCCCTTCCATCCCCTCCAGGGATGACGCATCCACAGCTTCTCTGGGCAACCTGTTCCAGTGTCTCACCACCCTCACAGTAAAGAATTTATTCCTTATATCAAATCTAAATCTACTCTCTGTTTAAAACTGTTCCCCTCGTGCAATCACTACACTCCCTGCTAAAGAGTCCCTCCTCATCTTTCCTGTAGGCCCCCTCATACATCTTTTGAGTCTATCATCAGACACATCACTTTCTTTAACAGGAATAAAAGCTAAATTTCTTTCCTGGCCAATTACAAAAGCTGCATGTAACTTTCAGACACTTAAAGCATAAATGCTCAGCTGGTTCAGAGTGTCACACAGGCCTCTTCTTTAAAATCCAGCCTAGGAAATAGAATAAGACATCTCATCTATTGACATACAGAAGATACATACAAAAAGCATTTGCTGGTATTAACACATTAAGAAATTTCAGAGTGAGCAGCAGTTAGAAAGTCCTTTTCTGAAAGGAGATTTTCCTGTGGCAATATGATGACTGAGCTGAAGGATGGCATTTTGGCCATTGACTATCCCTTCACAAGATTATCAAAAAGTGCATGGCTGGAGAAAAAATTAAAAGACTGACTACTTCTTTTTGCCATATTGAGTGATAAATTATATCATTTGAAATAACTACGAGTGTCAGTGTGTATTTGTGAGGTTATTTCTAGGTAAGCACAGTCAATGACATTACAAAAGGCATTGCAAAGGCCTCCCTTGGCAACAGTATACTAGTCTGATCATTTATATCCAGGACATAAAAATAACAAATCAATAAGCATCGCACTCCAGACCACAGGGAATATTTGCAAAAACTACCTAGAAGGACTTCAGAGCCAAATTTTCCATTTCCAAAAAATATTTTTACTTCCACTTTCTGAATGCTTTTGCCAGTCAACAGATTAAAGTTGTAAGTCACATTAGACCCTCAACACCACAGCAAAATACCACTAACAAAACCAAGGCAGGCAAGGTTTTCTTATTCGAAAAGGTACAGGTGAAAAAATTAGAGCAAGTTTCACTTACACAAACCCTTTGTGAGCATAAGACACTTCAAGCATTTTAAAGGATTTATTATTTTTCCTCAGTTTATGTGTTCCCATATCCTCTGAATGGATACCAACTTTTGACTCAAATGGAACTTCAAAACAGACTTTTATTTGCAACAATAACCTTGCCTCAAAAAGCTTAATACTATCTTGCTTAATTTACTAACATCAACAAAACCCAATTAATGGTTCAATCTGTGCCAAAATGAAAGCTGGGTTGATTGAGAGTTTTTGTAGGAAAACCTGTTAAGGATTTCATACAACTGCGAAGAGTATTGCTCTTTGCAGCTACATTTATCCTCAAATTATCAGAGTTAGTATCAGATTCTAAACCTGACAGCAAAAAAAAAAAAGGAAAAAATAAAGACCAACACCAGAGGACAAATAACCAGTATTGTTCTCTAGCAACATAGCAACTGTTCGTTCTTCTGGCCATTGCAACACACAAGTAACCACTCTACTCTTCACATGATATGACACACTCACACTGTCAGTGATACTCCTCCCATCTCAAGAGGATTATTTTGCATTTCTTTCTGAGGTCTTTTCAAAAACAAATATTTGCTCCCATTCTGCACATCCTGACTGCTGATCCCAAACTCTTTTGCTAGGAAAGCATGTTCGAGTGTATGTTCTTTTGTATGAATAATTTCTACAGTAATCTACTTTCCTTTCCCCACATGACTGGATTAAAATTTTATGGGGCCCAGGGTAAAACCAAACAATAAGAATAATCTTACTGTCATCGTCACCAAGTTTCACAGTGATTCTGTTCTTGTGTTTCTCTCATTCCAGCCTTTTCCTCCTCCCTTTTTTAGACAATTAATTTCTCTACTTGCTGTCCCTCAGTCTGAAGCCTTCCCTGCTGCTCACATGAAAGAGTGTAAGTTACTGACTGTTGAAAACTTCAGCTGAAATGCAGCCAGGTCAAGATGAGGTTACATAAAAGTCTAAAGGCAACTTTTTTAGGTCACATTCTCAGCAGCGCAGATTCCAAATGTTTCAGTAAGGAGACTGCACTTAACACTCTAGCTGACAGTATTCATTAAATCAATACTGTGTCCACAGACGCTTCTTAAAGTGCCTTTCTACCATGCACACCCTATAAGACCATGCTATACTTGTACCAGACTACTTATACAGCCAGGTACTCAGGCACAGAAAGGAATAAACTTCAAAGCAGTTGTATTTTCCAAAATAATTTTATAAAGCTGTAGCTTTTCTTCTTTTCTTTTTATTCCCCTCCTTCTCTGTATGGAGATGATTAGCTAATCTGTAAAATGATAAACAAAATGAAAAGCCTAGTCATTCTAAATACTTTATATTAAGCATACTTGTTTTCCTTTCCTAACATCATTGCGTGTGCCAACTCTCATCACTGCAAGGAATCTCCAGAACACAAAAGGTGTTTACTTTGTTTTTTTCCTTAGTAAAATGACCTTTGCAGTATTTTGGTTAAGCATTCTTATGACTGGAGATTTATCTGGACATTTTAGACTTGAAACCTCTTGGGAACTCTTGGGAATGCATTCAGTTTGGTTGCAAATCCTGAGAAAACATGTGTGGTTGCTCAAAGCTTCAATAAATTAAATAGAACTATATTGTGGCTCTTTTCTGGTCAGTTCATGCGTACAATCATAGGCTCTAACAGTAGCTGCAAAACTGATCCTTCAGAGAAAATTACTACATTTTCCTTGTACATTTCTTTACATAACAATCTTATATAAACCTATACCATAGGGCTGCAGATACACATTTTTACCTAATGATCAGTATGTTCATGAGAACACAAAAGCATTTTATAAGCTTAGGGTGTACAGTGTCTCACTCCAGACCCCACTGTACATCATTCTCTATTCTGTTAGGTTTTCCAGAGTGACGGGTCACACCAGTGACTAGAGTTTTGCACCATACATATGGTCAGACTCTTTGCTATAATCTCATTAATGAGTTTGATCTCCCGTCAAAAACTAAGCTCTGACTAACAAATGCTTTTCTCAATGAAAACTTGGAAAGACAACATAAGCCAAAGCAGAATACAAATGATGGGGGGGGAGTGAATTCCATCACTTGATCATCAGGCAAAAAAAAGTTCACTGTACCCACAGATATCAGCTTTCTGGTCTTACTAGATTAACACTCCAGTACCACTCCCTGTGTTTTTCTTAGCATCACATCATACATGAACACTCAGAAAGGAGACAATAACAAAGAGCCCCAGTAAGTGCAATTCAGATAGTCATTCAGGACAGAGACCAGGCTGTTGGTAACAGCTTGCTATTCCGCTCTCACGGGTAACTCTCTGTACCCCTAACAATATACCCCAGGAGGGGGACAGTTAGTAGCCCGGCAATTAGAGCTAGGTTATACTGTTTACGTGGACTCTGGCAAGATGTTGAGCCAAATCAGAAGCCTGCAAAAGACCCAGTTAAATTCTGAAATGAAGACAGCAACTAATTTCTGCCTTAAAAATATGAAGCACGCAAAAAGCAACAGGCCCATCATTATAGTCAAATACTTAATCAAAAGAATTTCCTTTTGCAAGGTTTTTATCCAAGAGATACAAAACATTTCAAATTACAAAAGAGCTTACATACAAATAAAAAATAAATTTAAATTACATTTTAAAAGGCCCAACCCTCTTCTACCTAGTCCTACTCTCTAAGAGTCATCATCCACTATCCCACCCTCCAGAAGCTTGCCTGAGCCTTCAGTTCTTGGCCATGTCTTGTTACCTCACTCCAGACACCTGCAAAAGGTTTAAACTTTGCTAATGCAGTTCAGTTGAAGCCTCCTTACCCCTTCCAATGCCAACAGCATTGTTTTTTAAATTGTTTTTTAAAGTAGTTTTGTAAAGACCTAGTACAAGTCATTACCCTCTTTTTCCTGCTGGCTTTTGACTGAAATGGGTAAACACAAGTCTGGTGGAATCTGCAAAAATGATGGATTATTTGACAGAGGTATAATTTTTTCAAACCCCTTGAATTCATAACTGCATCATATCTTTGATATGCCATATGTATTTCACTACTATCCTACTGTTTGTGCTATGGTCCTGATTGAAGAGATGGGTGATGTGAGATGTGGAAATCTGCTTTGGACTGCCACATGGCAGGCAAGGCAAGTGAATGGCAAGGCCCAGCAGCATAGGTTGTTCATCCCTTGTACTCCCACCAAATGTTCCCATAAATGTTGTCTTCTTTTCCTTTTTCCCCACTCAAGTTCAAATTTTTCACTTCCTACCTGGCTCTACTGTTACTCATCTTTATGTATTACTCATCTTTTTATGTGGAAACCTCTGTGGTTGTTTTCTACTAGACAAGTTTATGTTTTAATAATTGCCTATGCAGAACTACACAAGCTGGGAAGGCAAAAAATTAAGTACAAAACTGCCATTCCAAAACAGGGTGAGCTTCCCACTGTAGAAATGACAATGGTAATTAAAGAAGAGTTTTGCAATTATAAAAATGCAATTATGAAAAGGAAATAAATGAAAATACTCTTGGTGTCGCTAACATCCTTGCATGATGAAAAACTACAAGCTAGTGTTCTTAACGCATCATTTACAGGGAGAAAGTAATAAGCCAACAGGCTCTAAAAGCAGATGAATTACCACACATGAGTTAGCACTCCCTCCATAAATGTATCAATGCATGCATTATAAATACTGTCAAAATTTCCCTTTTGTGGTTAAAAGTGGTATGCCCATTAAAAACCCCATAACCTTTATACACACACTTTCTGCATTTAAGTTATATGTATTCGGTTATACGGCCCCCTTCAACCTATTAATATACTCAATATCTTGTTTATATATGAAAATGTTCAAGACACAGAACGTCTTTTTTGAATGAAGAAAACTTCTCATGTCTCCTTTCCATCAGAATAAGATGTGGCTAGCAACGTCATTCAAGAAGAAAAAGAGTGTTTTGACTGACAACCTACTATGTATGAAAAACATGCAGATCATGATGTAGTCAATAGCAGCTAGCTCATTCAGGGTCAGGCCCCAAAATCATGGTGATAACTGGTACAGCAACATCTGATTATCACATTCAAACTTGTTAAAGCTAATCCTCTCTACCAACTTTATGGTCACACATGTTGGGGTGCAAAAAAGCATGCAGAATTCCCTGTTTCCAGTTTAAGTTCATATATTTAGTTGCTTGCTTAAGAATCCAGAGACCCAAGGTGCTTAAAGAATTTCTCCACAAACAGGCCTTTCCTTAGCATATCATAGGCAATGGGGTTTGGATTTGTGTTTTTTTCCTTCAGCCTACATGGGCTACCTGACCTCAAATAATATCTTCCAACAGAGAAAAAAGGAAAGAGCGAAGGAAAATGCCTATTTTTTCATGCCAATCACACATTCAACTGCCTTTTTAGATTCTGTCACCTGAAAGCTCTGATTAAACATGACCTCCTACTTGTTCATAGAGTGGTTATTTTGTATAGAGTATTGCTGGCTCAGAAATAAACATTTTATCAAACACAAAGCATCACAGACTGATTTTTTCAGCAAAATGGGCAGTTTCTAGCATATGGTGAAATGAAAAGCTACACACAGATTTATTAACCCCAGAAACTAAATGTCTTCCTAATTTTAATCTTTTTTGTCTATTTTTATCTAGAAGCAGAAATACTCTGCTTATCTCTCCCTGAGGATATATACTTTATTAAATGCAATATATAAATAGTTTATCTGCGTATGTTTCTGCCAGTAAATTGGAGGCTGTACTTTAGTCCTGGCTTGTGACTATTGTTCATATTCTGAAATATTTTCTAGCAGTTCTGATTTTCTTGCATCTGTATGTTAAATAATATTCTCTCTTTACCATGGGAAAAAAAAAAAAAAAAAAAAGTTGTTCAAGTTGTTCATAGCCACAAAGCCACAAGCCTTTTGTTAGGGCTCTTAGCACATGGAGTATGGTTGTAGGAAGAGCTTTAAGAGGAAAATACATATACTGGAATTCACACAGTGCCTACAGTTGTTTCTCAGTAAGTAAATTCAGTGACAGGAGAGAAAAGCAGAAAGATAGCATTAAAAGTATCCAAAAAGGATAGGCACCTTGGATAACGAACCATGTCTTCTAAATCTGCACATGCCCAGGAATATACGCAAGGATAGTGGACGCATGCAACAGTCTGCAATCTATAGGAGTATCCCTGCATTGATCAATCAGCTCTTCTAGCAAGTACATTTAGCACCACTCTGCACAGGGAAATTTCAGGTAGTTAAAAGCTCCTATCAAAAGTATCCTCAAGCCTTGACATTTATCGCTTGTGAAAAATGTTAGGCTGCCAGTGTGAGGCAGTACAGCACTTCACCTACCCAAGGAGGGTAAGACTGAAAACAATAATTCAGTGTTTGCCTAAATGGATAATGCAGATAGTCTTGTGTTAATTCCACCCGTAGAACTGAGCCAGCTAGACATGCACCAGCTGTGGTATAGAGACACTGCCGGTTAATGCTGTGCCTCAAATTAATAAGCATAGCTGCAAGACTGTATACTTTACTTCAGACCCTTTGCCAAGACCTAAGATAGTGTGTACTCATAGATACAGACACTCAAATTACATTCCAATTTCTGCCTTGTCTTGATGTTTTCAGATAGGTTCCTTTGGTCAAAATTTTCCAAACAGCCTTCAAGTTTGGATGCCATTGCCGCTGAATGAAATCAGGCTTATTCTTAGGAAGCAAATTGCTTACATTTGGCTGATACATCTAAGGCTGTTTTGCAGGAACACAAAACTTGCACTAGCTGTTTTTGAAAATGTTACTGTCAAAACCTTCATGCCTCTGATTTTCACCCCAGCAAGTCAATAATATAACTGTCTACAAATATTTAAAGTATATTCTTGAATACTTCTGCAATAAATGCTCTAATACTGATAATTATTCCCAAATAGAAGATAAGCTTTCCTGGCTTGCTCTGTGCAGGTATATCAGATTCTTGGTCTTCACTTACCTTGGCAAAGTTGGCTAAAACTATGTTCAGATACAAAGAGCTCTATCTTATAAACAGTCCTGTATGCAAAATAGCTCAGGTGAGATTCATCACAGTGAAGACCAAGTCCTGCACTCAGGAACAATGTGAAAATAACTGGCAAGACAATAAAAAGCACTGACAGGATTTGAAGCCTGGGATTTTAAACCACAAGCAGAATACAGATTAATGGTACGACACTGTTGCAAAATTAAAATTAAAAGAAAGAAAAAGTACACCACTGTCATGCTAGCATATGCACCAGGAATATTCTACATAAAATAAATTATTTTTCTTCACTAAGTCTTATTAAGGCTTCAGCTGGAACATTGCATTGCATAAGAGTTTTGGTTACCATGCTTTTCAAAAAGCTAAGAAAAGCTGGACAAAGTCCAAAGCAGCGAAGAAGATGTTCAGAAAATCTGACCTATGAAGAGAGACTGAAGAAATTTGGTTTGTTTAGTCTAGAAGGGAAGACATGATAGCAGGCTTTCATGCATGAAAGATTGCTTGTAAGGGGACACTAACCAATCTCTATGTCCACTGAAGGAAGGACAAGAAGAAATCAGACCAATTTGCAATGAAGAAAACAGTCCTATGAAAGGGCCTCTACAAGTAAAGAGGTGTGCAAGCAAACTGCATGGGGAACCTGTGGAATTTCACTGAACAAAAGGTTTACAAAAACAGGCTGGGCAATTATCCTTTTGGGATGGTCTGCTATACTTGAGCCTGGTTTACTGTCGAAGACTGGATTAGACTGACAATCATCTGAGACCTCAATCCTATTTTTCTATTCTTCCCACACACACTGCTGCTCTCATTCGAGAATAGTGTCTACAATACAGAATTTTTACAAAAACAAGTAGTCATTTGGGTTCCTTTGTGCTTGCATGCCATGTTGCGCATCTTCTCATCTCACCCAGTGCTCTGAGATGTCATTTGACAGCCCCAGTTCCTTCTCATACTGACAATCTCATCTATCTACTCTATGTCCTCAGTTCCCTGCATACTTCATCTGGATATTGTCTGGGAATAAAGAAGTAAACATTGGGGCTGGTTAAGAGTGCTTGCAAATAAAAAGCAGGTATGGAGTATCTGACTGGCTCATAGAAGCAGCTGACTGACACTTTTACCTGTCTAATTTGGGTTGCCTTTCTATACCCAGCTGCCAATTTTCACATGACTTTTTAGAACTTCTTTAAGACTTCTCCTCTTCTGTCAAATTTGTGTTTGACCTTGTTTGAAAACAGATTTAAAGTTATCAGGTGGGGAGGGGGATAGCAGTCTGTTACACAGGTACAGCTGAACACAGTAATCACATATGCCTCATTTCCTTAAAAAATTAGGCAAAAAAAAAATCTACCCCTACTAACTCCATTCAAAGATAAAATAATGTGGATCTCTCTGTTCTCAGCAACTCAGTCCTAGCAACTATTTCCACTGCCATGTTTGTTAGACTGAGATACTTGCTAATAAAAGGAGGCTATAAAAGCATATGCTCATCTGTGAATTTAAGGCCTGCATGTCCCACAGTGAATTCCTATCAAACTTCCCTAATATCAAGTGAAAGCGTCCCGAGGCAGAATTGATGTAGAGCAGCGCTGGTGCTTTAGTTCTTTTTTGCAGATAAAGACTTTAGCCTCAAAAGGGTCATAACAAGTTTTTCTCACTAAAGATCAAATTATTTGATTTCTCTAATGTTACCTGGAGTTGCCAGATTGTCCTATTTGAGATTACTAAATTTTGTTTCAGTGAACATAGAGGTGGCTGGATAGTAAGAAAGGTTAGTTTTATTTTTTCAGGAGAGGGAGGCATGTGCTATATATCACACTTGTTTATCTCCTGGATGACTCTCCAGAACAGTTTACCCCACGTTCTGTGCAACTAGGCAACACTGTGGTATCAAACAAACTGCAAAGATGATTTTCTCAAAATTTCTTTCCATTCCAAAGCAATAATTAGTGTGACACAGTTTGGGAGATGACTGTAATTGCCATGGGTATTATGCTATATGTGATTTGAATTTAGAAAGTGTGAGTGACAGCAGGCTGCACTTCTAATACAGCAGTGTAAGAATCTGATCCTAATGAATTTTATTCATTCCAGTAGTCCTCATTCATGTGAGCAAGTCAGCAGGACTAGTGATGTATCTAAAAATTACAAGAACGAGAAAAGCTTTGCAGGATTCAACACCGCTGCTACCACCTCTGGGATAAAGAAAAGGCAAGACTCAAACTGAAATTGCAAGAAATGTGTCCGTATTTTCTATGCACTTTCATCTCATGAATGTACATTATGCAGTTTGCAGTTCCATTAAGTGGCAAAGTGCACAGGAGTTTCAACTGGGGTGTGTCAAGGATTCTTAGTCATAAACTTCATAGATCATTTTATTTGCTCAAAATAATCTCTTGGCAAGACATCTTACTTCCCTGCCCCCAAGACATTGTTTGTAATAAAAGCCTGCAAATAACTATACCAGGCAATTTCTTTTTCAGTCTCTTTCCTCAGCATGAAACGGAATCTCTTCCAGTCTGTGTTCTTCCCTAAGTGTCTACTGTTACTCTGCCTGTGCACTTTGTGCAACAGCTGCTGCGTAAAACTGCTGCAGAAACTTGTGCAGAATAAGGGAATGTCTATATGCCAATAGTTTTTACTTTACAGCTCAACAGCAAAATTCAGCATTTGCCGTATCTTAATCTAGACCAAGTACATAACACGGATAAACTGTAGTACAGGATGCTCTATAAGATTTTTTGAAAGAAGAAAAAAGCAGATAGCTACTTATGTTGTGATAACACGGACGGGACTTTGGAAATAACAAAACAGGCTTTTTATTTTATATTTCAGTCCCTTCTAAACACTACATTTTAAGCAACTGGCCTTTAAGAAACTCCCCAGTACATCATCACTTCCTAGCACAAAGTTAATCTTCCTTCTCAGAAGCCCTTTACTGTTTATTCATCACTTCTCTTAGTTATTTTAAATGCATATCTTTCAAGTTGTGTAATGACAGCACGGTCCTTTTTTAATATACGTGTTATTCACTTTCTCTACCACATGACTGTCAGCAACACCCAGCTATGTATTGCAAAGATCTTTCAATACCTTTTCGCCTGATGCCTAAAAGATACTATGAATATGAAGTAAATGCATTATTAAGAGTCCTGCATTGGATCCGTCATTAATTGATTGCTTCTGCCTAATTAAAAGAAGAAAAGAACAGAGTAAAGGTTTGTCTATGATAAGGCATTTTGTTCAAATGTGGTTTCATGTTGCGGTAGAACATATATGTTCCGTCTTGTGTATAATCAAGTCTTACCTGATTGTGTAATATGAGGGTAATGCTGGAGACAAGAGATGCTCTATTTGATAGGTGAACATAAACTTAAGTTTCTTTTTTACTTCACCTAGTGATTATCTCACGAGGAATATAAGTTCTGCAGCTGCTTGTTTACAACACACAAAAATACACTGGAGGACACACTGCTAACGGGTGCAAATGAGCAGCTTCCATTCACCTGATGGGATCAAAGGTCCCAGTATGTAAACGTACAAACATAGATACTTATGCTCACCTCCGCTGAGCAAAACATTTGAAAACTCATATCCACAAGCATGCTCTGAATTCTAATGAAAACCAAGAAAACTCTACCATGCACTTGAATTTGAATACACGCTCTAACGATTCACTGACTAGAAATATTTTACTGAGGCAGAGACTAGGTGCCTATATCTAAGGTTACCTTTGATCCACTGCTGAGAAAGGAAGTACATGAAAAAGCCTTTTGAAACGGAATACTAGGTTTTTTCCTCTTTATTCCTCTATAGACAAAGGAAACCCACTTGAACTTTGAAGTACAGTAAATGTTTTTAGTTTCAGGAATGGAGTTTCAGGAATGGAGTGGAGAAGTATTTTCTGCTTCACACTGCAAATCTCTTAACTATCTCTTAAAAAAATATACTTTTTCCTTCTGTGGAAAAAAGGCTTAAAATGATTAAATGGCTTCACTTTTTCTCTGGCATTAAATCGGACTAGTAGTAAACAAATGTACTAAGCACCCATGATAATTCAGAAGAAATTCAGCTACAAATATCTCTTCTTATTAAGGGGTTAAGGCTCATCTCAATAAGCTAGCTACCCATTAATCAGACATTGCAATTTCCCACATATTTTTGATATGGGAAAAGGTCTGCATTTGATGCAAGAACTTCAAGGACAAAAAAAAACAACAAAAATCCAGTCTGATTTGTGTACACAGGCAGCATACAGCCGTGGTTTGCATAGGGAATATGCCAGCAAAGAAAAAACACTGATAAGCAGGG
Organism: Gallinago undulata; assembly: GCA_026546715.1. NCBI lineage: Eukaryota > Metazoa > Chordata > Aves > Charadriiformes > Scolopacidae > Gallinago > Gallinago undulata. The sequence continues at coordinate 30,150,135 of JAOTQQ010000041.1, read as the reverse complement.
CTTCCTTGTCAAGCACACATGCACCAATATATTTTTAACTGTAATTTATTTGGAATAACGCTATCATAGATACAAAATAGATTTGCCAAACAACGGTGTCCCGGATTCCACACCAGAGGGAAAGGATTATGTGTTACATTCAAATCTGCACCCCTCCAACAGGTATCTGTCTCCTCTGGGAGTTAACCATTAGCTTCCTTACCGGTAGCACAATAAACGCCAACAGAAGATACATCACAGAAAGTTGTAAATGGCAAGATCCTTCTCATCTGACTTTTTAGCCACTAAAATTAAACTAGATAGCTGTTTCTTTAGGAAACATAGAGTACCTCTAGGAGAGGATTCATATCATCCTAAAATAAATGAGATCTTCTGATGACTCTATTTGATGGAGGAATCACCTTGACCAGCAAACCTGGACTAAAAGTCTACCTTTTAGATTGTAGGCAAAATGAATTCCACCAAAAAGAAGTCAAAAGAATTTTGTGCATCATAAAAACTTTTTAGATCTTTGCTATAATAATAGCAATAAATAATAATAAACAACCCAACTCTCTTTATCTTCATTGCTGTGCCATCAGGTTCACATTTTATACAGTCATACATTTATATTCATATACTTTGTACCTTTATAAAAAGATATACTGTATCTTTTTAAAGCTTTCTTTCTTATGTGACTAAAACATATCAGATAAACTGGTGTGAATTGTTTTAATACCGTGCATTTCAGTAGTAACATTCCAATGCTCATTGTCTGTCCTATATCCTCTAAATTACAGTTTCAGCATAGGTTATTAAGATTCCTTTTCCTATTTATGTAACTTTAAATAAAAAAAATAAATCTCTTTCTGTGTTCTAGGGAATAACATTACAAAGAGATTCTAGACAGAAGTTCTTAGCTAGAGAAAAGTTCCGTTCTTCTATCATAGCAACCTTGTCCTTCTTTATGGTTTGTCCTAGAATCAAACCGTACTTGAAAACACACTGATTGATTATTTTTTTAAAATTTGCTGAGAAGGAAGATACTGACTGCAAGAAAGGAGCAAAATAATCTCAACTAATACAAAACATGAGCTATTAGATTCTCCCAAGTATTTACTGTATATCTATTACTTTTTTCCAACTACTTCTTTTTGCAGTCTCCAATGAAGCAATACTATAAGGCTTTGGACCTGTGAGAGTATTCTGCAATGAATATTCAATGAAAATAAAAAAGGACCCTGAACTCAAGAGAAAGTAAGGAAAAGGGTGCAACTCCAGGATTGAGGGCAAGTGAGTAAACGCTGGATTAATCACATAAAACATCTATGCAATCCCGAGCCCTGGCTACCAGTTTTAACAGAGCTCACATTCTTGAACACATCCAAATGACAACAGGAAAATTCCACTAAAAGTGTTTCAACAAGTCAGTCATCTCTTGCCTACTCTAGCAGAGCTAAGTGTCAAATTCCAGCATCGGCTATAAGGATATGATTTGGTATGAGTTCCACAGAAGTCCACAAAGCTGGGTTTACACACTGATAAGAATTTGAACCTCGAAGTGTAGGACATGCTGAAATTATGGGTCAGGTTTTGACCTCAATCATAGTAGTATGTTTCTAGTGTAATCAGATAGTTCAAGATTGAATTGATGTTTTAAAGGCATTATTTAAAAATTAAAGATGGGTCGAAATTACAAAATCTCACAATACTCATCAAGCAGGAGTATTCTGATAAAAGATTACAGATTCGTCCATGCACCTTTGGATGAAATAAGAGATGAATTTTGGACATAATTTTTCATTTTGAAGTGGACAGGTTGCCTGCTTCAATCTCCTCACTCAATATTAAAACACATTTGAGGTTCTCTCACTGCCTTTCAAATCTAACCTCAGCTTGACTTACTGCCACATGAAGAAAAGCTTGATCATAACACCCTGGGTTCCAAGTCACGAGCTCACATGAACAGCAGCCCATTTGGCTTCCATGAGACAATCCATCAGGGAAACACACTGGTATACAAAGGGCTTAGTAGGCTGACCACTAAGAATTATAATAACCTTTCAACTAAACCTGGCCAGGGAGGATCAGTCAGTGTTTCTTTCCCCCCTTGGTTATTTTTATTTCCTGGTGGGGCTCTCATCATCACCATCATCTCTCTTCTCTCTCAGTTTTCTATCTGAATATGCTTGAGGTTTTTCTTCTATGAATCATTTTACAATAAAAAGGCCTAGTTCAGATCATATGCACTATCTCTTAAGTTAAAAGGGCAGACAATCATTTTTGCTTTACCCTAATATATACAATTCTGCAGCTATCTCATTCTTTGGGTCAAGAATTTCCCAAGGCATTTCCTGGGATAATCTGTAGAGTAGTAATGCCTCCCGATACATTAGCCAGTCCGACTGCCTGATGCGTTTTACACAGTCCAGTTTAGAGTCCAACTCAGTCACTGCGCAGGGTTGCCAAGCTCACTCCAATTTTCCCTCACCACACACGCAATCGCCTGACAAGATCCTTGTCCTCCACTGACATTCAGCTTTCCACAGGAGCACAGGCCAAGCATACAAAGGCCGGGGAATGCAGAGGAATTAACCTTTTTTGGAATTCGATTACTTCAAAGTCACTCACTCAAGTCACTTTTGCTCGTACAGAGTACGACATGACGTAGACAACCTGCCTTTTTAACCTTGAAAAGCTTCCCTCTTACCTGAAATCTGGATGACATGGGAAATTCTTGGCTGAAGTGTCGTGAATCATTTTGTTCATTAAACAGTCACTACAGGAGACTCTCAGTGCAGGACAGGGTTAGTCACTTCTCTCCTTAAGTGGAGTCGTTAACCGAGGGCCATCCCCACGCACCCTTCTCCAGTGACAAGGATAAGTGGAGTGGGAAGGGGAAGGCGCCAGGCTCCTGGTTCCTCCAGTCTCCTTCCTCCCCCGCCATCGCTCCCCTCTTCTCCACACGGCCGGGCCCGCGTCCTCCCCGCGGGTGGGCAGAGAGACCCAACGGGCCGTCTTATCGCCAGTGTCCGTGTGCTGTGTATCACAAACAGTGGGCAGCAAGGAAGCTTTTCATTAAGTGAACTGAGTTAATTAGGCGAAGACTGCTCTCACGAACTCACTCAAGACAGCCGGAGGTAGTGGCGCTGAGGCACACCTCGCCTCCGCTCCCGGCCGGGCCGCGGGTAGACCCCTGCGGCGTGCTGCGCCCCGGTGCCCAGGGGTACGGCCGGCTGGCGGGCGCGGCCAGGCCCGGACACCCTGACCCCTCAGCGCGGGGCTAAGGCCGCTGCGAGCGGCTGGCGGGCGAGGGGCCGGAGGGCAGGGCTGGGAGGCCGGGTGGGCAGCGGGACAGGCGGTTCGCCGCAGCTTCGGGTGACGGGGGGCGTCCCCGAGGGCCCCGCCGCTGGCGGGCAAGGCGACAGGGAGCGGCGGGACCGAGGTGCGGCGGAGCTGAGGGGCCCTGAAGGGAGCTCGCGGGGCGCCCCCTAGCGGCGCGCCGGGGCGCAGCGCCGCCCTCTCAGGAGCGGCGGGGCGGCCGCCCGCTCCCCCGACCGGCGGGGCACGACGGCGGCGGCGGTGGTCGGTCTCGGTCCCGCCCCCCAGCCCCGGCCTCTGTGGAAAGTTGTCTCTGGCCACCGGAGCCGCCCGGCGCCCGCCTCCCGCTTCCTGCCCCGCCGCCGCTGATTGGCCCGCAGCGCCCCGAGGAATGCGAGCCACCCGTTAAAGGCGCGCGCGGCGGCCGGCACCCGCAGTGTCCTGGCAGCGCCGCTCCGCGCACACCGCTGCCGCCCGCCTTCCTTCGCCGGGAACGTCGAGGGCTGCCCCAGGATATTAGCCGCCGGTGCCCGGAGGTGCGGGAGGCCTCCCCGATCGCTCTCCCCGCAGGTAAGTGCTGAAGCGGCGCCCGCCGCGCTGGCGGTCCCCCTCCGGGGGCACCTGCCCCGTCCCCGCCGTCCCGCCGCCGGGGAGCCCCGTCCCCGCCCCGGGAGCCGCTGGCGCCGCTGCGCGGGGCGGTAGGTCCCGGGCGCGACGGCAGCGCGGTGACCGCCTGCCTTGTGCCCGTCCCCAGGCTGGTGCAGAGACAGAGCTTTGCCATGGGGCCGACGGCTGCGCTCTTCCTCCTCCTCGTGCTCGGCGCCTCCGAGGCCAAGCGCACCGCAGGTAAGACCAGCTCTGCCCGGCGGTTTCGGTACTCGGAGCGCTCGGGAAAAGGCAAAAATAAAGAAGAAAACGCTTTTTGGTGTCTGTGTGGGCAGCTGGAATTGCGCTCGGGGGTGAAGGGCTCCAAACCTGTCAATGGACAAAAACTTCTTAACTTGAGCATCAGCTAGAGCAGGAAACTTTCTCTGGTGTGGAATCCGTGTAACCTTCAGAAATTGAAGCCCAGAGTCTCCAGAGGTTGTCCACCTCTGCCTTAGGCAGAGGAAAGGGGGAATGAGATGTAGGAACTGGCTGAAGGAGCAGGGCAGGAGGCTGCTGTCGTGGTGCTGTGGAGAAGTGGCTGAAGTGCTTGCTGTCACCCTGCCTGACTCAGCAAGAGCACCGTGCTGTCTCCTAGCCCAGGAATATTGCACTCGGGGCTTCTGCTCTCTGTTTCTCCTCTGCTAGAGCCTGGTGAGGTGCCAGAACAGCCGCTACCTCTGTGTGTCAGTCGGCGGGTACCTGGCGCTCCTGTGCTGACTGGCTGCCGTGCAGGAATGCACATGTACTGCCGCACAGCAGCTCCTGGTGGGGCTGCCGTGCCCTCGCATGGGAGGCACTGAGCCTTGTGTGGCACACACCACCTTAAGCAATCCTGGAAGTTATGCAACTCCTCAGCCTCTTGTCCCTTGCTCATGATGCTTGTTCTGATCTCTCTGCAGAATCCAGGAGTGATGATAACAGCGTCTTTGATCTCTTTGAGCTCATCGGTTACACTCGCAAGGGAGCTGGGCGCCGGGCACCCGGGGTGTACCTGGTGAAGGGACCGGAATCCTCCAGCCCTGCTTATCGCATTGAAGATGCCAGTCACATCCCTGCTGTCCCTGACTCCAAGTTCCAAGACTTACTAGATGCCATCTATGCTGAGAAGGGCTTCATCCTCCTGGCCACTCTCCGGCAAGCCAAGAAGAGTAGAGGCACACTGCTGTCCGTGGAACAGAAAGATGGCTCTGGTCATGTCTTCAGTCTAGTATCAAATGGCAAGGCAGGCACCCTGGACCTGAGCCTTTCTGGTGATGGCAAGCAGCAGGTAGTGTCAGTGGAGGATGCCTTGCTAGCTACAGGACACTGGAAGAACATCACCCTGTTTGTACAAGAGGATCGGGCTCAGCTTTATGTGGGGTGTGAGAAAATGGAGAATGCTGAACTGGACATCCCCATCCAGAACATCTTCACTAGGGACCTGGCCAGCAGTGCCAGGCTCCGTATCGCCAAAGGAGGAGTCAATGACAACTTCCAGGTAAGAATTTCACTTGCATGTTTGCCTAGCATTTTCAGTCATCTGTCCTGAAGGTGCATTAGCTACTCAACCAGCCGAAATATCTACAAAGACTTGGGTAACAGGGAGAAAGGGTTCTACCACTAACTAGTTTGTGTCCATCTAATATGGACCACCTCTAAACCTACTAAACTTTAATAATGGAATTCGATGGGTGAAGCATCAGATTTGCAGAGATAGATCTTCCTGCAGCAATAAGAAGGCATTGAAGATCATTGTAGCTTCGTTGCTCAGCTTCTTACATGAGATTCAGAAATTTTTAGGTTCCTTCCTGCCTGGAGGGTAGCCAGGTCTTTGCGGTCAAGGATGAGAATGTTAGGAAGCAGGGCTTGTTATCTTTAATGAGAATAAAGTAACATGTTTCACTTTGCCATCTGTCAGTCATGAAATTACTCTTAATGATCTTATGTGACCTTACGTGCCTACGGGCTCTCTCCATGCAAGTTGTACTTCTTTCCCTCACAGTGGCTGCAAGTAGCTGTAATTCTTCCTCTGTCCACAGGGACTGCTGCAGAATGTGCGGTTTGTATTTGGAACAACTCTGGAAACTATCCTGAGGAACAAAGGCTGCTCCAGCTGTAAGTTTGCAATCTTCTGAATCCAATGACCTATTAAAAATAAGATTCCTCATTACATTAGAAAGACAAGTCAAAACAGAACTCAGAAGTATGCTGACATGCAAATCCATGTTGCATAAGAAATAAGATTACATTTCTGCAGGCACCCTAATGAATCTTGTGGCAGCTGTTTAGCAGGTGTTACCCTGGAATGATAAATCCATGTGGTAAAAAATGCATTCACTTTATGTGTGTTTTTGTCTCTTAGCCACTAGTGCAATCATTACTTTGGACAACCCTATCAATGGTTCCAGTCCAGCTATCCGCACTAATTACATTGGCCATAAAACAAAGGACATCCAAGCAGTCTGTGGCTTTTCCTGTGATGAACTAACAAATATGTTTGTGGAACTGCAAGGGCTCCGGTCCATGGTTACAACACTTCAAGACAGAGTTCGCAAAGTGGTGAGTGTTGGTTAAATTCACAGCACCTTTCATTAACTGGCACTTAGTGAATTAATTATAACCTGCTCTTTGAGAGCCTGAATAAACAGTAATAACTTTACTCAATGACTTCCATGGAAAAGAGTATTTTCTGTATTAACTTTAAATACTTTCTTTCTGCTTCTCTCCCCTGCCCTTTTACCCCCCTTCCCATTCCATTCTCCCATTAAGACTGAAGAAAATGAACTGATTGCCAAAGTGGTCCAGATCACTCCTGGAGTATGCATTCACAATGGAATCCTACACAAAAATAAAGAAGAGTGGACTATTGACAGCTGCACTGAATGTACCTGCCAGGTAAGATTCCTCACATTCATAAATCCTCTGTATATAAATTCATGAGTTGAAATTAACGGATATTCCTAAATTACATTATTTGTTAGAGTGAATCCTACGCAGAACTGGGCATACGAGAGAAGCCAGAGAATTATTCAGTTTATTTTATAATAGATCTGTTATAAATGCAGCTTTCGTGCAATGTTACAACAGCAGTATTTTAGAAAATTATGCAAAACATCACTCTGATACAGCTGTTAACACACTTTTAGTTCATAAACTTGGGGAATGCCTGTATTCTTTACATAAAATCAAGAGTAAACTAAGTCAGCATCAATAGAACACATTTATAGTGCTACCAGCTTCGCTCCCTGGAATAGTTTATATCCACCTTCTGTTGTCACTGAACCTCCTGCTGGCTTAGTAGGAAGAGACAATCCAGTACTCTGTAAAGACTCTTAACAAACTTACAGGGTTTTTATTTATCTAATAAATGCTTCTAGCTGTGTCCTAGTGACAGTTACAGATTATAAGGAACAGCAATCCCTTCCAGATTTCAGTTTCAATGTTTAAGGGCCAGGATCACCTGGCAAGATATTTATGCTTTGTGTTCTGCTTCTGTGGAATGTTGTAAAAGTACAACAAAATATATCATTTCAGGGTTTCTTTAAACTCATTGCTTGCTCCCTTTTACTGTAAGCATACCTTAGCAAAAGTATCTTGGAGTACCAGTCTACCAGTGAGTGGTTTAACTGACCTGTTTAGAAACTAAAGGCCGAGTATTTGTACATGTACAATCCAAGGCACCTCGCCAATTTCTGCATCTGCTTATATCGGTCTATATCTTTTTGTCTCGTAGTCAGCAAATGACACTGACTTCTGCATTTTTCTCTTCCTACCAACCCTCTTACTAGATGTTAGCTGTAATTGTCTTAATGTAGTCATTTGCTTGGGGAGATTAAAATAGTAATCATGAGAGCATTCTTCTGACCAAGTTGCTACCTTCTAGAAGCAAAACTATGGGCTTCCCTTTAGCTCTCATTGAGACTGGAGGTGGGTGTTCTTACCCTGCCTGCTTGGCTTAAAGATCAAAGACTTCTAAGTATAAGTTATAGATTTCATGGCTCTTGAGCAGAGTCCACTGAACTCTTTTTATCTTTACCATATAATCAGCTTAAATCCATATTAACTGAAAAGAAAGTTGGCTTTTTTCTCATTCTTGTTTCATTCCTTTGGAGCCTGACCTTATACTCTGGATATCGCGTGATAGTCTTTTACTCAGGCCAGCATCTGATAGCTACTCTTGATCAACTTCTGCAAAACCAAAATATGTCACCTCCTGACTGAAAAATAAGTGAGAATGGGAATGATATGTAGTTTGACTAAAAATACCTGGGACCACTACACTTGGGGTGTATTAGCTCTAAATACAAAAGTCTCTGCTTTAGATGTGCTATTGAACTGCAGAAAAGATCTCTTTATCATTTAACCAGACTCCAGACATTGTTTATATTCCTTCTGCTTCCTTATTGCAATTCTCGCAATTCTTTGTAGAACTCTGCCACTATATGCCGGAAAGTGTCCTGTCCTCTCATGCCTTGTTCTAATGCCACTGTGCCTGATGGAGAATGCTGCCCCCGATGCTGGCGTAAGTACTTAATACCCTCACATTTCTACAGCACTTGGCTTCATCTAGCTAGACACATGCTGCTCTAAAGTATACCCCAACTGAGTATGACCTTGCACAACTAGAGTTAGGTTAGCCTCATGCCTCTTTGAGGTTAATCACTTAGGTGATGCATGTGAGCACTGAAACATTTGAGTTCATGGCTCTAATCTTGTACAAGAAAAGATGCATGTGGCTTTTGAGGAGAGTTGTGTTCTTTCCTTTTTTTTGTGTGAAGAGAGGTGGGAGAAAAGACTATTGAAAAACACCCACCTGGAGTCCTGTTCATAGCTGTAACAGAACTTCACCCCTTTACAGCTAGTGACTATGCAGATGATGGATGGTCTCCTTGGTCTGAATGGACTTCGTGTTCTGTGACCTGTGGGAATGGGATTCAGCAGAGAGGGCGATCCTGTGACAGTCTCAATAACCGCTGTGAAGGATCTTCTGTACAGACACGGACCTGCCACCTTCAGGAGTGCGATAAGAGATGTAAGTACTTAATCTACTCAAACTGGTAATAAAACATAGGCCTTTTTATTGGCCTAATGTTAACAGCAAAGATTACCATGTAGCTCTGTCACTGGGGTGGAGCTTCTAGCTTTAAAGACTTCTGTTAATCAGATAAAGGGGGGCAGATAGTTAATGTGGTAAATAGGCATGTTTGGGCACTGCTCCCTAGACAAAATTTGAGGCCAGTTTAGATGTGGAACTTCTCTAGTGACAAAACAACTTGATCTGTGACAGTACTGAGGCTATCAAATATATATGGAGTCTCTGGTATAGTTCTGGTACTGGCTATGTCCTATGTGCCATGCAGCTGCAGTCTGTTCTTCAGAAACTCTATCAATAACAGACCTCTCTCTCCTGTAGTTAAACAGGATGGTGGCTGGAGTCACTGGTCACCGTGGTCATCATGTTCAGTCACTTGTGGGACGGGTATCATCACTAGAATTCGTCTCTGCAACTCTCCAGTACCACAGCTGAATGGGAAACCTTGTGAGGGTGAAGCAAGAGAAAACAAATCCTGCCAGAAAGATCCTTGCCCCAGTAAGTGTCCAGGTGGTAACTACTACTCAATAGCTTGAACAGTGAGCTTTCTGAGTAGTTGCTGTATAATTCTATTAGTATTTTCTAGTAATCTTCTCTCTTTAAACTTATAGGTGGGATAGGGAAAACATCACAGGTTAGCTTCAGATGAAACTAAACTGTTTTCTGTGGCTCTTCCATGGAGTCCATTAATTCTGTCACTTATGTCTGAACAATATCTGAAGAGTTCTCACTACAAAAGTAATAGTCCTTAGTAAGCTACAAACTAGCTGTGTTACTAAATTGACAGCTATGCATGTCTTCTAACTTCTGTCTCCCTTTAGTTAATGGCAACTGGGGACCATGGTCTCCGTGGGATGCTTGCACAGTGACATGTGGAGGAGGACTTCAAAAGCGTAGCCGTCTCTGCAACAATCCTGAGCCTCAGTATGGTGGGAAGACCTGCGTGGGTGAAGCTAGAGGGACTCAGGTCTGCAACAAACAGGACTGTCCAATTGGTGAGTATCCATTTTCATGTAAACATCTGAAGGTTGGGGGCAATCTTGAAAATACTGATTAAAAAATTTGACAGAAGTCTGGAAAACCCAAGTGCTAGAACTTTTAAACATCATATTGGCCAAATACAGTACTGTAGCAGCAGGGTAAGCATCTCTCTCTTCTTAACACTTTCTCATTTGTCTTTTTCAGATGGGTGTCTGTCCAATCCCTGCTTTGCAGGGACAACATGTACCAGCTCCCCTGATGGTTCCTGGAAGTGTGGTGCCTGTCCTGCTGGCTACCATGGTGATGGTGTCCACTGCCAAGATATTGATGAGGTAAGAAGACTAGAGTTTGCTCCTTGAGGAGTGAAAGAAAATGGGAGGGGAGAATATAATCCCAGTGTTTTATAATGGTGTTTATCTCATCTGTCTCATACTCTTGCATTTCAGTGCAAAGAGGTTCCTGATGCCTGCTTTGTCTTCAATGGAGTGCACAGGTGTGAGAATACTGAACCTGGCTACAACTGTCTGCCTTGTCCACCACGTTTCACTGGGACACAGCCATTTGGTCGCAGTGTTGAGGATGCCATGGCTAACAAACAGGTACTGCCAACTTGAACTGTTAAAGTTTCACAAAGTTTCTAAACAATAGAAAGCGCCCATGCATTTCAAGGAAGGAGGTCTTGGTACTGTCCTCTGTGATTCAGAACAGGAGGACCATTAAGCAGTTTCTATTAGAGCTCAAAATGAGTTTTCAAAATCACTGTTGCTCTCAGCCATGGGGGGTTCAGGTGTTACACATAATTTTAGGAGAGTAATTGAATCAGTATTCACTTACATTAGTGCTTGGTTTCATTAGAAAATGAATAAGAATAAAAAGTAGTGCTAAGACTGCTACTGGAGTTGGGGAGTAGAAGAAAAAAAAAAGTTTGAGTTTTTTTTATCTGATTGAAGGATCTCCAATCAAAACAAGCATTTATTTTCCATATTATATTTGAAATGCTGGGTAAAAATGAGGGATTAAAAAAAACGCTTCCAGTGGATTTAATTTCTGTGTGGTCTTCTAGGTCTGCAAGCCACGTAATCCATGCACAGATGGAACACATGACTGCAACAAGAATGCCAAATGCAATTACCTTGGCCACTTCAGTGACCCCATGTATCGCTGTGAATGTAAACCAGGCTATGCTGGCAATGGCATAATCTGTGGAGAAGATACTGACTTGGATGGATGGCCAAATGAGAACCTTGTTTGTGTTGCCAATGCCACTTACCACTGTAAAAAAGTAAGTTTATTCTGTTTTCCCATCTGCCATTACAACAGTCTATCTGAGAAATATACAAAATAGGTTTGAGGTATAAAGCAAGTCTCTATCTTTTTAGAGCTATTAAACTATCCTCTCTGCAAATGAAACTGGTAAAATGCCCCTCTGTGAAGGGATACCACTGACAAAGTATTGCTAGGAGGCTCTTGCTGTGGCTTTAACTATTCCTGCAATGGAAAATGAAGCCTGACACAATTATAGATGTTTATAATAAATGTTCTAGGAATAATCTAGTTTAGGCTATAACTAGATCAGCTTTGCTCTGACAGATATCTATCTCCAGCGGAAGAAAAAGAGGGTGAGAGTCTCAAAAGTAACCAAATCTTTGCTTTAGAAAGCCATAGCTCAAGTGATGTTTAAGGCTTAATCTCACAGTAATGATTAGCTAAAATTGAGAGAACTACTGTAAGAGAACATCTACCTGAGGTATTATGATTTTGCCTAATGATTAGATCTTCCCTGCTAAAATCCCTGTTGTAACAATGCCAGGAGTAAACACATATGTGTGCTTTGTCCTTTCTAGGATAACTGCCCTAATCTGCCCAACTCTGGGCAGGAAGACTATGATAAGGATGGGATTGGTGATGCCTGTGACAGTGATGACGATGATGATGGTATTCCTGATGACAGGGTAAGACAACACAAAAGAACAGCCTTTGAGAATGTAGCTCTCCCATTCCCCTTCCTAAGGCTGGGGTCTAGGCTTCTGACCTCAACCTTAACAGAGGACCATAGGAAATAGCTGGTGCTGACAGCATCATAGAAACACTTATACATACATAACTATGCAGACAAACTTTCTGCAGCTGGTTGAGCTTTGGAAGTGAATCTTCCTTTTTATTCAGCCATTCCTACACTTGTGCAGACAATGGGGTGTTTTGAGATAGATGCATTCCATTCTTAACTGTTTCCCTGCCTCTCATTTCTCCTTTTGCTAAGTAGAACTTGGTGTAAGCATTATTTTGACTCTTTTTAAAGCTTCACTTTCTTGCTCTTGCAGGACAACTGCCCATTCATCTACAACCCACAGCAGTATGACTATGACAGGGATGATGTTGGTGACCGCTGTGATAACTGCCCCTACAATCACAACCCTGATCAAACTGACACTGACAACAATGGAGAAGGAGATGCATGTGCAGTGGATATTGATGGAGACGGTAGGTGGCCTCTCATCACTCCTTTACATGATTTTTCTAATCACAGATTGATCAAACATACTACTCATTTCCTACCAGAACTTCATCTCTGAACATTTTGGCACAGTTAAATTCTAGCTCTACTCTCACAGGCAGTACAAACAGAAGCGTGTGGCAGAGCTAGTGATGAGTGAAGTTTCAAAGCTTTCAAAAGCTGCTCAAAATGCTTTCAGAAATGTATTAAGAACAGTGTGCTGACTCTACACAGTCATCTGCAGCACTTAAATAGTTGACTTTCTTTCATGATCTCCCCTTAATTTTGCAGGGGTCCTTAATGAAAGGGACAACTGCCAATATGTCTACAATGTAGACCAGAGGGATACAGATTTGGATGGTGTGGGAGATCAGTGCGATAACTGTCCTCTGGAACACAATCCTGACCAGGTAAGGGATTTGCATTATATAAACAGAAGACTGATATTATAAAAATATGGTATGTTATGTACTGTAGAAAATATTTGAACAAGTTACAGCTTTAATTTGAAAATCATTCTTATTCATTTGCCAAATGGTGCCTGTATCAAATAACACACCCTCCCAGTTCAAACAGGGGCTAGGTGTTTTCTGAAAAGTAACTCTAGTGAAGGTCTCTGAGACTACTGCATGGACTCGTCTTCTAAACACTTCTTAGGCTTGTCAGTTGGACAGATTCTTATGTAAGGATATGAAATTCCTGGGAGCATGGTATGAAATGTAGGTAGGTAGGAAGTACCTGCTTAGCCTATAGTGCTGTCTTCACTTAAACACAAAGTTACTCTTTAATCATTGTCCTTAAGGGTGAAACAGCTGCATTTAGAAAGATAACATTTCTGCCAGTAATCTGAAGACAGCAGACGTTGCTTTTCTCTAAGAAAAAGGCATATTCTGACACTCTGAAAACCTGTGGGGGAATCCAGCCTCTCAACTTACTGATTCAAAAATGTTTGAAAGCAGAAGTAGATACAACCTTGTACTTGACAGGATGGCACAGGCTTTGAGTTTAATAGCTTCAGGACATAAGTGGAATGTTTGAAGGGCTAAAAAAGCCATGGCAAATCAGAGGAATCTAGAGTAGTATGGTCATGTAGCATAAAAGCAGTGTTACTTGAAGGATTTAAGCAGATAATATAAAATTTCTTGGTCTTTGTCGCTTGCTTCCCCACTTCAGGGTGCAAAGTGCCTGAAGATCCTTCCTACTTTCTTCTCCATGACTTCCAGGCAATGTTCCTTTTAACACTTTGAGATCTTAACATAAGTCTCAAGGTTTTTCAGACACTCTTCTAATCAAGTTCTAGAAGCAGAGATAATCAATTTCAGATGGCAGAATGAGTGACTATTCAAACTGTGTGGTATGCCTTCTGTCCCTGGGTCATCCACCAGTGTTGACAAGACTACTAGACTAAACCCTGAGGCAGCCTCAGGGATGAATGAATTGTTTTTCCTCTTTCAGAAGGTGACTTAACAAATAACTGGCTAAAATCAGCAAGGCATCAGCAAGCACATCAGTTCATGCAGTCTTTGACTACTAAGGGAATAACTGTCTTGAATGAGTCAGAGGATGTAAAAATCATTATAGGCTTTTATGATAAAGAAAATTATTTTATGATGTGGAAGCTGTAAAACCAAGACTTGGCAGACTATAGTTTAATGTTACCATCTCTACTGGCTAGGTACAGAATAGCATTATCCTTGTCTGAACCTTGGAACCAGGGAGCTGCTAGCAAAGGTAGAAGGTAAAGTACACTGTGTCCAGTATGGTAGACCAGGGATAGAGTCACATGGCAGAAGGGAGAAGAGAAGCTGATGTACACACTGCTTTCTCTATTCTAATTAAAACCAGGGCAATGAAAGCAGCCTAAATGCAGTTAGCATGGGCAGTTTTAAGTAAGCATGTACTAATTCTAATGCCTCACTACACCCATCCTGGCTCTTGCTAAAGTCAGCAGAAATCCCAATTAATTCTAGGTATTAAGACTCCTATTTCAGCCTCTTCTAAAGTGGCATTTTTTAAAATGTTCTTTATTTTTTCCCTTTCTTAGGAAGACACTGATTCTGACCGCATAGGTGATCAGTGTGACAATAATCAGGACATAGATGAAGATGGCCATCAAAATAATCTTGATAACTGCCCCTATGTGCCCAATGCCAACCAAGCTGACCATGACAAGGATGGAAAAGGTGATGCCTGTGACCATGATGATGACAATGATGGTATCCCTGATGACAAAGACAACTGCAGATTGGTTGCCAATCCAGATCAAGCTGATTCTGATGGTAAGATGGCCAGTAACGTTTTAAGAGTACCTTCCAATAGTTTGATGCTTTTTATTACATTATTTAGATCTTGGACAAAACTTCCAAGTAACAAAAAGATCCAATGTCTGTACTGTTGTTATAGTGCTCCTCAGGAGTAAGGCGCAATGTAAAATTGGCCACATATCCAGTTTATTTCTAAGTCACTATCAGGCTGGAGTGAAGGGGCATTTATACAGTAACTGTTGTGGTTTCTGTAGTGTGTCTGCCAGCAGCACCTGGGCAGTCAGATCTGCAATTAAGATTTCAACTTCCAAGTTGTAAGACTCGGAAGCAAACAACAGTGATATAAATTACTTGTGTCTGGCAGGTGATGGACGTGGAGATGCTTGCAAAGATGACTTTGACCAAGACAGTGTGCCAGACATTGATGATATCTGCCCTGAAAACGTGGACATTAGTGAGACTGATTTCCGAAGATTTCAGATGATTCCCCTGGATCCCAAAGGAACATCCCAAAATGATCCAAACTGGGTGGTTCGTCACCAGGGTAAAGAACTGGTTCAGACAGTCAACTGTGACCCTGGCCTTGCAGTCGGTAAGGAGAAAATTCTAATTCTAACAGGCATTACACTTACTAGTTTTTGGTTTGGGGGGTGCGGGCAGGGAAGGGACAACCTGAGACACTATGAAGGATTTTGTTAGGAATCACAAAAGAGCAGTGCCTAAAACTTTCTCCTCTAATGACCCCATAGGTTTTGATGAATTCAATGCTGTGGACTTCAGTGGCACCTTCTTCATCAATACAGAAAGGGATGATGATTATGCTGGCTTTGTATTTGGTTACCAATCTAGCAGTCGTTTCTATGTTGTCATGTGGAAGCAGATCACCCAGTCTTACTGGGACTCCACACCAACCAAAGCTCAAGGCTACTCGGGCCTCTCCATCAAAGTTGTGAATTCTACCACCGGCCCAGGAGAACACCTTCGTAATGCTCTGTGGCACACAGGAAACACTCCTGGCCAGGTAAGAATGGCACTCTGATAAGTTGCTCGTCTTCCAACAGGTTAGAGACGTACAGGGCATCTGCACATGCTGATCAGTGTGGCATAGTCTTGGTAAAGACCCGTAACTTTGTAGTTACCCCAAATCATTCAAAATACTACATAAAGCTAACAGGATTATATGCTGCAGACAGGCTTTCCAGCAGCAGCAAATCAATTGTGTCCAGAATTGTAGAGTAGTTCCCCATTTACAAATTAAAAAGTAAATCTAAATGCAGTTGACTTCAAAAGACCCCATGACAGAGCCTAATGATTTACTTTAAGTCTTTACTAGTCATAATGATTATCTTCAAGGCACCTTTGTGTCAAATAATAGTTGTGTTATCTCAGGCATTTGGTTAATAACAAAATACTCTTTCACAGGTGAGAACTCTGTGGCATGACCCTCGCCACATAGGCTGGAAAGACTTCACTGCATACAGATGGCGTCTTAGCCATAGACCAAAGACTGGCTACATCAGGTAAGCATCGTCCTTTTCTCTTAAGTAATTTTCACAAGGAAAGTGAATGTCTGTAAAGATGAACCCAACAGAAGCTTGTCAAAAAAGGGTGACCTGTTCTCTCTTTCTAGGGTTGTAATGTATGAAGGGAAGAAAATCATGGCAGACTCAGGACCCATCTATGATAAAACCTATGCTGGTGGTCGGCTAGGATTATTTGTCTTCTCTCAAGAAATGGTGTTCTTCTCAGATCTTAAATATGAATGCAGAGGTAAGGAAGACATTGTATTTAAGAGATCCTATATAAATGACTCGGCTCAAGAAAGCTGCTCTCAAGAAGAATAAATAGATTGAGAAGTAAGAGCTAAAAGGAAAAGTTCACCCATGATCTTTCATAGCTTGAGCTCAAGCCAGTTCTGCATGCAGAAACAGGACACCTTGATGAACTTTTCACAGTTAAATTTGAAATGTATAAAATCTAAGTATATTTCTGTCCTGTTATTTCAAAGTATCAAAAATCCATATTAAGATCTCATTCATAGCTGGAACTTGAATCTCCTTTAAAATGCCGATTAGAATGAATCAACACAGCTGACAAAGTCCAAGGTGAAAAAGTAAAATAATGACTCTAGCAAGCAAGAGAGTATTGTCTGAGATGCAAAAAAACCTCATTTGCTTGTAAGCACACAAAGTAGAAACTCCATATATTATACTGTCAGTGGAGATAAGTGCATATGACTAGTTCCAGGTGTCCTCATCTTCCTAAATTGTGACTTCATTATGAAATGGTTACACAGATTAGATTCTGAAGTCTAACTCAAGGAAGTACCTAAGCACTTTGTTTCCTTTACCAATATGTTCTTTACAAATGTGTCTAGGGATTAATGTCTTAGACATAACATTTCTGTGTATTATGCATAATTTAAATATCTTAATTTTTTCTTTCACAGATCCATAATCACAAGGCTGTTGGATCCAGAGACTATTTAAAAATGCTGGTATTGCACCTTCTGAAACGTTTAGCCTTACAAATCCTGGGACCATTATATTATTCCTTCCTTTCTTCTTTCTGCGTAAATGTGGACTCAAAACACATGACCTGCCTCAAGAGAATGCTTTTGAGAGAATGAAAGTGAGAACATACTCAATATCTGACCTCTGCTGAAGTGGAAGGAAACAAATGTGTCTTGCAAATGAAAATTGTCTTCACTGAACAAGCACACTTCTTTCAGTAGGAAAGACATTTGTTTGCTGTTTATCACAGTGCAGTGTCACTGCCTCTCTAACTGGAGGTCCCATGGAGTAGCATTTTGTAAAAAGAACATCTTTGGATGTGCTGTGGACTACTTAAACTGAAGACCTTTCATTGTGTGGGGAAAAGGGGGTTTGGGTGGGAGGGTGGACTCTAAGTCTTCTTTATGGGGGAGAAGAATTTTTTTAATGAGGGCTGCGCTACCTTGGTTTACATCTGTTTAACTTGGGGAAATTATCATTTTATGTCATACCTTTCAGGCAAAAAGATGACCTTTTACTCTATTTGTGGTGAGCTAGATCAGCTGCTCTGTTACAGGACAAAACAGATACCCTAAAACCGATCTCCATGGTGCAAGGGGGAAAGAGGATTAAAAACTGGCACACTGGATCACACCAGCTTTGGGAGAACTGGGATTTGCAATTAGATTCTGTTTTTTCCTGATTAGATGCAGATCTATCTTATCTTTAAATGTTTTGTTTCGGATACGGTGCCAGAAAGCACTGCCATCTCAGCTAGCACTGTGCTGTCCTTTAGAAAACCAGCATGTGCTTCACTTTTTTATGGTTAAAAAGGCACAAAAACAATAGTAATGAAAACATTCCTTTTCTACATGCCATAGATGCTTTAAACCCCTTGCTTCTTTGGAGGAAAGGGGAAGGGGCCTGTAGATAAAATATTGAAATTGTAAAATATTTATTTTTACTTATTCTTGATGTTATAATGACTGAGGGATTATCGATTAAAACAACAAGAAATGCGTCAAGACTATCCACCTAACCATTGTTACAAGTCTTCATGACTGTAAGATTGTAAATACAGATTATTTATTAACTCTGTTCTATATTGAAACTAGAGGGGTTTTAGTTGAGGAAGAAAACTCGTCTGGAACAGATAGCGGTGATATATTTGTTACAAAGAGCAATTTTCCCATACAGGCTTTGAGGCGCAGGGAAAAGAGGTGGGGTGGGGAATGCGATGCTTGTTTTTCTCAGTCTGAGCTCGTGTTGGCTTTTCCTTCCTTTGTGCAAGGCAGCTGGTAGCCTGGCAGGTGACTGGTCTGCAGCGCTGAAACTCATGTCCCTTTAGGTGGTGGTAGTTCCTGCCTCCCCTGCACAGTGCCAGAGATGAGGGAATGCCATTTACCATCTTGGCAGCAGTTAATCCGTGCTGGGAGATGTCTGCAGAGTTCTGTCGCTGGTCAGTGGGCCTGACCCAGAACCAGAGTACCTGCCTGAGGAGCTCGCAGAGCCGGGCACAATGACTGCAATTGGTAACCATTCAAACAGGCTCTTTGTGCCACGGGAGCTCCTTGCAAAACAGGGAAGGGGGCTTGATGTATATTAACAGAAGACTGTTTCCCCAACAGAAGGGGTGGCATCTTTATACCTATAACATTTTCTTGTCTTTTCAAAAAAGGAAAAGAAATGAACACAGTGAAAGTTTTACGTACAAATATTACCTCATTGTTGTGTGACTGAGAAAAACCTTTGGATTAAGCAGAGTTCAAATGTCTAACAAACTTTAAAGCTACTGTAGTACTAAAGTTCATGCTGTACATAGTCAAAACTTCTTTGCAGAAAATGTATTCCCTGTAAGGAAATGGCATTGGAGGAAAAAAACAAACAAAAAAACCCCAACAAATGTCAAATACAATTTCTAATGTTGTGTTATATTTTTTTCCTGTCAACTTGTATACCATTGCTTGTATTTTTATAAATTATTTTTCTCATTGCCATTGTAATAGTTAATCACATAATTGTGTAGATACGCTATTTAAATAATTTATCATGAAATGCTACCTGTAGAGTTAGTATTTCTATTTTTATAAAATGTTTGCACACTGAACTGAAGACTTGTTTTTTGCTTCCCTCCTCCCGATGTTTTTGCTAGCATAATTTTCTAAGAACATGCTTTTTTTGTAAACATTTTTAACCATTTTCCATTTTAAAGTTGTGTAAGTTGTACAATAAAGCTTCTTACATACAAAAAACAATAAACCAACAAGGACATTTATATTTATACCTTTGTGCTCTATTTTTATTCATGTTTTGTAATACTTCTGTGGATCAGAAGTGATATGCTAACAGCTGGTTCTGTTAGTCATGTCAAATTGTGCTTCAAAGCAAGACATTGCTACAATCTTTACATTAAAGTATGACAAGAGGGGATGCGCCTGAGCTTCCACCCCAGGTATAACAGCTTGTCCATCTGATAGCTGGTGCACTTGATCCTGAAGGTTTCACTAAAGACTTCTGTCAAGTCAGACAGGCTGCCCTGGATAAAGCGAGAAGGCAAAATGCTCAGTGAGGGATTTCAGGCCTACCCCCTCTTCTTTCTTTCACATGAGGTGGCAGCAGGATCACTATCTGGGGGGGGCAGATAAATATCTGTTAACATCTCTTCTAGACTGAGACTGCTGTATAATCTGAAAGCTGATGATGTGACACTCTGTCAACTGCTGCAACATACTGTAAAAATAACGGCAGTTATGACTTGTTGCTCAGTCTTCAATTACAGCACAGTTTGTCTCATGAGGCCCTTAGCACTCCTAATGTAGCACCTGGCTTTGCTAAATAGACACAAGTGCATTTACAGGTTCCTGCAGGTATACACGATTAAGCTTTACATCTCGTTTTCCTAAGGATGAAGAGTCTTGTTCTGTGAAGCTTTTTTCCCCATTTTGCTGTCACTGAACTTTTGAGGACAGTCCTGTATGTTTTATTGTATCCCACTGAGAGCAGGGAGAAAAAAGACAAAGAACTTCTGACTTGTTTCTTCCAAAGTACGAGTGGCTGCTGAATTTCTGCCCTTACCAGTTACAGGATCATCTGCTTCACTTGTCTATAGTGAGACATGGGTGTCTCTCATGGGAGCGCACCCTTAGTGTCCCATCTGGCCCTGCTCTACCCAACGTCCAGCAGTTCTGGTCTCAAATTCTCTTCTTGCCCCCCAGGGGCACCACGAGCCAGAACTACCAAAACCAAAGTGTACGTCTAGAGAAGTATCTTCACTTTATTTGTGGAAAGTATAAGATACTCTGGATTTAGAAAGCCAATTATCTGTATGAACAGATACTATGTATGGATCTATGCAGATAGAAACTCAAAAAAAGAGACCTGCTGCTGGTGTTGGGGAGGTATGAGCCTTGGCAGCCCATTCCTATGTTCCAGAGGGGTAACAGTTTAAGCTGTAGATCCTGATAAACTATGGAGCTAAAGACTGAGATAACCATATCAAGATCTGCATCTTAACAGCGCAGTTTTTACTGATAGCACCATGATTTTGTAGTGAAGTCCATAGTATGGTAATTGCTTGATTTTCAACATAAATTCATTTTGGAAAGGATTGCTGAGATTACAGAAGAGAGCATCTCAATATAACCACAAGGGGATTTCTAGCTCTTATTTCTCATGAGCTGCACAAAGCTGTATGAATATTTAAGCAGAGTTATGATGAGAGGAAGAGAACTCATTAGAGAAAAGTGTCTGGCAAGCAAAAGTCTTAAAGATAAACTCTTCCATAGGAAATGCCTAAAATTAGGCAAGTACCACAGAGAAACTTGGATTTTCAAACTTAGACAGATATCAGGAAGCCCGGCCATCATTTGTCTTTCAAATTTAAGAACGGCTAGCCTAGGCCATAAGTACCAGAGCTAAAGTGACTGCTGCTTAGATACTGCACCCTTGATGACTCCACTCACAAAATGTGGACAGAGGGACCATTTTACTGTTATTGTAAAATTAGGGTAGAATGCCTCTGGCAATACCCTTCCCAACAAAACTATGCATAGCAGATATCCAAAGCAAGCGATAGGGAAATAATGGCATAGAACAGTATTTCCACAAGACAGCAAATTTTTAAGTGGAAAAATAGAAGTTCTCAATACAGGATACCTGCCTGAAGGTCAAAGTCATTCATGCAGTTGAGCACTCTGGAAATTAATACACACTTGTGAGCATTCTAGTTTGGTTTTGGTTTTTTTCCTTTTTTTAAAGCATAATAGATAAGGTACTGCAGATTCAATTGCAAGCAGTGAACTATAGACATAAATGACAGGGAGCCTTTTATTCTAACTACTGCACCTGGATTCCAGCCAATCCCTCAATGAAACGTATAATTGGATAACTGTAGGTTATAGCATTAGTAGTACCCAAGTGCCTCTATTCTATTCAAAAAGGAAACAGTTTTCCTGACCTTTAAATCTAGCTACAAATAAAAGAGCAATTACTTCTCAATAATCTTTAAAAAAAAAAAAAAAACAAGAAAAAAATCACAATTATTTTTCCTACATTTCAAGAACTTTCCTAACTTACCAATTTCTCAAGCATCTGCCAAACCACCTTGTCTTCTGTGTCTACCCTTCAAACTGTGAGACTCTGAGAGGTGGGGCTCTTTTGTTTGTAAGACAGGGAGGAAGCACTCTTGGAACTGTAAACAGTATAGCAAATTTTGCACCTAAAAAGCAAAAGAGAGAGATCCCATTTAAAGCTGCGGTTAGAAAGCTTTTCTAAGAAGCAAAACAAAGAGAAGAGGTGCATTCTCATATTGTTTGCTGAAATTTTATCTAGAAAATAGGGGGGGTTAATAAAAGATAAAAATTCTTATCATTATTGACATGACAGAAATTGAGCTGCAAACAACAGCCTCTCACCTATCCCTCCCCAAGGTAAAATTGGGGAGGTAAAATTGCACCCTTTCTAACCCATGAATTCCTGGCATACATTTTCGCACTGCTGGACTAGTCTTTGCTACTCCAATGACATGTTTAAGCAGCCCTTTTCTCTCTGATCTGTGCAGCAG
Organism: Gallinago undulata; assembly: GCA_026546715.1. Taxonomy (NCBI): domain Eukaryota; kingdom Metazoa; phylum Chordata; class Aves; order Charadriiformes; family Scolopacidae; genus Gallinago; species Gallinago undulata. The sequence goes on along the minus strand of JAOTQQ010000041.1, from coordinate 30,127,823 downwards.
ACAATTTTTGCACAGCCTGTTTTCACTCTGCGCTCAGCACGTCCACTGGCTCTGCAGGAGTTCTGCTGGGGAAGTGAGAGGGAAAACATGCACCACAGATCCATAAAGTAGATACCAGTCATCGTCTGGTTTGGAAAAAAGCATTTGGATGAGAATTTTTGTGGGGTGTTTTCCTCTTTTCTTCTTTTATGATGGATCTGGAAGTTCTTTCACCCCTTCATAGAATTACTTTTATATAAACTTGAATTTTGGACATATAACTTCACCCCTTGTTTTCTATAGTCAACAAACTTTATCTTTTTTTTTAAAATCAGGATATTTAGTCTGTCACTTCTCTTTGAAATGGAAAAGACTCTTAACTGCTCTAAATCTCCATAATAACTGGAAATCCACACTGAACCTCTCACACCACTAAGTATAGTGAAATCAACACTATAGTTCTTTAAATCATCCTATTCAAATATGTGTATTAATATTATATATAAATTTAATACTTATAATTTATATATACTTATATATACACACATATGGTTCATGAAAATGATTGAATCACCCTTATCATGCCCTTTCAGAGGAAAACACTGTGGAGTTTGTAATTTAAAAGGGCAAAGCATACAGCATGGGAACACAGCCACTAGAGTAAATCAGTATCAACAGCTGAGCACTGGCCTCCATGAACACCAGCACTGTAAGTATTTCACTGAGGAGTCTCAGCGACAACGGCGGAATGGTCTGGTCATATATGGTTCAGCAGACAGAGGCAAGCACACCAAAATCTTCTCTTCATGGGTATGTTGCTTTCACGAATATTAATTTTTTGGAACAAAATTATCTATCTCGTGCTGTAAAATCATAGTAGGAAATGAGTCAAGGAGCACGAAAGAGCACTAACCTACATGCACACACAAAATTTCTTATTCCTCAATATAAAATAAATCTCAAAGCCCAAAAGTCAGAATGAAAATTTTAAAGATCACTCTCCTGTGCTCTGCTGTGTTTTCGGATGAACAGAGCTAGGAAAGACTGTAAATAAGCTAGTTGTCAGAATATTTTGCCAAGTACAACTCATGCTGAATGAAGGTAAGTATTTTGAAAAACCTGTTGCAAATCCTGAGCTAGACTGCAAAAGAAAATTCATTTAAATATCTTAATCATTGCTGCTGCATCATTCCCTGAGGAGAAGCCGCCACATTCCAGTGCAGCTGGAATTCCAGTGGCATGCTCAATGAAGGGGTTATTGCAGGTCACAACCGAGAGACACTGAAAAAACAAACTAAAACTCATGAATCCTCCTGGGTTCCACTTTTGTTTTACCCCAATATTGGTGATATTTCAGCAAATGACCTTGTCACTATATTTTATGTAATATCTCCATTATTCTGTTCTCATAGCAGTAAACATGTTTTACAAAATAGTTTTATTTCCTACAGTTTTACTTAAAACTGAAAAGAAAGAGGGCTTCAACTGATATTTCACATGTAACATCAAGCAAGAAAAAAAAATCCTCCAAAAGAATTTGTTATTTAATATAACGCAGTAGAAACACAACACATAAATATTAGGTCACTAATTTTTGACACAACCTCTGCGTCTGGGTACTGACCATGAGCAATTTTGGAATAGCATCTTATGAGCGCTGGGTCCCTGCGGTTTGCGGTGGCTACAGCTGGGGCAGGGAGCCTGGCACCACCCAAGGCCTGAAGTGAAGTAAGAGAGCTCCTGTTGGAATATACTCATCAAGTCAACAATCATTCAAAGTTGCCTGCTTATCCCTTAAACACCAGATGTGAATAAAAAGTTGCATTCATGGTTTCAGGAGTATTGTAAGGTTTAGTCCGCAACAGGCTCTTCCTTCAGGGTGCCAAGAAAAGCTTCTTCATAACAGCGAGAGATTTAAGATAACAAAATACACTGGAAAAGTAATAATTAATTATTCTTTCTCTTAATATACATTAATATTAAATTACATATAAACTCAAAACAAAACTTAGTTTTCTTCCAAAACTATATAAGTGCTTTAACATTGGTTTTGAGTCAGACTCTATAAAACATGAATCCCATGTGAAAATAACTGGACTGTGGAAAGATTACAGCCAGCAGACAGTCATACAGGCACAGAAAATATTCTTGAAAAAACTTTGTCAGTATTGTTTTGATTATATTTATGGTAAAGAAATTATGACACAGACTTCAAATTTTAAAGGAAAATAGGAAATACACCTAGGTGAGATTTGCAAAGCTCCATGAAATGTGCTTACAGCAATCCTGTGCAGAGCAACGGGACTATGCACAGTGCCCAGTACCCATGGACTCAGTATTGCTTTTGCAAAACAAGTAAAAATATCAGAAAATAGAACAATAAATAGCACTTGCTTGTCACAAATACAGTGTCTCGTTTTACATTTTCAATCAAAAGAAAGCAGGTGAGATTCTGATCTCTGTTATACCCCCACGATTACCACTTCCTCAGGAGAGCACACGCATTCAGACCGGCAACTCCCTAAATGAGATTAAACTCCGGGCTAACAAGCATTGTATAGTTAACATTGGATCCATACATCTTTTCTCGTTGAATGTTAAACGGCTAGTATAGTATCTGAGAAAGAATTTGTCCTTTTAGCTTGTGTCAACTGAGAGCTTGGCAGCAGGAAGATCTTTTGAGTTTTCTTTGCTAGAATCGCTCCCCCCTAAAAAACCAAAACTTGAAGAGAGAGTCGTGGGGGAGGATGTAGATAAATTCTTCTTATTCTGATACCACAGTGCATGAAATGAAAAACTAACCATCAGCTCAGCATATATGTAGACAATTCAAGAGAAACAGTAGTTAAAAGAGTAGACAAGCAAAAACTTCTAATGAATTTTTACCTCAAACACAAACCAGCTGTGTTACCGTCCCTACAGGTGGCCATTACCATGGGGTTTCACAACCCAGTAGCCACTTGGGCAAACTTCTGAACTCCTTCACTTTAATTTGCATCAAGCCTTCACAAGGGACCACGAGCTTTCATCGCTGTGCGACCATCGGGAAAGGTTGGTTGCTCTGCGGAACCGGGCGCAGCTGAGCAGCCGGTGGGGAAGTTCCCACCCAGCAAAGGACCCGCGCGAGTCTTTACCTTCAATCAAACCAGAAGTTCAGCAGACAGCCCCACGGCAGAAGACCCGGGATATATTTGGGTCCTTCACTAAGGCAGGATGCAAGCTCCAGCAAACTGTGCTGGGATTACGGAGGCCAGGTTTTAGCTAACTACAGGAAAAAAGTACACTGTGTGTAAAGGAGGAACAATAAAATTATTATATACATTGCACATCCGTTCTAATAAAGTCTCATCAATAGAAACAGAACTTTGCAAGCTGTACTTCGTATTTTTCATGAACAAATACAAGCACATCTATCAGACACACAGCTACACAAATGAGTATGTACATTTATTTATTAGATAGAATACTCCCCAGAAACTCAATGAAGTACAAGAGTTCATTTTGAAATCTAATTGCAACAATATATGATAATAATAATAATCTCTTAAGAATAAATCACCTCATGGAACATTTTTCAATGATGATCATTCATTCCCTTCAGAGTGTCTGAAAAACACACTTTTAGAAAAAATATTGTGTAAAGAAGCATATAGTCAATCTTCCCTCAAATTTCAATCTTCACATCATCTGTAAAAAAGCAAAGAATCATACGCTGAAGTGCTGCATACAATACTGCTGAAGCACAGTATTATTTGCAAGAGGAAAAAGTAACAGCAGGTTATGATATAACTTGCACATAAACAGTATAGCCAAAAAAAGAAAAAGAACTAGAAATAATTACCAATTAGCTCATACAACTGAGAAATAAAAAGCTTTTCATATCTGTATGTGGGTAAGTCTGGCTTCTGTTTATTTCAGTAAACAGCACCTATATTTACATGCATATGACCCCGATGCAAATTACTGCTTCTTTGAAGGAGTAGGAACTATTTATATCTGCAGACACACGAGTTTCCTTCAAATATATATATATATAAACCAATATATATCTATGAATGATGTTAATAATTATGCTTTCCTTAAATAATGTATTACAGTAAATCTATATCACAAACTACAGCACTACAATGACTGCAAAACTGAAATTCTGCTAAACCAGTTTCACGCAGAGTTTTGTTTGCTCACACAGCACTACACAGAGTGTAAACCATGTGTAGCAGGCCAGAAAATCAAACTGTTTACAGAAGTTTATGTATATATGTTTAAATGTCCTTTAAAATTAAATCTATAACAAAGCCCATCTCTGTAAAAGTCTCTTAAAAATAAAAATACACCTGATACCTTATTCTGCAGAAGTATTTGCTTTAAACTGGACTCCACTGGCATCTCTATTCCTCCACACAATTAGCACATCTAATCATGTCTGAACTAACAACAAGCTTACCGATAGAATACATTAGGCAACTTTACAAATTTGATAACAATCACAACCTTTTGCTTATGGCCAGGAACTACTTCTTAAAATTGAACTGAGTCACCTTTGTGGGGAACAAATGAATTCCATGGAAAGGTATCAGGGTTTTCTGGTTTATGCTGTACACTTTCTCATAAGCAGTACATTGACAAAAACAATAAGAATGGATTGCTCTCTATTTAAATGCTAATTTTGGACGTATGTTTTAGCATTAGAGTAATATTAATGGAATACAATAAATCTGAGTATAATTAATTTGAACTTACGGATAACTGCAAAATATTTGGCACTAATGTAAAAATAATTACAAACTTCTGAAGTGGGTTTTATTTTGCACTTACTTTTATTGTGCCTAAAGATTATCTGTTCACACCATTTTTTAAAATGAGACACCGACACAAAGACTCAAAGCCTGAGCAAGGTAATGATATCTGTAATGATATCCTTGGTTTTGTTTATAGGTTTTGAGTAAAAATAAAAAGATTTAGAGATTCTGAAAATTCAGAACACTTCCACCACCACTCCCCTACAAAAAAATTGGTAAGCAAAATGACCACAAAACCAAGATGTTTATTAACCACACATTAACCATACAGATTTGAGGTCTATACGGTTGGTCGTTACTCTGACACTACTGAAAACAGGTTATCGTAACACCCTATTGCATTTCTCTGACACAATGCATGATTATAACTCAAAGATATTTAAATTATTTTATGATAAATGTTAACAAATTAACTTTAAAGACTTTCACCATGAGAGGTCCCATATAGAAATTTACTTAATAGCTGAAATCTCCTTTGTCTCTCATGCAATAAAATTACCTCATAGTGACTATGTCTACCACAACAGGTATAAGCAGTTACCTGCTCACTTCACTACACAGTGGCTGCAGTGCACAGAGTTTTGCTTGATTTAACACATCCCACCTTACAATACACTAATAAAGAGAGGTGGTATTTGGGGCTGAGTCACACTTGACTATACTAAATCTATTCAGAATAAAGGAGAATTTAATTCATGGGAAGGCAGCAAGTTAAACTTGAGTTTTCCTCGCTGTCAGCTGCTGAAGATGACTGGTGGTGCAGTATGTAGTCACATTAATCCTGCATGAGATCAGGCTGCCCCTGGCAGAGGTGGTTCTCTGTGGTGTTCCCCATCACCACCAGTGCCACCCAGCTCACCTCTGGGGCAGACCACTTCCTTCCTCCCCTGCTCCACTCTTCTGATGCTTGCATGCCAGCACGTGAAGAGCAAAGCTGGCAATAGCAAAAAACTAACCTACCAAAAAAACCCCAAGCCTAAACCCTTATCTTTTCTAAAGGTATTGTACTTCTATTTTACTCCTATCGCAGCTATGGCCTAAACCTCATAATGGGCAAATATGGCAAGTGAGTCTGGCTACCAAGTTTGTCTGGCAGGGTAAAACCAGCAGTAACATGACTTCTTGCTTTCTGATAGGTGGAATTGTGGTCTCAAAAGAATAATTTTAAAAAATGATAGACTCAGAATCATTTCAGTTGGAAAAGACCCTTGGGATCATTGAGTCCAACCATCAACCCTACTCTACAAAGATCTCCCCTACACCATATCCCC
>JAOTQQ010000041.1:30096717-30121674 GCA_026546715.1 Gallinago undulata | reverse complement strand
AGAGCTTCCCTATCCTCATGTGAATCAACACTCCTGCTTAACTTGGTGTCATCTGCCAACTTGCTGATGATACACCCTCTGTCCTTATCAAGATTGTCAATAAAGATGTTAAACAGAAATGGTCCCAACACTGAGCCCTGAGGCACATCACTTGTGACCGGCCGCCAGCTGGATTTAAATCCATTAAGCACCACTATTTGGGACCTTTCAGCCAGCCAGTACTTGATCCAGTGGATCGTATGCTCATCCAGGCCATGCGCAGCCAGTTTTTCTACAAGATATTAATATAATATTAATATTCCGTTCACTGTAGAAAGGTTAAGTACAAACAATCAAAGAAACAGTAGCGATCATAATTAAGAAATGGTAACACAGTTAAGAGGTATTAGGATGTTCTTCTAAACTACAATGAACGTGAACAAATGTTTTTCCAAATTCAGAACAGATTGCCAGTATAACAAAGATCTACTTTGACAAACCTAGCAAAATTCATCGATTTCTAATAGAATTATACTATAGCACTTTAATCACCAACGACTTCATACTGTCACAACTTCTATGAAAGAAATGAAAGAAGTTGATGTACCTACTAAAATCTGGATTATTAAAACAGTTTGTTTTCCAGAAAGATAAGCTTTAGGCTAAAAATCTAAATGTAGATTTAGATTACAGTATCACTGTAATTGCATTTATGTAAATAATAAATATTTTTATAATACCTGATAAAGTGAATTTAATTTTTTGCTGGTTAAACTCTGTTCTTTCTTTTATTGAAATAAAAGTAAGCTATAGAAATTAAGCAGTATTTATTCATTTTGTTATTTTCTATGTGTAAATTTGAACTCCCTGAAAGCAATTTATCATTTTTAATATAGCTAGGTCATGTTTGTTTCTATACTAACGAGTTTAACTTATTAAAAACATTGAAGAAACACTTGGATTTTCTGTGAATTTTTATATCAGCTACTGGGAGAATATTTGCTTTCCACAGAACAGTGAACATTACTTTCTACTACCAAAAAAATAATCCATATATGTTGTCAACTTCATTTTCCAGTTGACAGAATTAATCAACATCAATATTATATTTCATCATTGACTATAAGACTAGGACTCATGTCAGGGCAAGAATTTTATTAAACATTCTGTTATTTTGTGTATGTTATTTTTGGCACAGTTTTATGTTTTATAAAAGTAGGTCCTTGCCCCACCATAATAACCAGTGTGTATTGGTGCATACCTTTGGTGAGAACCTGCTTGGTTTTTTCATTATAATCAAAAGCCTATTCTAAAGGGTTGTTAAGAGTCTCACCTCCTTTGGTTGCAGTGGTATGCTGAGAATGTCAGCCTCTGTGGACGGCTCATTGTTCATGCTGATGCAATATAATGGTTTGCCCAAGAAAGAAGGTTTCTTCAACCTTTTTGTGTTGAGTGCTCTTGACATAAAGTAACCTTCAGTAATACTCTTATCTCCCATCTTCTGTAAACCTTCTAGGTCACCAAGTTCCTCTGTTTGGGCCAGTGAATCCTTTGATAAGTGACTATCAGCCAATGCTTTGCTGATATAGTAACCAGGGGTTTCGCTCTCTGCATTAACACATGAGCTTTTGTCTTCGAGTTCAGCCTTTTCCTCAGCCATTAACATCCCTACAATATGGTCTTCAACTAACATTTTGGAAAGAGTAGATGTGGAGTGAAGAGTGGAGTCTTGACTTGTGTAACAAGGGGGACTTAATCCACCAGAAAGAGATTCCTGAGACTTTGGCATGGTAACGTTGCTTATTGTTCTCTGAGGCTGCATACATTCTTCCAGAAGGGTCTTAAGCTGCTCTTCAGAGAGGCCCATTTGTTCTTCAGTCTGAAAAAAAAAAAAGGGCAAGAATTTCTTCTGTCAAAATATAATTAATGAAAAGCAGTGCCATAAAACAGTTCAAGAGATACAAAAGCACAGATGGAACTCTTAAATAGATATCAATGCTTTTCAATTCAAACTGAATTTAAATATACATTTAGATAATCACATAATTTATGTCACATCTTCACTAGGTTCTAGATAGATTAGATGCTGAAAGTTAGGAGTCTGATGTTCAGAAGGCACTGAGAGGCTTTTGATTTTGCTTAGTCTTCTATCAGATATCACTGCTTTTTAACTACCAATGCACATACTTTTTCATACATCTTGGTTTGTTGTGTACACATACAGACATACACACATACACTTTAAGACTGTAGTTATGGAAAGAAAACCAGTACATTGCTAAAGGACTTTCAGCTGTTGAGGTGATGCAACTGGGGTCAAAAATGGTTTTGGACAGCACCAGCCTACAAAGATTGTCACATATTGACTGAAGCATTCCCAGCCGCTCACTGCAGAAACTCGACACAGCCTTTCTCAACCAGGTGACAGAAAGCACATCAGTTACTCATCCACAGGACCTACCACTTCAAGTATGTCCCTTGGCATGTGATAGAAGAAATCTTCTATCTGTCTAGTGATCTTCCGTACAACAGTTTTGCTGCTTTCTACAAGCTGTCACTGCTTGGATAGCTCACGGATGTAGCTTCTCAATCAACTTCTTGTTCAGACAGTGGCACACTCCCATCATTTTTATCATTCACATTTCCTTTTACTGGACGCTTCTTAAAATTTTATATTAAACATAATGACTGCTATTAGCTGGTAATGGTGAAGAATAACAAAGGATGTTTTGCTTAAAGAGGCTTGCAATGGAAAGTTACTTCTAGCTTTTAGTCCTTAATGCTCCTTGGTATGAGAGGAGCACAACACTCCCTAAAAATGTAAAGATTATAGTGAAAAGTACAGGACATATTTTAGATAAGCATAATGCATTTGCCCATGAAATATGATATATAGAAGATATAATGATATATATTATAAAAGTTGCAGATACTATGTGATATTTAATGGAAAAAGATGCTTTCTACAATCAAAACTTCAGTTTTCCCCAATCTGATTAACTCCCTCAGGCTGCAATGATTTATGTCAAACAACAAATTTATTCAAAGTGTAATGACTATTACACAGAATTTACTTTACATTGTGCTAGAGCATGGACCTACTGTCATTTCAGAGGGGAGATCAATATCAGATGATTTCTTTTCTCTGAAGGTCTCATCCAAGTACAGGAGTGATATGACCCTGTTTGATGCATATGGCACGATGAGATCTCTGCCTAGGTAGCACGGAGCAGGTGGATTATGCCTGAAAACTGATTATTCAGTTCATGAAAGGGGACAGTTTTCAGTCAGGAAAGGAATAGCATTTCTTTGTTAAACTTGTGCCTATTAAAAATTATAAGGTAACACTACAAAGTGAACAAGAAAGACATTTTAGGTTACTTTCAGTCACCATTATGTATTTACATGTTCAAACATCAATAATAGCTAATAACCACTACTATAGACTGATTACAGTACAGTACTGATTACTGATTAAGTACAGCTGATGTACTTAACCTCAGTTTTACAGATTTATTCAACCCACTAGCTTTTTCCTGCACAGACCAATTTCCTTCCCAAAGACACTTCAAGTTCCCTTCCTACACATAGAAGATAAGTGCAATAAAGAAATTGAGATATTAAGGGCTTTTAAACAAATAAACAAAAAAATAAACATAGCATCTACAGATTATCATTATGTGTAGAAAGGTTTTTAAATTAACAATCAGGTAGTTACTGATTTTGGTATCAATCAATGTACTTTTGATAATATAATGGAAATCAAACCACAACTTTAAGTACTTATTTAGATAACAAAGAAAAAAATATGACCACTTCAAACTTTTCTCAGGCTTTTAAATTTCCATCATAGTGCAGAAAGTACTCACTGATGAAAAATAAGTCAGACAGGGAAAAACAATTAGTAGTAAAACACATGACAAATCAAAAATGAAACGGAATTTTTCACATTTTCACTCAATCTAATCTGCCAGCCTCTGCTGAATTCCTTACAGTTCTTGAAGGAGTACTTTAACTTGCAGGACAATGTCCCTTTACAAGTAGTTATTATTAGAATGGACTCATTCTAAGAAACAAGATGCATTCCCTCAGGCAGAGCACCACAGTAACACAGTTATACCACTACTGGAGGCACAGCTGCATCTACAGTGTATCCACAGAGCAGAATATTATGCTACGTGAACATAACTATATTTGTATCACAGAAGATTCTCACATCTGGAAACCCGCATGGATTCCCACATGTTTTTGAGTGTGTGGTTCTATACTAACATATTTTAAAGCTCTTGGCCAAGATCATTTGGAGCTAATTTTATGTTAATGACAGGGCAATTCACTCACTGCAGAAAGGAATTCTGCATCTGGTGTAAATGACTGGCTGAGTACAAAATGAACATAGCAAGGAAGATCATCTTGTCCTGCCTTTCTTTTGTCCTTTTATTCCACCCATCCTCACCCCACTTATCTGCAATCTACTTTTCCTTGTCCAGATTTATTTTTTTCTTTTTTTTTTTCTCCTTTCAGAAACATCATATGGCTTGTGTTGACAATTAGTTCATAGATTATATTGATTATTAACAGAGGGCTAGGTGGGAAGATTTAGAGCTTAAGGCAAGCTGAGAGGGATGTGAGTATAACAGTTATAGAGCGAAAAAGTTTGGTGACTTGTGGGCTTCTTTTCCTCCAGAATGGCAGACCTGCAGACTGTGTAAAACGTTGCTTATTTTTGTTCTTTATCTTTCCCTTCCTTTGGATTGTTTTGTAAGTCATGCTTGCAAGGATTCAAAGACAAGGAAAGAGAAAATATTTAACATAACTTTCCAAAAATTACATCTTAAAGGCTCACTGTTCACAATTTTCTGGTGCCAAAATCATTTTAGGGTTAAGGAAAAATATACAGCAGAGGAGAAGATAGATCTTAAATAGCCATCAGTCACCCACTCAAGCAAGAAATTTACCTTGAAATGAAAGCAGAATGGCTGCTGTTGAAATCAGAAAACTGAGTTTAGGGAAACATGTAATACCCTAAGGAGAGACACCTCACACAAAAAAAGGCTGTGCATTTGCAACCAAATGAGCATTTTACCTTGTGGGATCGCATAATATAGCAACTGTATTAGGAGTTTGCAAAGTATACACTCGCACACACCAAAAGAAACCCTGTCACAGCTAACTGTACTAGTTTAGAGTCACAAGACTGGGAATCAGTAACACAGTCTTAGGGAGACACTAGATTCTACTTCTCCCAAGTTTTCACTGCCCTCACTGTAAATAATTTACAAATCACATACAGAAAAAATGCTTCAAGATATTTCTTTAAAAATACAAGGACATAAAATTAATGTAATTCAAAATGCAGAAACAGCTCACTAGACAAGGGAAAATGAGCTATTAGTTCTGGTTCCCATTAAAAATTGGAAAACCCTTTAATTGTTCTGGCTAATTTTTAATAGGACACTGAGTCCTATTCATTTCCTAGGCTTTTTACCGTTAATGATCCAAAAAACTAATTTCTAGCCAGGATTTTAGGAGCCTGCTAATGACCTTTACTGTTTATGTGTGGCTAGTTTTTCACACACTTGTGGCCCTTCTCTGACTGAAGATTTCTTGTTTCTTGCTGAATTCCTCGGAGACATGGGTCTATAGAGAAAACCTTACTGCATGTGGTAGGAATGCGAACGTGTAGATTGCTGTGGACAGACCTGCTGTGACTACTGGCTTGCGAGTTCAAAGCTTTAGGCTTGTTTTCCACAGTCATGGAAAAAGACTAGCACTGAAAGGCCGTATCAGATTTTAGCATGGGGAGAAAGCTAATATGTCAGGATTATTTCTGGTTATAGTAAATAATCTGAAAATGACACACAGTAAAAGAATAAATACTAGAAAGCCAGGATTATTTAAGGACTCATGTAGCTGGCATGCCTATAAATGTGTATGTTTTATTGCTTAATTTGAAAGTATTACAATCCACAATTCTTGTGATGTTTTATTTACCTGAAACAATTCACATTGAAGCTCTAATTTACTTAAATTTTTACTGATGCACAGGGCTGCAACAGTCAATTCTAAAGGAAATGCTCCCTTTCTGATAAAAAGAATATTTTAAGAGTACACTGTTCTATTGAGACAATATTCAGATTTTTGTCATATTTTGTAAGTTTTAGCTGTTTCACATCTTCTTAATAGTTTCTCAAACAGCTTTTTTCTGCTTTGAAAAGGCAATCCTTTGCCTACTCAACTCAACGTGAAACGTCAGCTCCAAGGTCTCACCTTTATGCATCACACTGAAGCATCAGGCACTTGTCTAAGAACGGTACTGGCCAGGAATCTTATTAATATGCTGCACACAAAACCAGACACATCATGTCATTGGGGAAGAGCTTCTTAACACTTCCCAGAAATGCTAAAAGCCCAAAGTTCTTTCCCACCACAGAAGATTGTAAAAGAAAAAAGTTAATCTCTCCTCTGTAGGCCTACTTCAGAGGAGTTATTTCAGAATGTCATGAGAGAAAATGTAACTAGAGTAGATAGAAAACATGCTTACAACTCAGTGAGCATGTTTCTTGGGAGGACAGTAATGTGTATTGATTTGATAGTGTTAAAAGTTAAGACCAGAAACTAAATAATGGATTCAGAAATTAAGAGCTCCTTGTGCTACAGTCATGATTCACCAACTAGTGGTCTGGTGCTTATGCCTAGTTTGGGTGGCTTTGGGAAATTCTGTACTGACTCAGGAAAGACATAAACATTTAAGAATGAACAGGATTCCTGAGCCATAGGAGAAAATCTCCTGCTTTTGCTCTTTTCCTCCTCCTCCTATATTTTCTTCTGTTAGTTACATTTTCCCTTCTCTTAATTTTTCAACTGTTTCTATTTGTGTTAGGGCAGAATGAAAAGGACTGGTAGTCAATTTTCTGTGGCTGCTGCTGCTAAGAGACAGAAAGCAGAAAAGGACAGAAATATCTAGACAAGACAACAGGAGCACCAGAAAATAAGAGGAGATTAGTGGGCATCTGTAACATTACTCTCTGCAAAGAAAGTTCATTTTGTAACATCATGAGCCACCAGAACCACAAGATCACAGACATTATAAATCTCACAGAATCATATGAAATCTCCATTAAAAAATAAATTTAAAAATAGTATACAAATTTAAAAGAGAAAATGAACTTCATTAATAAATGGGAAATAAAATTCCCTAAAGGATTTTTCCCCTTTCTCTGACAAAGATAAATCTTAATAGACATCAAAAGGGCGACATGAGTTTAGGCAATTTTACTCTTATTTAATGTAGCAGAAGCCACAAAGATAAGTAGGTGAAAATAGTGAAGAAGAGACATGGTAATTGAAGCAGCTAATTTCTTGGTCATTTTTAAGATAGCCTACAAGTTATACAAGTAAAAATAATTATGACAAGTTCTTGCTGGCAAAACTAATTTAAACACGCACATTTTAGTCATTACAAAGAAGCATAGTTCTTGGCTTTATTTTATCTTTCTCAAAAATATCCAGTCAATTGCTTGTGGTGTGAATATGCAAATAATGAAAACACTGGGATTCATCATCTATTCCACACCCTGTAGAATTTAGAAAGTTGATTTTATAATCATTTTCTTCTCATTTGATACCATAGACATTAAGCTACATTACTTACAGCTGCAGTGTTTGACGGTACTACACGAGGACATCATGAAGAGGTTTCAGTGGCTGTAAGTGTTAATTTCTTCTTAGAAGTATATGGAAATAATTTCATAACTTTTTATAAGCTTTTGAAAGATCCAAAAAGCTTTATTTCAGAATTGCCACAACTCATACTTTTTACCCTTCATTTTCTGAAGCTGACTTTTAATTTTAGCTTCATTTCAATGTAGCTTTTTATCTACAGGTTGTACATAATTTTCTATGTGCCTGCATATTAGCAATGCAGTTTTCACCCACGGACTCTGAAATCTAAATCTGTATGTCCTTACCAAGTTTTAAGAAGGCCACCTTAGGAAACAAAATTTGAAAATATCACACAGGTTTAAAATTTCTAACATTCCTAGCAGGTACGTATTTCTTAATTAAAAAAAAATAAATTGCAGTTTTCAAAGAAATCTAAGATTACTCCACATAATTGTTTTTCTCAGTTGCCTATAAATGCATTACAGGAAGATTATGACTTTGAAGATCCTTTTTCATTATCTGAACCAAGTACGGTCTTTGTAATCTTTAGACCCTAAACACTATTAGGTTCAAACCTAGACAGTTAAAATATCAACTGTAACTATTTAAAAATCTATATTTTCACCAGTATGCTGGCTTTTTATGTCATTTTAGGAGCTAATATAACATAAGACTTATGCATCATGTTCTAAAGGAAACCTAAGTGAGTTTTGATTTACTGTTCCAAAACCGTAAAACTGCTACAAAAACTGCTATATTTTATTTCCCAATTAACTTATGAATGGCTTTACACAACAAAGAAAATGGTTGATAAAGGAATATCAAAGGATATTCTGAATATATTGTATATAACACCTAAATACAAAACCGAATAAAAAGTAACAATAAAGGACACGAATTTCTAGAAAGCAGGAATCAGCAAAGGAAGAAATTTTATTCCATACCTTTAATAGAAGAAAGGATAAGAACTAGGATTCTAAGTAAACATACCTTAAACTGTGTAATTAAATTTACATAGTATATATTCTTCTGGCTAAGGCAAAGAGGTACTGACTTAATGAAATTCATTTTTTTAATGAAAATCAACACATCCTAGCAGTCACCAAACAATGAGTAAACTTTTCTTCAGAAAAAATAATTTAAGAATTTTAAAAACTGCATAAACCATGATGCAACCCCCACTTGATTTAAATACTAAAGTATGTTAAAGGTCTCTGATTTAAATCACTTTGAATTTAAAATCCATCTACTCCAAGGTTGTCAACAGATGTTTTGCGAGAATCCAACTCTTCTAACTTTAGATTAGTTCAATATTTAGCTCATCTAATCTACTGCATTTGTAGACAGAAAAAACTAAGCATTGTACTGTATATGAGTTCCTGTATAATTTTTCCCTCTCATTTCTAAAACCTTTCTCAACAAATTGATAGCTCCCTGGTTTTAGAGCACTCAATTTCATAAACTTTCAAGTATTCTTAGGTTAGAAAGGAAGCTGGTTTTAATTGAACACACTGAACGTGTGCGAAAACTTAAGACAAATTCCTGAACTGGTATTTACAATCCATCATTCTGAATAAGACTTTCATTTTCTAGTCTCTACTGAAGAAGCAGAACTTCTGCAATCTAGGCTATTTAACATTCAAAAACAGTTTCCTAAACATCCCTTTTTGTGTTTTTAACTGTTTGTTATTAAGCATTTAACAGATTTCATTCCATAGAAATATCTTACTTGAATATTATTAAGTTGTGGCTTTAATTTTCTGCAAAGCCAGTAGAGTAGACAAAAATGCCTTGATGTGGTTGCAGCTGTTTTCTGTTACAAAAACCCATTTATTTTTCCTTTTTTTTTTTTTTTTGTCATGTTGGCTTTTATTTTTCCAAGAAATAGATACAGTATAGCATGATGGTATCACAGTATCTTCTTATGGAAATTTTAAAACTGCAATAAACTGTTTTGAGATTTTAAGAATACTTTCAGGTCTATAATCTATTGGGGGAACAGAAAACATAAATAGCAATAAAACTAAGGGCACAGAGATTTGTTTTTTCATAATGCAAGAAACTTCCCTGCAAGTGCTAAAACACCAATAAAGCTAATAAACACCTCTGTCCAGTAAGAAGGAAAACAGGGAAGCCACAAACACACGATCTAGATGACCTGTGTAGTCAGGTGTAGTTTAGGCTCACTAAAAGCAAGGACTGGCCCAAACAGCAGTAAGCCATAACGACTTACCAAAAGCAACTACAGACAGAAGCTTAAAAAAGAACAAAATAATAGCTTATGTATTCTAGAAGTTCAGATGATGTTTCCTGATGTTCTTTAGCGATATTTTTTAAAGTAGCTCTTCTTAATTGGCCCTGTGTATCAATAGCAGTAAGATTCTCTGAATATTAACTTTTTCTAGATAACATATATATGTATAAGGTAAACCTGACCTGTGATACATACTTTGGAGTCAGAAATATTCTCTCCCAATAGCAGAAGTATGATATGAAGTTCTGCTGCATACAGAATAATAAGACACAGAAACCTGCAGTGTTCTGTACTGAAGTAATACATGTATGTGTGCAATCTCTAATTATCCAAGTGAAGGAAAAGAGCACACAGTTTCTTTTATAAATATGGTTTTCTTACAGTTTTTGACTCTGCATTAAACACAGATGTTAATATTCCCCTTTGTTTCACATTCATGCCATTCAAGACTCTCAGACAAGTGCTATTGCTAACTGTAGTTCTCCAAGGCCCTCACAGGCAGCAGAGAGACAACCCAGGCACCTCAGATTGTAATTCAACCCAGCTAAAATTTAAAGGAAAGAACAGTTAGAATTTTGTTTACAAATTACTGTTTTAAAACTTAAGCCCTTCTTATAATACAATTCAAAGGATACTAAGCAAAAAGAAAATAAATGGGAAGAAGTAGAAATCAACATTACAACAGAAACTTGGTAAATCACGGAGGATTAGAAAAAGGTATATAATACACCACTTTTCAGAAACTTGTTTCTGTGAAATATGTTGAAGTACAGAATTGTAAAGACACCTAATTTTAAATAACAAGACCCAAGATATACGACACTGGCTTAGCTTTCATTGTCTTCTTGTTATAGTTCATCCCAAAAGCTCAATAAAAGCATGTACAGTATTGCCATGCAGTGGCAAATGCAAGCACTCAAACACTGAGAACCAGAACATCTGTCCAAAAATACCAGGTCCAGTACATCTGAAACTGTAATTTCTTCTTGCTTTTATCTTTTAATTGTTACAGTTTTAAAAGGCTTGGTTTTGTCTTTTTTTTAATAGGAGCAAAAATTGTACTGAAATTATGGCACTGAAAAAACCTATGAATTTAAAAAATTACGCAACTTGTGGAAAAGAGAGAGAGAAGCTGGCAATACTTGCAGTTATGTGAATTGCAAATATGGAACCCTACATCACAATGGCAGGACTATTAAGTCTCTTAAGAAAGAAAATAATCAAGTTCCCATTTACTGCTGATAAAATGTTTCTGAGCCTTTCAAGTCACGGCATGAATAATTACACTCACTAAGGAACATCCCACCTAAAAATCTACTAAATTGTCATTGCCTTTTAAAGAAAAATCAGTGTGAGTATAGACAAATGAGTAAGGGTAGGGATAGTTTTGCCACATCTCAGTCTCTGCTTATCAGAGGTCAAAGAAAGACACAGAATTTTATTTTCTTTTTCTGTTTTGATAGGGCTTGTTGTGACAGGGCAAATGTAAAGTTTCTATAGGAAATGTGAGGTTGCAGCTGTGCTTGTCAATGTGGGCATATATTTTATAGAGTGCTGAAAAACCTTTTTTTTTAAAGTAAAAGAATAATGAGGAATCTTTTTCTTTCTAAAGAATGGAAGGGTATTTTGAAATGAGATACCTGCATCTGGCTCTTCTATTTCCATTCAAAACGAAAACCCCAAAGCCTTTAGGAAGAATGTGATGAACAATACTGCCCCAGGGAAAACATTTTATTTGGAGTTTCAAGCCTGCCTGCACCCGTTCTTGATTTCGAGGAAGTTGGGGGTGTATCCTTTCAGTAAGTACAAGAACAGGAGTTAAACCTGGAAACATTCAAATATACATCAACAGAAAATTTACATTTACGACATAACAATAAAAGCTGAGATACTTGTAGTTATGTGAATTGCAAATACGGAACCCTACATCACAATGGCAGGACTATTAAGTCTCTTTAAGAAAATAATCAAGTTCCCATTTTGATTATGGAACCCAAGCGCTGATCTATTATTAATAATTTGATGTTTGAGAGCTTTTTTTAAAATGCAAATGATAATACTATTCATTTTTTGTCTAACTACAAAGATCACTCTTCAGAAGGCCTAGTTGTTAAAGTGCCCTTATCTTTGATTGTTTATTAAAACCCTTATAGTTTTTCCTCAGGCTTGTCTTACACATACAGAAAATGTGCAATAGTACCAATAACGTATTCCTGCTGGCATGATAAATTTCCTATATTATTTAACAAAAATCCATGTATTTTATGTCCTTGCCAAACTAGGAACAGCATAAACATTTTAAGACCAGATAGGAGAGTCAATATCCTTTTTTTTTTCTGGGGCAATGAGGAAAAACCTCACTGTTATTTTCTGCCACTAAGTTTATAATAGTTTTTGATTCTCTTGGCCTTAGAAATAAAAACCCCTTCCAGCGTTTTCTGTTGTTCTCAGTCACAGATCCTTTCTCAAGCCCCAGAACAAAGACATCTAGAAAAGTACAAGCACTCAAAATGTTGCGGTTCCTTATTGTTACTATCCTGGTTCATGAGCTCAGCAGCAGAGGTATCCGCATACAGATAAAAAGCAAGAGAGCCTTTACTCAGTTTGCAGAGACAGCAGGTTGATTTGACTGGGGAAGCTACAGGCCAAAAGGTACATAACGCAACGCTGTCCTACATGTGCTTCCATTCCTCCACTTACTCATTTCCTGGTAAACCCACGCCTGGTAAATAAGAGATGCCTACGTATTTGTAACTAGAAGCAAGGATGGCATTTGACAGGTCACACAACCACACTGGGCAGGCTCCTGTACATACTTCTCATCACCAAAGAGAATGCCACAAACCAAGTGACAGATTTAATGGCAAACAGATAGCCCAAATAGCACTTACTAAGCCCAAGCCTACCAGCTTTCCTGCACGAGGGACAAAAAATAACTATGCTTATGTAGAAATCCAAATCTTTATAGTAAAAAGACTCACAGTTCAAAAAATAATGCCTTGATGATGTAGGAATATTTTAGTGTTTGAATTTTTCACCCATTTTCTGCAGAACACGCTCATACATAAAAAGTAGTTCAATACAGCTGTGTAAACACAGATCCTAAGAAATTTTACTTTTAGTGAAATTAATACAATTCTAGAAACAATAAACAAATTACCAAAATGTAAAATGGTACAGCTGCATGTAGCTCCCAGAAAAGTTAATGTTTTGCAGTTAGAAACACACAATTGCTATAGGAATAGCTAAAATATATTTTTAAATGAATCTTGGGATGATCCCATTTATACTAAATGATGTACATCACTGCACAAAAAGGTAAAAAAGGCTAGTATTCTCCCCAGTAAAAGACATGAAAGCACTAAGAGACTCATGTTTTTCAAAAGAAAGTTATGTAAATGTATCAGGCACTAGGGATACAGGTGACTCTACTGGAGCTGGAGTCTGTCTTTTGCCCATGAAGTCAAAGTTCACATGTCACTCATAAGATCTGAAAGATTAATTTACAAAAAGTCCGTGTGATCACATTACAAGGTCAATGGCTTAAACACAAAGCACTGTGCACCACAGTTGCTTGGAACGTTCTTTACTGCACATTGGAATGTTTTTGCCTGGTTGCTTTGGTAAAAAAAAAAAACAACCAAAGTTCACAGCTGTGTTTCTGATGAATTAATGATGACATTGTTGGTTTTAGAGGATACTACACTACTCTGTTATATGGAATCACAGCTACTGAATCAGTAGGCAATGACACACTCAAGTGTTTTGTGTGCATCTTCCAGGCAGTTAGCAGGAGGCTACTTATTCATTTGGATAATTCAGATAGAGAGTTCCTGTTGAAATACATCGAGAATAGAACAAATCATATTTTTTGAAACAAAAAGTTAAAGTTTAGGGTGGATGATAAATATTTAAAAATCATAACTTCTTTAGCCATGGACACTCACTATTAAGGTTAAATGCTTTTCCATTAAGCTTATTAATATTTCAAAGTTTTAAAGGACTTTCAGGACAGACAGATAAATTATTTAAGTTAAATTACCAAAGATCTGGTAGAAACACAATTCATATATCAAGCTAAGACAAGTACAACAAATGTTTATAGAAAGTTATACACCTCTGAAAACACACAGTTTACCAGTTGTTTCTAGCACTGTTGTACTGCGTAAGATGCAATAACAGCATGCTAGAAAAGAGAGAAGTTCTGTGTCTGATTATTTTTTTATGCTAATGAGAATAATATAAACATACATAAATATCTAACCTTTTGTTGTTAGAGACATCTGTTTTAATTAAGAAAGACACATCATGGTTCTGAGCTGCTTAATGATATTCTATCCTTTTCAGAGACATCATAAATCCATTCCTACTGGAAATTTAAGAATGAATTGTTGTGGATCTCACTTGTCTGCCTGGCAAGAGATACAACCAACTTGTTCTTGCTTTGTGGAATCTGTTCACACGTGACCTTCTACAACAAAGTAACCTGCTCGGTTGATGAGGGGTGAGTGGTGGATATTGCCTACCTGGATTTCTCCAAGGCTTTCAACAGGGATCCCCACAGCATCCTCCAATGGAAACTGATGTGATGATCTAGACAAGTGGTCTGTGCGATGGGTGGGGAACTGCCTGACAGGCTGTGACCAGAGGGTGATGGGAAATATCTCCTGTTCAAGCTGGCAACCTGTCACAAGTGGGGTGCCGTAGGGATCGATACTGGACCTAACACTGTTTAATATCATAAGTGACATGGATCATGAGCTCACGTGTACCATGACCAAGTTTGCTGATGACACCAAACTGAGTGGAGAAATGAACATTTTGGAAGGGAGAGCCACCCTGTAAGACCACCTCGATAGGCTGGAAGAGTGGGCTAACAAAAACAGTTCAACAAGGACAAGCGTAAGGTCTTGCAACTGGGTAAGCATAATCCAGGAGTGCAGCACAGGCTGGGACCTACCTGGCTGGGGAGCAGGACTGTGGAAAGGGACCTCGGGGTCCTGACGGACAACGAGTTCAATATGAGTGAACAGTGTGCTGCTACAGCAAAGAAAGCCAACAGGATATATAATGCACCTGATGTATTTGATGCAGTCTTACTTTAATGCATCATTGGGAGTATATTCCTTACGTGGGTCAATCATTTGTAGTTTTATGTGAGCCAGTTTAATATTGGCTAGTGGGAGCAATAGGCTTTAAGCCCCCATACTGGAAAGCCATAAAATGGAGTACGGAAAGAATAATAAGGTGGGATACATAACATAGGTATTTGTGTATTTTATGCCCAAATCACTCTTGGGAAAGGAGATTGAGGCACTTCAGTCTCCCTACTCAGAGCTGGATGTGCTAAGCACATCTTACACCTCTTCAGGTATGGTCTCTCTAGCTTGGATTTCCTCACATAATAGAACCCGGTTTCAACAACAGCCATGAATAGCACTGCACTGAATCTATTCTATATCTTCTTGAGGATGGATGGTTTTCTCTTGGAAGATCACAGATAGAGTCTGAAACAGCAGGCTTACAAAGAGCTAAATGTAGTTTTTCCATCTCTGCACTCGTGAGACCCCACCTGGAGTACGGTGTCCAACTTTGGAATCCTCAACACAGGAAGGACATGGATCTGTTGGAACGGGTCCAGCAGAGGGCCACGAAGATGATCAGAGGGATGGAGCACCTTCCCTGTGAGGACAGACTGAGAGAGCTGGGGTTGTTCAGCCTGGAGAAGAGAAGGCTCCAGGGAGACCTTATAGCAGCTCCTTCAATATCTGAAGGGAGCCTAGAAGAAAGGCAGAGAGGGACTCTTTGTCAGGAAGTGTAGTGAAAGGACAAGGGGTAATGGTTTTAAATTGGAAGAGGGGAGATTTAGATTAGATTAGATACTAGAATTAGATTAGATACTAGAAAGAAATTCTTTACAGTTGGGGTGGTGAGGCACTGGAACAGGTTGCCCAGGGAAGTCATGGATGTCCCATCTGTGGAGGTGTTCAAGGCCAGGCTGGATGGTGCTTTGAGCAACCTGCTCTAGTGGGAGGTGTCCCTGCCCATGGCAGGAGGGGTGGAACTCGATGAGTCCCTTCCAACCCAAACCATTCTATGTTTCTATGATTCTATGATTTCTAAACATTTTTGCATCTTTCTCATTAGTAATAGGTGATGAAGTGTTCGTGCAGAAAAAAATGAAGGTATTGCTGATGTTTTAAAAATAAGTAAAACAGGCTACCAAATCTTAATCCCTCTGGAATATGACTAAGTAGTACATTTGTTAAAATAGTAATTCTGTTTTATTCTTCTGTATTCCTACTAATTAATGAGGGAGTTACAAGGAATTAGTCAGGTTACAATATATATGGGTACATCCACTGCCACAGTATGTTCAAAGAACAAAGATTCCAGCTGGTCAGAAAAGTTTGTGATGTCAGTATTCAGGAGAAACTAGCCACTGCAATTTCTGATCTCATCAGAAGGCAGATTGTATTCCACCTCTAATTAACCACCTGTTGAGATTAAGAATAGGTATGTTGTCCAGGCAGGAAAAGAAGTTGAAAACTCAGTGTTTGAGAAAGATGCGTTATACCATGCCAAACACTGTGAGGATCTTGAATTGTAGAGGCACCAAAAAGTAATGGTGGTTGTTGGTTCCACCCTGAGAGCAGTTGGGAGACTCACCCACCTACAGTACTTGTCTGGCAGATGAACTGCTGCTTTGTTGGATTTTTGATGTGAGGTATTGCTGAAAGGCTGAGAGTCACCAGATGAGTCCCACTCTGTCCTTATCCATATTGGTTGCTGTTGCCAAGAGTGCTTTTAATTTTTGACCGTATATCAAGAGATGTTTCATAACCTATTCATAAAGTTATGAGGAGCAGAATGAGTGATGGAAGTCTGCAGGTAAACAGAAATGGCAACTTGGGAAATGATCTAGAAACTCGAGTGGCTAAGTTTCTTGAGAACTGTTGGAGTGGGGGGGTGCAGGAGCAAGACATAGATAGGTGGATGTTAGAGAAGTGTCATGTGGAAGAATTATGCTGAATAAATCATATAACTGGAAGTCTTAATATATGATTAAGCTATGTGACACAATTGACATGATTTAGTGAGGAGTCATACGAGTGAAATATTACTATAAAGGGGCATAGCCTTTTCAAAGACAGGCCAAAGAATCAGGAGGAAAAAGAATGCATATTGAAAATGTAGAGGAACCTAGAGTTACAGAGTTAGAACCATCTGGTAAATTCTGAAGGGAAAATAAGATAAAGTCAAAATGAGCAGACCACCACAGAAGATAAATAAATGGATGCAGCATTTTGTGAGCAGTTTAGCAAACAATCTAGAATTTGGTGGTATGAATAAATTTTTAATTACCCAGATATCCCTTGAGAAAGGTATAAAAGAGTAAGTTTAACAACCATTTACTGGTGACTTCTTAACTTTTAGTAATGTCATAGTGCTTTTTTTTTTTTTTTTCTAAATAAGCAAAAAGAAAGCAACTTGTTGGGAGGTTTCTATAGATGTAATTTAAAATAGGAGGAAACCAGCTAGGAATGGGTAATGAAAGGCAACTTGATTGATGTGACAGTGAAATGATGGTACTCACAATGTTTAGCAAAGAAAACAAAATAGAAACAGTGGATGTCAAGAAACAGAGTCTGAGAACTAATAGAACTAAAGATCTCAGGGAAATAAGGATTGAAAGGAAGGCTTTTTAAAAATAACAACCCTTCCATCCCCCCTAACTTTCAAACTCATTTGAAAATGGAAAGGTCACAAGTGAAGGTAATGCAATTGCAAAGGAAAGATTGGGAGTCACTTGTTGACTTCAAACACTAAGATAGCGTTAAAAAAGGACTAATAATGTTGCATTAATAAGGTAATAGTGGTGAATGTAAAAGAAAAGCATCAATTTAGAGAGATAATTTCAGAAAGGGTAAAGCTTATATAAGCTAAAATGAGAAAGATATGTCAAGGAAAGCAACATATCTGTTGACTAGCGTGTCTATCCATAACTAAAAAAACAGGGTAGCTTTTGTACATAGACTGGGTGTTTTCGAATTATCAGTTTGATGGACCTCATCAAATGTCATTACTGCATGAGGAAATCTCAGAAATATTAACAGTCAAAATGAAAGGTGTCTACAAGAGTGGTTACTGAGGGACTGCAAATGGCAAAAGTAGTGCTTATTTTTTAAAAATAAGGAAAAAATAACAAGGATGCAACAGCAAATAGATTTGTCAGGCAAAATAGTATCAAAACAAAGAACTTCTTCCTATGACAGGATAGCAGCCAGAGGCCATTTAGATAAAAACAATAGATTGAAGTTGGGTTCAAATCTATCTGCACAAGAAGGCTAGAAATATTAATGGTTCGCTGTCAAAATGTCAGTGAAATTTGGCTCTGGAGGGATTTATCATTGGTTCAGTTTTATTCTGAATTTTCATTTATGACCTGAAAATTGAAATGAGCAGAATGCTTATTATCATGGTAGCATGAATTTGACAGATATTAATATCTTAAAGAAACAGGATTGTATAGAAACGATCTAAAAATAAGTTACGATGCTGATCAGCAAGATGCTGTGATTAGAAATAACAGCACAAGTACAAAGGAGAATAACTGTTTAGGTCGAAAGTTCCTCAGGTTCATAGCAGATCAGGAACTGCATGAGTCACATCATGCAGCAAAAATGTGGAACATCATGCTGTGGTGTATAAAAATTAAGATATATTTCTGCTCTCTGCAGGTTTGTTAGGTCTTGGTTAGAATCCCACATTATGTTACGTGGACCTTAGTAAAAGAGCTGTGGGCTGTTTGGTGAGGGTGCAGAGGAGAGCATCAAACAATGTCTAGGTGTCTAGATCACAGACCTAGAAAATACCTAAATCAATATAGAAAGAATTGGGGTGAGTTGGAATGAATGAGAGAACTCTTGGGAAGATGTGATAACAGTCTTCAATATTGCACCTCTACAAAGTGGAAAAAGAGAAATTGTTTCCATAG
The DNA here is from genome assembly GCA_026546715.1 of Gallinago undulata. NCBI lineage: Eukaryota > Metazoa > Chordata > Aves > Charadriiformes > Scolopacidae > Gallinago > Gallinago undulata. Next base: position 30,102,778 of record JAOTQQ010000041.1, on the reverse strand, counting down.
TGAAAAAAACAAAAGAGCAATTGTACTTGATTTGAAGGAAAAAAAATCCAGGTTAGATATTAAGAAAACAATAAACAACTAGGGTTTTTGTGCAACCTCCATCCACTAGAGGCCTGAAGAGATAAAAATTATATTGGAAATAGCATGAGGATAGTTAAGTAGTTCCGTAGGGCTTGGAATAGGTGATCTCTTGCAGTGATTTTTCATGTTTGTTTTCAAAATGTCTAATTTTCTATATGGGCAAAAGGAGATGTCGCAGAATTTCTTACAAGTTAGACCTAGGTGTGCTCTTAACGTGGTAGACAGTGGTAATAGGGAAACTGCAGTCCTCAAAGGAATTCATTATTACAGGACCTGGAGTGGATATGCCACATAGGACTTATTATGGGGAGTCTACAGTTTCCTTAGATTGTCGGGACATCTGAACCTGTAAAATGCTGAATAAGAACTATTGTACATCTGAAGGCAATCCAATAACAGTCAGCTGTAAAGGTTGTGTAAAACATCCTTAGGTAGTAAAGAAGAGAATTAAGATAAACATTCTTTCACTAGAAAAAGGTAGACCAACATGTACTGTGTAATGTAATTTATTTTTCATGGTGTGTTAACAGTCTATATAACATTGCCAAGTAAATGTTTTCTTTGATGTATTTTATATTTTATTCCATTTCAAATTCTGTAGCATTTGAAAGCATTATGTACTTGATTCTTTGAGCAGTCATGAAACCTCAATAAAACTTAGAAATGCTTTGCATCTCAGGATATGCAGTATTAACTTAACCTGAGACCTGAAATTGGTTTCATAATGTGAATACCTTATTGTTATATAATGAATCACTTAGGAAAAATGTAACCCTGGTACAGAACAGTATTTCCCCACGCTGGTACGGAACAGTATTTCCCAATTCATTAAATAGAATTGTTGGGCTACTAAGGCACATCTAGTACATTTTTTATTGTCAAAGAAAACTCATAGAATTAGTAATCAGTGAGATAAGCTTCCCATTTTTGTACTAATTCTTAAAAAAGCAGATAGGGAGAAAAGCAATAGGATCAATGACTTTGAAGAAGCCAGTGGAGTAGTACTATTAATTTAGAGTTTTGTGAATGAAATAAGAGCTTTCAGCCAAGGCTTGAGAGGCTTAAAATAATCTTTGAGCTATACAATTCACTTGGATTTTGTGATGGAATATAGACAGCATCAATTTAGTTTTACTGCACAGATGTCATATGTCTAGACTCTTTTACTAGGAATCTCTGGAGTTTTTCCTTACTTGCAATCTGGGGCTTGTTCTTTGTTGAAGAAAGGAGCACTGAGAACTGGAGGTTGTTGTGGCTCTTAAGTCACTTGCCTGAACACTGTGGGAACAGACATGATATTTAGCACAAATCCATTAAGTGCTGTCCTTAAATACATCTGGGAAAAAAAAAGGAGTATATTTGAGAGTAGTGATCTGGAAGGTTGGCAGAGAAGACTCATTGTCCTCAAAGGGTTGGGAGATAAAGCAGAAGTGTGCAATTTCTGTACAGATTAATGCAACATTAAGAATGTTGAATATTGAATGACTCGGTGCCATCTCTTACTCTGGAGTCCAGAAGCATGACTGCAGCAGTGCTACTAGTACTGATAATAGATCTCTCCTTAGAAGGGATTCCCATGGACTGCAAATGCTGTCCAGGAGGTCAGGATGGATTCCATAATAGCTGGCCCATGTTGAGTTATCTGTTGCCATGGTTTTCCTGCTAACAGCTGTTTTCAAGATAGGTTGTATACGGCTTGACAAACAGCAGCCATCGCTTTGGATGGCAACCCAGACACCACTTCAGACTTGCATGTGCATTTGATGTATTTGACGCAGAGGAGTTTTGTACTAAAAGGTTCTTGGTAAATGTTTAACTTGACAACAAATTGCAGTGTCAAACTCAGATGAATGTCATCCATTTTGTCATGTTCTTACAGTTTCAAGATGTCTGTCTGGTTTTTTGAAGCTTTGTTTTGCTAGCCATCTTATATAACCTGCTGATTGGCTGATGATTTTGGCTTTTTAGACTAGTCAAACAAATAGTAACTTCAGCAAGCTCAGAAAAGAATGTAAATGTTTGTGAACAATGTGTTGTTAAACTGTTATGATGATTTACCAAGAATGCTTAAGGAAAATTAATTAACTTGGTGTTAGAAGATGAAATGTGAGATAGTCTTCCTTGTGCTTATTGATGGTGGCACATATTGTTTTAGCTTTTTAAGGAAGAGCTTTAAAATCTTGTGTTGGTTAAGAGTATTAAATTCCTGGCATTGTGTGAATTTTTTTTCAGGCACTCCTTTGTAAGTATTTCAAGTTTATTGTAGTTTAACTAGAATCAGAATGCAATTGGTGGAAACTAGCTTACAAATCATGCTTCACAAGCATTGTTTTCATATCTTTTCCTGAAGAAAAAAGAGATGGGTACAAATTGAAGTACAACATGTTCGTTTTAGACATAAGGGGAAAAAAATACTGTAAGAGTGATTAAACACTGGAACAGGTGGTTAAGAGATTGTGTCCCTCCTCAAAGAAAGTCAGAACCTGACTGGACACAGTGCTGAGCAATCTCCTCTTAACTGACTCTGCTTTGAGCAAGGTGTTCAGACTAGGCAATCTCCAGAGGTCCTTTCCAACCTCAACTATGCTATGATTCTGTGATTCTATATCCAATAAAAAGTTTTCATATCTTTGAAGAAATCTGACTAAGTATTTGATATCTACTTACATTAGCTTCTTTAAAACAAATGATTCTGTAATTTTTTAATACTTTTTTATTATTTTATTGGACAGCCAGAAAGACATACTATATTAGTTGACTGTTTCATGCTGAATACAAGCAGACAAGCCCAGTATTCTTAGTGTTTATCAAGAAAGGAGGAAAATCTTTAAAATCATGAATATCAGGCTTTTGTTTACCATGCACATGGACAGCAAACTTTACATCTTATTTCCACAAATTACATCATGGCAGTGTCTAATGATAGTAGTCCTTGACTTTTGGCAAAGATGGGATAAGGTGCATGTCTGAAAATTCTAAAAGTGGAATTTTGCCTAGACGTGTATCTTTTTTTTAGAAAACACCCTAGGTTAAAAGTGCTAGCGGATATATAGAAATCCTAAAGATCTCTTGTTTTACAAGAAAAAAAATCCTCTTGATTAGGGAAATAGAATTAGGTATTTAATACTGCTCTATAAGAATTCCTCTCATTTGTGGATGTCAAGGGAGATGATGAGCAGGAGGGTCAAACTACAATAGGCCATTCTGTCATGATTCTGAAGGACCTTGACACTGAGCAACCTCTTCAACAAGCCAAAATTAGAAAGGAGAAGTAGTGGTTTTTTAAATCTTTTACCCTGTACCTTCCATGGACTTCAAGTTCCTCGATGCTATTAAAAGGCCCATCATATAATCTCACATCTGGATGCTGTCTGTGGCTCTGCTTAAGTTCCTTGTAGTTATATGACAAGAATACTGAAATATGCGGATGCAAAGAGCATAGCATTACCTCATGACATTTTCTGTCATCTGAGTATGTTCGAAGCATAGTGTTCTTTTTGGATAGTACTGTACAAGGTGCAAGCTAATTAGATTGAGAAAGCTACCTCTGGTGTTCATCTTTAGGAATGGTTTTAGTATGTTTTGGAATGCTGTAGTTTTAATTACAGTTCTGTACTTATATAGTGTCAGACATACTGTGCAATAGGAGCTCTGAAAATAGTTGGCAATCATAGGATATATAGCAGCCAGGATTAAATAGCAATAAAGGATTCACTGAACTGCACTAATAAATCAGACGTGATTACAGTCTGTGTCAATGCATATGCAGAGATTAGATGAGTACTGAATAATAGGCTGTAGTCCATTTCCTATGTTATTTTTCTTTGTGTGAGGTAATTGAAGAGAAAATTATAGTAAATTATATGGTCCTAAATTATATGAAATATTTTATGGAGCCAGTAATAACTGAGGAGGTTGAATTAAATATTCCTTCATTTTTATAATGTATGTAATCTCTAATTTTTAGACCAGTTCATCAATAAGTTTTCATCTTCCCAATATTTTTAGTAATCTTACTGTTATATGCTTCTCAGTAAAATATCTTTTATTCAAGAACTCACAACTCTCCAGTCAAGATTTTTGACTGGACCATTTTGTCCCTTAAATAGTTTTTTTAATATTTTTTTTTGATATATAAACTGAGATACAGTAAATGGCCAAACAAAAAAGCTTCAATAGAAAAGCTATGAATAGAATTTGGATGGTAAATATAATGTACCCTTTTATGAGAATATTATCTTTGGTCTTTATTTTATGCATGATAGAAGCTGTATGTAGAATTTTTAGTAGCAAATTAAGTTTAGCAGGTTAAACTCCTCTTGTTTAATCTTCAGCAGCTTCAGAATAAGCACAAATATTTTTTAAATTTAGGACCAGGTTCACTTTTGTGTTAGGACAAGAGAATGCATAAAATGAATCATTAGTTCCCTGACTCTCAAACTGTTCTTGTCTCAAGATCTCTTGGCATCTTTTATGCAGTGCTCTTACTTCACACACACTGTGGCTATCTTCAGGTGTACGTGCTTGGAGCAGGAAAAGCTTTCTTTCCTCTCTGCTAAGGTATGATGCTTTTTGCACAGGCAGTAGAGGACTTGGCACTTGGGGCTGTCCAAAAGCCATAAAATTCTCTCCTGGTGGAACTCTCAACCAAGTACTGCTCATCCCAAATAAAGAGGCTTCATTGGGAGAAGAGAAACTCTCCTTTTATCTCATTACTTCTTATCTCATTATATTTGTTGTATTAACAAACATTCATCACTCCTTTCTTTTTTTTCCTGGAGTAACCTTGCAAAGTTTTCAGCATGAACTTTTTTCCTGTGTCATGAGGAAAATAAATCTTAAATTCCTCATTATAGCAAGTACCAGAATTCTTTGAGGAGTCTTGTTATCATTCCTGGATGTTTTTAAAAGATGGATTTTTTCCATATGGTTTGTTTCATGAACATATGGGTCTGTTTTGTGGTTTTGAGAGATGCAGTAATCCAGATTTTCTCTGAATGTCCCAGAATCAAATATTGTTGGTTGGTTTTGTTTTTTCTAGAATTATATAATTGACTACCTAATGCCACAGAATAGGAATGTGCATTATATGCATCCATTTCACTTACTAACTTATTCTGAATACTTTATTATTTTGTACTGTTTTCATTACCAGACTTTTCCTGGACCCACTCTGATATTTCTGGTTTGATGAATAAACCAGTAAATGATTAGAATTAATTTCTTAGGGTGCGTGGTGGTTATATGCATACATACTTGCATACCCTCACCCCCACTCCACATATATAGATATAAAATTAAGCGAGTGAGAGAGACTTTGATCACTAATTCCTTTTTGTTAGTGACATTTCTAAAAAAATTATAATTTACTTAAACAGCATATGGATTTCTATCAACTAAGTTCTAGGAACATCATGAGAGAGAGGTGGGTACAGTGGCTCAGCTCAGTCTCTGCCCTCCCACCTTGGGCAAGTCAGTTAAAGCTGTATTGAGTTAATGTATGTTAATTCCTGGGCTTTCTCTGTGATTCAGGGTGAGGATTATGTGGTTTAGAATATATTCAGAGCAGGCAGTTTACTGAGCTGGGAACAGCCTAAGGCTAACCTCGAAGTGTGAAAAAAACCCAAATGCAACCCCCAAACCTGTCTGGACTCTCACCCTTTCTGGAGCTTAGGTGTTTTATGTGGGCTACACTCAGGTGCCTTTGTCTTAATAAGACCCAAAACCTAGGGGAACTTTGTAAAGCCAGGCACATTTAAAACATTTTTGCTTCAAACAAGGAAGAGCTCTTCTAATTACTCCATGTATCTGATCATTCAAACATTTGTCTAGCAATCATAGAATCATAGAAACATAGAATGGTTTGGGTTGGAAGGGACCTTAAAGATCATCGAGTTCCAATTCCCCTGCCATGGGCAGGGACACCTCCCACTAGAGCAGGTTGCTCAAAGCACCATCCAGCCTGGCCTTGAACACCTCC
>JAOTQQ010000041.1:29991541-30096617 GCA_026546715.1 Gallinago undulata | reverse complement strand
TGCCCAACCTGTATTTGTGCCTGGGATTGCCACGTCCCAGATGCAGGACCCTGCACTTGGCTTGGTTAAACTTCATGGGACTTGCACGAGCCCACCTCTCCAGGTCTCTCTGGATGGTATCCCTTCCCTCCAGCATGTCAGCCGCACCACCAACTTTGGTATCATCGGCAAACTTGCTGAGGGTGCGCTCTATCTCACTGTCCATATCTCCAACAAAGATGTTGAACAGCACTGGTCCCAGTACGGACCCCTGAGGAACACCACTCATCACTGGGCGCCAACTGGACATTGAGCCATTGACCACAACCCTTTGAGTGCAGCCAGCCAGCCAGCTCCTTATCCACAGAGTGGTCCATCCCTCGAATCCATGACTTTCCAATTTTGAGACCAGGATAATAAATGGTTGAAGTGATAATAAATTACACTGGATTTTTTTTCCTAAAGTAAGCTAAAGATGGGTATCACAGACCTGAGGATAACATCAAAAGCAATATTCAAATTCAAAGATTTAATAACACTTGTCATAAATACAGCAGAAAAGAAACCTACCATCTGTGTGATCTTGCATACTATAAGCAGAATCAGCTTCAACTCAGAATTTGTAAAAGATAGATCTGACTAACTCCTAGTTCATGACTCAGATGACTTTTTCCATAAATAATGGTTCTTTGTCCTACAGAGACATATGAAGGTTCTATAATATGACTAGCCTTATTTCACATAAGACCAACAACTGGGGGTTTCAACCACTGGGCTAGATAGATCCCTTGGCACTTTAAGCATACAGGATTTAGGTTTACCACCTAAAAAACCAAATTCTAGTTTGGGTAATATTCTTTCTATTTAAATTCTTCCCATAGTTTCCACTGGAAGAGATATTTGCCCTCATTTCCTGCAACAAAGCTGTTGCTGTGCTATACTAAAAGAACTGTGCTATAACCCTGCATACAACAGGGTAACATGTAACATCTGTGAAGGGCTAAGTTAAGTGGTTGGTTTGGGGTTTTTTTGTTAAATGTGGTAAGAGACAGTAAAAGTGATTCAAAAGTGCCGTGCATTACGCCTGAGCAAAATGGAGGTCAGCAGGGCTTAGAAGTATTTTAAATTGGAGGAAGGGGGTATATCTTTACATATAAAAAACTATGATAAATATATGAATGCACTAACATGAGGAAAGTCATTCTTATCCAACTTGTCTCTCGTTAGCTCTCAAGACCAGTTACCTCAATCTCTTCCCACACGGCAAGTGTGCTAGCCCCCAGGTTTCCTTCTGTTGCAGTTTAGTGATGTTTTTCCTGACCTGGGGCATCCAGAACCATACAGAAAATCTAGATGTGGTCTAACAAGTGTCAAGCTGAGGTGTTAATCACTTCTTTCACTCTCCTGGCTCTGGTCCTGCGAATACAGTCCATGATCCTCCTGGCCTTGTTTGCTGCCAAGGCACACTGCTGAATGCCAAACAGCTTGACCCTTTTGTCCACCATGACCCCCAGGTTCTTTTCAGTGGAGCTGCTTCCCAGCCTGTAGTTCCCCAGCCTGAACTGATATTTGCAGTTCTTATTTCCCAGGTGAGGAACTTTGCTTTTACCCTTGCAGAATTCCATAGTTTCTGTTGGCCTGTTCCTCCAGTTTGCTGAAGTTTCTTTGGATGGCAACCCTGCTCTCAAGTGTGCTGATTGTTGTCATCTCCTCACTCCCTGCCCCAGTCTGGCATCATCTTCAGATTTGACAAGAACACGTTTTATACTGTACTTTATAATCACTATGAACAAGTAGGTTATCTATGTAAATAATGCTTCCCAGTTTTATCCTATTTTCTAGAAACACATTATCCAAGCTAAGAAGCCCATAACTAAGTAAAATCTAGACTCTCAAGGAAGTGTCCGTATCCCCTCCCATCTCCAATTAGTAGCTAAATCATATTTCATTTTCTAAAGTGATGGAATTTTATGCACTAACCAAAGCTTTATATCCAGCTTAAACCAACTCTATTACAACAAAAGAACGACAAGTTACTTGCCTCCTCTAACTGGCTGGATTTCTGCCATTCATGCTTACTATACAACACAATACCATTAATTGATGTCACAGAAGAGGAATTTTCCTCCCCCAGAGTCACATATTCTAGAGGCAAGCATTCACGACAAATACCAAATTCAGTGCTCAAATGCAGGTTCATGCTGATAAAGATTGAAGAGAAGCAAGAAAAAAATACAGCCATATTAATAATCACAGTAGTACTCCACAAATAAAAAAAAATAAATCTGTGTAGTTCATACAATACTTCCCCACAATATGAAGTCAGAAGTGACAATGGACCAAGCCTTTCTCATTGAAGGGAACTTGGGCAGAAATAACAATGTGTGGTGCATTGAGAGCAATAAAGCAAGAAACAACGGGGGTTGAAGGATTAAAACCAGTTTGAATTTAGACAACAAAGAAATAGACAAAGATACCAAAAGAATAAATTCATTTTTTTTTAATATTTCTTAAAGCATTATTCAGTGATCCACTGTGCCCTATTCAATTCTTATTTCAGTATGAAGAAAAGAATCTCATCAGGGTAGGTATTGTGATGTGGAATTCAACAAAGCATTGTTCACAGACGTTGTCTATTCATCTCTGCCACCTGGTTTTGAATCCAGTCTTAGTAATGGCAACTAAAAGCTCCTTGAATTTAAAAGCTTTACAGACTTGCATACAAGCAGCAAAAACTTTCAGAAAACTGTACAAATGCTGAATGTTCCTTACAACGGTGTCATCTACACTAGATGAATGCTTTGAGCTCCTTGTTACTGGTATGCTCTGCCTAGGATAAGAAATAAATGGATAGAGATGCACTTGCATTCCCTTTCACTCTGGCTAATATTACAATGCTTTTAATGTGGTAATATTTAATAATCAGAGTCACAAGTATAACTATATTTATTATGGCTTCCTTTACAGCACAGTGTTTCTTGGATGACTTCCAATCACAAAGCTCTCATAGACATTTCATACCTAGAATTACTTCTAAAATGTTCAGAAAGAGCGTGCCTTCAGCCACAGAAGAAGCAGCCACACTGAAGAGAAAACGTGGTGGATTGTTTGAAGGTTTTTTCCCCTTAATATGAAAGAATCCTCTGCAAAAGTTTCATTTTTATTTAAGGGCACCTAGGCAGTACTCCTCCTTCTGGAGTTAACCATATGAATTTATTAAGCATAATTTACTGACATGGTAATATATTTACGGTTGAAAGACAGAAATAAATGAAAAAAGCTTATTTCCCCGAAATAGCCTAAAAAGCCCAATCCCAAAATCTATGGAAGCAATCAAGGGAGGATAAATCAAACAAAAAAAAAAAAAGGAGGCAAATTGGTAACCAGTTAAGTACCCTGTTCTGACCTGAGTATAGGGGTCTAAATGACGTGGTGAGTCAGTCCTAATAGAATCATCCCTATCAATTTCATAAAGAAACAGGTCTAGAAACCATGTATTTTAACCCTATGCAATAAGATTTATTAAAACTAATTAGACAACCAAATTGCAATGACTTCAGCATGAGATGTGTATTTTAATTATTCTAAAAAATCTCCACCTCTAGAAATCATATTGTCTCTGAAACAGTGCATACATCTCATGGCTACTTCTTCAGTAGTGAAGTGTTTGACTTATAATACAGACACAGACATGTCTGTATAATACATAATACATTAGTACATAATACATTATATAGACATATAATTGGTGCAAGTTTAGTATTGTTTTCCCACACTTTTACTCCTGGTGTTTGTAAAAATTCCAAATGTTATTAAAAGTATTCCTAAAAACTTAAACAGTAATAGAAGACAGGGGTTTTATGTACTCAAATGTTATTAGAAATTTCATGCAATATGCATTGCAATGTATTATGATCCTATACTAGTACTTTGTACCCAGAATTTACAAGTAAAAATATTGTAAATTTGAAATTCCTCCCAACGTGACAAAAGGATTTCTTAACTCTATTTCCTAGAGACCTGGGATTTTTCCAACTGCTAGATATTCTTAACAGATTAGCACAAAAAATGAGAGTGAATATCCCTGTCCTTATCCAAAACCAGAACTATTTCTGAAGATTTCATTTTAAAATAAGAAATCTTTATGGACTGTGAATTTATACAGTATACTGCTGAACAGTAGCCAACAACTTGGCTGTCTTATCTTTTGTCTGTGTTTGTCAATAATATAAAAAGAAACAAGTGTTCAAAATTATTTGTATGGGACTTCATATTTAAAACTGGATATCTGATAACATTAAATGGTGTCTAGTAACATAAAAACTGGTCATATCACTTCACCTGCCAACCCAAATATTTTATTAAAGAAAAAAAATTCAGAGTTAAATTCATTCTAAAAATGACAATAGTTTGTAGTCACAGAGTTGATACTAATTTTATTCAAAATCCACATGACTTTGAAAACATGAGCAAATATTAACTATAGGATAATTGCTGTTTCACTACAGCATATCTGCTTCACACTGAATAATGGGTTCTTTTAATGTATTATTTCCAACATCTTCACTGTTTGGACTAGATGATCTTAAAAGGTCCCTTCCAACCTAGGTGATTCTGTGATTCATCTTTCTACCCTACTTTTCCTTTGAAAGAAGACTGAAAACTAGGAAATAATATCAACAAAATGCTAGTGATGAAAAAGATTTTGCTGGGTAACTTTAAGCTATCATCTCCTTAAGATAACAATAGGTTTGGTTCATAAAAAGAGGTGATATCCACTGCTGATTTATATGATTGTTACTCATGCAAGTGGACTTACATTTTTGGCTCATTGTCATATGTGCCTGATATTTAAGTCTTAATGTATTTAAATTTCTTAAGAATAGGAAAAACTACATCTTTCAACAAGTTTCTGAGCATCGCCAGTTTCCACTGACATCAACATAAGCAAAACACGTTCAGCCACATGTTGCAATTTTATTTGCACTACGTAGCTAAACTTGCTAAAGCCAAAAGAAGTACACACGCATATCACAAATGCTTATGAACAGCAACAAATACACAAAATAAAAATGCTAATAATATCAGCAATTGAAAGATATAAATTTATGTCTTTTATTTCTTCCTTTTAGAAATACATTTCTCCAACAAAAGATTAAACTACATCTCTTGAAATTAATCCTGCAGCCAGATATACTCCTTATAGTAGTGTAATTTAAGAAACAATATTAAATCTTAGCAGTAAATCACCTTCAATATTTTGCGTGCCTTTGGTATTGAATTTTACATCTGCAGCTAGGGGGAAAAAAAAAAGACAACCGCCTTGCTATTACTCAGCAGGATACAGATTCCTCTTTGTAAGTGGAATTCCAGACATTCCGTCTGTTTCCCATAAAAGTAGAAAATAGTTGGTCTTAAAGTAGATCAGTAATAGTACGTATAAATAGCATAGGTAGAAACCACAACCTGCCAAACAATAAACCTATAGTAAAAAAAGTTTCTTATTCTTTGATACAAAATTCATGCATATGAACCATTGCTTAAGCAATTATATGATTTATGTGTCAGAAGACTGATATTTTGTGACCAGTAAAGAGATAAAACAAACTTTTTAAAGTCAGATTTACAAAATGACTGACCATAATAGGCAACTACCAAAACAGAAACAAAGGAATATCTATCCTGTTTTCACTGTCTTTTTCCCTGTTTTCACTGGCTGTTTTCAGAGCCAGCCATTCCAGGAGGCTAGTGCTACCTTGCAGTCTCTCATCTGGTCATGCAAAAACTCTTTTCATATAATTAAGAGTTATGCACCTAATTTATTATGTATGCAGAACGGGCACTTTCCTATTGTGCATGCAAATCTACATGTTATTATGTTAGAAGCAGTAACTACATATACAAACATTAATTTGTATGAGAAAATGTGTCTCCACACACCACATGTGCATTACGCACAGTTTAGTGATACAATAGCATTTTGAAAATTTAGCGCTGGTTTCTGATTTTTAGCAAAATTTAGCCCTGCTGCCTGACAATGCAAGACAGGGTTCTGAGCAAGCACATGCATCCAAACACACATCCAAGTACAAAGCTCATCTAATGATAATTTTAAAATCACACAAAACTCAAACTTCACACATAGGACCATCAAAATATTTTTGTCCAGTTTTTCATGTAACAGGGGCAAGCACATAATTATTTTCATAAAGAAAATGTAAAAAATCAAAGTGTTTCACTTACTATATGCAACCTTGTCTCCTAGAAATACACATTTTTGCTATGTTAAGAAAACTCTGAAATGGTTTAAACCTTTGTTGAATTACTTTTTAAAATGTTCTCCCAGGCTCAGGCCACAATAATGAATTATGTAATTTTTTTGTCTCATAATTCCCAGTAATGCAAATTACAAGCCTAATCCTAAATACACAGAGAACAAAATTCAATCGTAAATATTTCTTTGAATTCATATTACGAGCATGACCCTATAGGATCAGACTTCATACTATCAATTTAAGTATTGAAGACAGAATGACAACACCTTAAAACATGAAATAAGTAAAGGTTTCTTTGTGTACTTGGTCAATCTTAAGCACATGTAAATAATTATAACAACAAACCCACTCCTTTTACTGCTTCCTAGTAAATGAAGTACATCATGGAACCATGGAACTTAGTTTACACCAAGCATCCAAATGCACAAATAGGCACCACATACTTTAAACAGAGCAATTACGTTTTCCCTGGTGAAGGAAAACAAGTGAAAACAAAAGTTACAATTGAGAAAAAAAGTTATGTCTACAACTATTATTATATGTCTTTCATATATGATATAAAAGAGAAATCAATACCATTTCTCTGAGGTAAAACACTTTGAAATCCAATATGAATTCTTAACATTTAATCACCTTCGCTATTTAGTCTACTTGTCACACTAACAAAACCCCACTTATAGCAAGGTTTCCCATTTTATTAAAGACTGTGTTGTACAGATATATGTTAATAAACTATATTCCTAATTGAAGGATGCTGAAGGGTAGAGATGAACTATTGACATTTCAGACTCCCTGAACTGAACTATTATCCTGCTTTTATAAACAATAACATGAGTAACACATTTGTGACTTGTAGACTTTGTTATCTATTTTAACAGAAAATAAGCCTAGGACATTTCCTATTCCTTTATTTTTTTATATGAATGGTGCTGATAGAGTGGTCAGAATGAAAAAAAGAATTCTGGTAACCCGAGAGGAAAACTATTTCTAACATCTTCTATATAATAAGAGCTTTAATAGTTGGGTGACTAGTACTCCCTTTGTCCAACAAAACAGTAACCTAAGTATTAACTTTGAAAAAATCAAAAGATACAAAATAGATACTGTACTGAGCTAAATATGCATCATTCATTGTATTCTGTATTGCACTGCTGTTTCAGCCCAAGTATTATATTTTGAATGGCTAGTTCTTTTTCCTTACTGCTTTGCACCATTGAGGTAATGTTCAAACACTACCTACGGCTTTTGACTTCACAGAATCACCTAGGTTGGAAGGGACCTTTTAAGATCATCTAGTCCAACCAATGAAAAACAAACAAACAAACAAAAAAAAAACACAAAAAAACAAGAAAGCCCCCAAAACCAAAACCAAACCCCAAACAATAAAAAACCCCTCACAAACAAACAAACAAACAAACAAAAACCACACAAACCACACACCACTCCCAAAACAACACCAACCCAACACTAATGCATATCCCCGAGCACCATGTCAACTTGTCTTTTGAAGACCTCCAGGGATGGTGCCTCAACCACCTCCCTGGGCAGCCCATTCCAATGCCTGACAACCCTTTCAGTAAAGAAGTATTTCCTAATATCTAACCTGAATCTCCCCTGGCGTAACTTGAAGCCATTACCCCTTGTCCTATCACTTGTGACCTGGGAGAAGAGATCGACCCCCAACTCTCTACACCCTCCCTTCAGGTAGTTGTAGAGAGCGAGAAGGTCTCCCCTCAGTTTCCTCTTCCCCAGACTGACCTATCCCAGTAAGCACTTTATTGATAACTTTAATATTAAAGAGGAGTCATTCAGAATCAAAGAAGAGCAACAAAGCTGGTGAGGGATCTGGAGAACAATCTTTTGAGGAGAGGCTGAGGGAGCTGGCGTTGTTCAGCCTGGAGAGAAGGAGGCTGAGGAGAGACCTTATCGCTCTCTACAACTATCTGAAAGGAGGCTGGAGCAAGGTGGGGTCGGTCTCTTCTCCCAGGTAACCAGTGACAGGATGAGAAGAAATTGCATGAAGTTGTGCTAGGGGAGGTTTAGATTGGATATTTGGAAAAATTTCTTCACTGAAAGGGTTGCCAAGCAACAGGGCGGGCTGTCAAGGGAAGTGGTTGAGTCACCATCCCTGGAGGTACTTAAAAGACATGTAGACGTGGCGTTAAGGGACGTGGTTTGGTGGTGGACTTGTCAGTGTCAGATTTGCAGCTGAACTCTATGATCTTAAGTGTCTTTTCCAACCTAAACGATTTATGATTCTATGAAAACCTTCTTAGTCAAAACCACACTACATTGAAGAACAATATTTTTTTTTTAAATTTTGAAACTATACATCTGATAGTTTCTATATGGAACTAAAATACTCATGATGATTAGATAAATGTTTTGAACAACTTGTACATTAGCAGCTCACTAGAGAAGTCCAAGATATAAGGCCACTGTTTCTATTATCTATATTTTTTTATGCCAGAATTCATTGCAGAGACTACTGCGCTCAAGTGCAAAATATCTACAAAGAGGAAGAAGATAAATGTTTTCAAGAAAATTAATTTGGTTTGTATTCTTCTTTTTCAAATAGATATTCTGCTCTTTCTAGGCAACAACAATAACAAAAACATAACAAAGAATAAGGCTCTTGATTCTCCAGCCTGAACATTTATGATAAACTCTGTTCCAAAGCCCATAAAGATTATAGCCCGTTAAACAATTAGCTAGTTTATCTGTAAAGATTATTGTGCATGTATGTTTAGATCTAAATAAACTTACTCGTTTTCAAAAGAAGCAGTAATTCTGAATGAGTAACTTACAAAGCTTTAAGAAAACATAAGAAGTAGCAGACTATCAGGCTGTTCTCCCCCCACTCCCAAGAGATATTCAGGATGATCTTGTTTTAAAATCTACGCCACAGGTAATATATTCCATTTGATTAATTCAAGATTTAGACAGGCAATAAATGCTGAAGGAAATTACCACATAAATGACATTCCTTGAAACTAGATGGGCCTGAGAATAAAAGAGCTGTTATTTTAGACAAGCAATAATACTCATCCTGTACTCAAAATATAGAATACTAGTGTTCTGTGAAAAAGGAAAGGACAGCTCTCCATCTTCTAGTTCTTCAGAAAGTAATTGGTAAAAAAAAAAATCTAACAGACTTCTTAAAGTTACTAGTTGTAGTCATGAGCATAGATTATTACTACCTTTAGCTCAGAACCTTAAACTGACTTGCAGATCCCTTAAATGTTTCAAGTATAAGCTATGAAACTCCATGAGGGTTTTTTAATACCTCTCAGACAACTTGATGCCCAAGTACAAAGAGTATTCATAGACAGCACACGCAGGACTATGGCTACGTTAAACTAAATGAATTCCACTTTCTTGCATTGTGCACTTATTTATATAAAAATCAAGATTTTCTACAGAAATCATTCTTGTAATGATTGAAGCACTTATATGTATCTTACCTGAAACAGATGTAGTGTATTTTAACAGAATATGAATTTCCAGATTATTCAGGGAAAAAAAATCTTAATTACCAATAATAAAAATGAATATACAGACTTGAAATGATCTTATGCAAGCAATCTCCCTTTCTGGACATCTCTTTCTGCCTAACTCTGTGCATCTAGGGTGAAAACCTTCAGCGTAGAGCAATACACATAAGCTACTTTGCTTTCTGTACACAAGAATTCTGTGCAGGACCTGGCAGTACAAAGAACTTAGGGCAAACTTGCTCTTTCTTGGCAAAAAGAAATGCAAGAGGCTAAGAGAACATCAGCTTTCAAAAGCATGGTCTCAGTACTAAAATAAATCTGGCTTATTCTTGTTTTAATTATTGTTTAATTATTTGCAGACTGCATATTTTTGTGCCAATGTAATACTAGTTCACCAAGTTGAAATATGCATGTTAAGTACTTTAAAGCATTTTACAGTAGACAGCTACACAAGAATGACCGACTGAAAGAACGTCCCAGCAATTTCAGCCCAAATTAATCTTCAAGTGTGATTTTAAGAAGTTTTTTCTCTTTCTTCTTGCAATAAAAAGTAACCAAGAATTGAACGTTTTGCTTCAAAGCAAAAACTACCTAGAATTTCCAGTTGTGGCTGACAACAGGGTGTTGTGTAGATGAAGAAAATTCATAGCAGGGGACATTCATTTCACAAAGTTTTGTTAATAATTAATTAGACTGCACTTGAAGTGCTGTCCTATAGACAATGTTTAGCTAGTTCAGCCAAAGCAATTGTTAAAAACACTAAATTAAAAATTGCTTGCTCTACCATAAAACCCACAAGAACGGGCATAATTTTTCAATCTTGCTTATTATATTGTTCTTATACTATACTGTTTTACTTGCTTTTATGCTCTTTTAAAACTCTTATTAAAAGATACCATCAGTTTCATGGTATTAAAAAGCTCAAAGTCATTCCCATCTTTACTTCATACAGTTTGTTCCCTTTTGCTTAGGTCACATTTGGTCTCATTTAGAAGAACGTAGGCTTTTTTACTGCAGAATTTTTGGTTTTTCAGTGAAAAATGACCTAGTAAGCCCTAAAGATGTATGGAGATTAATTAAGACATAACTTGACAGTTCTCTCTACCTTTCGTCAAAACATAAATGAGTTCACTGTATTTCTGTGGGAGATTCTGGTATCCTGTACCAAAAGTGTATATCAAGGCTACTTAACTTAACCTAAACTTAAAGTTTATATATTTAGTGAATTAGCACATTGCCTGGCAGCTCATAGTTTCAAGTAAGTTATTACTAGGTAACCCACAGAAATGTTTTTAAATGGAGGAGATTAAGAATAAATTGAATTAGAAAGTGTTTGCTGCATGCTGTGTTCTAGAAACAAAATGAGGGGAAATTACAAATCAAGAATAAAATTGCACTTTAAAAATCTGCTATCCACACGGTGAAATCTGTTTTCAGTTATTTGGACGCTCAATGGAATTTATAGAAGGGAACAATATTACTCTATTTTTAAAACTGACTAAACCTAAGAGGAAGAGCACAGAACAATCGGTGGTAGCATCCGAACTCTACAAGTAAGTGCTGCAATCTATCATTGCCAGGCTTAGTACGGTTAGTCCACTTGTACACTATGAGATGCAAAGAGACATACTATAAGTAATAATAAAGAGAGTACAAACAGAAAGCCTGAGAGACAGTGCAAAAAGAAAGACAACAGGTAAAGCTGTCAAGAGCACTTTCCAAATAACCCAGTCTCTGGAGTTACTGTAATAGACTCTACCAATGTCTTGGTTTTATGCGTCAAATACTCAGTGCCACAGTGGCAGGTGTAACAAGTAGTTTACTTGTATTTACAATTATTTTTGGTAAAGGAATGACAAGTTATGAATTAATAACATTTAAGAGTGAAGGATGATGGTGGAATGCAGTTTTTCCACAAGCAATATTAAGTTTGCCAACACTCAACCACGTTTTTCCCCGTGCAGCATTATTTCCCATATTTTCGGGTTTGGGGCTTTTTTATTTTCCTCCCTGGGATTACAGGGAGGTCAACTGTAAAAGTACAACTAAGATTTAGCCGAATCATTTTCTACCTGGCAAAAATCCAATAATAAGTCAAGTAGTTTAATATAATTAGTAGCTTGGAGTTCATTTATTGTATATATTGTCTTGTGAAGCAAGTTCACCAGTGCATCAAACTTTAACTGTGACACATCTCTAATGGTTAACCGAGGTCCTCCCTTCCCATATTCTCAGCATCAATTAATTGTTTTTATCCACTGTTAGGTGTGTTCTCAGATTATTTCTGTCAACCACAGAAAATACTTTTGTGAAGGTCTTACCAAACCAGACCAAACCAAAAATGGCTGCTAAATTAAGTATTGACAGAAAAGCCTGAGTATCAAAACAAAGTAGTAACTTCAGCATTAAATTTTAAAATTACTCTGCCCAGGACAATCTCCGCGACTACTCATACTCTTCAGTGAATTCTCTAAAGATTCTGTGGAATTATGGCATGTCTTAATTTGTTTAAGCTTTAACAAAATACAAATACAAAAAAGCCCTAATGAAGGTAATTGTATAGTAAGAATTAATAACAATGCATAGACCAGATACACATACAGAAAATTATTATTTTAATGGTTTATCTAATTTTCTCTTCTCCTCAGAAAGTGCTTACAAAAATGAGAAAAAGATAAGATTCTCCAAAGCAGAAAAAATCATTTAGCGTCATCATCTGTCTGGTAGATCAGAGGTGTCTCTTCTCCCTGTTTAACTATATCAAAATGTATTCAATATGCTCACATAAAGATTACTGTCAGGCATATCATAAGAAAGAAAGAGAGAAAGTCCAACCAACAAGATACAACTGGCAGAAAAATAAATACCTGACACCAAAGAGGAGTTTAAGCAGGAATAATAAAATTAGCAGAGCTGAAATTGGTTCTGGCTTTCATGTTTATCTCTGTTATAGTTAAATAAAATTCTGATATTTAAAGATTTAAAAAACTACTATTTCAGTTCTGTTTCACTGTTTACACTGCCAGTTCAATGTCCAGAACGTTAAAGGAAATCCAAATCCCATACTCGAAGAAAATCACCAAAACAGAAAAAACAGGTTTTATTCCAAAAGTACCCTGAAAATTGAGAAGATAGCGACTCCGGTTTTATTCCCTTTTGAAAATAAAAAGATACTTTTATAAAAAGTAATAACTTCAAATAATATCTTGTCACTTATCCCTCAGAGGTGAAAAGTAAGCACAAGAACCAAAATCCCTGTATTTTACATTCCATCTTATTAAAAGACCAGAAGTTATCTCTGCAGTAGCAAACAGTTTTGAAGATCCACATGCCTAGTAAAGCAAAAGACAACTTACTTTAGCCTAACACTGATGGCACGAGTTTCTGCTCTAGTTCATGCCATGACATCAAATTTAAAAGAACTGAAATCAAAAGATTCAAAATCAAAAGTTACATCATCAGATTTGTCACCAGCTCACCAATATCCTGGCTATATTTCTTTGTGTCCACTACACCATTCATAACATATCCAGTTCTCTAAAATGCTTTGACTTCTGTAACGCAACACCAGAAAAAAAAAAAATTATGTAACACTTTTTTTCTTTTGAGGCTTTCATTTTCCAACACTTTTTGTTTCATTTTAGAAAGCATCATCTTTATTTTCTTTGCCCACTCTTGACACATGCAGTTACTTGTCACATGGAGGAAAATTTCTGGTTTATCACTATCATCTGAGGAATTTGCATTTGGACTTCTGATTTAAAAATTTCCAAGGCAGAGCAGAATTAACTGAATTAGGAAAAAAACACAAAGCAAAAGAAAACAAATCCACTCATTTCAAACCACTTTCCTAGACTTTCCATAGTAGTTTAATCCCATAAAATCCAAAGTAAAGCCTGTTAGATATAAATGAAAAGTGCAAAGCTCCCAATTCAAGGACTAGTTACAACTCATTAAAGTAAGGACACATATAATTTGAAGCATTAGAATGTATGCTGAAATATAATTAGTGGCTATGAATCAAACCTGGATGGATTAAACTAATTCCTGGAATGCTATTATGGAGAGTACCTTGTGGAGAAAGAATGATCCTTCTGTTTGCACAGCAACTAAACAGCTTCAATTTACTTTTAAAATTGACATGAATAGAGATAAAGGCGCAGCATTTCAAAATGTGGCTTTCTAAATATAATCAGCCTGAATTATGCCTGTTTCACACTGCAGTACTTGCAACCTGGTTACAGGCAGCAGGGATAAGGCTGCACTCAGCTTATTTCACTGCTTAATTTATATGGTAATTACCATACCACTGCCAGAATGGAGAGCATCTGCCAAAACTGAAGGCCTCAGAATAATAAAACTGACATGTGCTGTGATATTGTTGAAGTGCTGACTAAGAAACTTCTTTTATCTCCTCTTGAAGCTATAAAATGGTATTCGTGTTATTACTAGCAGGGAATTTTAACAGCCCTGCATTGACAGCAATTATGTAACACATGCACAAAACAATAGAGTTTCACATCACTTAATAAATCCTTGAGCTCTCTTAGCTCCAGATCTCTCGCTGGCTGGATTTTATGGTCTGGTAGTTCTATCTGACCTTCAGAACACTGAAGTACACAAACCACAAAAGCACTAGAAAATTATTAGAAACAACTGGCTTTTCTCCCTGTTAGATCTATTTCATGAAGAGGGCATGATGCATAATAATGGAGGTTAATTAAAAGATTGGCTCACTCGCTTTTCTCTGTAGCTAAATGCTGTTGTGAACCTCTGGTATTAAAACAAGCAAGATACAGATATTGCTTTTCCTACCAAGAACATCCTGTTTCTAAGCAACACTGGCATTAAAAAAGTAGTAATTCCTATAGTATGAAACAATAGAGCAAAGACAATCTAATTTATGTTCTGGTAATTTTTATGAGAATAAAATCCCATCGTTAATGTAAGGAATCTAAATCTGCAGCTGATTTTCCTGCTGATATTATCAATTCAGTTTCCAATACTGTGCTTAATTTTTTTAGCTTTAATATATTGCACCAGAAACTCCTAGCTTCAGTACCAAAGCTTCATAAACAAACTAGAAACATTGTATTATAAAGGTTTAAAAAACAAATTGCCAGGTAAGAAAAATAAAGAATACAAAGCAAAGTTAAAAGGCCATTTTTGTATCAGAACTTACACTAAAATATTATTTCACATGGCACAAATCCTCCCTTCCTTCAATCAAAAATCATTTGATAGGTGTATCCATTCAAAAACAAGCAACACTGTTTCACTGTCACTGAAAGTCACTTGGTAATGAGATAGAGACTAAACCAGCTACCAAAACTACTCATACCGTCATTTCAAATATTGAGAATCCAGTTTTCTTACGACTTACAACTGGAAAGATGTTAGTTTGCATAATGATCATTTGCATGAATACATTACGTACTATTTCTCTCCATGCTTCATAAGTACACTCCTGATCTATTGACAGGTTACAGTCTATGTATATAATTCATAAAGAGTTTGACTAATGTATGTGTAATTATTATGTCTAACCTTTCTCCACAAAGCAGTCCATACTCTGTACATGTACACACTCTCTGTACATACTCTATGCAAGACTTACTTTTGCCATTTCCTGAATTCACATAATTCAAGTTTATTATTATATAAGCTCAAGTTAAAGGCATGCCTTTGTGAATCCATTATTGCACTGTACTTGGAATTGCTCTTACAAACATAGGCCATAATGACTTCCCTTGTATACAATACCAAAAAAGGCCTTTTGCTGCTTTATTATATTAAAAATTACTAGCTGCTTATTGCTATCACTTTGAAGTCACTCTCCTCATTACTGCTTTCTATCTTTGTCCCTAAAAACACCAGTAATAAAAACACTTGTCAGTATGTACATTGGATTTTATTTCCCCAACAACTATCTTAAACAAAAAATTAGTGCAAGATACTGCATACGAGTGACAATTCTAGCAATGAACGACTTTAATTTCTTTCCCAATTATACAGGTATACTTGTCAAATATATGATAAATCCAAAAACTTTTAAAGTGGGCTATATTTATATGCAAAACTTCTTATCCTAAAACATGAATCTTCAGATTTTTTTAATAGAAAGAGCATTAACTGCAAAAGTCTGCATTGGCAAGAGCTTCAATAGGAAGATTATGAAACTGAGAAAGTAATATATACAACAACAAAAGAAAATATATATTCAATATATTAAACAAAAAAGGTAAAGTCCTGTAGAATGCTCCTCACAAACCAGGAGCTTCCAGCACTCTCTTAATAAGCTTCTATTACACTCAAGCCAATAGCAGAGGACAGGCACAAGATGTTTGTTTCCTTTAGAATGAAGACTCCATGCTGAGAGACACCACTTTTCCTTGAGATTTCTTTGAAGGAAAGCTTTAATTTAAGAAAGAAAAGCAGGCTAGGAAGAAAAAAGGTCTGCTACAACCACATGTTCATGTTTGTATAAGCAGTTATCCAGTTTTAATCTTTTTTTCCATGAAAATCACAGAAAGTGAAATAATTCAGAGCATTTAAATACTCTTCTTAGCAACAAATATTGTTTAGTGTTCAATACATACATATATACACACGCACCATGGTATAATTGCACTACTTCGCAATACAGCATTACAGAATATAAATTCACTCAGAAGAAAAATATATGTCCTCTAACCAAAGACTATCAATAGTCCAAGCAGAAAAGACTGTATGACCAAGATATGAACTACTAGATCCCACCAGAAACAGACAGGGAGCCCTCTGCATGTCAGAAAATTAAGAGAACCACACAAAGAACATGGAGGTGCTCTAGAAAAGGGCAGTGACAGAGAGCACAAAAGGAGATTCTTAGTGTGGAAGTGTGTTAAATTTTGACTGCTTTTTGCATTTAGGAAAAAGAACTGACTACGTTACTTGGTTTACTCTTTAAATTATTTTAAAAAAAAATAAGAGTCTGTGAAGATATAATGCAAGTACTCTTGAAGGAATAATTTAAAAGTGTGGGATGACTTGTATGGAAGTAATTCAAAATAAACCTATTCTCTCCTAAATATAATTAGCAGAGGAGAAAAATTAAAATGGGACATATTAAGAAGTCAAGTAAACATTTCTTACAAAATCCAGACAGTATCTTCAGTCTTCCAATGCCAACTTATTATAATGAGCTTCTTTTCCAGGTACTACCCAACTAGATGAAACTAAAAGTAACACACTATTTAGAAAGCATATCTTCATAACTGAGTTCTCTAGAAGTGAAAACTTGTAGACTGATCACTATCGTGCAGTAGTATCAGGTACCAATGTGCATTTCTCAATATTTGTAAGCAGAACAGTGCCAACATTAAGAGACAATGGGGGCAAGAGGAAATCGAAACTAAATCAGACAACAGGAAAGAAACAAAGCAGCTACAAGATGCTTCTTTCAGAATCTGGGCACTGTGTTACAGATTAGGATTTATCACAAAGTATGTGGCCAAGCTCCTTAGGTACACACTCAGATGCTGCAACAGCAATTACACTCACCCTTTATAGTTAAAAGTACATGCCCAGAAAGTGATTTCTAAGTCTCAAACTACTTCCCCTTTTTATGAGGGGAGACCTCGACAACAAGGATACAGACAAGTCTGAATAAAAGTTTTCTTCACCACGGACCTGAAACAAAGCACTAGGAAAAACAAAATTCACTAATCTAGACTGCCATCTGCAAAAATGAAGTTTCTAGTACCCACACAATAATCTGTTTATGCATTTTGCATGAGAGAATCAAAGTCTATACAAGCAGTGCTTTTCTTCCAGAGGAGCACCCTGCCCACCACTGGGCTAGAGAAATATCATCGTTCTACTTTATTTTGGTTTGGCCCTGAATTTTGTGTTCCTGGATTAATATCTTTATTTTACCACTGGAGAGATTATATCCTTCAAAAAGGACAAAATGATGTAGGGGTTGGCTCACTCTCTTGTGTGAAGGAAAATGGAGACAAAGCTACTAATGAAATTGTTGAGGTTGAAGAAAGTGGAGGAGTACTCTAAGACTTCCTAGGCTGTGTTTCTGAAAGAAAATGGGCATAATCTTGATCATGACTGGTAACATGCTTTGTTCTTAAGGCCACTCGGGTGTCTTGGCATGCTCTGAGTGTGTATAGCAAACAGAGCCCATAGACAAAGGAATGCTCAGTCTGGGAATTAAAAAACAAACTTAGGCACGAGGGAGGCCACGAGATGCCCAACTCTGCCAAACTGGCATCCAGTCTGAATACTCAGGAGCAGAATGGTAGGTATCCATGTATTTTTTCCATCAAAAGTTTATATACCTTTAGCTCTTCAGATTCTAAGAAGAGTGAAGTGAAGATTTTCTGGAAAAGGGATATCCCAACTTCCCAAGTGTTTTTTGATACTGGCGTGCACTGTGCACCATAGCTAAAAATATGCTGTGTAATTAGACTATTTAGATCAATGAGACAAAACTTTCAAAGCTTTTCTCAAACCAACTTTCTTTGACTCTGTAAACAGGATTATAGTGTTTCTGAAAATAAAATTATTGCATTCATGCTAGAAATACTGGTGTTGCCACCTCAGGAAACTGTTTCTAGAAGCCAAAAATCCATCAGAAATACTTCTGGCTTTCAACTAAACTTCGTTTTATTACAGATGTATTACAGTATGCAATCAGTTTGTGTTAACTTATTACTAAATCTATAATTGTAATTAAATCTGTATACTCTAAGGACTTATATAAAAACCCCTTTTTTAAAATACTACTGGCTTTTATAGGTGGAAACGCATAAATGATTACACAGCTTAAACTGAAATACATGAGATCTCAACACCAATATTAAAAATGTTTATAATAAAGTCACGTTCTGCTAGGACATTTAAGACAGTTTTGGCTCAGAACCCCCATGTGGCCGTCAAAAGTTTGGTGTAGCTTACTGAAGTATCAGCACCCTATGCACCTGCGATGTGCTTTACATCCTCCACTTTTAGAGATGCTGTTTGATTACACATCCATCCTGGCCCCACAGATTAGTGTCTCAAGAAAAGATTAAAGTTCTAATACACAGTTGGTACATGCAGACATACAGATGCACTGGTATAAGATAAATTTACAGCCAAAACATTTCTATGTTGATATTTTTCACAAACTCTAAATTACACAGTCGTCAACCTTACAATGGAAAGATGCACTTCTATGCTACTTATCAAAAGATCAAGAAGTTAATGTTCAACCATTAAGCATAAACTATACCTAAGAACACGTTGCAGAAGGTTTTGTCCACAGCAGCCCTGTTGTTTCTCTTCTCTTATTTTGAATGTGTTCTCTTAGGGCAAAGCAGAAACATAGCCTTCTCCTAAAACAGTTATTGAGAAACAGAGGCTTTTCTATGACTATTTCTCTTTAGTACACAGGGTGCAGGCAGGCTAACAAAAACAAGGCTTCCTTCCTGAAGAGATTATAGAACAGTGCTAACTGGCAGCAAAGAATGAGGAACTCCTAAGTTTGCCTATAGAAATGTGTAACAAGTTGTAAACGCCTTCTCCTTGCCTTAAAAGGACATGCACACTTCAATGCTGTGGACACCTGTACCAACCAGAGCAACTGGTAATCATTAATTTAATACCACCACAGCTATAAATCATAGTCATTACATTAAGCTGTGGTGCTAGATGTTGTACAAACACAGCAACAGGACAGAAAAAAATAAAATCCTGAACAAACCTGTAAGTATATCCATACAAAAGACACATATACACAGATAGCCAAGTACCAGGAAAACACTGGAAGTCCACTCACTGATCTTGACTGTCTTAAATGAGAAGTATGATCCTCACCAATTCACTGAAAAGTGTTTTGAAAAGGCTTTTGGCATGAGGGAAGCAGAGGAATATGCAACTGTTTGAAAACACAACTGGGTGACAAAGGGCACTATCCTGCTTTGAATCCATGTGTTTATCTCAACCATGAACTAAAGATGACTGGTTGGGAGAAAGGGGTGTTAAGAAAGAATCACAAAGGGCCTTGCAAGTGGATACATGAACCCTGGTTTAGACATGGTGGTGGGAGAGGTCAGAGGGCAGACAAAAGGATGGCATACCAAAAAAAGCAATAAGCAAATACAAGAACACTGTCATATTGTATTTGTTGAGGTTAGTGGGGGTGACAAAGGATATACTGAAAGAATAATGTAAAACCATAGAAACAAATCCGTTTTCATTAATTCTGCCATCATCTAAGACACAACACATCTTCAATAAGAACCTGTTTGATGGTGTCAAATGCTAGTTATAAACAAAGACAATTAAGAAAGTAGTGCAGTTACAGTTAATTTAAATCATTAGACACAAAACTGAAGGAGATCAAACAAGGACTATAAATAGCACTACATTAACTTAGGGCTGCATGTGTAGTCTAAGATGGTTTGTTTGTTATTTTAAGATGGCAAACACTGTAATATATAGGAGAAAAAAGACAAGAAAGCTCAGAAAATGAGATCTTATGCAAGACATTGGGAAAGAGAATGGGAACAAATATAGTGGAAGGTGCATGGCGGGGTGTAAAACAAAAGGCTTTCTTTGTTCAAAATTAGCTGAGAGAAGTAAAAGAAGGGAGGTGCTTAGTTTTCTCCTACACATTCTCGGGCAACCGATTAGCAGACTCACTATCTTACCTGGAAACTACATTTTGGGAGAAGCAGGATCAGTACCCTGAACTGACAGAGAATTTGATCATTCTTATCTAGAAACCCATTATGTTTAAAACAGGTCCCATTGCAGGTATCAAATTCCAGCAATGATTTCTCATACACAGTATCAATGCATAACTAATACTCATGATGCAAGCTGGCAACGTTACTTACCACTATATGGATGTAATTCAATTTGCCTGGCTCCAGCATCTATGTAAATATTACCTTAATAATTTTCCATATAAACATAAAGCATCATTACAGCTTTGAATGATATTTTAATATGGTTTAGTATTTTAAATTTAACATTTATACAAAAAATATTAAATTCTATTAAGTCTCAATGCAATTTACAGTCTTCAAAATATTTACTATAAATACTTTTAGCAGCTGTTTCATTTTTGTCCATGGTTCTGTGAAAATCAATCAATAAATAGGAAAGTTATTTTAATCATATGAGTGAAATATTTACATTTCATCAATCTGCTATTAGCCTTATTGCTCTCTTCATGTGTGTAGTAGTTGTTAAATGAATTAAATATGGTTTTCACACTAATATATTCTCCAAGGTGGAAGTGCTACTACATTTCACTCTGAAACGATTTTGTGCAATCACATAATGGGAACAGATTCTTGTGAATCTTGAATATAAAAGATCTGTTTGAAGCTTGGCAACAACCTGCCAAGCAACTTTAGGGCCTGGTAGATTCTTTCTGAAGGAATAATGTAGGAAGTGATACATCTCAACCTTATCTAAATAAGTTGTCCTTTTCCCCTTTAGTTGGTGCAATAAAATCTGAGTTACAAAACTGTTTTATTAAATAAATTCTTCTTTTATGAACAAATATAGGCTTATTCAGAAACCAACAACTACCTGATATTAAGTTAACTGAAGTAAAGATGGTTTTTATTCACATGGTAGTACACAGTATAGCAGAAGAACCTACAAGGACTACCAATGCAAAAAGTAAAGTAGTCATAAAATACAGTGATGTTCCTGTGGTGAAAAATATTAGCGATTACTTTCTGCAGACACTGCGATTAAAAACCAAATTACAGGATTGCCTAGTTGACAAATTACTCTCCAAATATAAGGTAGAACTTTATTTTGCCCTCTTCTTTTTAAAGGGGAAGAAAGAAATTATGGTAGAAGTCAGGAACAAATTATTCTCCTTTTCTAGGAGGCGCCTAAGACAGACTCAGGATCAGGTGTATTGAATTCAGTAAGTTTCAGGGAAAAACTTGGAATAAAATTATGCAGTACAACAAACCCCCTCATCATCCTGAGGCAGGGTAAACTATGAAATGGTTTGCGAGACTTTCTTCAGAGCTTAACAGCCATTAATTTTATCCTGAAGTTTACTTCCCCACAAATATACACAATTATTCTCCATCAAGAAGATACAAATCATGCCTTTTGGAGTAAGTTCCTGCAGCTAATCAAAGCTCTTGGCAGTATTGATATATTTACTATATATGCACACCAATTGCTCATGTCCTGCAAAGTTCAGCTATTCAGGTAACAGAATATGTGTACTTTCTTATTATTTGATATAAAAAGAGACCTCAATAATTAACAATCACACATCATGTTTGGCCACTAAATTGCATAAACTTGTGAAAAAAATAATTCCTAGAGAAGTACAGACATCCGATGATAAATTTAAGATTAGGCAAACTAGATTTAGCTTGTTTTAAAAGTACTTACTGCAAGTAAGCAGACTTTTTTTAAAGTAGGTATCAGTATCTCAGTCATGCTAAGAGATGACACTATTTATACATATGTGTGTGTATGCACACAGTTATATGCATATATATTCTATATGCATTTGAAATATTTTTGAATTTATATATATTTAACCAACACCCCAAAACAGGCAACTGTGGCTAGATTTTGGCAGGAAAGAATCAGCTTCAGTGTAAAACATTTGAAATAAACACACATATAGCCGGCAAAGGTGACACTATCTTGTTTAACAGCTTGCTTGGATGTGCCCTTAAACCTACTATCTGCCATGAAGAAATCCAACACATATCAAACACACTACTAGATTATCACAAATGGCCAACTAGTAGAAACCACAATTGAAAAATAACTACATTTATTATTCTTTCTATATAAAATTCCTTTCATTAATGCTCAGCAACACGCATTTGGCAGCTGAACATTTTTTTTGAAGCAGCAGTTAACAATGCAATTCACAAAACAAAGATAAGCTCAATGGTTTCCAGGAAACTGAAAGATGAAAGAATGTGGAGAGAGTCAGCCATGGTTTCAAATGAAGAACAAGTGAACTAAGGTCAAACTAAAACCTAAAAGAAATTCAGCAAGGGCCCAGAAACCACAGTACAGATACATTTCAGTTGGACTGAAATTTCACAATGCATTTCAACAATGCATACAATACATTCTTTGGTATATTAATTCACTGGGGACAATTTATTTTTTTTTTTTTCAAAAATAAAGGAGGAACTCAGATTCCAAAGCCCTTAGTTTCTTACTTCAAGCATAATACCTAGCAGATTTTCTAGTTTTTATATTGATTGTAAAGTATGTTAAAGTCTTATCTTCCAGCCTTGTCTAGTGTGCTCAGTTCCAGATGTAGCAGAAACCACAAAGTTTCACATCACGCATGAGGTAAGGTGTAGTAAAGGATTCCATAAATTTAACATTTCAGAAGGCAGCACCTACTAAACAGCCTGCTCCAGAAATTTGGTAATGGATTCCTCTCCCTTGAAGAGAAGGTCAGAGTGAAGTTAGAAATCCATTTGAATAATTCATTTTGCAGGAGTAGAAGAAACACAGCATTTACATACACACAAAAAAGTAAAAAATACAATTACCTTTATACCTACTGTAAGTTACTCCCTAACACACAGAGCTAAATTCTGCTTAAACTATCCCTAGTTTCCACCTAGGAAACAAAAATTAAAAAAAGAAACAACAAGAGCAAGAAGATATTTTATCTGAGGGATTTTTTAAAACATATTTTTAAAGTCATCTCTTAGACATTAAATTTGTAAAATACTGTATTTTAAAATGATAAAGCTCAGTATCATCATGCATTCAGAAATATCATTCCTAACTGCTGATAAATCACCACTTCTACTCAGAGCAGAGAATTTATTTCCAGTTTTACACAACAAATTACAGTGGTTTAGGAAAGCATAAAGGAGATATTTAAATGCAATGTGAATTTTAAATAGACAATTTAATTAGCTATGCTAGAAAAATAACCAAACATCAAAAGCTGCGCACCTGGAATCCTGCCAAAAGTCAAAGGCAGTTAGTCACAACCTGTATTTTATACCACAGAAATGACAACATTTTCATCAGTAGTAATGTCCTCTAGAACCATGCCTAGGCATTCTTCCTCTGACATACAGTGAAGAGTGCCACCTATTGAGTAACGAACAGTATTTTCAGAAATAATTAAATTATTCTGGAATCATGCCATCTACATACGCCCCCCTGCCCCCAAGCCCAGTATTCAGTTTAGCTTTTCATCACGCACTTTCCTGGCAGACAGCAGTTTTGCTGCTAATGTTGTTACAGAATTGATGGCCAAAATATTACTTTGGTACAAAAACAAGGTACCAAATCCACACTCCAGGAGTTACCTGATTTTTAGATATTCCCACACCAAGCAAGAAAAATTTTATTTAGTTATGTATGTTGCATCAGAAGGAGATACCATGTTGTTTTGTCCAATCTTCTCTGGTAATAACTGTATTTTCCAGAAGTAAGATTAGATGGTATCAAGGACACAAAACTAAAAGCGGTATTTTCTGATGGCTGTTCTTTGTTCACACAAAAAAGTGTACATTCCCTATATAGTTTACTGTTAGAAGGAAAATCCTACTTTTATTCAGAGCAGAATACTTCTTTACGTACACTGGGAACCAAAATATCTCGCAGAGCACCTATAGCACAAATATTTCCTATATATATGGTATGATCTCAGAATCATGCTACAGAGCAGCAACTGACAATAAGACACAGTGTATCTCCCCCCTTGAGAAGCTTTACCAGGTGCTGCACAGCACACAGCAATGCTAGTCTGGCCAGAAGTGACCCATTGCTACAGAGGACATATTCTATGTTTATAAACACTGTAAATTGATAGACTGTAACGTTAATTTAGAGTTCTAAATACAGACAATCTAGCCAAAGAAAAATGTGTGGTATGTTGCAAGAGTCTGCATGTAATGGGATACCAAACAATACTGCTATAACCCAACCAAGACTTCAGACTTGGAACTAACCCATTTATATTCAAAATATTTGAATGACTCAGCAGCCCGCTGCATTTCCCAGGCCCGCTGCAGACTATCATACAGTTCCCAGACGCACTTCCTCAGATTGTGTTTGTCTCATGAACAAGGTCAGTAGTGACAAAAAGTAATATAAAGGTCAATGACTTGGAAAAGATGACAATACACAGCTGTTTACCCGTTAACCTATTCAATATACTGAAGCTCCATAGAATTTCTCCAGTTACTTGCCTCCCATCTTTTAATATGCCTAACATAATAGACATAAGAGACATATTAAAATGAAGTCCTACTGTTGTTTTGGTACTATGAACAGGTAAGAGCTAAACACGCTGCCTCACCCTAGTGAAACACACATATAAATGAACAGCCTCTGAAGCAACCACTGTTTCCTTGTCTTAAGTCTTTGTTCCCACACTCCATAAACACATAAAATTAACTGACGACACAAGGAATGTCTTAATTACCCTTTTTTTTCTCCATACCAAAGACTAGATATACGTAGTTGCATACAAATTAGCTTTAATCCTGCTAGAAGTCTAATCATATTGGCTATGCAGTTCCAGCACTGCCAGCATAAACCCAGCGTATGCAGAGAGGGGCTGAAGTTTTTGTGACGGTAGTGCTAGTGCTATCAGTAATTCAGATTATATCACTGTGGTTATGTCGGAATCAGTTCTGATACTCACTGGAGATAGGTTTCTGAGGGTGATAAAAGACAACTGCAACAGTATTTGTTCTAATTCAGGTTATTGCAGAAGGTAAGCCTACTGCTGAATAAAGACCTGCACAAGCCAAAGGATAGGTTTTTGGTCTGACGCAACAAACATATATTAAGTTTTCAAATTCCATAAACATGAAAAATTACTATTTTTCCTTCAATGTAGCTTTAACAAAGAAAGATTACTACCTGAGAAACACATAAAAACTCTTGATCCTTTTCCTTGTAGAATCAAATAATCATCAGACTGGGGAGGGGGCATACCAGGAGGTCTCTACTCCAATCTAGTGCTCAAAGCAGAGTCAGCTATGAGATCAGATCAAATACCTTATGGCTTTGTCCCAACACGTCTACAAAATTTTCAATGATGGAGACTTCCAGTCTCTTCATGCAACCTCGTCCCACTCCAGTGCTCAGAAGTTGCTTTTATTTTCTTTAAATACAGTTGGAAGTTCTCAGTTTCAATTGATTAATATTGTCTGTTGTTCTCCCACCATGTACCTCGGTAAAACTACTACAGCTCTGTCTTCTCTGTAATGTCCTCTTTGCTATTGAAAAGCTACTAGTGGGTCTACCTGAGCCACCTCTTCTCCAGTTTAAACAAAGCAAGTCTCCTCAGCCTCACAGGTCAAGTGCTTTAGCCCCAAATCATCTCAGTGGCCGCCTACTGAACTTCCTCAGCTGTGTCAATGCCTTTCTTCACTGGGTGGAGTACTCAAGACACAGTCTAACGAGTACCAGGTAAAGGGGAGTAATTACTTCCCTTAACCTATTGGCTATGCTCACATTGAAGGTTAACAGCATATTTGGCCGTATCACCACTGCAGGACACGCTGCTGGTTCATGTGTGGTCTTACTGTCCACAAGGATGGCAGGTCCTTTTCCACAGGACTGCTCCCTGCCCAGCCAGGCTCCTCCTTACACTGTTAGAGGGAGTTATTCCACTTTTAATGCAGAACTCTGCATTAGTCCTTGACGAATTTCATATGGTTCCTGTCAGGCCACTCCTCCAGCCTCTCTCCCAGTGAGTTGCAGCCCTACCCTTCAGTTTACAGAGCAGATATAAGTAATTTCATCGAAGGCAGAAATCAGGTTGGTCAGGCATGACTTACCCTTGGTAAATCCATGCTCCATTTCCAGTCACCACCTTCTTCATTTGCACATTGCATTTGCACCTCTTTTATGGCAATTCCCTATACCGACGCCTCTTGCTAATCTACCAAAATATTCGGGGTTTCCTAGTAAAAATCCAGCTCCATCAGGTTACCCATGCCAGCTGTTATCTCACCTCAGTCTCTCCTATGCTACTGTACTAGTACTACTCCACATAGCTTTTGTTTCTCCACAGAATGTGCCTTCATCTCAAAGCAAAAAAATAGTAATATATTAATTGAGAGAGGCACATAAGTTTCGGTTTGTGAGTCCTGGCTCTATGACTTAGCAATTAACACAATTTCTGCCAACAATAACAACAATATTAACAATAATTTAACAAAATAGGATCCTCTTAGATTTTAAATTGCCTTTTCCCTACCCACTTTTACTCAAAGTAGTAATAAGGATAGGATTACTTATTCTAAAACAGTAATGATGTTTACTACCATTTTACTTACATAGTCCTATTTTAAAGGGCCTTGCACCTATGAAATTCATGTATTTCATGAAAATTAAGTTACAAAAATACAGTAAATGAATTCAGCAAAACTAAATCACACAATAACTTCATGTATACAACATTCCCACCAGACCTGGTCCTTTGAAGAGCACTGGATTATATGAGACATAAAAAAAAAAATCCTTTTAGGATATATTTATATATTATTGTTTATGCTATCCCCCTCTGCAGAGCAAGAGAGAAGAATAATTTCTTTCACTTTGAAAGGCACTATGTTAATGGGAAACACATTAACAGCTGAAAAATATGTTTCCCAGATTAAGAAAAATTATTTGAGACTTTTTCTTGTGTATTTCTTTGGGGATTCCTTCAGAAATTTAAACAAGGATGCAGAATTTGACTTTACTTTAAGATACATGGAATGATAAACTCCAAAGTTTTCAAATGAAGGAGGAAAAATATATAACAAAAATAGGAAACTTACAAGATTTCTCTCTAGGGATTTCAGCTGGTGATCTATTTCTTTCAAACGATTTTGTTGATCACGTTGCTCCTTATTGTCTCGCAGAACCTTTTCACCTGGAACTGCTTCTAGATTTCTGTTTGCATAAGCCAGAGACTCCTAACAAAAAAAGAAAAAGAATAGGCAGAAATTAAACACATGACTATATTGTTTCAAAGGCAGATCAGTGATCCTTTGATTTCTATCAGGAAAACGAAATGTTTAGATTAATGTATCAATTTCAAATTTGGGAAATTTTCATTATGCATTTTCAAATATAATAGTTAAACATAAGACTTGACTTACTTCAGTAAAAGAATTATTCATCTTTGCATTTTAAGAGGGATGTCTTAGTCTCCAGAGCCAACACTTTGATGCTTAAATTCTACTACAACAACAAAAATTCACTGAGACTGAATGAGGGGTTCAAGGCCTGCTCCTGAAATTCGAATTAGGCCAGAAGGGAAAGGAAGAATTGAACTGAAATTACTGTAGGTATTATTTACTAGATATCATGGTAAATGAAAAATAACCCTTTCTTGTAAGTTGAAGTCAGATGCACAACCATTATTAAAGATTTGGTTTATACATTCTCACATCCTCCAGCAGCTTCAGATCAGATTCTCAAGTTTGTATCAGTCCTGAATACTTTCACGGTTCAATATTACATGTAATGTAGATTATTAAGAATTACAAGTATTGGCAAAACAATAAAGTTATATTCTAATTGGAAAATAAAAACCAAACAGAACTTTCCCTTGCAAACCAAAGATCCTATAGAAGAACCCAAGGAATCCAAATAATGGTAAAGGAGAAAAAAATTAACCAAGAAACCCACCTCTGTTAGTCAATTCAACCCAAGGGAACACGGGCAAGGATTTAATAAAAACACACTCTATTCATTCTTACTTTCAGAAGCAGCTCAGGGGATCTTAATAAACACACACTAGGAAAAGAATTTCAAGTGGTGTGTCTAATTGGAAAGAAAAACAACCTTTGTAATTCAACATTCAACAGAAAGTTTCTCAATTATAATATATAAAAAACTGTGAGCATCTGTAAACAACTTTTTCTAAATTTCAACCAAATCTATGAATTCTATCATTTAAAACATACTATTAGGTGCCTGAAAATAAACTTATTTTAACACAGTACAAATCTTTGAATATATATTTACAATCAGCAATAGCTGGCAGCACTGCAATGCCAGTAAATTTTCCTATAGCAGAAAGATATTTAAACAGCCCACTTATTAATGACTAGAATCTCTCAAAACTGAACTGAAGCTTAATGTGGGCCACCTAAAGCCAAATTCTTAATACAGAGTGTCTAAAGCTAGGTAAAGATGAGGTAGAAAATAAAACTGCTAGATATACTACACAAGGGAAGATATAAGTACTCAACAACAGCCAAAGCTGTAACAATCATCACGTAAAACAGAAATGTCAAGTATTTGAAATGGCTAAATGATTTGCTTCATTCCCTTTTCTCCAAAATTGTATAAGTAAATTTTAACAAAAATAATCCTACCTAATGAAAGATACCAGTGTCATACAATCTTCTTGAGCCACAAAATCGGTTGATCAGTTTATTAATTAGCTTCTAATCATTCCCCGAAATACAGATATCTGCCAAAATCATCTGCTTGGTGAAGTGCAGGCATAGAGTACAGGCTATCAAAGAGATCATTAATCAAAACTCTAGTGTATCTTCAGAATTTTTTAAAATTATAAGTATTTAGTTTTAAACTTAACTATATTCTACTACTATAATTGAAAAATGGAATATTTTTCTGATAAAAGAAACACCAATCAGGAAGGAAAGAACTCATCAGGGCAATACACAACACTAAATTATCTTCATAAGACAATCAAGCAGACAGGTATTATTGTTTCTTTAAACAACACCTCCATTTCCTTTTCTTTTCAGGTACTTTTCCAGTTTTCAAGCTGATAGCTATACTCATCCCACACAGTCTTACACTTCAGATTCTTCATCCTACCATTTTTCTGTCTTCCAGGATTCCATTCAACTTAATTTGTTCGTCCCCAAAAATGTTATGTAAGACAGAAGTATTTGTAAATTTTTAATTAAGTTGGCACCAGAGCAAAGAAACGTTTCAGAAAGAAATAAAGTTCTGATGAGAAACACTTCTATGTAAAAGAGAAGATTAGTCATGGAAAAGCATTCTGAATCCAGCGGGACTCATTGCACAAAACAAATGAATCTGTATGCTTCTCAGTGGCAGCTCAGCTATGGTACTGTAGGATAATTAAAGCCAGTTGTTAAAGATTTCAGAGTCAGAACATAGTTCCTATATCCTGCCAAAGTATCTACCAGGGCAGAAAGCTACTTTTGTTTTACTTCTAACATTTTAAATGAAAATCCAAGCAGATGATTTACACACTAACATTTTTTCCTAATGTTCCCCACCACTAATACATTATACCCTACACAACTACAACAGAAGAAATCCACATTGCATGGAAATCAGAAAGAATTTAAGCACTGATTTTAGAAGAA
The DNA here is from genome assembly GCA_026546715.1 of Gallinago undulata. NCBI lineage: Eukaryota > Metazoa > Chordata > Aves > Charadriiformes > Scolopacidae > Gallinago > Gallinago undulata. Next base: position 30,066,530 of record JAOTQQ010000041.1, on the reverse strand, counting down.
CAATTAATGTCACTGAAATCAGTCTCTTCTCCAAACGAAAAGACATACAGATTCTCAATTTGACTTGTGTCCCATAACAACTAGAATAATTCAAAATAAATTCTGTACTTTCCAGATGTTTTTAGCCTTCTCCTGGCACCTTAATTTAAAAAAAAAAAACAAAACACCAAACTCCTAAGAAAAACAAATATTGCAGCGCATTCAAATTTGCATTCCATAGTATCTGTGCCAACATCTTTATCTAGCAATTACGTTTACAGAATTTACCTCAGTTATGGGAGAAGTAGGGATACAATCTAAGCTAAAGCTCCGAATAAAAGAAAACAATAGCGATTTATCTGAGATAAATCTATTATCTGTGATAATAGATTATCACTATTGGTTTTGAATACTACAGTCCCCTCTCCCCGTCTCACCAACAAATATTTTGTCTCTCATAATGTTTAGAGAATACGAGCGAGGGTTAATAAATAAGACAATCCCTGCATATTTAATTCACCCTATTAGTAAGCTAAACGTGTCCCACTTCTAACTGGTTTTACAGAGGATAACAGCCTGATAGCTAGTTTTCTTCCTCATTTAGTTGCTGTGATCATGAAATTAAACCCAACAAGGGGCAGATAACCAGAACGCTTACTGCCTTGTCTTGCATGTGGCATTCATGGCATTCATGCTAACATACCACAAAACAAGATCTTCTTTTAGCAAAAACATCATTCAGTTAATTTCTTCAGACCCTTTCTGGGTAGGTATCAGTTGCCTTTGATCAGGTTCCAAAAGACATTCATTACAAAGAATTCTGATATTGCTCTGTGATCCACCTATTTTCTGATCTCAGAGCTGATGCTTCAAGAATAGTAGCAAGGTTTTTAAAAAGCAAATTCATTAAAACTTCCAGTTTACAACACTTTTAGGAGATACTGATTGTGACAACCAAGGCTGTTTTAAAAAGACTATGAGCAACAATGAACTTAGAACAACTACTTATATATAAATAAAAAAAAAAATCTCATTTCTCATGCCTTTTGACAGGAAGTTCTCTAAACTCAAAGTAGTCACTAATTTCCCAGCTATTGCTGCATGTTACTTCCTGTTTTTTTGAAAAAGTAACTGATAAAGGAATTTGAAAACAAAAGGTGTTGAGAATGAATGCACATAACCAAATTCAGAACTTGACCTGTTGTTATTGCCATGTATGAATTTAAGAGTGATTTTTTACCTACCAAAACAACAACAATCAAGAACAGAGGACCAAGGGATAGATATGGTACTAATCTTCACAGTAAGTAGTCAAGTTCCTGAAAGTTGAGAGTACTATTTTCTCCTCCAGTTACCATTAACAAAAAAAATAGCAGCTGGAATTCTATGTAAATATAAACAAGCCCAGTCATGTCACAGTGCCAGATTGCACCTACCAAATCAGGCTTCACAAAGAACTTAACACTGACTTGCCTAAAGTCAGGATCAAAATGAAACTAAGGCAACCACTAGACACCCTGTCCTCTACTGAAAGAAATGGCTCTGGACATGCTGAGAAGCAGGAATGAAGGCATCTCCAGGACTTTGGAGTCAACTGGGGAGGCACACAGAAATCAAGACACTTCTGGAATTAGATAGCTGCGTCTATCTAATGGGAGATAGATGCTTGATCCCAGATCAAGCTGGGAGAGCTTGCTTTTGGTGTTTTGGTGTTTGTTTTTAAATTAGTTTTGCATTTATGCAATTAGTGTCCTTAAATACCGTTTTAAATAACTAAAGCCTCCCACTCACTTCAATTTGTATTTATTCTGTTTAGGTCTTTCTCTAAATTTATAAAAACACCTTTAAATTGTCCTATTCTTTGATAGCTTTCATTAAAATGACTCACTTGTTTATCTGAACTAAACAGAAAATGACAAATGGAATCTCCTACGTGTTTCCTGGAACTACAATGTCTGAAAGCCTTCTACGTGCTGGAAAACAAAGTTGAAGGACAACTGCTACTAATGAAGGGTAATTTATAGAAACTATCTCTTTCTGGTTGTTAAATTTAAAATTGTTCAAAAAAGTGAATACATTACTCTTCAATAAGCCTAGACAGAAATGCAAGTTTCTATTCAAATACTTCCATGCTTTTACCTGAAAAGGAAGCAACTGCTTGGACAAACACTCCCAAACAGCGTTCATTATCATGGGCAGTCGTGCTAACTTCAAGCTGGGGTCTCATAACAGCAAATACAAGCTCCAGCAATCATTGGCAAGCTCAGGTGTGTGAACCTGAAGCTACCAGGTAATAACTGCATTCGGTGTAAGTGATTACCCACTAGAGGGAGTCGCCGCTTCACGCATTAAATCCCAGTCGGAAAATAATCAGACTTCTGGATCGGTCAGAACAACCAAAAATACTACCATAAGCAGAACAAAACCTGAAGTTCAGAAAGAAGTCGACACAAAAAGTGCCATTAAGTGCTCTTTAGAAAAAGACAAATCCTACAGTTATTTAGTCATTCAAAGAGATGTTTTTCATACACCGGTAATTGAAAACATAGTTTTGACAACGTACTCTCTTACAGAGTCTCTCACTACAAACTGTAAATTTTACAGAACTAAACAAGTTTTGTGCAAATTAGTGCAAAATAGGAATTATGGTATTTTATGTTGTATTTCCCCCATAACAGGGGCAACATCACTGGGACACGGGATAAACTGGAGTCTTTTATGTACAAAATTCTAACAATCATTTCTCAAAGCTGAGATCCCAAAGGTTCTTAATATCACTGGCAAGGAAAAAAACATAAAGGCCATTAAAGATAAGGGACATAAAATTTCAATTTATTTTCTACAGTCTTTAACATCGCTTATCGGTAATTGCTTTATCTTTCACATCATAAAAGAAAAGGCACTTTTGGAACCTTGAAGTAAAAAGAAACCTAATTCTAATTTGCAAAGATTAATTATCATGGGTAATGTGTCACTACGCTGACTGAGGTCTTTATGTAATTAAAAACATCTGAGTTACCAATTCCTGCATCTAAAATTCCTTCTTGAAAGTGTGGAATCAACAAATATTAAAAACAAGACAGTCTTTGACTTATATACCACTCAAAATCACAACATACTATTTTTCAGTATGATTTCTCTAACCAAAGATTTCACTTCATTCTTTAACACATATACTTTTTAGAACAAAAAGAAGATAGCTGAAGAAAATGCAAAAATACAGATGCAATACAGATGCATGCTGTATTTTTATTGACATCAGAGATCAACACATACTTCAAACAAGAAATCTGCAATGTAAGCTCTGTTCTGTAATATACCTGATAAATCTGGCTTGGTGTTTTTGAGCAAGAGCTAGAAATCACAGAAAAATCCTCATCAGATAGGAGTACTTGAAGCTTAATATCTATCTCATTGAGGTGATGAAATTCCATTGGTTCAGGTGTGTACCCTTCTCCAGGTGCTAGACAGCCAGATACATTCTCCTATTGAAAGATACAGAAAATATTTAATCCTGATTCTCAAAGTAAACAGACTATAGAAGCAGTTACACGTGAAGTATATTTATTTTTCAAATAAACTGTACTTAAGAATAAAATGTAAGTTTTCATCCCTCTCAGTATATAGCTGAAATCTGCCAATATTCACGTACCATGCACACTCAAAAGCAGGTATGGGCAGAACAATTAGAGGCATACATTTTTCATTTTTAAATATAACCAAGCAGCAACTTGAATGTACTTTAAAAATATGTATTTCATTTTATTATTAGAAAGCACATGCATCTACATGCACTATTAAAAGATAATACCATAAAAGGTGTTACCTTTACCTACCTAAGCAGACTGCTGCTATTATTTTACTTATTTCTGTAAAAGTCCAAAGCCTCTGTTCTCACTGACTGAGCGCTCAGAAGCCCTTAAATAAAATTGCTTAAAGCTAGGTGCTTCACCTCCATGCCAGTTGTCCAAAGAGCAATCAGACAGCTCCCAAGTTCCCCACCCATTCTTCTGATGGTTATGCTGCTCCCTTGATCAAGTTCTCTTTACGCATAAGAGAAGCACTTTGGATAGCTAACCCCTTTTGCTTAATGATGCATCTCACTTTACAGCCTCTTAGCCAAGTTAGTCAAAGCTTTAAAACAGTCTCATGTCAAGCCATGCCTATGGACGTCATGCTGTGCCATCCGTCCATGGATGCAAACTCTTTCTTTGCAGTTTCTCTATTTGTTCAATGTAACAGTTTCAGCTTCCTTTTGAAGGAATAATTGCTTGTCACAGTCTAACTTTCATATTGGTCTTACTGTACAGTGCTGTATAGTAAGCATTACTTTCTGATACCACTGACATGAAAATCAATTTTAGGATTGTTGTGCTTCTTTGCAAGGCAGCTCAGAGGACAGAGGTGAAGAGGAAAGCCTCTGGCAGATGTAGATCTACCAGTTCTAAGACAAAAAACACAAAGAACATGCTATAAGCTCATATTTTCAATTCTAATATTGAAGTGGAAAAGCACAGCCCTCAGGAACTGCACTAGAACTGTCCTCAACATCATCCTACATCACTTCCATTATGCCTTGCATTTCAGCACTTCTTGTTTGTACACTTACTCTGGAAAAAACATATTACAGCTTAAGTCCAAGGAACTGTACAGACAGTTGACCATACAGCAAACTTAAGACAGCAAGATATTTTTTGGTTTTAAAAAAGATAAATATAAGTCAATAGACATAAAAATGAACATTCTCAACTGCACTGAACATGTCTTGTCAAACTCCCCCAATGAATTCGTCTCTTAAAATCTGGCAGCAAATGCAAAGGCATCTATTCTGGTACACACTCAATCACATCTGCACAGCAGCACATTAGAAGTCCAAATAAATTGGAAGATAATATATTGCTCTCTATTGTCCTCAGAAGGAAGTAGAAACAACAGATTCCTGTGCAAGTCAAAGAACGAAATACAACCAGCAGCTATACCTAAAAGGACAACTAATTTCCATCCAATAAGGAGTCAAAGAGGAAAATCCTAACCAAAACCAGGCTTGGAATGAAACTGAAGAGGTTGATGCTATGGCAGAAACCACCTGGGCCCAAATCTCCAAATGAGGGTATGAGATGTAATGTGACACATTCAATGTATTGCCAAAGAAGAAAACAAGGTATCCTGAGAAAAGCAAAGGACCTGCACTGAGGTGAGCAGCTGCCGCCCTCCTAGAGGTCCAGTATGTTATCACAGAAACACTGAGAGCCAGAATGCACACAGCCCTTTTCCTGACCACGATTTACATTACAACACCTGACTAACCATTATGAATATGCGCTCCCAGTACAGACAGTTGCATATAATGAATGAGCTTGGCCCACCTAACCCAAACAAATGAGCTCATATTCACAAACAGATGCAGCCTCTCCACAGCAACCTGCCACTCCTGTCCCTCACTCAGGGAAGCAGGTCTGCACAACCACCATGCAGTGAGAATGACAGCAGCAGATTACATCTCTGCCATGACTGCAAACAAACGACAGGTAGGGCCTCAGAAAGGCAGGGCAGGGATGCGGGGAGGATACCAGCGTATACCTGGTTTCCTTTCTTTTTCTTAACAGAAGAGGGACAGTATCTTGCCCTAAGACTTCAACGTCTGTCTTGCAAGGGATTTGTGTCCACCACTCCTTTACAGCTTCCAGATTAGTCCTCTGGCTACTCAAGCAGCCACATCCACACAAGAGGAGGAAATACCAGCTTCCAATTACAATACCAGTGATATGAGGTCATCCCTGGTTCATCCCTGTTACCCTAAAGCACACTGGTTGCAAAAAGAAAAAAAGGCATACCCCAAACACCTGCCACAAGTTACGTCCATACTAAAGTAAAAAATAAAAAAAATAAGAGAGTCATCTCTTTTGGGAAACAATCAGTTCTTCTAATGGTTTCTCATACAAGTACAATGATACAACTAGTAAGCCTGACCGGACATGACCCGACACCAGAAGAGTCACTCAGAAATGCCTCTAGAAGCTTGTCAGCTTTGTGGAAGCGTCTGTTCTGGTGATAGGATGACCATCATAACAAAAGTATCCAACATGGTAATACACTTGTCTTGTGTTAACCACTCCCTAATCAGATGCTGAAGTAATCAGACATTGAAGGGCACAGTTCAAACACACTGAAATGGCTCTACAGGAGTCAGTTAAGCTGCAACTGGACTCATTAGCTACAGCTCAGTGTCTATATCCCACGGTCCAAGCACCCAAATTACTCCCGTAGTCACTTTACTCCAGGGTTAAATAGACTCACACACTCTCTTTTGTATTTTCAAGATGGCTTTGCTTGGAAAATAAGCTTCTGTCCTGTCAAAGTTTCCTGCATGTTAACTCAAAACAACACTTTTATAACAGCACAGTCAGTGCTTATTACTGCGGAACATCTGAAACAAATTATACCCCTGCAGCTTTGACAATTCGATTAGCATGACTATGAACTTCTAAAGTATTTTAAATACTCATAAAACACTTTTTTTTTAAAAAGTGAGAAGTGCCGTTTGGGCATTTGACATATTTAGTAGTATGAGTCAAATGAAGTTATCTAATCCATATCACATTATACAGAGGAATTCATACAGCATAGCCAGCTCTGCCTTGATTGATAACGTCCAAAACACTACTTTAGCCAATGTGGTTGCTCCAGCTTTTTTAAAAAGTCAGAATGAAGTAAAATGAAAGTGGCCATCAGCTGGACAGTTACCTGGGCCAGCTTGAAGCAGTCTAGATTACTCATTAGCTGCTAATTTCCTCATGATCTTTGTTATAAAGCAGCCACAGGAAACACCTCACCCGTAATACAATTCGAATGTGGGAGATGAAGACAGACTAGACAGGTTTAAGTCTTATCCCTTGTTTTATTCTACTTTGGATATTCTACGTTGGCTCCTGATTCAGGATCTGTTTTCTTTAAAGAGACAATCTGGTACAGACTAGACTAACCCACAAATTATCACTCCCAATTTTGTCCCTTGTATCAAGAACATAGAGCAACACAATGACCTGTGTAGTTAACTATTTAACATCTGACATAAATAAAATCTTTATAGATACACACCCACATCATAGTGACATGTGCCAAATACAAAATTTGATTAATGGAAAACTTTTGCATTGTCTTGATGCCTTAAAATTGGCGCAAAAAAGGTCACATTGCTAGTCAGAATTTGCATTAGCTCTTCTGCATAAATCCCTCTAAACTTTGTGAATGACACTAGCTTAAAGAAAATGAAAACCCAACAACTATATATTGTGAGAGAAGAGAGAGAAGAGAGTAAAATAATAAATTCTTTTTAAAATATCTCTAGGTCAGAAAGGTATCATGTTTACTAACAGAAGGCTGTTTAAAACATCTTCACATCTTTAAATGTTGATGGTCCTATCAAATGAAGGACTATGTCATCAAATTAAACATGTCCTCGATAAGGAAAGAAGAACAGAAGAGATGGTATTGTTAACCAAATATCTACCTTTCCACCAAGAGGAGAAAAACAAACAAAACACCCACAACTTTCTCCCTACTGTTTCTTCTTATTCAAAGATGGATGAAGTACTGTTTAAACTGAACATTTTGTCACCCTTACATGTGATTATAATGCCAAATGTGTTGCAAGTATATCTAATAGAATACCTTGAATCTTTTCCTAAATGCACAGACAAAAGATCAATTAAGTAACGATCCAGTGAGCTTTAGTTTTGTTCTTCTATATACAACAGATTACAAGTACAATAAAAAATCAATTCGAGACCAAAGAGCCTTCCACTGCATTTTTTTTAATGCTGAACTATGTCAGCAAGCCAAATATCTCTATGCAATGTCACTAACTGATAAATATCTTACACAGACAAATAAGCCAATCTGCAGGCTCAGTGTTCACGGCCAAAAAAATTAAATAAGCTTTCTATGTAAAGCAAGGGAAAAATTGTCAGGTCAACAGGAAGACTGATGGAATTTTACAGAAGTCAGTCTTTCATCTCATTGGACTGAGTGGTTTAATTGCTGATAATCTTAGAGCTTTGCATACCAATGATCAGCAAAGGTTATGTTTGCCGTGTGCTGTGCTTCTACTTTAGCTCAGTAACTGTGAAAGAACAGTTACTGTTAAAATACTGCACATTTATATAACCTTAGTCATTTGTCCATCAGATTTTCCTGACTGATATGGACTCCTTCACTTGTATTTGCCCCACAAGGCTCTGAAAATGCCAAAACATAGTGTATATTTACTAGTTTCCCTAGAGTAAAAAGAAAAGCTTTGGACCACTGACCAAATGAGTTTCAAGACAGAAATCATACTGAAGTTGGGTAAATTACAGATTTGTTTAATGTCACAGAACATGGTTGGGTTGGTTCTCTGTTTCCATATTCATAGGCACATTTTAGAAAAAAGTAATGAAGAGCATCACTTTTTGGATGTCTTCACCAACTTACTAGAAAATAACTCAAAGTGAAATATTGGAAGAGAGAATTAAAGAAAAACAACAACATTGCATTTGCTTTTGTTTCTTTCTCTCACACCTAAGCTGTTATTTAACCTACTGAAAAATAATTCACTCCAAATCATTTTTAGCTGTATAAATTAAACAGAAACTGGACTTTGGATATATTTTGTTCATTCTACGCCAAGTTCACATCTTTCTCCTTAGGTACTGTGATACAGTGTACACTTAGAAAGTGTTTGCAATGTTACTACAGGCTTAACATAATGTACATTTTTATGTACAAAAAATTATAAAGGTCAGCAAGCACTTTCCCAATATTTCTTCTTTATTAAAATGCAGGTTTCTTGAAGCATTATACAAAGTTTACATAGGTTGAGGATGTTCATTCTATGAAAACACACGTATTTAGCATGTTTAATAACACAGTTGAGAACTACTGTAAGTTTCTATTATGATTCATTTTTTAAACCAAAGTTTATCTTCCCATCCTAGCAGCCTGATGATGATGACTTCCGTAAAACAGCAGAGCCGTCAAGAACCCCTTCAGTGTGACATCCCCCTCAAAGCAGTAAGAAATAAAGGCCATCTCCTAGTAACTGGGAGATCAAAACACTATTTGATGTCTCCATGTTACTGGGAATCATTATGTGGCACAAAGTAGAATCACTCCTAGAAGCAGTGATTAGTGAGACAATCAAACACTCTTTTTTTACTCTCCATGAGGAAAGGTATTTCCATCTACTACAGCTCTTGCTATCCACTGCAGTATGCAGAATACACACTTTTAGCAAAATTATGTTAAAGTATAAATGTCAAATACTTAAGCAGACTTTGGGTTCCTCTGTATACTTTTAAGACAGAGTGAGTTGGAAGCCATACAAAGATGTCATGTTATCTTTCTAAGCAGACACATAAGTTTCATCAATGTATATTGATGAGTGGGGAATATGAATGCCCCATCCCTGTAAGTGTTCAAGGCCAGGCTGGATGAAGCTTTGAGTGGCCTGTGGAGCTTTGAGTGGGAGGTTGGAACTAGAAGATCTTCAAGGTCCCTTCCAACTCAAACCATTCTATGATTCTTTGATTCCCCAATTTCTGCATTCTGAAGCTCATGTCCTTAAAAAAGTCTTGGAGGTTTTTTGAAGTAGATGCTGGCCCTTCTACCAGAAACTGCAGCACTAGCCACTCAGATTGATAGGCTGCAACTTCACATTTCATGCAGAGAAAATAGGTCATCTCCTCTGAGTGTGCTTCTAAGGCTTCTTCCCCCTGTCTAGCTTTTCTTTTATTTTCTGCTGTTTTCTCCGAGGCTAGGTGTGTCCAAGTGTTAGTAAAATGAACAAAGAGGCCAATTCAAATTCATTCTTAGAGACAAAGCCAATTCTATTTGTCCAGCTCTTTTCTCCTGTCTCAGTAGGTTACTTTATGGTAGGACTAAAACCAAACCAAACTTAGATTTACCAGCAAAATAAGCCAAATACAACAGGACAAATTAAAGTTGTCATACCTTAAGACTTTGCAATTTAATTTCATCTTCTGTATCTTTCAATAGTTCAATTAGCCTTTTCCTTTCTCCTTCAAGCATAACAATCTGGTTTCCTGAATCCTTTGCTAGCTGAAATATTTTAAAATAGAAAAAAACAAAACAACTTTAGAAGTCCATTAGCTCCAACAGCACAAAGTTTTTAAACCCCGTGAAATTAACATCTAAATCTTGCTTATTGCCATAAAACAAATTATCACTCCGACAGAAATATCTAGCAGCCTACATATACTAAATTGATAATCTTTGACATAGGTGTGTGGGGGACGGGTGGATATTTTTTATTGTACGAAAAATCATTATAGCTACTAAGTCTTAACAGAAAAGAAACCATGGAAATCAAGGCATCTATTTGCTGACAGACAGAAGTTATCTATAAACTAGGGTCCCATGCAGGCTATACAAGAACATCCTGCATATCTATTCTTTATTTATGCATAAGAACATCTTCCTTTAACTTAATAGTAAATATATTTAAAGAAAGTATTAGGAACTATTTGCCCTCAAAACAACCTACTTCCAGGACAAGCAACAATTAATTTTTCAGTATTCTTTAGCAAATAAACAGAAGCAGTATTATCGCCACTAATATGAGCATCCAAGATGAGATCTTATACAGTATTCTGCCATAAACAATAATTCTTAACAGCAAGATTTTTTTCATTTATACCCAACTAGCTTTTAATGTTCTTGGTAAAAACCCCAACTGTCTCCAGAAGTACTTATATACAATATTTTAGTTAACATTTAACAAAATGTTAATGATGTTATGCTTTAATGCTTACCTCAATGTTCTTTTTAATGAAATCCTGATTGTTTTTACTTTTGCTCTGCATTTTTTGTGCTTGATTAAGAAATTCATTCGTTTCTAATTCACTTGGATAATCTGAATTTTGAGAAAGAAAAGTTGGTAAGTTATGATCATTGCTTTTCTGACTCAGTGAGAACTATAAGAGCAATCCTTAAATCTTAAAGGATTAAGATTTTCTTAAAGATTAAATCTTAAATGTTTAAATCTTTAACAAATGTATCAAGTGGATAGACAAACTTTTTATATGCTGTTTTCATTATTTAGATAAAGTATATTGCTATATTTAAAACATAACTAGTGTCAAAATCTAATCTCATTTTTAAGCTTTTATTATATGAAATTATTCAATGTTGCAAAGGCTAAAATACTTTTGGATTTCTGACCTCAAAAATGTTAAACATGGTGGCCTTAAAAGCCACGGCATTCCTTCGAACCCTATCATTGTTTCAGTTTTATGATCAGTACAAACCAGACAATAACTTTTTTGAAAACCACAGAACTATTTGGAGACATATCAAGTACATTTTTTAAAATAAAACAGCTGAAGAACAGATGATATAGTTGATATTATTATAACACAGCTTATAAAACAAATCTTGTTTAAAAATAAAACTCGTAGAGCTGTAAAGCTATTAAACAGCCACATGATATTCTGACAACATCACATGTATGGTTTTTTTTCAACAATGGCTTTCTGTTCATACAAAAATGGGCACATATTCTGTTTTTCAGAGACTTTTACCAGTTTTAGAAGAGCAATTCCTTTATGAAGCCATTATCATATTAAATAACAAGTCTAAGCAAATACAACCAACTTTTAAGTCTCAGAAGTAGGCATGGTACTTTTTGCTTTTCTGGAAAGTAGAGACCAGATATAGAATGGGTGGGCTATTTGACTACAAACCCCCCACAGTTTAACATATTAGATAATAGAAGATAGGCTATAGAAGTTTACATAGAAGTAACTCTTCTTCAGAGTCAGTAGATTGGAAGAAAATTTCCAAAGATATGAAATAAATTCCATGCATCTTTTTACATGCTACAGACAAAAAACTGTGGAACATGCTCACCAATCAGACTTACTTTCAAATTACAAGTAAATCTTAAAAGGACTGAGGTGCTGGTTCTGACCAAGAAAACACTGTCACAGTTCAAATGCACAACTGTTTACTGAGAGCATCCCAAACTATCTTTAACATTACCAGGTAGCATCTTGAATCTGTCAAGGAACTGGATCATATAAGAATTTACCCATCAATATAAACATGACAAGTCATATCCTGAAGTGAGCAAAACACACCAAACACCAATATAACATGCAATATATATGCAACATTACTTTTAAGCTACATTTTTTCTAACTGTAGAATAAGCATTTTCAAGAGGAAGCTGTCATACAGAACATCTCAGAACATTCAGGTAAGAAGGAACAGACATGGATCACTGGGACAAAGAATACACTGAAGACTGCCATGGTAAGTAAAAGAGAGATTGTAGCTCAACAAATTCTGCATATGAGTTTAGGTAGATTTGGTACAAATTTCAAAGTTTTGGCACGAGTTTTGATGAGATTGCTAAAATAACATTATAAAACTAATACATAACATTCTTCTTTACAAGTCAAGTTCAGGGTTTGCCTTTATGGCAACTGTAATACAGAAATCCAAAAGCAACCAAAACAATAAGCACTAGCTATTCAGAAACTGTATCAAAAGCCTCCAGCAGAAATAGTAGAAGTCATTTAAGTAATTTATTGCACATAAGATGTAAGTGATCTGTTTCTCACATTCCCAAATCAGGAGAATATAGAACATCTCAAAACAGTGCAAGCAACAGCAACTCCTAACCATGCCTGTACTCGGAGCTCCAGAAGTCATTGAACGCTGGTAATGAAACCTGCCATTCCTATTCAAGGACCCTCCAGCACAACTCAGAAATTGTGAAGGTGGAAACTGAGGCTCAAGCTTCATTTTAAGGGAAGAATGAAGACAGGAAAATCAAAAGCACAGCACCACTCCAAACGCAGTGTGTATCGCCAAATGTTTCTTCAAAGTTAAGGTCAGATACTGGGACAAGTGATAAAATGATAAGGGAGGTGAGGTCCAGGGTTAAAAATTAAAACATTCTGAAAAGTGCAGAGATTCTGCTGCCATCAGTGGTTCAGCCTTGAGGAATGCCCATTTTTTGTTTCCTTGCCATCTTAGCCAGTCACCAGGAAGATAGATTCCTTCTGTTTACATAGAATGGTAGATGACAAAGAAATAAACAATTGCAGCTGATAGCAATGGCAGCTGAAGCTATTCTTCTTATGTCCCAACACATGTGAAAAGTTACTCAACCACACAAATTTGAATTTCAAATAGGGAGAAAACAGATGCACAAAAGCACAATTCCATTTATTTTGAAGCATTGGACACACTACACTACTACCAGCATTTGAAACCTCTATAGAGTGCACGTAAACAAGTGATGTCTAAAAGAATCAGCACACAGAAAGTACTTAATCCATAAAAACAATGCACTGTTACAACAGTCAGCATAACAAAATATAAAATGTGTTTTCTGTTTGTTGCATCCATACAATTTCTCCTGAAAACAAAAAAATTACAGAACAGTTTCAACTACATACAGCACCACTCCTGGTTTCTTGTATATAAGCCTATTAATGAAAGTTATGGTTACCTTAGAATAACAGGAAAAACAAGTTTTTAAAGAATTTCCAGGAAGAACTAAAGATACATTTTGCACTGAACCAGTTACACACACACCTCATTGTTTTGCAATGAAAAAGTTCTATAAACCCAAGAGTCAAAATTTTCTAAGCAGGTTGTATTAAATGTTTTAGATAAGTCACAAACAAGACTATTCTTTTATCATTTGTACAAAAATAAGAACTGTCACCACTGCAGTAAGCAACCTTGCTTTTTCTGATTTCATTGGCCTAGCCACAAAGGCCAAGTCTTCATTACCCATCCATTTTACATGTAGTTTTGCCATATCTAGAAATACAAACCATACAATTAATAAAGCTTACCCTGATTATGTTGGGTTTCATAGCAATCATAATCCTCTGGATTAATTTGTGTGTGAAATACTGAAGTACATATTTCATCATCTTTAGACTGGGAGGTATCTGCAAGGAATTTTTCCAGTAAAATTTAATTGAAATTAATTTAAAGAAGATCTAGTTTTATGTGTATCATCCTATAAGATCTCACACATGAAGGTTAGAGAAATTTACTTGGATAAATTACATAACCACCATATATCTCAAGAAATAAATAAGGGGAGAAAGTGTATGTATTTTCATGACTAATTATGCTGTTTCATATGGCTTTCTTTTTAACAACTACTGTCTACACAGGACAAATAATTACATTCTAAAAGATACAGCCCAAGGCCCTAAAGTTCAAAAGCCTCTGCAGACACCATGTGGCAATTCATCTAGAACTTTGAGAATAAAGTATCCAGGTTTTCACAGCTGGTGTCTGCCTGTGCATGAATTATTAGACTTCCAAGTGGCTTAGGTCAAGGGTACAGTCTAGAAAAAAAGTTTTCAAACATCCTAGCATCCAAGAGTTATTTCAGTTATTTAAAGAAAAAAATTCAGTCATGGTATTGACTGGAAGTATAAATTAGAGCATTAACTTGCAGCCTATAAATTTAGCACTTAAAAAAAAGGACTCGGATCACAAAGAACCATATATATCACATATGACAAATGTGTTTTTCACAATGAAAAAAATCAACCAACTCCCTGTAACAATGAAGTTTAATGGACTCAACTGAAAGCATGATTTTGTTACACAGAGCACAGGAGAATAAAATTAAGGCAGTTTAATTAACTCCTGATTTACATTTCTGCCATGAGTGTGGAGGGGGTTTTGTGCCTGAGATTCTGGGACGCATCAGCTATTAATGATTTTATGCCTGGAACTTGTGTTTGATTTCAGAGTCACATTAAAAGCTATAATTAAATAGCTTCCCTATGTAGTTTATTTAATGAAGCTCTTTATCAAACTCAAGGTGTGAAAACCAAAATATATGAATTACATTCTATTTCAGTATCAACCTTTACAGCTATTAAGACACTCATTTAAAGAACGAGTAAGACCCGAAAAGTAAGGCAGTAGCATATCACAGAAAATTCAAGATAAAGATCAAGCTATAGGAAAAATATAAATCTAAACTCTGCAGAATTTTGCCAGTTCAGTACATCAGAACCCATATGATGCACATGATCTCTACAGCAAGGAGTTATTGTTGAAATAAGAAATGAACTGAAGCATGGAGTTCATCAACAACCATATAGTCTTGCTTGCCTACTGTTTTTTTAATATATCCTGACATCTACTGGATACTTTTTAAATATCACCTGCACCAAATTCTTTGTTTTTCCCTCATAAATACTCAAATTTTAGCAGAGAAATAAAAGCAGGTTACCTTGTAATAATAAGTCCTGTTGAAATGTTTTAACCACACATTGCTACCATTATTACACACGTACTTCCAATATTGAAGCTGAGATTTTTGCTCAGCCATAACCATTCATTGTTGTACTTTCCCCAACAAGAAAAAAGACAAGATGCTCTGCAATTCTGTTTCCTTTCAAAATGTGCATATGATTGACTCATCTCTGAGAACTCCAGCTCCAAGAACGAGTGTTCAAACAGTAAATGTTTTAAAATCACTCTTCAGCAGTTTTGACATAGTATATTCTTGACAAACTCAGTTTGTTTTGTTCCCCCTGCCCCTTGCAATAAAGACATTGTGAGCAGAATGCCTACAGTCTGTTTCAATGTCTTCCTCAGCAAGAGTCTAGCCACAGAAAAAAAAAAGGACATTTTAAAATACCTAATATTTTCTGTTTTCCACATTTTTCTGTTTCATTAACTATTTGCTTAGCTTTCCTGTTAAAGAACTCAATCCGTCATTTGTGATTTATCTACTATTAATGCAGCTATAGAATTTGGTGTTTTAAATGCCACTAGAGATGGAAGTGTTTTAACGAAAAGACTACGATGCAAATGTTTATTCTCATCAGTGTGTTCACTTCCACTTTGAAAACTTCTGTCTTCATTGTCATATCATGATGAAAGTCAGATATTATCTTATCAGGCTTCCTGGTCGTTTCCTAAGAATGGTCTGCTCGCATGTCTTTATTGTAGTTTCACTTTCTAAAACTGCTATCTATCCTAATTTTTCTTCCCTAGAATTCTCAGGAAAAAAAGCCTATTAAAAAACACAGGTTGTGTTTCATATTCATGCTTTTTCCTTAGAATCACACTCTATATTATTTGATGGTCCCTTTTATTCAGATTCTCTCTTATAAAAAAAATTAAGATTCTGAATGTAAGTGAATTAAATTTAACATAATCAGAATCAAATTTAATATAAATTACCCCTACTCCCTTTCGGACTATGTTCCAGGACCTATGCTGTGCACATATCTTCCTGTACTGTTTTCCAACATATAACTCAGTAGTTAGCATCACAATTCGGTCCCATCCTTTTGGTTCTTCTGTTAACAATTCTTAAAAAGGCTCAGGATTTCTCTCCCTCTGGACCTGTTATATTCTGAGATCCTTACCATGGCACTGCCATTGCTTCCTTCTCATTCTCTCTCCCACTCCCACATGAAAATTTTCTCCAAGGCACATGTATGGCAGGGCCCACATCCCTAAAGCTTCTCAGTAACATTTTAGGCCTAGTATTTTTTAGCTGCCTGCCCTTCCTACACCAAGTACTCCAGTCTGCAGAACTCTCCCACTGAGACCACCAGACATCAGTAACTTCATCATTTTCTTTGTTTAACAAAGCAATTTTTAATTCCTTCCTTATTGCCCAGATGTTCCAAAGTGATAAAGACATCCGAGTTTTTCAACAGGTTTCCATTCTTCATTTTCCCTATACCTGCTCTCATTACTTTAATTTACCAGGGTTACCAGTCATGCATCCTTTCTAAAATCATCTGTGTTTGCTATCAACTTGAAAAATGCAAGCTTTACTGATCCTGGCTTTTTACCCTTCTAGAGTATCCAGCTCGTTGAAAAAATACAGTTTCTATAAACAAAATTAATGTAAAAGTACAACATTTGTGATAATGCAAACATTATTTCAGTTCATTTTAAAAATATTCCCTTGATATACTTTTACATGCAAATATTATTTTAATGTAAAGGTTTGAAAGCTTTCTTTTTATAGTATCTAACAAAAATATGAATATTACTCAAAATACAGGATAATTATACCAAGGTATATACTTCTCTTTCTTACCTACCAGCTTTATACAGCCGTGATGAGATCAAAGCTAAAAAAAGTTTTGTGTTTTCTATCTCCTCATGGCTTCCAGTGGTTCTGATAGACTATTCAAAAGAAATAAAGCATAAATATACATATATATGCATATATTTACTTTAAAGTAAACACAAGCTAAATACATTGTTTGTTTATCGGGTTGAATGAACTTCAGACCCTATTAAAAATTCATTGTTCAGTGGCAACATTTACTTACCACTTTTTTTTTCTTGAGGAAGAAGAACATCTGAATGTTCTGAACATGTGAACATCCCCTAAAGCTATGATAAAGGCATAGTGGAACTTTAAACCCTCTGTCACATATTGTCTTTTACATAGGGACACATTTCACAAGACCAAGAAGTTCTGCAACGTACATATGGCTCTGAATCCATATCCAGTGAAATTATTAGATGCAGTCAAACTAACAGCAACCATGTCTTTTTAGCAATTGACATTTTTATTCATGTGAATTATACAATATTTAACCTCAGAAAAAACACTAACTCTCATATTTCATGCCTTAAAGTGACATTTAACTGCTAGAAATGAGGGTAGGAATAATGGGAAGGAATTTGTGCTGTAGCATTTTTATGCCTTCTTTGGGGGGCATCTCAAATTTCTCCAATAATAGACAGTTCCGAAATAGATGGGCCTAAGAACAGTCACGCTAGAGCAGAATAAACACGTTTAGGACTGGTTTCACAGACATTACCTCTTGTCATAGCTTATCACACCTGTGAGTAGCAAGCTCAAGTGTAAAATCATGCTAGTAAACCACACCTAGACAGCTGTATATTTGGCTATAGATCATAACAGTTTTTTAGGGTTCACAGCCTTCCTTCAAACCCTGCTCAGCCAATACATATTAAAACCTATTCAAAGTCACTTTTTAAGATCCATTTTTTCACTTTAATCAGCCAACTGCAAGTTATGTAATAAAACAATGCATCTGTGAATATGATAACTCTGTAATACATTACTCTAAGATACACTTTTCACAAAATAAGCAGAACGCTTCTAACCTGAAGTTCTTCCCAGAGCTTTGCCCTCATTTCTTTGCCTTGTTTTTTAATTGCTCTCTCCTTAAAACGTTTTTTTGCCAGTATTGTGTCAAGTTTATTCATTTTCCTTATAGCAGCTTGAATCTGAGGATCTACTTCTGTTTCCTCAGAATATTCCAAGTTGGAAGAGTTTGCTGTAGAATATATTTAAAATTAATGTTAGTTTGAAGCGTTTCAACCTTAGGAAAAAAAAACCAAACTAAAAAGGAGTACAAGCAATTTGATAACAACCATAGACAAGAGTACAAGTACTCTCAAGTATATATATCATGTTTATTTCTAAACCTGTTTGTAGTAGAAAAAAATACAAAAGTCTTTACAATGGCATGCTGAATCAAACTCTCAGCTGTATCAGTAGGGGCGTGCAGAAAGAAGAGCCCCCCCATTTTGGGATTGGATTCAAATTTATAATGAAAGAGTGACATCATCTGCACAGTATCAGCAAAAATCACAGACAAAATAAGCTTAAAAATCAAAAATAATTTCTTCAGCCTGACTAGTAGAATATATGTTGAAATGTCATTCATTAAAATGAATAGTTCTGGGATTAAGAAGAACCATTCTAGACATTTCAGTCTTGACATATCTCAGCCAAATCAGATTCTGATACTGCTTCTAGAAAAATGTTTTGAAAAAAGAGAAGTGCTGTAACCTTATGGAAACTACTGTTATTTAATTAAAATAGATTTCTGTACTGTCTCTTTTTTTCCTAAATGTGTAGATTACAATTTCTGATCACTTTTAGCTTTTCTTCGTCCTATAGCATCCTCATGCTCTACTGTCTTTTCTGATCAGCTTCCATAGCAAGAGTAGAGCAAACACTTGCAGTACTGTACCTATCCCACAGACTTCCACTACTTTTTAATTTTCTAATCTTTTGAGGTCAAATGTTTTACAGACCCATTTATCCCAATCATTTACGGTGATGCATTGATCTACTTTATGCCATAAAAAAGGATGAATGACACAACAAGGGGAGAGCTATAAAAATCAAACTGATCTCCAGGTAAGCCCCAAGGACGAAAGATTAAAAAAGAGCATTTATTTCAACTGGCCTAAACCCAACAGGTGGCTTTGAATGTAAAACTACTGAGTGAAGCTTTGGAGTTGAGTTCTATCCAATTTCTTTTCTGAATAAATTAATGTTAGCTGGCCAGCACTGCCATACAAGACAGAATCACCACTGGATTCTGCCATGTTAGATTGACCGAATCTATGTAAAACTCAAATACTACCATATAATTAAAGAAAGTGAATATTCTTTAATAAAATAATTCATCCAATACCCCTTATCACAATGTATATATCTTTCCAGTTTGTATTATTTCTTTATAACTATATAATATACACACAAATACACTACAGTCCCAAACTCTCCTAAAAGCACTAAGAAGAAAAAGGAAAAAAGAAAAGTTCTATAAGTTTTATTGCACCATTCACTTTATAGACATGAAAATTCATACCTGCTTTTGCATTACGTAGTTTTCCTTTGGAAGGTTCACAGAATTTTGAAGTCTGTGTTCCAGTGTTATCATCTCCAGAATCTGAACTAGACATATATCCTAAAAAACAGGAAAAAGCCTTTCACCGTAAAATAGATGTGAAATAAACTTTTAAAAATACTGTTTGAAATGTTAACAATTAAGAGACCACAACACATTTTTGTCAGTTAGGGATCACCACAGAGCCTCTGCAGTGGTTTAATGTTTAAAAAATTATGTGCACT
Source organism: Gallinago undulata (assembly GCA_026546715.1). Lineage (NCBI taxonomy): Eukaryota > Metazoa > Chordata > Aves > Charadriiformes > Scolopacidae > Gallinago > Gallinago undulata. The sequence goes on along the minus strand of JAOTQQ010000041.1, from coordinate 30,046,627 downwards.
AGTACACCAGAACTCATATTAAACACAGGAGCAGGAATCAAGGGATTGCTTTTGACATAAGAAACTGTGACAGAATTAATCTAAACTTGAAAAAGGTATCCAAACTTTCTGCATCACTTACTAGCCTTTGCTTCTTTATTTTGAAATAGTCAGAAGCTCTAGAAAGTTAATTAATTACCATTTATACTATGACAAATGAATGCTACCTGAAGCACTTATACAAGTGCTTTCATTAAAATGAGATATTGCATATTTTTATTTAAATTCTTTTATTAGTATTAGCATTGTTCAGTTGTTAAATACTGTAATTTACAACCATAATTTCTACTTTTTTGGACTGGTGGAGCATTATTAGGATACACAGTTTCTAATACATGATTATGATCTCTGTGACAAGTTTAATAAAAACACCTTACTGAAAATGATTTCTAACATGGTTCCACGGATCACAGGTTTTTCCTGGTCTTTTAGGCCATCACCAAGGTGCAGGTCACAGCTTAGATGCCATGAGACTGTAGTGGTAACACCAGTTATAACATATTTCTTTCAAAGATGGATTCAAAATAGTGAAAAAAATGGAAGGTATGAATTTTGACACCTCCTTATGTTACCTATTTGCTTCCTCTTTTCCCTCCACAACAGAATTTTCCCCAAATGATACAAACATGGTATTTGGTCCAGGGACAACACAAAGTGTTACTCATTCCCACGACTCGTTGGGATTCAGTAGGCGCTTCTGAAGAACAAAGATCATACCCTCCACTGTGGTTTGCTGATCTGTTCTTACTTCTTTGACATCAGATTTATCTCTATCATCACCTTTGTTTTCTTCTGGACAGCAGTCTTCTAGATTGCTTCTTTGACAACTACCAGCCAAACTGACTGGTGAATCAACCTATGAAATGCAAATTATCTACTTACGTAAAAATAGAAATCTTTTGAGGAAAGAAAAAGATAATTACATACTATCAGAAAGGCTAAAATGATTCTATACAAGACTGCCAAGTACTTCTTCATCAAAGAATCGTTTTCATATCTGATACAAAGTTCTGTTTCTTAGATATCACATTGATTCTCAAGCTCATCATTCCACAGACTGCCAGATTTGCAATTGCCAGACTATGAAATTATTCCAAAGGTTTCCATCATTTCTCTGCAGCAGAAGTTACAGCCAAGCTCTTATAAGTGTCTGTGTGTACAACAGCCTCATCCATCCATTTCCTGACACGGTGGATGTTCTGCACCAGAAAGCATCCCGATCTCTTGCAGAAACTACAGAGCTTGTTATAGCCTCTGAAGGGCTAAAAAGCTTATGCTTAATTCATCACTTCCAAGAGATTGCAATTTTCATGCAATAGCCTACAAATTTTAGGTGAGAACTTGGATTCAGAGTTACCTGATATTAACCTTAATACCCAACTGTGAATCCATAAAAAATATTTTAATACTTCTAAGAAGAATCTAGGTAGGATCCCATTCCACAGACAGGTGATGAGAAGTACAACGCAACTGAGGTAGTCTAAGTAAATCTATCTAAATCTCTAATTCCTACATCCCAACAACCATATCACATATCCCATTCCCAAAATTAATTTTCTTAGAGGATAGGCGAACACCTACTTCTGACAGACTTTGTTGGATCCATGGAGCTGACATATTTCTTGGAATACTATGATTATTTTTTTTTAAATGTGATTCAAACATATCCTCAGAGAACCTTGTAGTCAAAAACTCAACTTGTGAGGATTGCTCAAATACTTTATTTTAATAAGAAGTAAAACAATTTTTATTCCAACTTAAATTTTAAAGCACAAATGGGATGGAAGTGAAATTATGCACATTATGTGAAATTATGCACATTATGCTCATTCATCAACAGCCTAGAGCTGTGTATCTACTCATTATTGACAGAATTTCAAATGCTTTCCTTTCAAAAAGAATTTATTTAATAATCTGATTAAATATAAAAAGGAAGACAACCGAGATTTCCAGGCTGTAGTGCTGAATAGCTCTTTTTGTGGCAAATATAAAAGTAACACATATTCAGAAAAATTAAACACTATTTCATTTATGCATAAGGAGCAGCCCACATGCTTGAATCTTCACATAACCCCTTAGCACACCTGCAGAGCCCAGAACTCTCTAAGAAGCTAAAAAAGCAGACTCTTATTTCTTTGGCATTCTACTAAGAAAAATCAGGCACAGTTTTTAACCGGCTGAAAATGAAAAGAATTACCTTTTGGAAACATGGCTCTGGTGTTAATAACTCCACAGATGTATTTAAAGATCTACAATGAGGATAAGCTTTTGAGCTAGATGCAGGCTTTGAAATTCTATCCAAGCTCCCCCTTGTAATATCCATTGGGACCTAACATTGGGAAAAAACAAAAACAAAACAACCTTCCAAACTAACATAATAAAACAACACAAGCCCAGTAATATTTCAGACACAGATTTAAAACATTTCAAATGTTTTCTAGCAACTCAATGAAGGTTCTTTCCATTATAGACTAGCTTGCCACTCAATTACACATTTTTAATGTCTGTAACAAATATATATTTAAGTCATCAAAGAAACTTCAAACAATTTCTATCTTAAAAATAATCACACAACAAATGAAATGTTATGGCTCTTTAAAAAAAAATAAATAAAACAAACAAACAACAAAAACCCCAAAACTCATAAACGTTGGACTGGCAAAGTTAGCATCAGCAAAAACGTGAGAGTATTTCATAGGCATCTTGACCATATCAAGTAAAGCAGCCAAAAGCTTTTCCCATTCAGTACTTCTAAATGAGGGGAGTACCCAAATCCAAACGACCACATTCCCAGGCCCAATTCGAGTTTAAACAACAGAAAAGCATGGTTCTCTGCAAAAACTGCATGAATTCACAGGAATTAGGTATCCGAGTATGTGACACGCACTGATAATTTTCAAAATACCCGAGCGATTACAGCTTTTTATTTCAGTTCGAGAAACAGGACAGAGTCATGTACACAGTTCCGTAGCATGGCACAGTAAGTGGGCGGATAAGAAAAAAAAAAAAAAAAAAAAGAGTCGTTTATATTCATTCATTCATTCATTCATTCAACTCATGAATCTCGGGTCCCTTTCACACCGTTTCCCACCGTCAGCCAGGACTGACGCGGTGACGCCCGGGGGGATCCTGAGGCGGCTCCGCTCCGCTCCGCTCCGCACCGCCCACAGCACTGCCCTCCTCGGCCAGCCGGGACACCCACCCACCCTTTCACGGGTTCTGGCCGTCTCTAGGCGTCCGCCAACGGCCGCAGCTCCGACAGCTCCCCGCCCGGCAGCGCCTGTAGCCGGCCGAGCCCCCGGCAGGGCCCTTGGCCGCCCCGTCCGTACCGCGGGAGGGCGGCAGCGCGAGGGCCAGCGTAGGCGGCGGCACGGCCGCCATTACCATGACAACCAACTCATCGAACTCTCGCGTGAACTGCATGATTCCGCCTTGAAGCGGGGCGGTACCATCGTCGGAACGGGGGGGGTGAGGTGGAGGAGCGGTTGTTATTAGCTTTTTGGCAGGAACGCGCATGTAATCGACTTCTTACTTGCCCAGGAAAACCAAAACACCAGATAATCCTACTGAAGCCTGTTTTCCCTATCCTGATGGAGAGCAATGCTATCCTGGGGGCATCCTTCTCCTTCCTCCCCCCCCGCAGACAGTTGGGCTGTGCCGGACCCGTTGCCGGGGCGGCGGGATGGCGGCGTCGGTGCTGGAGTGACTGTTTCTATGCGGCCGGGCCAGGCCGTGGGAAAGGGGGAGCCGGTGTCCGAGCCCGGCTGAGGCTGTCACCTAAAGGCAGAATGGCGGTGGGCGTCTCCCCCGGCCCTCCCTCCCGGCGCGTTTGGTCCCTCCCTGGCTCCAACGCCCGCGGACGCCGGGGCCCTCAGCAGCTGGGGCCCGGGTAACGGGAGCGGCGTCTTAAAAGATGGGTCGCTTCGAGTAAGCGGCAGGCAGAAACGGAGCGTAACACTTGGATTTTGCCAAAACGTCGGTGGGAAACGGTGGGGGTCCGTGCCCGTGACAGACGGTGCCGCCGCCCCGGCCCCTTGCCGAGCGGCCCTGAACCGGGGCGGGCGAGCGGCGCCCAGAGAGGGGGGGGGTGGGCGTCCGCTCCCGGGAGCGCTGAGCCCCGAGGGTCCGGGTGTCGTAGGCGGGAGCTGCGGCCGGTTCCATGGTGGCATAATTCTTGTTGCCCTTCCCACCTCTGTAGAAGGACAGTTTTCGAAGTCTTCAACAGGAATAAAGTTCCTGTATCGAGTCTTTTAAATAAAAGGCCTGTGCTGTGAGTTACCGGCGTTTCTGTTGGTGGTGGTCTGCCTGGTTTCCTGCATCAGTTGTGTCACGTTTACTTGTAAACAAGGATAGCTGAATGACTCTTTTAAAATAAACTCACTAAAAATAATATTGTAGTCACATTTTTAACCAGAATATTCACTGTTAATAATGAATTTTCATTAATAAGGGGAGTGTAACCACCTTCCTAATCTCATCTCTTTTTATTTAAATATGATGTGACAATTGAGTCTTGTTTTCTGATTAACTTATAAAAACCAGAGGCAGTTCTGGCCCCTACAAGTTCCGTTGATACCCATATGTTAAACTCGGGTTTACATTGGTGGCAAAAATTTACGAGAAACAGTTTGAAGAAACAAACTGCATCCTGATCGAAGTAAGGTATTGGTTGGCAAATTATTCTGCTAAAACCTTACTTTGCTGGCAGCAAATATATGCCCCCAACAGCAGAGATTTTATTGAAGCTCCCAGTGCATTGCATTTTACTGTCAATATTCCTGCAAGCGACAGTAAGAGAAAATCTTTTTCTTGTATTTATGACATAATGAAGCACTGTGGTTTACAGTCAAGAGCTAAAGAAAAATATAAAAAATATGCTAGTGAACCATCTGTATTTTATGGTTTAGGTCAGAAGGGAACTTAAAAGATCGAGTTCCATGGGCAGGGACATCTCCCACCTAGACCAGGTTGCTCAAAGCCCCATCCAGCCTGGTCTTGACCACCTCCAGGGATGGGGCATCCACAGCTTCTCTGGGCAACATGGTGCAGTGTCTTACCACCATCACAGTAAAGAATTTCTTCCTAGTATCTAATCTAAATATCCCCTCTTTTAACAGTTGCCCCTTGTTCTATTGCTACACTCCCTCCCCATCTCTCCAGTAGGCCCCCTTCAGGTACTGGAAGGCTGCTATAAGGTCTCCCTGGAACCTTCTCTTCTCCAGGCTCAACAATTCCAAGTCTCTCAGCCTGTCCTCATATGAGGATATATTAAAATTCTGATGTTAACCCTGTGATTGCTAATGCAATACCATAGGGTTGTTTGGAACGTGGTGCTTTCCAGATAGTGCAGATAATGATCTGAAGCAAACACATAAGATTGACAATTTACATCCACAAGTTGAGTATATAAGGCCAATAATGACAATGAGAAAACAGTAGAATGGACAATATAGTTCAGAGCTAGCTAAACAAATCTGCCTTTTGCTACATTAGGAATTATATAACCATGAATAATGAGGTACGGAAAGCAGTATAACTCAGTATAACTACCCCAGTATTTCTTTCTTTCTTTAGTGGAGTATATGTGCTTAACAGCTGACAGACTCTGACTTGCTTTTAGCTTCCCATATTACACTGCTTATAGCCTCAGAAGGGCCCACAAAAGCAGCGTCCAGCTCTGCATTTGGTAACAAACAGACATGAAGCTCCTTTGAAAGTGGTGCAGGAGGAAATAGGCTCTTTACTGCAGCTTGTCCACATAGAATCCATGAAGGTTATCAATGAGGCCGTCACACCCAAGAGGTAACATCTCAAATCACAGTTGATCTTACGATCTATGAATGTTACGTGTCCTAGGAGACCCCAAGAGGAAAAGAAGAGGTTCATAGAGTTCATCCCATCCCAAATCCTGCAAATCGGGCCATAACTCTTCATCTCCAATAAGAGGACTGAACTTTCTAAACATCATTAACTATCACAGAATCTCAAACATTGGTAGATGTGGCACATGTATTTATAATGAAGTTTGAACTAGGAAAGCAGAACAAAAGTTGTGATTTGCTTCTTTTTTTTGCCTTTTTGGGAATAGGTCAGTTTTGTTCCATGATAAATTAGACACTTAACTGAGGTATGATGAGATTTAAAAAAAAAAAGGTGTCGCAGAACACTTGTGTCTAGAAAGGGCATAGCAAGAAAAGCACCCCAAGGTGTGCTTTTCCTCCTAAAAGATAGGTTACAACGTGATGAAGATACATTTAGACAAGCTGTCTTGATACTGAGAACCCAGTCACCATAGTAACAGAATTCATTTATTCTTTTCTCCCCTTTCCAGACCAGAAGAAACACAAGTGAGGGGGAAAATACAGGGAACTTCTCCCCATTGCTACTGCTATATATTCATACGCCTCCACTGAACAGCATTTTAACACACAAATAGGTAGCCCAAACACTTTCATTGCCTCATACAAGTTGGAGGGTAAATGCTTATTAGCTATTAGTCTTTGTTATTTGCAATATTCTTTTGTGTACTCACCTGAAGTAGCTTTTCTTTACCTCAGGCAGTATTTTTAAGGTAGACTGTAACAGTTCCAGTACACTCATCAGGACAAGCAGAGCTCATTTTCCTTGTATCAATTCCCCTAAATGTTAGGGGAATAAACAGATTGTTTTCTTGCAAAGGGGTGCAATCCTGGGGTGCATCAAGAAGAGCAGGCAGCAGGTCGAGGGAGGTCATCCTGTCCCTCTGCCCTGGTGAGGCCCCGTCTGGAGTACTGTGTCCAGTTCTGGGCTTCCCAGTTCAAGAAGGACAGGGAACTGCTGGAGAGGGTACAGCAAATTTCCACAAAGATGATTAGGGGCCTGGAACATCTCCCTTACAAGGAGAGGCTGAGGGACTTGGGTCTTTTCAGTCTTGAGAAGAGAAAACTTAGGGGGGGATCTAATCAATGCATACAAATACTTAAAGGGAGGGTGTCAGGAGGACGGGGCTGGTCTTTTTTTCAGTGGTGCCCAGTGACAGGACAAGAGCAAATGGGCACAAACTTGAGTATAATAAGTTCCACCTAAACGTAAGGAGGAACTTCTTTACTGTGAGAGTGGCAGAGCACTGGAAGAGGCTGCCCAGAAAGGTGGTGGAATCTCCTTCTCTGGAGACATTCAAAACCCGCCTGGACAAGTTCCTGTGCAACGTGCTCTAGGCAGACCCCTCCGGTGGGGGGGTTGGACTAGATGATCTCCAGAGGTCCCTTCCAACACCATATGATTCTATGAAAGGACAAATATATCATGTATTAATGTCGTTTGATCGGTGTGTGCCAAATCAAGGGCAAAAAGCTGGGAATTTGGGGCCATATTCAAACTTTTCCAGAACCCCTCAGTGAGGATAAATAGAGTTCTGCAGTGTGCTCCATCAGGGACAGAGCACAGTAACATGGCAGCTTAGGAGGACAGGTTCAACTAAAAGGCTAAGTCCAGAGCCAGTGGGAAAACTTCCACTATGTTTAATAAAGCCAGGTTTTCATTCTTTGACTTCCATTGGGAAACGTCCAGTCTTCCCTCCTGTCACACCTTCTTCTGCCAGCAAACAGCAGAGTTTGGGAAGCAGGAGCTCAGAGTGGCTCGTGTTGTGCTGAAATGTCTCAGTGCCATGGGGTGCGGGTGCTGGAGTTTGCTACCAGAGAGGTGCAAGGGGACCAGAAGAATGAGATCCCCAAGTGTCTAAGGACCTTCTTCCATGGGTTAGGACATGATCCAGGCAAAAATTAGTTTAGCTTTATAGAAAATGGAGGCAAAGAAGACAGGATGTTTTTGGAGTAAATGACCATCTTGGTGCATTATGTTTAGCCATAGGGAACCTCAGGACACAGAACAGCTATGCAGAGAAACCCTGGTTTGCATTACCAAAGGTGTTGGATCTGATTTGATATTCCTTACGCTTTCTTTAAAAAATATTCCACTTTCTCCTCACAAAGAAGAAACAAGAGAATTTCTCCTATGCACGTGCAGAGGGCCTTTTGGCTGAGAAGAAGAATGCTTCTGCATCCCACTCTTGTATTGCTGTTCCTAAGGGAAGCAATCAGAAAAATCCGCCTCTGTGAACCCTTCACTACGTTGGGCTGGTTTAGCAGCTTGAAAACAGACCTGAAACAAAGATCACTTCAGGCTGGTTCCTGTTGTTCCACCTCTGTGTCCCCCAGTGGTGAGGGGGAGAGTGCAATCTGGAGTTGTGCAATTTTCTACAAGGTGTGTTTTGGTTTGGTTTCCTAAATTGTCCTTGAATTAAAAATTACTGCAGATTGCAGTGACTAACCTTGTGGTCCAAGTTTGATAAAGACATCAATATAAGTTGTTTAGAACCTACTTTGGCACAGAGAAAGTCACTTTAACTAAAATAAAAAGCAGCCTTTTGAAGAGGTAAGAATGTTCTAAGCTTGAAAGCAGTGACTTCAACTATACTTTTTGGGGGGCAGGGTGAGTTCTTTATGACCAAAAAAAAGAACCCTAAAACCATTGATTATCTCATACTGACACCTACATAGGTTAAAGCACCATTACACAGTAACTTACATCAAACAAGATTAGAAGGCAGGGATTGTGCTTTTTTTTAATGTTTACATTCTTTATCAAATTATGCAGTGCAAGGTCAGGTGACATGAATGAGAGGAACTACCAGAGTTCTGTGGAACACCCTATCACCTCCAGAGCTGGTTACCTACACAGCATCTTATAGGGCAGCTCCTGTTAAGCTGGAACCAGCTGCTAAGTCCCAGTCCTACTGCTCTGGAACCGCAGCCTTACTTTCTTCTCCATTCTTCAGGACACAGACCGCTGATAAAGGAATATTTTCCCAGAAAACAGGGAGACGAATAGAAAAAAACTCACTAGAGAAATCTAGCCAGCCCTACAAAATGTTATCTATGTGTGTATTTTTCAAACCAGAACAAATGCATTAATTAAATCACTGCAGATTAATAGATGTGTAATAGAATAGAATACTTGGGCAGTTTCTAAAGAACAACTGCTTTTCTCTGGAAGTTCATCCCACTGTGCAAAATACATGTTGGCCAAGCAGCCAACCAATACAGCATTAATTGGTGCTGAAGGACTGTATGGAGTTTGATTTTTCATTTTTTTCATTATATTTGTTTGAATTTAACGATTTTTCTTGAGGATATCTAGGAACAGTAAATTGACATTGTCCCCATAGTCTTTTCATCTTTTTAAGAGGATTTCTTCCTTTGTTTGATATGAGTTCCATTTTCTGTTTTTCTCCCCTAAGTGCTAGAATAATGAGTTTTAACTTTCCTTCCTCCAAGTTTATTCTCCAGTGTAGTAAGATTTAGCCTTTAAATCTATTTTCACAGGCCAAATTACCCCAGGCTGTCACTTCTTCGATTCCCACAGCTTTGCTTTGTACTTCACTTTCTTTCATCAATAATCTGGAGAGAAAAAATTATCTTAACACCACCTGTGGTGGTTACAAACAACAATCATAACAACCCCCCACACACCTTTTGCTTATCTTCACTGTCACGATAACGAAAAAAAACAAGTCTTGCCTTTTTTTTTTTTTTCTCATATTGGATGCCGGAGAACATTTCGCCCAGTAGAAATCATCTGAACAACAAGCCAACAGACAGCAATAACAAATCAAAGCTTCCACTGTCTTAGATGGACATGACTCTTCAAGTCAAATATTCCACCTTGCATAAAGAACCTCCTGAATTACTGTTTTCTGATGACAATTCTAGCACAAAGGCTGTATTTTTAATTTTACAGAAATTTTTTTTTCTATGTAAAGATGTGCTTTTGTGTATTTTTTTCCACCTTAAACATTCACATGAACAAGCTGTTGAAAGAGAGACTAGAATAAAAACATTCCTAAATAATTCTTCAGGACAGAAAAATACCTTAGTTAATTTTTTGGTGAAAGGTTTCAATGTCTTCAGAGATAATCTGCTAAAAAATACAAGCAAGTTTTTACACGTGCCCTCTTTGAAACAAAAAGATACTTTTGTCTCAACAGTAAATCACTATAAACTCCTTGCTTCCCAGATAAACTAAATTCAATGAAATTTGACTCTTTCAATTCGTCACTGACATTACATTCAACATGAGAGCTGAGAAGGACAAAACTAAGACTAAGTTTGCTTTCCTCAATCGAGTTTAGATCTGAGTAACCATTTATCCACGTTCATTAATCACAGGGACTTTACCAGTATTTATATGTAAGTGGGCGATAAATATTAAATTTAACAAAAATTCATAAGGAAACTAGAACTCCTACTTTGCTTTCAGGTTTTCAGGATTTTTTAAATGTCATCTGTTCTTTCACAAACTTTGGATAAAGAAACACTCCATTAAATTATTTTTTATCAACGTTTTTAAAAAATGTCTGCTATGGTACTTCTCTGCCTCTGCCACAGAAGCAAAATACCTTTTCCTCGAATATTTCTTCTGTCTGATTTCAGGCAAGCTGTGTCTACCTTCCCATCTCTGTATCTAAGAAGCAGGGCAGCTGGGGCTCCCACCACCCATCTGAACCCTTTTGGAGTTCTGCTCCTCTGCTCCTCACTCCCAAACGGAGTTGTTCTTGAACTAGCAAGAAGTGAAAAGCACTAAAAAGAGGAAATGGAGAAAAACATTATTTATACAGTCATTTATAAACTTTTTTTTTTTAAATACATTTTTATTAAAACATTTGCTTTTAATGCCTCATAGAAATCCATCACCTTGGAGCCATCAGAAGCTGCTGACTTTCCTCAAACGTGTCAAAGGAAGAATAGGAATATCTCCAAATCCTGCTTCAGCAGAACTTTTTCCCCACTTATAACTTTTACTGGTTAGATTTAGTAAGTTACTGTGAACTTGGCAAGATTCCTCACCTTGTCCTTTTAGAAGTATGCTTTAAAGAAACTACTTTCATAAACAGGCAGTAACTAGAGATAAAGGTTCAGCATGCACCAAAGGGCTAAAGTACAGGAGAACCACAAGGAGTACACAGATGTTACTAGATTGTGCTTTTACGAAACTACACACAGAGACAACAGTGAATGCAGATAGATAAGGAAGAAGGAAAGACTACTTGCAACTGAACAAGGATTAAAATGCCCAGGATACAATAGTTTCAGGTCATCTAACAGACTGATATAGTTTGAAATTCACAATCAGTATAAACAAGACAATACGACTGTGATGATGCAGGGGGTCAAGCTGCAGCACAATGCCTGAACTCTCAGTGGAAGGCTGGTGTGCTGACACCAGGGATGGTGTGACTGATTTGCTCAAGAATTAGGCACCAGATTTGAAAGTCTCATGTTCCTACACTGGATGGTCTACTCCGCGAGACAAGTGGAGTAAGACGTTTGGCATCTAGATCTGTGAAGGCAGAAGGAAAACCTCCCTAAATATGACAATAGTGAGCAACGTTATTAATAAACTGTGTCTTTTAGGGTCTGTTACCAGCTTCCTCCCTCAGCAGTTCAGTACAAGGCTTCTAGTATTTCTGGCCCATTTCTTTCATTTGCTAGCTTTCCCATTAGAAAACAGCAAAGTGCCCCAGCAGATGAGCCTATTTTAAGGTTGACCCCTTGGTTACTTACACAATACATACATTACACTATTGGGACATTTGTATACGCCCTTTATCACAGGAGCCAAGTGTTCTATTTATGCCCTTGGCACATACATACTTGTTTACTGGAGTCAGGATTTTCCCTGCATGGTTTCCAATGCATTTGTTTTACTTAAAACTACAAGAATATGTGTTTTTTTAAAAAAGGTCTTTCTTGGATTTAATACACATGATAATTTTGGTATCCCTGGCTTTGCTGAAGTTTTAGGCCAAAAGATCGTGGTTTAGAGTTTAAAAAAGTTTAGATGTTTGGCAGATACTTGGCAACTAATTTGTGCAAAAAGTCCAGCAAGTTTTATCTTAACACTGATTTAAGAAATGGGCTTAAGAGAGAATAGATGTACTTAAACAGTCCACCTTATTTCATTAATGAAATGTGCAGAACCTTGCTGTGTGTATTTACAGGATGTTGGGATTTACACATTTTGCATCTGTCTTCTGCTCACTACAGCCTTTCCTATTAAGATACTTCGATACCCAGTCCATTTTAACACAGCATAAGGTTTCCCAGCAAACTGACTGCCAAATTTCCATACTTCAGCCATAGAAAGTGTTCTCAAAGCCGTATGTACTTTTTGAAAGTTAATCAGGAAAGTATCATTGTAGAGATTTCACAGATAAAACTAAGAATGACCATCTTTTGATATATTATTTTCATGAAAACACATTCATAAGAAAAGCTTGTATTCCCTTTTGTTTGTTTGTTTAAATTAAAGTTGGCACACAAAAAAATCAGCCTGTAACAAATTTCAGCATAACAAAGATCCATGGGATCACACATATAATAGAAGGTGAACTTCCTCTGTCACATAAAACTCCTGTTCTTACTAAGAATCCACCTTGGGAAAGATACTGACTTTATTGTTTCTGCTGATTTTTCTTTCTGCTTTACACTTGGGCTGTTTTGTCTGGATTAGCTCTTCAGGGGTATTCCCCAAAGGAGGCAGGAGTCGCTTCTTACTGTTTCGGTTTTCCGAGAGCCACTGTGGAGGCAGCTCAAAGGGTCCAAAACCAAACTGCTTGGAATACTTGTCATTTACCATATCAGCTTCTGTGGGCACAGCTGGTGCCACCTGAGCTGCAGAGTCTGCAATTGTCTGTGGTATAAATTTGTGAACCAAAGCCTCTCCTACCTCTAAACTGGTGGTAGGAATTTCTTTCTGTTGAAAGTCGCCAGAGCCAATGGATTTAGTCTCATTCTCCTCATCTTCCATTGGCTTGAAGATTTGTTGTTGCCCAATATGAAACATCTCCAGAAGCTGGCTCCCCGAACGGACACTGGCCTCCAAATTAGCATCTGCAACACCACCCGAGGTGACAATGTTTCTCCTGCTGTACCTTCGGTGCAGCTGTACTATTGTCCCCACTAAGCACTTCCGTACTGATTTGTTAACAGTTAAAAATAACAAGGGATTGGCCAGCAAAGAGACCTTGGGCAACCAAATGGCAGTGAGGAGCAAGAAGACTGAAATATCTGAAATATTGAGTATGGTGCGGTAAATCACCAAGGTCACGTAGGGAACGCTGCAGAAAATAAATACCATGACCATGGAAAGCAGCATGGCATGAAGCTCAGCTTCTCTCTGGGAGGCGTAGGGGATAGAAATTGTGTTCTGAGGGGTCCTTAAGGCAGCTATGATGACTTTTTTCTTCTGGCTGGCACTCAGTGCCCTGCGAATAAGAATCATAAAAAGAAATACCACAGCCACTGGTACAATCACAGTGGTGATGTTATAGATAATGACGTATATCACGTGGCCAAGGGAGTAACTCCAAGATTCAGAACAGGTGGACATGGCATAAATGTCAGACACATTGGTTACAGCAAATACGGGAATGCTGGCCACTATTGCATGCGCCCACATATAGATAACCAGGTCTCGGGATTTTGCATCAGATATTTTTCTTTCCAGTGGGTATAGAACAGAGTAGTACCTATCAAAATAAAAAAAAAATTAAAAATTACAACTTGTACAATGCAAAGGGTGAAGTCTATAATGAGCACAGTGCTTACAAGAAGCCTCTCAGGATCTGTCTGTGCATAATGCCTCAAATCCCCAACCAGTTTGTCGACTACCCGCCCATGAGAGGCAAAAAAACCCCACAAGGGTCTGCCTTTGCAGGTCTGACTGTGGAAAAAAAAAAGACTATCCAAACTTCAAGATCACATTATTGGTGGTGAACAATTCAATAATTGGGACTATATCACTTAGTGTGATTTGTATGAACATTATTTTGAAGATTTCATCATTTACTTGTTAACTGGACAGTATATTGCACACAGCACAAAATATCAGAAAACATAGTGGAGGCATAGATAGGTTGCATTGAAAGATGAGACTCATAGTTAATTTGAAAAGCTGCTTTACAATAGATTTTTCTCCTCTGGATATTTGGAAAAAGCTGCTGGTCACAAATTATATGTACCCATCTACTATGTGGTTTTGTTCTACACAAGCTCTGGTTGGCATGGCCCCAAGCAAGAGAGTAGCCAAACACTGAACACTCTGTGTGCATTTAAAAAACCAAAAATTCCATTTCTGACATGCACTTCAAATTTCAGGCACTGATTCATTGTTTGCTTACAACTGTGGACTTTGAAGCTCACTGAATTTTCATGGGAGACCTACCTTTTTTTACTTATAATGAGCAGCAAAAGTTTGTGTTTTTTGTGAGGAAGATCGCAAGTTTTACTGGGGAAGGGTAAATAATACGATGTTCCACTGGCAACACTGGTGTGCACTACAGATAGTGATACTGCATTTATCAAGACAAACGTTAGAGACATATTACTTTATTAGGGAAATTATTTTTCTACAGCTAATGTATTCTATGGTGAGACATGATAACAGACTAACAATAATTTCATCTAACGTATAAATCCCCTGTTTTAGTAATGTAAACTGTATTAAACCAGTATCTACCCTTCCTTAATAATATCTAACTTGCAGTCACTGTCAAGATGATAGAGCTGTGCATTTAGATGGGATCAGTAACTGCTAATAATAATAAGCAAAATGAGTGGAATCCAAAAACTTGGACAGTCCAAAGGACCACTTTTGTTTTAGACTGATCGTGTACATACAAAAACTCTATGAATTAATTCTGGTTGTATTAATATTGTTTGGGTTTTTTTTTAAAACAAATATACCTTTGAAATTGATGGACAATCTGCCTCAGATTGGTAAATTGTTCTATCAGGCAATGACTTTCAACTTCCACAGTTAAAAAAGTTCACCTTGTCTATGGTCTGAAGTTGTCTGCTTTCAAGTTCCATTACTTAATAAGAATTATTAACAGGAAGAAAGAAAGGATAAAAACTTCTCTGAAGACAAATCTATAGACTCAAAGTCCTTTATAAAGTGTCCAAAGATATCAAAGGAAACTGAAAAACAAAGGTTTTCAATATTACAGAGAAGAGTATTTACTCCAACACATTCTAGAATAAGCTGTGCATGGTGAGCAAACAAGAACAAGAGCAAATCCAATATGAAACAGAGAAAAGAGTTCCAAAGGGAGAAAGAAGGAAGAAAAATCAAGGATCCTGGCAAATTTGCCCTCTTACCTGTCAAGTGCAATGGCTGGAAAACTAAGGATGGTCACTGAGCAGAAGACTTTGTGTAGAAACTTGGCAATTCTGCAGAACAGCATTGTATAGATCCACCAGCAGCAGTGTGGACTGGCACTGAGAGCAATGTCAAAAGGCACACAGACCAGGCTGGCACAGATCCCCGAGCAGGCCAAATTCTTAATGAATCGGTTTGTTACAGATTTAAGTACTGACGTTCTGCAAGTTGACCACAACACCATGATGTTACCTGCAAGAAAAGACAGGAAGGATAAACAAATTAAAAAAAAAAAAAAAAAACACCAAGCAAGCAAACACCACCCTCCCAAAACCCAACAACGGCAATTTTAATAGATGTGAATGTTCCATATTACTGCAAATAAAAATACTTTTTTGGAGCTTGCCAGGAGTCACTCATTTGAACCAACATACTGCTCAAATTAAAAAGTCTGTATTGGCTAGTAGCTTAATAAATCAAACGACTGAAAACAATTACTCCCCAGCTATCTCCTCCCAGCTTCTAGTAATGAATGATTTAGGAAATTTCAGTAGCAAATGCCTAAGTAGGATATCCAAACCATGTTTTTAGATTCTTATGTTGACTCCTGCATTAAGGTAGGCATCCTAAGTACTCAAGTACAGAAATTTGCTAAATGCTCAGCTTTTAATACCAAGTGGATAATTCTTTTTTAAAGATAAAAATACACTGTAAGTAAATATAACTAAAATATAAATATAAGTATATGGCTTTAATCCGTTTGTCTCTGTAAGTGGATTGCAGCAGTTTGCTTGTCATTCCACTGGCTATTTCAACAGAACAGACAGGCCAGTGTGAAGCCACACCCAGAAGAAACTTTGCTTTTTTTTTTTTTCCTCCAAAAAGATTCTAGATCTACGCAGTAACATGTAACTAAACAAATGGCACAGGCGAGAAAAAAAAGACGTGATGCACGTAATTTTGTAACAGAAGTACACAGAAAACGCAACCCACTGTTTTGGGTACTGAAGCCCTACGCTTACGTTTCAAATAGGGTGAATCCATGCCAGTGACACAGAAGTACAGTGAGAAACCAGCATTAGCTAAGACAGCATTTTCCCTTGCCATTGTATCTTTTTCTACACAGATCTCAGAAAGAAATATCATATCAAAGAAACAAACTTTCCATCACAGATTTCCTAACTAACACAGCAACAGCACAAGAGTCAATGAAGCAATCTGTTCTTACTCTATGGAGCTCTCGGCCCCTTCTAACGCATACCAAGATGCCAGGAAACTCACACTCAGAATACATGATTTTATCTCTCCTTTAGAAGCCTGTCTTTAGTAAGATGTATGCTTTTTTTCATTAATTAACTAAAAAAAAAATAAATCATGCTATCAGGAAAAAAAACACTTAGTAGAACCATGCAAAACCGCAGATGAATGTCATATTAAAATCTTGTCTCAGGCTCCAGCACCTAATGCTTGAACATTTTAGTGCCATCTTCAGACAGGGCATTTGAAGACTGACTGGCAGCAACAGGAAATACAAACTTTCAAAGTGTGTTAAAAGAGGAAGGCAGCAGATGAATGTACAAGGCAACCAGAGCAAGTCAGCAGTGCACATTTTTAAAGACTCATACAGATCATAGGTTTCTAAGCAAGCTGTCTAGTTGACAGTGAAAGGTGTTCCATGTTTCAGCTCAATGTTTGTCACATAAACATCGTGGTTTTGCACCACAAGAACACGCAAAGTTTTCTCAAGGGTTTCATAAGCATTTTTGTACACTTAGAATGCAGAGTTATTTTCAGAAAGCATTGACCTTTTTATGAAATGATCTGACAAAGAAATGAAAGCAAACATACTTTATACAACTCCCCCTAGTTATTCTTCACTGTGGTTCTAATGGAGAAAAAAAAGAAAAATCTCCACTGGAACCCATATCTCTTGATCATACTCTCCCCTAGCTAATCAATTCTAATGTGGTACATTAAATACCTCTCTTTCCTTAAGACACTAAGCAACAGACAGTCATTCAATCATCTTACCAGACAGCAAACACAGGACAAAAATAAAATGTAATAGTTCAGTGTATGAGACTGATTAAACTATGTTCAAATTTTCATACTGAAGAAATACTCCAATCATTCTTTGTTATCCACTTCACTGTGCTCTACACAAAAATCTTCCTGAATGACGAATATTAGTTAATTAGTAAAGTTCTCAGCATTGCCCAAATTACGTAGCTGTGCGCACGTGTGAGCCAGTTGTTTTGTACTAGCAGTAACTACATGGTAAAGGCCAGTATCATCTTAAGAAAATGTGATTGTTCTTTATTTTATTTCTCCTGGAGACTTACTGCACAATACCACCAGATCAACCAAAGCAGAGCTACCAGCATAAAAATACTGCTTGACAAGACAACTCCATTTACTCTGTTGCAGCTGGACAGCAATGAAAAGTAGGGTTTAGCTTTCTACCTCCAAGAAAAGTTAAGTTGTTCATACCGTATACTATAACAACAACCACATCTTGCTGATACTATATATTGTTGACATGTACCAGAAACTCTTTTGAGTTGAAGTGTAATGGATTTATGAGGCAGTCAGATTTGTTAGTGTTTTTGTAGGTGCCCACAAATATACATAATGAGAGAAAACATCACCTTAAGCTGCTGATTGAGATATGAAAAAGCAGCTGCAGCCCCCCACACTTCTCTCTGTTGACACTACCATAGAATCATAGAATGATTTGGGTTGGAAGGGACCTTAGAGATCATCGAGTTCCAACCCACATGCCATGGGAAGGGACACCATTCTTTGGCTTGATTTTTCCTCTAACCAATAAAAAAACAAACAAACAGGTTTTTACTTAAGTATAGTTTTCCTATGGTTGCCCATATAAAATGCCAGCAAGATCATATTCTCCTTCACACGGCCAATGTGT
The DNA here is from genome assembly GCA_026546715.1 of Gallinago undulata. Classification (NCBI taxonomy): domain Eukaryota; kingdom Metazoa; phylum Chordata; class Aves; order Charadriiformes; family Scolopacidae; genus Gallinago; species Gallinago undulata. Next base: position 30,028,461 of record JAOTQQ010000041.1, on the reverse strand, counting down.
ACACCATGCAGCAAGTACCCAGAAATACCAGAAAGTCATCAAGTTCAGCTTCTTGATAAAACAGTGCACTGTTTCAATAAAAGCATACAACATTAACTTTAAAATCTACCTCACAGACCTACTATTTAGATCTACAGTGCTTGAATGTCATTTCGAATTCAATTTTCTATATATTGTGTCATGTGTCTTATGCAAATTCCTTTTCGGTAGCTGACAAAATATTGAGTTACATATTTACTATCTGATGCATTTTAAAGAATGGAATCATCATCTCGTTTTGGCAGGTGCTTTGGTCTTGACAATATATTCCACAGGCAGAATTCAATCAGTTGTATTTAAAGCTTCCTGAGTTGCTAGGAGACATTCAGTCAAACTGCTTGCATTCAAAAATATCTCTGACTCTCCAGTTATTAAAGTAGTACTTCTCACATAGTAATAATATATTATTACAATGCTCTGGACTAGGGGAGAAATTGGGGTTTTGGTTAGATTATTTTTTAAATTTAAATATTTCATCTAGTTTGAATTGCATTGATTTTATAACCTTACTTCCAAAGCAAGTTTCACCTCCATTAGAATGCATAGAAACGAAAAATGGAAAAATAAAATAAATCAGAGGGATTTAATTAATACTTCAGAAGCTGTTAAGAGAAATCCTGAGCTATTCTTTGGGCTGCTACAGAGGAGCTTAATTCAAAACTCTAGATTCTCAACTGTTTAATTACTTCTACAAATTATGTCATATTGTCATCTATACACCAGAGTCACAAGGAAATGAAATTAGCTATGGTCCTGGCTGATCCTAAATGAAAGTGAAAAGAAAAAAGCATTAAAAAAATAGTTCTATGATGAGGAAGAAGTCTTTAGACAGATAAAATAAAGTCAGAGATTTAAAGGGGAAAAAAAGGATAAGCAAGCAGAAGTGTCCACTTGGGACACTAGAAAAATCAGTGATCAAATATCTCTCATAGAATCATTCTTTTTCCACTTGCAGCTGTGGGTAACTTGTACACTAGTAAGCTGCTCTAATGAACCAGATCAACTACAGTGTAGGCTGGTAGATCTTTCTGCTAATGTCTTCAAATCAAGTATTTCCCTTCATGCATCTCAAAGCCACCCATTCAGAGAAAAAATTACACCAGCAACTTTGCAAGGCATTAAACATTAAGAAACTTCAGAACAAAACTGCATGCATTTGCCATTTCACTGCTCCTCACCTTTCCCCAGCAACTCCTTTCCATGGAAGAGGATAACAACGTTCCAGGCAACAAGGTAATTCAACAATATTACAGCAATTGAACTCTGAATCTTTCCACATTGTCTAGAGGCACTTTTCTGTTCTGGATGTATTAATCATTCACTGCTGAACCCGTGAAAGGCACTAGTCTAACCCCAGTATTGTCCTTGCAACCATACTGGGCTGTTGCATATCCCACAGTGGGCAAAGCTGTGATTTTCTGCCGTGGGTTAGTTTTTGGGGTGTTTCTGATGGATAACTGGTCTAGGGCTTCATAACCTTGGATTCAAACATAGCAACTTGCTGGTTCCTGTAAGTCAATACTGATTTGGACATAAGTGTCACTTACAAACAGCATATCCCATATTGGTTGCACGTAATTCTATCACTAGAAGAGAAAGATGAAGTGGTTTTCATTTGAGAAGAAAAAGCCTATCATTGGTCTGTATCCAACAAGTATCCAACTTGTCTGTGTCTTTGAAAATTTCTCCAAGTAAAAAAAAGGAATAGGAAATAGGAATAGGAAATACTAAAGGTAACCATTGCATGAGAAGCAGCTCTTTTCACATTAGAAACAAGCATAGACATAAAGCCTGCCAAACAAGGTCAAACAGGGTTTGGTTTATCCTCATATTTTCCTAAGTATCAACATTCAATAAAATCTCTATGCACTATATACCAATTCCACTGTATTCAGGCTGAAAGGATGGTTGCTTCCAGTCATCAGCTACACTTCTTTTTTAATTGAGAAATATGACAGATAAGCAGCCACACAGTACATGAAATTGCACAGAAGCACAGGGAGAAAGTAAATACAAGAATGGTCCAACACAGCATGCTGCCCAGACAACATCCTTTAAGCCTTTGTAGTGTTTCAAGTTCATTGAATCTACAAGGAGTAACATGCTCTGGGCATAAAACATTACCAGAGTGCATTAGTCTGATTCAAAGCAGCAAAACATTTTTTTTGCTCCTCTTCCAAGCTGTACTCTCCTTGGCTTTCACTCCCAGACACAAAAGTGTTGATGCAGGCATCAACAGCTGAGATAGTTTTGAAATAATAGCTCTCAGCAATAATTCAAATAATGTGAAAGATTCTTAACAATACCTTTAACAAGCAGAAGGATGATCCCCATGGAAACCAAAGCCTGTTATCTAAAACAAATGCATTTGCCATGCAGTCATTAAAAAAAAAAAAAACAACAAATATTGCTCTTTGTTGACAAACTCATGGAACCCAATCCATTAGCTGGGTATGACATTCATCTTACATTTTTGTTAACATTAATCAGCATGTAATTGAATCAAAACAAGTCCACACTCTAGCAAAATCATCCTCCTCACAGCTTGCCTCCTTCTGCTTGCTCATTTCCCTCCCATCCAGAGTGTGGTTCTTGGGATCCATCCATCCTTCCCAGTGGAGAACCTGTGTACCCCAACCCTGCTCAGTGCAGCGCTACAGCGAAGGAGCCAGCAGACTCCTTTATTTAAAAAAAAAAAAAAAAAAAAAAAAAGGCACAAAGCAACCAGAAAAGGGTTAGAAACTGGGTTTTAGCTATTAAAATCTTCCACTAAAAACAATTAACTGAAAAACATCACAGGTTCTGTCAACATAATGAACAGGAAAACTTCTCTGGTTGAAACACCAAGGTGATTACATTCCCAGCCCCAAACTCTCTCTTTTTAATTATTTTCTGAGGTATTTTCAGGAAAGTGTTTTCCACAGAACTTATTTTGTTAAAAGACAAACCTCACTCAAAAGGCGGTTCACTGGAAACACTTTCAGGAGCCCATGATAGGTAGCTGTCAAATTCCAACCCTTCCTATGTTAAAATGGATGTTGCTTACTTATTGATCTCCAGAGGTAACAGGGACATGTCAGGATACACACTGGCTGACATCAGTTGAAGAAATGCATAACTTTACCACAGAACAGTTGAGGCTGGAATGGGCCTCCTCCAAACCCCTGCTCAACTAGGGCCAAATTCTTGTAACCCTTTATAATTTTTGTACATTTTAGTTTTAAAAGTATAGTCGTCAGACTGACAGAATTGCATTTATAGATGAAAAAAACCACCATAAAATAAAAAATAAGCTTCCTGAAACCAAAACCAATCTTTAACATTCTGGCTACCAACTTTAAAACTCAGTGACAGGGTAACAATTGCACTCCACTTAAAAAGAGTGGGCATTAGCTTAATTTATTGTTTTAACATATTTCTTTCAATTTGTGCACATGTGCAACCAAATGTTTTATATCCAACATGAAGTGTACGCCCAACCTTTTTTTTTCCCCTTCATAAAACAGGTGATCTCCTTAAGATATGTTTCTCCTTCCTATTCTTCGTATTTTTATTAACAAGTTTCTTCTTATATCTTAACTATTGATTTAGAAGTATAATTGTGCAAGAGATTTATCAGTGTGGAGTTCTGGTCACGAAACTCAGCTTAACTGAACTACAACAAGCATGACTTTGCCCAGTACAGAGTAGTTACCTGCTGAGCCTTTAAAGCGTGCCACCTTTCCACGTGGTTTCTGTTCCCAAGAAAGCATATAGTTACACGCTAGAAAAGACTTCATGGAAAGAGCTAGTTCAGAGCAGCTTTGTCCCAGAATGTGAACCTGTTCCTGCATGGAAATTTTACGTTAAGTCACTGATTTTTCTCGCGTTATTGCCTAGGGCTAGTTCAAGGCAACACCTGCCTACATGATCCACTGGCAGCAGCTACTGTGACTTCCTGCAAAGTGAAGATGGAGTAAAGGTAGAAGACATATATGAAGAAATTTCAAATTGTTCTTACAGCAAGCATAACTTGTGTGATATGATGGCATTTTTAAAGTCAAAATCACTATGGGAAATTATCATTAATATAATTCCATTTTTGCCATTTTTTAGTGTTGTCCTTGGTATTTTATAAATTTGCTGTCTGTAGGCAGATTCTGAAGTAACTGTGTCAGGCTGAAGGTCTTGGATACCAACTTGTATTTCTTTCAGATACATCTGTCTGAAGGGAGATAAAGTGCTGCACCGATAATTCTCCGGTTCTTCATACTCGCTGCCACTTTATCCCACCTCACATTTTGTACTTAATGGCCCATTAAATGGACAGAATTTATAGGCAGGAACAATCATTTTCTCCCTTTCGATAAACTACAGTCCTTCAACAACCGCCGTGATCATTTCAGCCAATCAAGGAAATAACCATACCCACTTATTTTGCTAAAGTACTCTTGACTTGTCTGAATTCTTTGCCTCTATTTTAAAACTGGTGTCCCCAAAGAACCTGAAGCTCTTCAAGCTCCTTGCAAGGAAAAAAGTTTCAAGAATATCGTGTCTGCAGCTTCAGGACCTCGGATTGTTCCCACATCAGGAAAATATGACAAATGTATAGCATTACCTTTGAAACCTAAGCTAGGAAATTAAAAACCTGGAGAAGAAAGTCTAGATTTACTGCTCTAACCATAACAGGAATATAAATCTTTACAAAGTTATTAACTTTTTGAATCACAGTGCCTAAGGGACAAGCTTGTTTTTCTTATTGCAAAAATATAACTAAAATTTTTTAAACCCAAGGACTTTTAATGATGCCCATGAGAGTCCCCCATGACATGTGAACCACTGTTTTTACCTTTACTATAGACAAAGGAAATAAAAATAAAGAAAATAAATACAGAAGGGGTAAAAATAATGATTGTCCACAACATCATTAAATCATTAGCAGAAGAACTGGATCCTACATCTCTTTCACCAACCAAGTATCACATCTAATGGGCCATCTGGCCTTCCTTACATTAGGTTTTGGGGCAGTCACCCTCAGAGAGAAAAAATCTGATGTTGTTACTGAAATACTACAAGGCTGGGGATGCAAGTGACACAGGTAATTTTTCTGAACAGCCAATCTGTCTGATCATCCTTGGTACAAGAGAAGTAACTTTTGTCCCTTTGTTTTATAAAGAACATGGAAATGGGCCATTTTGAACCTGTGTGCCATGAAACTACTGAGGGGATGCAATAGTAGCACTTCTTACGCAAGGTGATGCCAAGCAACACAGCAATTTACTTGAGTTCCCCTGATTGCTGCACTGAATCTGAATATAAATAGCAGTCTTAACACTGGGATCAAGTATGGTTAAGATTTGTTTTTAAATAACAGTGCTATCTGCCAGTAGTTCTTTCTTTGTAGAGAGGCTGTAGCCACTTCTGTTGGTAGGCTCACTGTGTATGTCCAGACATCTCTTCAGATGCTCATTTTCTTGACTTCTTGACTTCACCCACATGCACCTGCAATTCATATGCAGGCATGCTGGAGCTGTTAAGGAGGCATGGACACTAAGATGTTACTTTTCACATCACAGATGACGCTCAACTTGGCTTCATTTAGAGGGCCAGTCCCAACTACGTTCTTCCAGGAGAAACCTGCAGGACTCACATCCTGTGTGTGATGTGCCAAGGTCAGATCCAGGAGAAGACTGACAGTTTCACACTTGTGAGACTGTGGAAAAACTTAACGTCTTTTAGAGCAGCTTCAGCATTTGGCGTGGGCTGTAAGCTTCTCCAGCATTCACAGACGAATGGAACAACTTTCCACCTTCCAGCATGGACCTGATGACCTCCTGAGCTGTTCAGAGTCTTACCCACTCTCCTGCCTTCACCCTCATATCTGTACGAATTGCTACCAGACCAGAATGCAACGCAGACATGGTCCAACAACATCATGCTTATGCAGAATTATTTTTTCTGTATCTAATGCTTTTCCAGTTGTCCACTGAAGATACTAAGACAAAACTTACAAAAGAAATCAGTTGCTGTGCCATATTGTAGTCTAGTAGATATGTGAGATCTATGCCATCTAACAGCACTCAACCAACTGGACAATTTGATTAAATGACTGGTTAGCTGATTTCCGGCAGCTTATTTATTGAGGAAAAAAGAAGAAATACACACAATTTAAAAGGAATTATACTTAACAGAGGAGCACAATTTGAAAAGCCTCCGGTAATTACTAGTAGTTGGAAGACAGACTTTATATTCTCCTTGGTAATTGAGGCTATCTTGCACTCTTGATTAAAAAATATAATTCCTATCCATTAGCATCAATTTTCATCCTCTGTTACAGCTGAAATTACAGAGTTTGTAGCTGAAAGACACCATAGTAACAGCTATTTCATCAAGCAGAAATTATTTGCTGGCCTGCCCCCTAGTCTTGTGACTTTTTTTTCTTTTGCTTTATACAACTAAGATAGATCTGACATCATTTCTGGATCAGTTTGACTGTGCCTCCCTTTCTCCAAAGTGCCAGGTTATCAGAAATAAAATTTTGGGTTTTATATAATTTTGCCATGCAGCCATTCACCACGTCACCAGCTGGGCACATTTGCTCTTGATTCTTTATATACAGATGTCTTCAGCCAGAAATTACATATGCTTAATACATCCTGCACAGTGGGATTAATTTATGTTATATTTAGAAACAAGCTTTTCTTCCTCCCTTCACAGCTGACTCTGTAGTGAATGGTTCTCTCTGCTCCTTCCAGCCCTGTGAGTAAATTCAAACAATATTCACGAGGAAGAAGAAAGTAGAGCTGGGGACTCTGACAAACATCTGAAAAAAAATCAGTATGACTCTAAATCAAATACTATTAAATAAAAAAAAATCACAAGGAAAAATGCTTCATTGAGTTACCAGAGTGAAGCATTTCACTGAAGAAATGTGAATTTACAGAGGCAAATCAGATTTATTCCAACTTTCCAAGAGAAAGAGATGTATTCCCATGGGACACCTCAGGGCAGGCAAGGTGCTTCACTGTCAATATGACCATGACGTTTCTGGCCTGACTGAATGCAAGAGCTGGGGGGTTTGGTTTTTTGGTTGGTTTTTTTTTTTTTTCTTAAAACATACAGAGCCCTGAAGTAAAATTTGAGATTTTGTTCATCATGTATTTCACTCACAAAAACTATTACTGATTGAGACTCCCCCCAAATTTCCACATTTTCTTCCTACAGTCTCCCATCTATAACAGAACTCCACTGTAAGAATTCTGTAGTGTCCAGTCTCCAGTCTGTTTTCTTTTACTCTTTCAATAACTGAGTCACTTTTCCTTTGCTGAAAATCCTTCCAGAAAGAGACATTGCTATTCCCAGGTCCATTCTCTGCAAGGCAGCACTATTAAACCCAGAATAGCATTGGACTAAGTGAAATGGGCCACAATCATTCATCCTTCATATGCCTTCACAGAAAATGCTATGAAAAAATAGCTTACCACTTCCCTTCTATTAAAAAAAGTGAGAAACTTAGCTTGATCCATGTTTTCTATGTCCTCAGCAAGGCCAATGGGTAGTAGATTACTTAATCAGGATTGATGACTCAAAATGCAGAGAGACATGCAAGCACCCAGGACTGAGTGAAGTAAAGTGAACCAGATTCAGTTACACGAACTGAAATCAGAAAGAAGAGAGAAGAACCACAAATGCCTCCTCTTCCACCACAGAGGACTGCACAGAGGCAGTGACTTGTTTGACGGGGCGAATCAGCAAGTGGGTGTATCAAATCACTTACAGCTTGCTGTGTTTCCCTCTACATACATATAAATGCATGCCCATTAGCAAAGCTTTCCAGGGTTCTTGCATCTGTTCCCTGCAATCATGTGCAGAACATTCCTTATTGTGACACAGGCAGTAAATCCACAAATGACCAAGATATTTGTTGCTTTATCTTCGACCTCTGCTTATTAAATGTTCAGCCCACCTATTGCTACAAACCAAGGCATGGATTATTTATATTTCAGCAGCTGTCTTTTGTATTTCTGTATTTCTCACCCACTTCTTCGCTTATGCTTTCCTACAAAAATCACTATGCCACAATGGCAGGGAATGCCTCCATGATACATTTGTCTAATTGCTCCTCTCTTGTACAGAATTATCCACTGTCAGCAGGTGAAAATGTTTCAGATCTCTCTACACCATATGGAAATAAACAAACAAACAGAAAATAAAAACAATCCAGCAATTTCTCCTGGCTTCCGCAGACCAAGTAGCAACAAACATGTATGCCAAAAATCTATAGCAATTTGAGCTCTTCCATGAAGGAACTAACAGGTGTCCATTTACAGATTAAACCCTTTCAGCTTTGTAACTACATTGCCTGGATGCAAAACTTTCAATTCTAAGTAACAGCTATATAATCTGTCTTGATAGACGCATTTTGCTCTCTTCAGAGTAAATATTAAGAGTGAGATTAAGTTTGCATATTTTATTAGTTCCTGGAAAATTGCTATTGCAAATCCAAAATGTCTTCCAAGACAGCAGAGCCAAAGAAAAAGCTCTTGTTAATTTATCTACAGGTGTTTGGCATACTTCAACTAACCACCTAAATACATGAAAAACGTGTGGATCCTTTCCTGAGGCACTTAGAGAGATCTGCAACAGAAATACTAACATCAGACTGAATAAAACATAAATGGATGCGAATGTGCATGAAAGCATCAGAAGAAACAGTAAAGCAAGGGCTGAAAGAACGTCTCATATTGATAAAAGAAGGACACCACCAACAGCAGCAAGACTGGTAACCAGGGAGGAATGTGCCGTTTGCATCACAACCAGGAGACCTGTGCTCTGAACTGGCCACAGCAGAGATGACTGGTCAGCAGAGGACTGCAAGGAGGCTGTGGTACAGAACCACAGTCACCGCTCCCCTGCCTGTTCCAGCAGGAAAAAATAAAATCATATTTCCCTTTCATAAGGTTTCACATCAATTTTTGTTACACTAAGTTCTTGTAGGATCTAAGATACCAGTTTAAATTTAGTTTTGCTTTTTTATTTCGTTAAACAGGAACCTCATTCTAACTAATACTGGTACTATCCAACACCAAAACATGTCAAGGCCTCGCAATTTGGACATAGTTCCCACTGATGGAGTTTGAACAAAGAAAAAAGGCTTAAATAATATTGAACTTCTGCTCACAAGGTCTCAGTTACATGGTCTCAGCAGCTGTTTGCGTGCCCAGAGCCCAGCGCAGCCAGCAGGAATTGACCAGAGAGCAGAATCCAGGCTACAATTAAAGCATCCTAAGAGAAAAACTGGTCTTTGCTCCAAGGGTACCACACTATTATGTTACTAGGGTTCTTTTAATTTCACAATACCTAATTTACAGTTCTTTTGTCTGCTTCTCACCTCCTGGAGCTGCTCTTTTCCAGCTACACCATTCTGTAGGATAAAATATATTATTCTTCCTCAGAAACCTTACTTTGCTTATATCCTGCTTAAATCAGTAACAATACTGACAAAGGCAGTCCAAACCAGTCCTGCATTTGTTTCTGGGCTTAGTCAATTGGAGCTGTTGCATGTGAAAAACCAAATTCTTCCTTGCTGAAGTGGTTTTGCTAACTTTCAGAAGAAACCTTTAACAATCTTAGAGAAGATTCAGCTTTTTTTTAAGCACGCATTATTGTTTTTGATAGGGACACCTTTTTTACTTGCTTCAAAACATATATTTTTGGTTCATTTATGAGAAAGATTGTTTTCATTTTTAGATAGCTTTTATTTAATTGATTATACTAATTTTTATCATCAGTGACCACAAAAACAACTTAATAAATGCATTCACAAATACACATGCAAAATCATTCCACAACTAAAAAAACCTACAGTTGCACTGTCTGGATTTGCAATATATTTGGGTTGTTTTATTAAAATAGGTAACTAGTGTTGGAAACAAGAAAATCTCATCAAAAACATATGATAAATGAATTGCAGAAGAAAAAAAATCAAGACTGTTTAAAAAAACCCAAAACAACAGTATTGTACATGGTGCACAACATCATGTAACAGAAAACTACTCACAAGTACGTTACCAAATTGTCATTAAAGTTCCAAAAGCAAACCATGGGTGCTTACACTAAGAGTAAACTATAAAAGAATCTCAAATGCAAACAAATGAATATGTATGAGTTGTTTTTCTCTTGTCAGTTCAATCTGGGTAGGGCATTTTATTAAAAAATGAATTAAGAAAAAGGCGTTAAAGAAATTCTCTTTTTCTAAGAGACAATGTAATAAGCCATTCAACTGTTAAAGTGCCAACACAAGCGTAAATAATGTGAAGTAAGGTGGCACTCAAGTAGCAAAAGCTACTGCCAGAGGTTACCTCAACTCTTCCTGATTTTCCAGTGGTAGACAGAGCACCAGCAATAACAGTTTTAAACTGTTTGCTACCAGATGTGTACTGGGAAAAAACAATTTAGAATCACTCTGTAAGCTTTAAATACAAGTTTAATGCAAGCAAACAGAGGGCATCACAGAAGTGGTAATTTGAGAGTGCAGAACTATAATAACCTCTCTTTCATATTTTGAAAATTATATATCAGGGAAAATAGCCACCTGTGTTCTAAAATGTCTCCATTAAGATGTCTTCATTTTAGCAAACTAGCACGCTGACTTCCTTCAAATTCTGTCACAATGATCCCATTTTCTTTCTTTTTTTTTTAAAAAAAAGATAGTTGTTACTCACAAACTGCAACACTCCAGTGCTCTCCTAGAAAAAGAAAAATATTCAGCACAGGGAGCTTTATGACAACCCTCTGCCATGTCCTGCCAACACACTCCCTATGTACGGAGAAATCTGCTGATGCTCCATATCCACAATCCATTTGGATCTTTGTGCTAACACTGTAATAGCGACACCAGCAATGACACCGCTTTAAAAGCTTTAACTTATGAGAAGTGCCTTCAGTAAGGCAACTTGCCTTCTTCTAATGGCATAGTAGAGGATGACTTCAACAATAAAGTAACAAACTTGGAATTAAAACATAGATGTTCTAGACTGAAAGAAAGAAAAAATAAAAAGCCCACAGCATTTTATTGAGAGTCTACAATTGCCCTGGAGCCTCCTCAGTAAAAACTGCACTTCAAAAATTAGCACTATGATGATGCAAAAAAAAAAAAAAATCATTACATAGGAACTCAAAGGCATATTGTTAAACCCTGACTCATTCTACTATCACTTGTGTGATTAACTCAACAGAACACATCAGAACCGGCACACTGAGGAGAGCAAGGGTGTCCCACCTCCATCCTAAAGCATAATTTACATGACATAGCCCTTCCCCAATTCCTATAAAATAGTATTTAGTGGAGATTCTTCATTTTTTTGTTCATGCCTCAGCAAATAAATCCAAAACTCCTGGTATTTCAAGGATGGAAAAGTTAATTTACCATTTCAAGCTTTATTGGTAAAATATGCTCATAGAGATACATAACTGACAACTACGATGGTTAAATATTTCATAAAGCATCTACAGGGTACATAAATGCAAAAAAACATTAATGCAATATTGTGTTTGAGTTGTATATACATTAATAATTACTGTTATGGAATTGCTGTTTAATAGCCTACAGAGCAGCAAATATTGCTGGTATGTTGATAGTCTTTTTTGAGTTTAAACGGTTAAACTAATTAATGCATTATTTTGTATCTAATTTGCAACATATCTGGGTTTGGTTTTTTTTTAAAAATAAAAGCAATTCTCTTGTAGGCCAAATACTTGACCAGTGAGTTCTGCCACATGGCTGATTACAATATTAATGGCAGTGATGTAATTGAGTTATTTTCTGCAGTGTTTTGAAACCACAGATGTGCCTGCTACTGTACAGAGCTCCCTTACAAACGTCAGTACAAGGCACTATGCTCTCAAGGCTCTATGTTTTTCATGTGACTGATAATGATACTCTGCAAAGAAAACAGAAATTAAAATAAATTTTATAATGCCATAGACTAAGAGAATTGTGGAATGACCCAAAGGACTATTTCCATTTCTTGGAAATGAGCAGACTTAATTGGGAAGCATTTTTATATATCTTTTTTTTTTTTTGTAATTTCCACTGATCCTAGGCTGCCTGATTTATGAATTAGTTGTAAAACATTTCATAAGTAGCTTTCCTTTGCTGAAATGATGGAGTCTCTGTAGCACACGCAAGGAGACACACATTATAAATAAATCTACTTATAAAAGCTAAAACCAAAACAAAATGCAAACCTGTGAGTTGAAGCCACTTTTCACCCTTCAAGCAGGTCACTGCCAACGAATTTGGCCACGCCAACACTTGTTTAGATGAACGTGATCATAAAGGTACCTTCCTGCCTTCTCAAACGTGCTAAGCTTGTGACAGGAAAGCAGGACTTGCAGGTCATCCTAACATTCCCTCTGTGTCCCTGCTATGGACAACTCAATGAAGAGGAGAAGATGGACAGTTTTCCTCTACTCTTTCAATTCTTTCATCAGGCTTTTTGTCAATGAAATACAAAGGGGGGAAAAAAAAGGAAGAGAGGAAAAGACTATCCATTGTATGCATATCACACATGCCAAGTACAAATTGTTCTGGCAGTATAAAAGTATAGCTTTAGCCTCCCAGAGGCACAAGCTCAGAGACTGATCCGTATCAGTGTAATCACCATTTTTAATTCTCTCTGCAACAAAGAACCCAGCCCAAGCTGCCAGCAGACCCTTCTTCTGTCAACAAGTCATTCCTCCCCTAACATCATCTCGGTGGGATCAGCATTAACACACCTCAGTGTTCCACTCCGCAGCCTACCAGTGGAACCAGAAGGCATTAGCTGGCTAAATTCCTATTTCCTTCAAACATCAGATTTAGATGAACACTGATAATACAATTACCGGATTCACACTGCTCTGAAAATACATAAACACTGTAATTCAATGCAACTGGCACTAAAATTACTCCCTTTCCTCTATTCTAACTTTTGTTTTGTTAACTTACTGTTTTACCAATTTCATGTTGCTGGGAAACAGAACAAATGTTGAACAAGAAATGCATACCCCCCTCCTCTTTGGCCACATATAGGGTATTTTTTTGTTTTTAAGAAATCTTTATCACATTTAAAAACATGAAAATTTACAAAGACTGTTTTCATACTGTGTTTGTTGGCTACAATAGATATTAGTGGATAATGTTTTTCCTCTGAACGTATCCTCTTTCTGCAAAGGGTTATGTTTGTGAACATTAGTTCAATTTACTTATTCATCTTCCATATTGATTCTATTTGAACTGTTTACAGTTTGGGTTTCTTTAAATACATTTTCAATACCTACTACTAAAGCTACATTGGAATAGTCAGGTACATTTAATGGAATTGTTCTACAGGTGAGGTCTTTGTTTTTTCTCCTTCATCTTCTGAAAAGACGTAATCTCAAATTACCATTTCAGTACAACAAACACCCCCAAGAACCATAGCTCTGCAAAGTAATGAGAGACAATGATGATTTTCTGTTAAATCAACTGCAAAAGTTGGGGGGGGACAGAAAGGGAAGCTTTCAGGATGCAGCCAGACCTCTCAGACAGGAGAGCTGTTCATTATCCTTTGATCTGTATTATTTTTTACAAGAGCTCTTTTTTATCTGGTTTAGCACAAACCTGGTAGGCTATTTCTTACACCTACTGAAAAGCAAGTAAACAAAATGCAAAATAAGGCAGAGTTCATGACAAATGTGAATACTAAGTAATCTTCAAAGCTAAATTATGTGACTACTGATGCTGTCATCTCAACAAATATTGCATTAACATTGTAGTGTGTGCACAGCTCACCTGTTTATTTGGATGGAATAACTGTACTTAGATATTTTCATAGGCACCTTCCAGCATATTTAGCTACAAAACTTTGCTCATGTGCCCTTAAACTCTGTCTATTTGGATTACCATTGCACTTGCTCCACACAGTATCACACAGCCTGCAATCAGAGCAGTCGGAGGTAAAACTCAAGCATAATTGCAATTTTTTGTTTATTTAGTACCAGTGGCAGGATCATCTGGAGTTCTCTATTTTGCTTTTTGTGGACAGAACTGATTTATGCTTTTGTGATCTTTAGCAAAAAATACATTTAAAAAGCACAGAGGAACTTGTAACAGTCAAATATATTAGGGAAACCTCTCATATTCTTCATTCTTCAGCTTTCAAAATAAAATCTTGCCATATTTGCCAGGCAAAGAGAAGATGAGTTCTAACACTGCTAACCCAACTGAATTAAGGATAAGACACTGAAAATAAACTAACTTGATTAAAGACAACCTCTTTCTTATCCCAGAGAAGCTGAAAATTTATAAATTTACAGCTTTAACAATATTTTCTAAAGAACAAAATATCCTTTATCATTAAAAACCTGTATAAATGCAGAAAAATATTTTAACACCACAAGAAAGGCAGGCCAACATTTCTTTTTTTAGAAGCTTTAGGCCACCCCAAACCTCGTTAATCTGCTGGCACTAAACAACCTTACAAAATGAGCCCTCAGTACTGCAGTGTGCCATAAAGATGTTGTTTTGCAAGAAACAGCCATGAGGAGTCTGAATGCTTGTTTCTTAGGCACAAATCACATCCATGACTTCATACCTTTGGATGCAACAGATGACAAACAGTTCAGTCTCCTTCTACTCTACCTGGAGTCCACGCAGATGGGACAGAGCAGTCGCATTGCTCCAGGGATGACACTTAGTTCCCTGACACTTGCTCATTTGTGCAAGGAAAACCAAAGCAAACTCCCATACTTTGTTTGTTACAGTTCTGAGGTCCAGGTTGGATCCATAAAGGAAACTCAGATCTGCCAACAGTTCTCGAGCTCAGATGTTATAAAATATACAGACTACTGTCCTTGTTAGCAGCAGTAAATAAATAAAAGATTAGCCAGTTATAAAGTCTCACATTTATAATTTTTGAGCACGCTTTCTATTCTATTTTGAAAACATTTTCCTCTGGTGACTGACTTCCCCATAAATCTTCCTACAAAAACATTCATGAAAAGTAACCAAGGCCTTTAGCATGAATTAGATTGGCACGTGCAAGACCACACAACCTGGTGTAACACACCATAAAATAGGGAGGCCAGGAGCTTTATTTACCTAATTCATGGTTAATAGCTGATAGTAGATCAGCAAAATGTTTCTTTTCCAGACAGAAAAAAATACAGGAATACAAATGCAGAAATTATCTTTTCCTGCTGAAACATCAACAGTACCTTGGGGCCCTGAGAAACAAACCCATCTGCTTTTCTCCAGCACGTATTTCTACAAGGAAGGAGCCTCTTCCACTCCAACACCCTTTGTCTCTGCACCTCACTCTAACACTGCTCTTTCTGTGTCACTTCTTACCTGGTCTAGGGCTTTGCTTCTTAGGTAAGGGAGCACAGAAATCACCATGATAAATCACAAGAAAGCAAGCCAGGCTGGGTTCAGCGCCCACATCGCCTCTCCAGCCGCGCTGGCCCTGGGCTCCGCGTACAGCATGGAGATTCCAGTGGCTTTCCCCGACCAGCTGCCAGGGGGTGCGGGATGCTGCAGAGAGCAGAGTGTGCTTTCTTCCTTTATTATGCCTGAGCGACCGGAGCAGGGAGAGGGAAGCATGTTGCAGACCTGGTTGCACTGCCTGACGGGTTTTCAGCAAGGTAATGTACCTGCCACTTCTCTTGGCTTTGTAAGAGAGAACATAGTTTGGGTAAGATCAGGCAAAAAAGGCAGAAAGCGAGCCATCCTCTCTCTGCCAGGAAGGTGTTCAGAGAAGCACTAACCACTGCCACTAACACTCTGAGTGGGGTTCCAGGCGTACCTTCACACAGGCATGATGTCAGGTTATTACCATTAATCTTGCACATGTGCTTTTTGCAATTATGTGCCAAATCAGATTTCCCGCTGGCTGACTATGAGGGTCTCAAGGGGCCCAGCTGGCCTCACCTGGGACCCCCAACCCCTGCCCTTGGCTCCCGCAGCTGCCCTCAAGCTCCGAGTTGGACACACAGCCCTGGCACCAGCTATATTACAGGTCTGCCTGTCTCTTGCCCTGTCTCCTGGGTGGATTTCAGACCTATGTCACTTAACTGTCCAGTTAAAGAGATTAAACACTGTGTGCTGCCACTTTTCTCCTCTTTAAAAAGAGAGAACATTAAAGAGATGACAAATATCTCACACAGAATCTACCCTTAACCTTTACATAGCCTCTTTTTTTATTCTGACCAGAGAAACTCCCTCTTCATTCCGACTGTGGTAGCTATCTCTACGGCTGAGTTCCTAATATGAAAGAAAGCTAAATACAACAAATCGAAAGCTCTCATTTATACTTAAGATCAAACCAAGGCTCCCCACTGCTTCACTGAAATAAATGGCACTATCTGGCATTTATTTCTTGGGTGCAGTACAGGTCTGTGAGTTATTAGCTGCAGTAGTTATTGCTGCAGTACAGGTCTGTAAGGTAATGCTCCCTGATGACTACTAATACTCTACTAGTATCCGTGACTGCTATTACATGCTGCTCTTTTAGTAGTTACCAAGCCAAAAAGAAGATTCTCAAAAAAATATCTCTGATTGCACTCAGGTGGTTTAGCAACAAAAAAAAAAAAGTCAAAAGGTTAAAGGAAAAAGAAGATGTGAGGAAACTCTTCAGTCTGACTGTTCTCTTCTCCACAGACCAAAGTAATTTTCTGTAACTCACCTCCATGTCTGCAGCCATATTACAGTCTTTATTCCAGTTCTTTGTACGATTTGCAACTTTCACAGTTACAGCAGCACAGAATGGTATTTTTTTTTAATGCATGCTCCTGTGATGGCCTTGGTTTATAATCAATCTTCTGGGAACCCCTGACCAGCAGCAAATTGTTCAAAAGACTCCCCAAGTTGTGGCAGAATTATTCCACACAGTGGTAGTATCCGATTAATCAGAATAACTCAAAAGCACTCAACAGCCAGCAGGGATTTTCTAATTAAGGCTCTTCCAATATAGTGAATCATTTTGCAAATCAAAATTTATTTTAAAAATAACTTAGCTGAAGCAAAATAGAAGTGGAGTGGGGGGTTTGTGTGTGGTTTGTTTTTTTTTAAATCAAAAGTATGTGAAAATGTGATTTCTAGTACTTCCAAAGGTACAGCTTGGCCACCATTCTGGTCTAGAATGAGAGACCAGAAATAGAGTACTGAGATAAGATCATCATGTTCCCCAGGAACCTTTCGAAGTCACTTATGGCCCAGTTTTGCAACAGCAGATAATGATTCTGCTGGGTAACACCCTAAGCCTGAAATTTAGGAGATGGTGAACATCCATCTCTGTACGGTTTCTCAGGACAGACATAATTTTTGACAATTTCAGCTGTATGGACATATATGCACAACCATTGCTCCTTCTGCTGTTATCTTCATGTGCTCTAGCTTCTTTTGGTGTTCCCTCTATCCTTTGGACTTTAGAAATCTAAATTAGAAGGTCTTCAGACAACTTCAGGCAAAACGAAGGGTGACTTACACAAACATGTTGAAGGGTTCCAAATGCTGGGAAAAGTACAATTCCAAATATTGATCCATAATGCACAGTACAAGCTCATTTTGAGTTTAAAACTTAACTAAAATTATTAAATCAGGGAAGAATAAAAGGGCAGTTCAAGACATAACTAAGGAAACCACTCCAGAAATTAGTAGCATCATAGACATGAAGTAAATTGTTGCAGCAAAAAGCAAAGTTACATAGTCTTGACTAAAACGAGAGACCAGAAACAGGACAAGAAACTTTGTGGTAACTGAATACTTTCCTTTCATTGCTCAAAGGATTTTGACACTGGTTTAAATGCACAAAAATTTATTCACAGGGTCCACAGATGATGGCATGCATGGACTTAAATTAATTTAGAGATTTAAAAAAAAAAAAAAAAACAAAGAGAAAGAAAAGGGAAATAAGAAAAACTTTGCCCCATGGTGACAGGGAGGGGAAGCAATTGGGTCTCAAGACAAATGTCCTCCCCTTGGTGTCCTTGCCAGTGCAGCAGGTGGTGATGGTGAAGATGGTGAGGCTGCTGATGATCGTCACTATGCCTTTCCCTAGTTAGAACAGTACTTTTCATGAGGACTCACTCAAATACCACATTTCCCACACACACTTCGGACACTCAGCACTGCCCAGAGCCCACCTCATCAGGTGTAAGAGCTGCACATTGCTCATTGCTAAGCTTTGTGTACATACATGATTGGGAGATGCTTATCAGATATTTAATTAGCTATAACCTACTTCGATATTCAGTAAGTCTTGTTCTTCCCCAAGTGTTAAACTAAAGGTTACAAAACAAGAGGTTGGAGAAAGCAGGGGAAAGAAGGGGAGTTTTTTTAGGCTTGTGCCAACAACTTGTGGGTGTGAAAATTTAATTTCACAAGTTTAATGACAAAAGTATCAAAAAATCAAAAGTCAAGAGAAATGATTGTGCTATCAGATTAAACTAAGTGGTTAAAGCACCTATCACTTAACAAGGCCAGGCACCAAAATCTCTCTGCCCACTCTGCCAATGTGCTCATCCCTGAGGTGTGGGAGTTCGATTCAAGCATCATCCCAGCCACGATGCCTCCATTACCAAGAGCAAAAGACCATTGAACATTGATTCATTATAATCTGAATAGAGGTGCTGACACTGAATAAGAATGATCACTTAGAACAGGTTCATGTAAATAAATGCACATTTGTGTGTTAACACGGCTTACAAATGATAACGTATAAATTAGCAAGTATAATAGCCTGAATAAGAAGAGACAGCAGATAAACGCTTTGCTCTTAGATATGATAGAGAATCTATTAGGTGAATAATCTCAACTGTTAGTCAGCAAAGCAAAAGCATGTACAAAGATGGATACTGCCTTTTTTTTCCCCCCTTTTTTTTTTTTTTTAAACAAGAAGACTAGCCTTTTGGGACAATTTGCTATCTCTCACAGAAAACCCATCTTTAAAAGATGACTAGATTAAACAGATTTCATTCGTGGCACAGCAAAAGTATGCTCTTCTTTAGCATGCTTGGGTAAATCAGTGGTAAAGCCAAACACATCAAATCTTTGTTTTCTTTTAGACATGGACATTTGAGACATTCTATACCTTAAAAGCAAACAATTAAAGAAAGCTCTTTATTTAAAGAGCTGCTGCTACCTTATATTGATCATCCTGTACTTTATGCTAGCAACTGAGAATATATGGAAATGCAATAGTGTTTTTGCCAGCTGGGGCTCCAACACAGACTGCATAGAGCCATTATTGCTCGGGCTTACATGTTCTTTCCACCCTGCAACAACATAAGACAGCCGTCTCATCCCAAGCGGCCACACCAGTCTCTGAGATAATCTACTTTTGCACTAGAGCTGGAAATACAGCACAGAAAACTTACAGAGTTGGTTTTCAACATTTTGTTGGATAGATATGATGATACAATACATGAAGATGGCCTTGACCAAGGTGGACTGAAAGCTTGCCTCTCTCCCAGCCCACAAGGAAGCCTTGCAGACAGCCTGCAAGCAGCCAGACTCATCCTGATTCACCCAGGGTCACCCTCCACCCCTCCAAATGAAAATCAAAGAAACTCCCTTTCAGATATCAGATTCTTAGGACTGCAAAGCTATCTGCTCTCTGAAAACAGTATAGTGTATGGACAGAGACTGTTAACAACACTTCATCAATGATGCTAAGATACATATAATTGTAACATTATGAAGAGACTACCGTACAAATAGCTACAATCTCCCTACATGATACTGAATGAGGAAAAGACTGCTTACTAGCAGCTTATATAGATACCAGACGCACTAGGGCTTTATTTTCCCTTCCTAGACACTTCCACATACAATTTCTTTGTTTTAGACGCTATCACATAGAAACATCTTTGACCATGTAACCTGTGTTTTCAGTCACAAAACAATAACCTCTGACCATTGGATTGGTGCCATCAAACACAAGGCATTGCGAGACAGCTACTTATTCGGATCTGTCCACATTACACTCTAAGAAATGACTGGAGAAACAGACTTCAAAGACAAGTTCAGTGTTTTTCAGCCCTTTGGATCCTAAAATGCAATTTTACTTTTTTAAATGCTTAAAATAATCAAAATAAGTCTCCAGAGTCTGGTACCACATCATACAGTATCAGCCCCTGCCAATTGCATGGGTGGTTTAGTATCTCCTTTAACCAGATTCTTTTCTTCTGCTGACCATGTTTTAAAAACCGAATAAAACAAAAGGGTGTCTTTGCTGTTCTATTACAGAAGCTTGCTGCAATCAGAAAATTTTTAGTGTGGTGGCAATTTATTTCCTTTTTCAAACTAAATTGCAGACATAGACTACTGAACTTAGCCAAATCTAGCATGGGCACTAGAGAACTGTACTGGATGAAAATAAGGATAATAGATTATCTTTTTTTTATATAAAAGAACAGTCTGTAATACACTATTGCATTCTGTAGCTTTTTCTGAAAGTATTGTAGTAATTCTGTTGACCTGTACGTGATGTTCCTTACAATGTTCCCTTTTTCTATTAATGCATCAATATTTGGGTGAAGTGGGCAAAATAAGAACTGTATCTTTTAAAAATACGTGCTCCAAAAAAATATGGACACATTAAAGAGCAGTGTATGTGGCAACATCCCTCTATAATTTCCTGATGATTAGTAGTCCTATACACAGTTGTACTGTACATACACAGGTAGTGACTACACAAGATGAAGAGATGATGTATCTGCAAAACACAGACAGATGCTGGATCCAGCCATCACGGGGTATTTGTGCACTCCAAACAGAACAGCATGAAAGCTTATTTCTCTGTGCTGGGATTTCATGGAGCAAACAAAGGACAATCAAACAGGGCAGGTAGCACAGCTGTTTTGCCCACAGAAGACAGGAAGGCGAGCAAGATTGGTGAGTTTGGGGCTGGCCCGCTTCCTTTGGTGGGCATGTGCTTCCGGAAAGTGGGAGTCTGTTGAGGCTGCTCCGAGTGTTTGCCAAGTGACTGCTTTGGAGGATATGAGAAGGTGGGATGTGAAGGGGTCTGCAGGTGATCCCTTGATCCTAACAAGGGGGCTGAGCCTACCCAGGGTGGAGGTGACAACAGGCAGAAGCTAAATAACCAGGAGTGTAGTGAGCAGGGGCAGCCAAGAAGGAAGAGTGCACTGGGAGCCGGCACTGGCAGAGGCACAGATGAGCGTGCTCACTCACACAGGTACACACTCACTCCTCAGTTTATCACACATAGGCTACATCTCACTTCACTGCCGAGCATCCTACAGTACAGTAGGAGGACAACAATCTTTATCTATCTAGCAAAAGACAAGCTAAACTAATAAAACTTCTAAAATACCTAACATATTAAGCTCAACCAGCCAAAGTCCAGATACAGACAGTGCTACTGGCCAGAGTGTAGCACGTGCGATTAACTATTCCACTGCAGGGGTTGTGTGTGTGTGTGTACAGTGCAAGGAGTTCCTGGCCCTCATCCCACCTTTGCACTTCAGGTAGATATGGCTAAACTGGAACATCTAAGAGAAATAAGAAGGACCCAGATGATGCCTTCAGGGACACTGCTACCTAGTCTCACCTCATAGAATCATAGAATGGTTCAGGTTGGAAGGGACCTTAAAGATCATTGAGTTCCATCCCCCCTGCCATGGGCAGAGACACTTCCCACTAGACCAGGTAAAAACTTGCACTGCACCAGCTCTTGTGCTGGGGACATGAGTCTCAGGGAAGGACAGTATCCATCTGGGCAAGAGTGTCCTCTTCCATACTAGATGTCCTGCAGAGAAAGGGCTCCAAGGACAAGAAGCAGCAGTGGTAGGAGGTTGCTTTAGCAGGCACAGAGCTGGCTGGCTTTGAGACATTGCAGAGAAAGGACTGCACAGTAACTTGCCTGCCAGGTGTAAAGGGAACAGACCTCCTGGGATGGTCCTGTTCTTCCTTGAGAGCTATTGGGACAATGTCAGTCTGTATCAGTACCAGCAACACAGGGAAGTGTTGCAGGGACATTCTGAAGGCTCAATTTAGGTGATCAACAATGATACTGAAGCACAGGACCTCTATAACCACTTTCATTAAGAGATTTATTAAGAGCTGTATAGGTTAAGGGCAGGCAGAGATCTATATTCTCAATGCATGAATGAGATGGTGATGCTGAGAAGGTGGTTTTATTTGTGTAAAGAAATGGCATGCCTTTTGGGACAAGACAGATCTGTAAAAGAAAGATAGGCTGGCTGTACCTTAACCAAACGGGAGTCAGGCTGAAAACATTTAAAATAAAAGCTGAGGAAAGCCAAAAGGCATGAAGGAGCTTCAGATTCACACTGACAGTCCCAAAGGGGTTGTAGCTAATGCTCCTCTGGGAAATAAACAGCTTAACACAAAAAAATGAAAAGGACAATTAGACTACCCTCTCTGTTCTAGATACTCCCTAAAAACTACAGCTATTAGGATGAAACAACAGCAATAAAAAGCCTACCTCAATATTTTCCACTTTTTCCAATTAATTCAGGCAATAGCAGTAGAAAATGTATGTTAGCCCCTTGTAGAAGTGACTTTGTTCCGTAGTATCACAGAAATGATCCAGTTATGCCATAAGAAATACAGGCGCACAATAAAAGTAAAGCCTGCTGGAGCCTGAACACAAGCCAAGTGATACAAAAGTTTACATGAGAAGCAAAATCACTTCATATTTTATCAGCCTTCTGGAGGAAACTGTTGACAGACAAGACACTAAGTCAAAGGTGGTAGAAAAAAGCAGACTAAAACAGAGCCTCTCTGTCCCCCTAAGAATCTCAGAATTACAGGCTTTTCCCCCCACCGCCTCCCAAGAGAATTGGCAGAACAGAAGGCAGAACCACATCTGTCAGGAAGTCAGCCAGACTATTCATGATAGAGAAGAATGTAAATTACAGGGTTGACTATCGTAACTAATAAAGCATTTTAAAAGGCAGCAACCCATAGCCATCTCCCAGCAATCCCCAACAACAGCAAAAGACCATGAGCAGAAACTAAGACAATTTGGAGCCCTCCCCACCATCACTATTTCAGCTTCACTACTGCTTTTATTACCACCGTAATTGCTATTTGCATTGTCTGGCTGCTCTAATGCCTTACCGTGGAAGGTTACGCAGTTTCTTATCCAGCCAGCCTCCCAGTCTAGGATATTCTCCTTATTGCAATGTTTCTATGGAAGCTGGCTGACTACAAGGTACCAGTTCTTGTCCTTGCTTCCAGCTGTTAAATTTCATTTAAAGATGCTAAAAATAAAAAGGCTTACATGTAACAGCATTGTTCAGAAAGCAAGAGGCTGTACTTCCTACAGGGATAGCATTTAATCAGCAGTGAAATGGAGAGGTACAACACAATGATCATTTCCCCATTATTTCCATGGGGACAAGAGGGCTCTGAAAGTTGGCTAGTAGAAGACCAGAAGGTCCAAGCCAGCTACCAGAGAGACCTTGGAATTTGGAGGTCAGCTACTGGTAAGGTCATAGTTCCAGGCCAGCAATTGGAGAGACCCATCTACACCTGTGCATCTTGTGTGTGAGGCAACGTGGAGACCAGGGAATCCTGGGGCAGCTCCTGGGTAGACCGAATGTCTAAGACCAGCTACTACAGAGGGATCCATTCTGATGATAAGCATATGTATATGCTTATGTATTTTACACTAATGGACTTGCATCCTGAGCACCCAGAGAAGGGAAGAGGCTGTTGCTGTTCTTTGTGTTTGCATGAATAATTTGTTTTCTTTCTGTATCACTCTGTGTGGCTGCTCATGCATGTATGTACATATGTATTATGTGCATGTGTGCCTTTAGGGAATCCATGCTCAGCCTTGCTATCGCTAAACCTGAGGACACAGAGCTGCAGAGGGCTCACCTCTATCAGCCTATGGGGTTCAGCAGCACCTAAACACTTACCAGCACCTTTTTTGAGTGGGAGAAAAGTATACCATTTCCTAGACCTTGAAAAACGTTCCAAATAAGTGGCAAGCTTACTTCTTCCAACTTCACACAAATAAGAAATTAATTATTAAAGATGAATGGAAGAGAATAAAAACCTCATTTAAGTGCTCATGACAGCTCCTCCATAGCAAGCCAATGAATGAGATCAGCAACAGAACTAACACCATTCCTAAGTGCTTGAGTTCATTCATGCCTGAAACACTTACTGCCCATAATATACAATACAAAATCTTGATGTATCTAAACTTTCACTGAAGTTCAAAACAGTCAGTGATATATACACCAGATGGCATTTGGGCAAATGTAACTCTCAGTGAAAAGCAAACATGACATCCAGTCACTTAGTTAAACAGCTGTGGTTCACAGCTGTCATTAAATTGTTCACATGAGGACTACAGACAGTAAAATGACTAGCATCAATCAGTTTCAAGCTAAACAGGGACAGTTTAGCATCCTCAACACACACAATGTTTAAAGACATCAGCTAATCCCCCAGCATGTGTCTGAGGATCACTCTAGCACAGAGTACCCCCAGAGTACCAAGCGCTTGCATTACGGGTATAAATCATTGCATCTCACACATTTCCAGCCTGGGTAAATCATTTTCCCCATGCCTCTCTTAAAATGGGGCGGTGCTATCCAAGTAGCCCCCTCAGTCAGAGCCAGATTAAGCTTCTCTGCTGAAGCAGAGGAAGAAGAGAGGTCTCCATAGTAACGGGGACTGCAGGGGCTCTCACAGCCCTCTTCTTCACCCATTCCTCAAACTCAGTTTTTCTTCCAAAAAGAATTGCTTAGCAGTCCACCTGAAGACACACACAAAAACCAAAAGCATAATACCTATTCCAGACAGACTGTATCAAGGCTGCAGCCTGGACCGGGCTTATTACTGCAGGGTCCATTATTCCTGAGGCTTGGAACTACCCATAGGCAAATGCAAAGGCAAATTGTTACTGTAATGCTATCATATTGTATTATGTTATTACCATGCAATTATTATTATATGAACATATTACCACTCATATCATTACATTTGCATGAGGCTTCTCATTAGACTTGATTTTCAGTCACTTTTGCTTTACCAAACTTTAACGATTCCAGCTGATCAGCAACAAAGTTCCCCTGTGCAAAGTGCCTGGTTAAGAAGATTTCACGTAAAACAATTCCAGTTTTTCTAAGAGTGACACCGGTAGAAACAAAACATCCTTCCCAGCCCCAAACCATTGGTGCACTTTTTATTCCCCTCAGATGGTTCAACCCATTTTGGGGGCAGGGATACAATTTTTTGCCGAGCTATTGCAGATGTACCTCTCTTTCTTTAAGGCTTCACTCAGTCTAGCCTTTAATCATGTACCTGCAGTACTTTTTACTGCAAGATTCCCTTCTTGCTTATGGCAAACTCCTCTTGTAGCTATTCCAAAATACAAACATTTATTCCTTATGCTAGTATGCGTTTGCCTTTACAAACACATTACCTAGACTGTCAGTTAATGTAGGATTGTGTCGCAGAAGGGATCTGTCCCTTTATAAATTAGGTGCCGTAACAATTCTATTTTATATCTGCTGTGCACAGATGTCAAGACAGGGAGATCTAACCCACAGCTTCCCAAAAAGTGCTGTAGCCACTAGATTAGAGCACAAACTGTATCAGGGCATCCTCAACCTTTCCAGTAAAATTTCCTTCTGTACAAGACATATTTGGGAAAACAAAAGAGCAAGTACCAAAGAGCCTCATTCTCCAAACCCTAATTAAGGCACTGAATTACAAGGTTTGGGTAAGTTTCCTGGATTTAGCATTATTTGGGATACTTTCCATACATTTTTTACTAATTGTAAGATGCATATTAAGTCTGAGAAGCAGACGCTGACACTGAGGCCATCTCTTCCTCATAGTAATTTTCATCAATTGTTGTGTGGGGGAGGTGGTCCTAAACATCTGAAAAGAATGATTTTTTTAAAAGAAGAACTAAATGCAGTTTTATCTACATGCCTAACATGAAAATTGTGAACAGACTTAAATAACCTCAGGAGCACATACATGCTTACAGACCTGGGAAATATGAAAAGAATACAAACTACAGACCATGACAATGGGATATAATTTCACCTAAACCTAACGTAACATAAACATTCAGCTACAGCCATGCTACAATCAGTAAAAGCATAACTCATATAAGCTTCCCATTTACGTGCAGTTATAATAGTATGTAAATGTGTATGTAAATAAGTGAACTGTGGAGAAATCCATGCTAAGAGTGACAGAGCCCATATTCAGATGTCCCTCAAAACTGTTATTCCATGTCTTCCTTTCCCTTCTCCTGAGAATAATACAAGGTGCTTTGTCCATTGCATTTCATCCGTCAGTTTTATCTCCCTTTCAAGTTAAGCTCACCGTGATGCTGGCTACAAGTGCTCTTTGAAGATCCTCATCTTCATTTACAAGATCCCCCTCACTGCTTGCACTCAACTAAAAGCAGCTGCAGCCACCTCCAGCGACCTCTCCCTGCCAAAGCTCTGAAGGAATACTCCCTCTTCCTTCTGTCAAAGGTTTGGTGGCTGTGCTAAAGTAATAATTAGTCTCTGCTGATTGATCACCTCTAATGGCAAGAGAAAAATAATCTTTGTAGAGCGATATTACTATTCCTATAGTATTTCTATAATCACTGCAAATCTGAGCTCAAGAGTCTTCTTTGGTAAAAAGGAGGCTATTAAAAACCTACTCAGTTTGAAAAGGAACCCAATGTCATCACAATCCTTAAAAAAAAAGAGAGAAGCATTTTTGATTTGCCATTCATCAGCTATGTTGTCATCTATTTAATAGTCATTGTCCACATGTATCCTTTTCCAAACTAGTGACAGCCACAAAAGTAAAAACAGTAACTCCATATTCTTCTGAATCAAATAGATAGTATTTTATCACAGTTGCCATGTTCAAATACTCTATTTTCATAAACTGTTAATTCATTTTTTAATAGCAGACAAGAATATACGAAGGCTTTTTGCTGTTCTCTTTTCATGCTGGAGAAGCAGGTGGAAGGAAGAAATTATCTGAATTAAAAAATACTATAAATTTCAGGTTATAAATTTAAATTCTTAAATCCTATGAAAAACAACCTATAAATTTTGCTCTACCTCTTTGACCTCAGATTGAAAGATCTGAAGCCTTTATTTCTTCTGACTGTGAGCATGCAATGAGTAATACCAACAGCACTGGTGATGCCCCTTTGCAGCCCGGCTGCTCTGCTGTGCATTACTGAAACACAGTACAGCAAGACCTGCCATGCTGTAGTTCATCCTTACACCATGCTCTAGATATTAGAAGCACAAACAGCCTGAAATATGCCCCCCCCAAAATGGAAAAGAGATCACTACAGAGCTCCATCTCACTATATGGTCTTCATGATGAGAGAACAAACAAGAGAAAATCTAGAATGCACCCAGTTTACACAGGTCTCAGAAGAGGAAAAATGAGAAACAAAAGCAAAGAGACACTTTCCTGGGGTAATATTACAAAATTTCTGTGCAGGATGCTTCTCAAATGGCAAAAATTTCTTTACCTTAGTGTCGCCTTACATGTAAAGCCAATGCAGATACATCTGCACAGCCAGATGTAGTTCTCAGTCTATTAGTTGCTATGGGAGAAGCCAGCAGAGTCTTACTTTCCTGGCCAACTCATCTCAGGCAAATCATACTCTTCTCTACACCGCAGCAGGCAAA
Organism: Gallinago undulata; assembly: GCA_026546715.1. Taxonomy (NCBI): domain Eukaryota; kingdom Metazoa; phylum Chordata; class Aves; order Charadriiformes; family Scolopacidae; genus Gallinago; species Gallinago undulata. The sequence goes on along the minus strand of JAOTQQ010000041.1, from coordinate 30,000,750 downwards.
AAAACCCAAACTCGCTCTCCCCTTGAAAGGCTTCTGAACTTCCCTGTTCCTCAACTGTGAGAACAAGCCCTGTCCCACCCAGCAAAGGTACAGACAAGCTAGCACAATGAGACATGGGTACAACCACCAGTGCCCGGCACCGCTTTGGGACATGTCAACCATTGTGATCACAAACTATGCAAATGTTGGTTCCTCCATCAGGAGGAACCAATTTCCCATGGACATGGGAACACAACGAACTTTCCTTCTCTACCATTAAATGGTACTTAACAGTCCTCTTTTAAATAAATCACTAACAACCAGCACAACTCATCAACTCTTTTTTTTTATTTAAATAAGAAAAAAATCCTAAGCAGAGCTTTACTCCTGCTCAAAGAGGAGCAACTTTAGAAACCACATGAAAAATTGTGCTTTTGTTATGAATTTGTATCACTGATGGTACTCTACTACTGTGGCAAGAGGTGGCAGAACAGCATCATGAAGGAACAGCCTCAGAAGAAAGACTCTGAAACATGAACCCAGAGACAAACAGGGTAACACACCAAAAGGAACCATGAGCATGGAGAACGTGGTTTCCACCTTCAAAACTTTAGTAATTCAACAAGGCAGTAGTTATAAACATAAATTTTATTTACCCTTCCTTTTGTCAACCTCCCATCAACAACACCATCCCTTCAACAGTAGCCATTTGAATTTGCCAGCTAAGGACCCCAGCCAGTATTGCCCTGAGAGCAAGTCATCATTCACACGCACCAGTGATTCTGACTGTGTCATCTTAGCTACTTCCACTGGGTGGCAGGTGGAGGCAACTGGCCTGAAACACAGGTTAGACAAAGGAAAGCAGTTCCCACAGTTCTTACAAGGCAGTGAAAAACTATCCAACCCAACTCAGGCAGAACATACAGAGCAGAGTGACTGCTTCAGTTCCACTAATCCTGCACAGGGCTATCTCAAAGTGAAACTCTACAATTCTTGTTCTTCCATCGAAGACTTCGACATCCTTTCAAAGCAAGTTAGGACATGCAAAGCTCAAATTTCTTGACACCTTTTACCACACAGGATTAAGTCAACCAATGGGAATCAGTACTGGCAGCATGTGTAGCTTCTCATGTCACACTGCTCCTGTCTGCACCATCCCAGTGGCCAGTACAATCCGCTAGTTCTTCCCATTGGTGCTTTTCACTTTCTCTCATATTTAAGGTAATGAAAATTGCTGCATTACACACAGAAAACCAACAAATTAGCTTTCCTTTCACTAAGCCAATTAGGGGCACTGGAGAGGTCCACAAAACAGTCAGTCGTATGAGAGAGTTGTCAGAAGCAGCATAATTATTTTGGCTTCTATTCTCCTACAGTAGCTTTTCTTAGAAGCAAGAGATTTAATCACACTGTACCTGCACAGCTGTGGCCTAAGCTACTGAGTGCAACTCACCTGACCGCACACCAGAAACACATCTCCACACACACACTTGTCGTTCCAGAGGTCCCGGGGCACCCACTCTCTTGATTTCAGGGAGTACCAAGTACACGTGTGGATCAGAAAAGGACAAAGGTAAGGAGAGGCACAGGTCTTTTCCTAGTTCTTCTGGTGCTGCTCAGCACACTTGTGATTTTTTTTTCTGTAACATGGCTCACATTCCCTGATCCAAGCATAGTTCAAACAGTGGAATGAGAAACACCAGTGGCAAGCGTTTCCTCTGTTATGTCCTAGCCCTGGCCTGAGTTGATAGCTTACAGGCTAGGAAACGCCATTACTCTGAGAACTACCATTCCTGGCCACGGAGCTGCACATGAACACAACGTTAACAAGGCCTTCTAAGCCCATACATGCTTGGTAGCCCACCTCATGCATTTGGTAAAAAAGTTCATCAATATGTGCAAAGCTTTTAAAGCTCCCCAAATGAATTCCCCAGATCATGCACTCAGCTAAGCGTCACAGACAGAAATGGCTTGTACGCCTCAAATATACTGCAAATCTTTCCTTTCCTAGAGGCAAACCGAGCTGCTGATAATGAAACCGACAAAATTCCTCCCTCCGATGCTTCCCGTCTTGTGTGGAAACCTGGTGGCAGGCTACAGTGAAGGGAATAAATAATGGGTAGTACCAGCTGGGTTCAAAGTATAAAGATGCAGGTCTACCCCATCTTATTCCTCAGTCCTTGAATATTAAAATCATAGGTAGCCTGCTAAGCAAGAACTTCCACACAAGCAGTGGAAGAGCAACAGTAGGAAGTTTGTACAAATAGACTCACAGGCACATGAACAGCTACTTAAAACTGTAGCATTTAAGCACATTACGTCTTCATTTACTCAGTATCTTATGACCAAGTCATCTGAAGAACTCTCATCTCTAGCCGCCCTAATTATAAGTGAATTATAGACTAATAATTATTTTTTGCATCTTTATTCCAAAAATGGAATAATCTGATTCTTTACAAAATCAGAATTTTTTAACAATGAAAACTTTCTACAAATTAGGACAAAAAAACAATAGGAAAAAGTCTGCCAGCCAACAAGCCTCTTCCGGCTACTTCTGGTTCGTTCTACCAGTTAGATCCTCTGACATACAGGTTAAGGTCACATCCTGGTTCACGCTCTAGCAAGCTTGTGACAGCTACATAATCTCTTTCAAAGACAAACAAAAATCTTAGAATCTAGTATCATTGTTGCTGCTACCTAAAATAAATAAATAAATTGTGGATGTGGTTTCAATGTATTGTAAAGTAACCATAAAAGAAGAACAGCTTGACTCTCTCTTGCCCTCAATAGGTAGCACTCACCATAGCACTGTCTTTTCACAACACAGTAAGAACTAACACAAGAATTTCTCCTACTGTTACAAGTCTCCCCAGAGGTCTCAAATAAGTGTCTTTAACAGGAGAAAAAAAAGCATAGTGTACATCCTTCTCACAACTGACTAACACATTCTTCTGTACAGCAGGAACCCAAATTAAATTTACAGCTCTGACTGTGATTCATCCCTCTTGTAGGACCTGGACCTCCCTGCTGTAGATGCTGCTTATGTCAGACCGCAGTATTCATCATCAAGACTGAGGCATATACGTTTGTTCCCTTTCAAGCTGTAAGGAGAAATCATTTCTTCCTCTTAAAAGGGTAGTGATATGGTATGCAATAGCACGGCTTGGGCATGCACAGATGTTGTGGGATCTACAAGTTGTACATCCACCCAAATCAGAAAGGATTCAAATCCACACATCCTACCTCTGAGGAGAGTGCCCCCCATCTCATGCTTTAGGGGGAATGATAATCCTAATTCCCCTTGAAGGGTTTCCCCTCTGCAAAGAGGAACCTGAGACTCACTGGACCAAAGAACTGCTATTCTGCAGCTCAACTCAGGGGCTCACCTGATGAAGAAAAAGAGCTGGATGCCTTTCATGCCCTAAAGACCATGGCAGAAAACAAAAAAGGAGGAAAACTTAATTAACAGCGTAGCATAAGCATGAGGTAAATATCAAATTGTTCTCCCCTGCTGATGCAGATAGTTTCCATCACTCACTGTAAATTCTTGAGGCCTGCTGCTAACATTTGTCATTGGACTACTACATTTTCATATTTTAAAACCAAGATTTCTTCTCCTGTTTTGCTCTTTGAAAGGCCTTGAGGAGCTACAGATCTGGCAGCTTCAACAGCCTCCCAACCATCCAATTTACAGATAAACCCCTTATAACAGGTCCAAGTCACTTCACAGAATCCAACTCTCAAAAGCAAATTGCAGGAGTGCCAAACCTTGACTTACGGTAGTCTTGCAAAATGTACAACTATGGTATTTTTTGGTTGGTTGGTTTTTAAAAGCTCCTAGCTGATGATTACATGAGAGAGTGCCTGTTTTCTTCTTCAAATAAAATTGGAGGATCTGTGTTCATGAAAGTAAGTCTGGACATATGACCCAAATGTATGCTCTTAACACTCAAAACACAAAAGACAAAGAACTAAAATTCTGACTTTTTTCACTCAAGCTTGTTATTTTTAGTACACTATTTGCTAGCTACCATTTTGTACCAGAGACTAACCAACACAGGGAAAAAGAAAGTCCTTCCCCCACACTACCTATGCGTTAAATAGAAAAAATATCAAGAAACATGAAGACTACCCCCACTGAAGAGAAGAATAATTGAGGCCAAAAGACTCAGTGATTTACAACAATAACCAGTAAGTGTACTGCTGAGCGCAGAGCTCAATCCTTTTTTAAGATTATGCTTACCATCTTCTTAGAAATTATTTAACTGATATTAAGTATTACCAAGAAGAAATTGATATTAGAATTAATTACCACAACCACAGAAACAGATTTTAGCATTACTCAAGATCAGGAAAAACAAAACTAAATCCTTGATAATAAGAACAAATGACCAACAGGAAAGTCCTGAACTCTCCTAAGGGAGCTGGAGATTTTCTCAGTCAAGCCCTGTGTGAAAAGCCTTATCACCTCCAGGAACCAGCTTTGAACCATTTAGCTAGGAGTGGCATTTTACTGAAATCCTGCTTACTGATCTCTCAAACGTGGCTAATTTGGCTCACCATAAAGCTTATTTTGCCTTTTTTTTTTTTTAAATAAGAAAAACACATGCGTTCCTAACAAATCAACATACTATAAGCACCTAGGAAGCAAACACACACACATTTGTAAAGTTATACAGCAGTATGTTACTAGTTTACTACCACATATCTAAAGGGTATGATTCATACTTTATAGATAACAAGTAGGCAAAACGGCACGTGGTTATACATATTTACAGCATAAAGTACTTCCAAAGGACTAATTTAAAATCTGCAGGATACAAATACAGGATTACTGCAGTGTGAAACAGAAAATCAGTAAAACTTATTTTAAATGTTCCACGCTTTTTTCTATGGTAAAGAGAACAGAGCCCATTAGAATGTAAAGTAAGGGTGTAATCGACCTATTTATTTTTTGCCTGTTTAAATTCTGATTTAAAAGCTAACTAAGCAATACATACATATAATGTACCAGTTCGATGAATAGTATTTTATAGTAATAATAGCTTTTACACATCAAAAACCCACAAGAAACTTGAAATCATACACCTGAGGGTCTAAAATGAAGAAAGAGTCCCTAAGGCAACAAATTACGCTGGATCCCATTTGGTCTGTAGTCCCTGACAGACAGGATAAACAAACCACACCAATAAGAAACTCCAGCAGCACCCACTCACCCAGCAAAGAGCCCACGAAGATGACGATTTGCACGGTGGTGGTGAAATGCCGGTAGGTCTGCTCTTCGCTGTGCTCCTCGCTCTCCGGGGCGCCGGTCTCACTGCTGTTCCCACTCTGCCACACCATCTGCCCAGCTGAGGTGTTCCTCATCTCCAGGGCGCTGCTAGCAGCCTGGAACGGGACGTGCTGGCTTTCGTTCCTCGAGACCCAGCTTTTGTCATACCCCATGGCGAGGCTCCTGCCGCCCTCGCTGCCCTCTAATAGCCACAGGTTATTACGGAGCCTTTAATGACTGAACAGAGCCCACAGGCAAAAAGGTGCTTCTGAGGATAAAGCCCCATCTCTGACACTTGGAGGCATCTTCACCACATTTCTGTGTCCCAGAAAGCAGGATTGGCTTTTCACGTTTCCACCTCGTAAATCACGATATCGAGTACAGAAAAGCAGAAAATAAAACAGGCTCTTCCTTGCCATCAGCTGTCCCGTATTTCTTCCTTCACGGTACCACAGCGTTTCCTCAGCACGTTTTACTGCAATAAGCGTGAGCGAGGAGATGACAATCCGCACGGCGGCTCATCTTCCCAACCCCGCCAGAAGGTCACCTCGTACCCGCGGGCTCCCTGTGCATCAACGCTGGGTTGGGAAAGTTGGGGGACCACCACCTCTGCCCCCCAGCTCCACTCTCAGCCTCGAGGTTAAGCTTTTCTCACATCCCTGAGAAGGGAAGGACGACTCTGTCCCGCAGCACATCTCCTAGTGCTCCCTTCCCTCCTCCTGGGCCAGACATGGCTCCGTCCCTCCTTGCTCTGCCCCACACTGGACGCCAAGAAGACCCTTACACAGCGCCCGGAGAGGTAAACGACCGCTCTATGGCTTCCACTGCGCTCTCGGGGGAAATTAATTTGCTTTTGAATCCCAAGGCGGGGGGCACTCCAGCCTCCAATGAACCAAAAAGCCTCCGTATGATGAAGCTCCGCGGCCCGCTCCGAGCGCGGCCCGCAGCCAGCGGGGCGGCCGGTGACTCCCCTGCTCCCCGTACGTGCCCCAACATCCCAGCCCGGCCGCCGCTGCCCGCCGCCCCGCCACTCCACACCGTGGACGGCCCACAAGTTCCGCCGAACGCGGTAGGCGCTGGCCCGGCGGGACGGGACGGGGCGGGCCGCCGAGATCCCGCCTCCGCCGCGCTCCCCAGGGGCGGGGATAGGCGGGAGCTGCGGGGCCGCCATCTTGCGCGGGAGCCCGGGGGCGGGGAGCGGCGGCAGCGAGGGGCGGGCCCGGCCCGGCGGTCCAGAGCCCGCAGCTCGTCCTCGGGAGGCCGGCGCCGGCTGGGAGCCAGGATCTCTAAACAGGTCCGTAGTTCTGAGGGCAGAATTTCAAAAGGGAGTGCCGACTTCTAGGTAGACATACTATTTATTAAAATATATGTATTTTTATGCTTAATTTTCCAGGAAATCTCCTCTGTAGGCATAATAAGTTTGGGTTTTAATTGTACAAAAAGTGTGTATCCACGTAGTGAGTGCACATTTGCCTTCAATGTAAAGATTTTTAGGAGGACAGCTAGATAAAAAGCCTACAAGGGTCTTTCAGCCATTGGCCAGCAGATCTGGAAGTGCCCCCTGGCACTGCCCATCAGTGTCACCCCAGCACAGGGAGGCCTTCTCAGTGACCCCAGACTGACAAAACGTATTTCTGTGGTGCAGGTCCTGCCTCCTGGGAGCTCGGATGATCCAGAGATCATCCAGAGAGCTGGGTGCTCTGCCCCGGGTTCACAGACACCTGCTGACCAGAGGGGATGGGGCTGTCCTGTCCCACCACATGCCAAACCTTGCCTTCTGCCTCCCTGCTTCCGGGCCCAACTTCCGCTTCTCTCGCTCCTCTGGGAGCCCAAGTCTCCCAACTCGGTGTTCCGAGTTCTCCTCTAGTAATTCACGTGTCTTCCCCACTCCCAGCCTGGCCCCAGGCGCACTCACCCACCTACCCTTTCCTAGCCCAACCTTTTCACCTTGTCCAAACAGTCCCATGTTCTTCCCATCACCCCCAGGCAACAGTCAGCAGCTTCTGCCGTGGTTTCTCCTCATCTTCATTTCCTAGGACTCCCAAATTGGCTTCTTCCTCCTTTTGGTCCCTCCCTGTGACCAGGCTCTGACCTCTTCCCCTTCACTTTCCACCACCTGAGAGGAGCTGCTCACTCTAGCTCCTCTCTCCAGGAACCCTCTCCTCTCAGGATCCTCACCTCCTCTTACCATGCACAAAGGGAAGTGAAAGCACACTCTCACATAATTAAATTTTAATGTTGTGGAACACAAATTTCCAATTTTTTTGGAAGGGAAGCCTCGTTCCAGATGCAACCTGGCACATGTTTAGGGCAGACGGACTCTTCAGTCATGTTGACTGTACTCCAGTAAATCTGTGCAGAGGATGTAAATAGATGTAAATACTTACCTTTGTTTTTAACTCCCCAAATAATATGATTTGATTTACCGTATGCAGGTTTTTGCAAGGCTAGCGAGCAAAGCAACAGCACTGAAAAAGGTTGTCTCTTCCCCCTCACCCATCAAATTTTCACACTTCAGCTGGGGCACAAGACTTTTTAAATTAAATCCTCATAATGTTTGTATTATGATTTTCTCTGGTTTTCTTCTTGGAAACAATGAATCATTGTAGAAGAAATTAAGAGCAAGAAAATGAAATAGCCTGAGGTAGACATCTGGTCTAGAACATTTCATCCTAACTGGTTCAAATTTTGCCAAGTCACGAAAAATGGGAACCGTCAGGCAGCTTTAACAATGCTTAATGTTACCTAACCCACCCATCGTTACACATTGGAACACAGAAGTTCCGCACATGCTGGGCTGCGTGCCCCACACAAAACCCCATAATTTTTGTTAAAGGAAATTTTACTGAAGCTTCTTAATTACTGCATCTTCAAATTGGCCATTCTTGCCGTGTCTTTGGGAGAGAAGATGAATCTGTGGCCTAGAAACTTTTATTTCTAGCCTTAAACACAGAGACGCTATACAAATTTCTAGATGAGCATACCCAACTGCAGCAGTGGGTCAAACAAAGCTGTTTGACAAAGAACTTCTGAGAAGGTGCAAAAAACTAGTGGACAATTACAGTTCCCCTGGTCACATTTAACTATGCAGACGGAGATCTCTGTTGTTGTTAGACAAACACTACACAGTTTTGGTCCTGTATTTCCCACCAAAAAAAAAAAAAAAAAGGAGAAAAATGCTACCCCTTAAAGGCACATTCCAGGCATGGTAAGGAACAGAGAACAGCATTGGAACAGTGATACAGTTTGAGATTTAGTTAGATACTAATGACATTACAGAACTACCAGTTAGCAGATAAGTTATAATCCTAGCTAGGACCATAATAATTATGGAAAGGTAAATGAACGTGTGCACTTAACAAGTTTTCAATTTCAGAAGGACAAACTGACAGCTCTAGAAATTAATCATTAGAGTTAAGTCCCTCCTTAAGTGGTCTACTTATAACAAAAAGTGTGTACTTGAAGGCCAGGGAGTAAATTGAAGGTCACTGAAACTCCACTGATATAAATCTTGTAAATAAAAGAGAAGCAGAAAAATATTTTTCATGCAATTACAAAAGTAAAGAAAAATTCAGTGCAGTATACTGCAACACTTGAGATTTAAAATGATGCAAGTATGGCTCTGAAACTTATTTTACTTGTTTTCAATTAAGAGGATGGAATTCCCCTATCTTTAGGGGAAAAATAATATAACTAATGGGAATCCTGGTACAAACATGACAAGGTCTAAGGTATAAGGAAAACTCCAAGATTCAGTTCATTCAGTTTCAGTGGACCACACTTGTTTCCTACATTTCCTAACAAATGAAATCCCCCTGTACTCAGCACCGGTGAGACTCCACCTCGAGTACTGTGTCCAGTTTTGTGCCCCTTACCACAAGATTGAGGTGCTGGAGCGGGTCCAGAGAAGGGCAACGAAGCTGGTGAGGGGTCTGGAGCACAAGTCTTATGAGGAGAG
>JAOTQQ010000041.1:29903140-29991217 GCA_026546715.1 Gallinago undulata | reverse complement strand
CATTGGAATGGGCTGCCCAGGGAGGTGGTTGAGGCACCATCCCTGGAGGTGTTCAAGAGACTAGTTGACATGGTGCTCAGGGATACGGATTAGTGTTGGGTTGGTGTTGTTTTGGGTGTGGTGTGTGGTTTGTTTTATTGTTGTTGGTTTTTTTTTTTGTTTTTTCATTGGTTGGACTAGATGATCTTAAAAGGTCCCTTCCAACCTCGGTGATTCTGTGAAGTACATATAGCCTATGGGTGCACGGTAGCAAGCTACAGACTACTCCGGCATTTTCCCCATTGCCTGGGGATTACACACCTGATAGATAGACTTGGTGTGTATGAGTTTACTTGGTGTTTTTTCATTACAGCTGAGCGGGGCTCAGTAGCGGCGGTGGGCAATGCGCCCCGCTCCCTTACCGGGTGCCAGAGCCCCAGACGGGCCGCCGGGAGCCGTCCCGCCCACGTCCCTGCAGGCCCCGGGGCTACCGCGGCGCCTAGCCCGCCGCCCCACGGCGCACACGGCTCCTTCCGCAGCCGCTGTTACCGCAGGCACCACCAGGCCCCGGCCCCCGGCTCCTCCTCCTCCCGCCGCCGCTGGGGAGGCGGTGCTGGGGAGCGCGGCCGCCGCTGGGCCGGCACCACTTCCAGGGTGGCGGCGCGGCGGGTCCGCCCGCCATGGCAGCCGCCCGCCCCCGCCCGGGGAGCTGACATGGCCCGGGCGAACGCCGCGCAGCAGCTGCCGGCGGAGGCGGCCGCCGAGCCGCCGGAGAGCTACCAGCTGCGGCAGGAGAACGAGCTCCAGGTGCTGGAGTCCATTTACGGGCAGGACTTCCAGGATCTACGGCAGAACCAGGCCTGGAAGGTAGCGAGCGGGGCCCCCCGCAGCCGGCTAGCTGCCTGCGTGGAGCCGGGAGGCCGCCGGGGGCCCTGCCGGGCTGCCCGTCCCCGTCCATTCTCTTCGCCAGAGAGGCAGAGCCCCTCGTTCCCCTCCCCGCCAGGCCGAGGGAGAGTAGCAGGAGGCAGAGCGGGTCCCTGTCACCTGCGGGGCTGGGTGGTGGCGCCCAGGGCTGCGGGAACGTCGCCGGTGCTTCCTCCCTGCTCTCGGGTCCCTTTATGTCTCGCCCGGCGCACCTCGGCCTCTTGCTTCTTGGCCCCGCGTCCTCCCCCGCTTCGGCAGGCAGCCCTGTGACTGGCTGCCTTTGCAATTAATCCGCTCGATCGATTAGTGCTGTGCCTGTAACTTGGGTTTTAATTAATTGTCAGGTTTGTTTTGTAAATTGCTTCTTAATTTATCCCTTAACCAACAAATTACATACCGGTTTGGTTAATTCATCTCATCGGCACACACGTTGCTGATCTTTGCATATTTATTATATGCTGTGGTTTACTCAAATTGTAGCTGTTTTCATGAGAACTTAATACTCTAACTTTTATTTTTATAGTTGGGTTTTTTTTGTGTTTTTTTTTTTTTAATTACAACTAATTAATGCTCAGGTGCTACTCTTTTCTGTTTCTTTTTTGTGTCCACGTTGTCTAATTGAGAATTTTTTCCAGCTGCATCTGTGGCACTGTTTTCCTGTACCTGGAGGTACTGGTTACTCTTTTCAGTTCCTCAAGTTCACTGTTACGGTCCTCTCTGTTTATGTTCTTTGGTCTTATTGTTTCTACAGAATGTGGTAGCCCATGCTGTTGTTCTGTGCTGTAAACGTGAGCTTCAAATTCTTGCTGAAGCCTATGATTATTTTTTGATGGTTGCGGTTTTGAGTTTTTCTTGTGCTTTTTATTTGTTGTTTGGGTGGTTGTTTTTTTTTTGCATAGAGTGCATGTGAGCACTTTTAGTAATTCAGTGGGTTTTCAGAAGCATTGCAAACCTCATTCCTTATTAAATTCATACCTGACGTTCTCCTGACTTAACCTGTTCTTTTCCCTGTTGGAAATGCAATGGGAAAACAGAGGGGGTAGTGACCATCTTTTAGCCTGTTCCCATATTTGTTATTCTATGTCGTCTTATTTCCCTGCCTGTTTGTCATGTTACTAAGGTCTGGATTGTTTTGTGTTTCTTTTTTTAAAAAAAAAAAATTTTGCTAATTGAAAAGAAAAAGTTTAGAGTGTTTATATGGGTATGTTTTACTTTATTCTGATTTTGAGGAGGCAGTTTGAATGGGATGAGGAGGAAGGGCAATACATGTTGAAATTCAGTTTATGCCAAAACCAAAAATATTAATAGAAAAAATTACTGTCCATTTTTTTTGGCCACACAGGGTATATAGAGATGTGATTTTATAGTCTCTATGTCAGAAAATAAAATGTTGACTGGTGTTTTTTGGTGATCTAAAACAGACACAAAAGAAACAATATTGTTCTTATAACGAATGGTTTAGTTTGTGATGTTCCATAGGTAACCTGTGCTACGTTTATTTTATTTTTTTCCTACTACTAGCCTACAGTAAGCAGAATACAAGGGTTGTGTTATAAAACCTCATTTTTTCCTCTGTGTGATCATCTTTCTAGTAACTGTAACTCCACTTACCTGAAGAAGTTCTGAAAGTATAGGGTAAACTGTGATAATCAGTGAACCAGTTCACTCTCATTGAGCAATGTCAATACGTTAATCTACTTTTTTCACACTTCAGATTGTCCAACCCAATTTCTGCTGTAATACAGGTTGAGAGAGTTGTGTGCTTTCATTAAAACAAATCCAAAAAACCTTTTAAATCAAAAATTTTGTTCTCCATTTTAGGTACGACAGCCTCCTGAAATTAATTTAGTTCTGCGTCCTCAGGGATTGACTGGTGATGATGAAGCATATGCCAAAGTTGATCTGTGGGTCAAGTGTCCACATACCTACCCTGATACGTGAGTGAGCAGTAAAATACAACCTTTTTTCTCCCTGAACATTTTTCTGTTTTCCATAGTAAAGTGTTAGTTGAAAAAACATGTATTCTTGTTCACAGTTCTTATTCTTGCTTTCTGCATGTTAGTATTCGTTAAGCCTGTGGTATTTTGTGATATGCAACTGAAATTCGGCCCCTGAATTGGATGTGGTCTCTTGTGCAATGGAGAATAATAGAAGTGCATCTGTCAGTGTAAAACTGCAGCCCCAGGTTGTAGCTTGAAGAGGCATAAACTCAGATGCACCTGCTGGCATCTCAGTGCGCTTTTTAAACTTTTCAGCTTATGATTTGCTGAGAGAGGACTGAATCTCCATTTTTAAAGCAATCTGCTGTCTTAGTTGTATTTGCTGTTCCTGTTTTCTGCTGGGTTAGCCTTTTGGGAGAGTTCTCCATAGAAAATGTAAAAAGAATTACAGCTGATCGGCTCCTCCCTCCCTGGCTGGCATGTAATTTCTGGGTTAAGTGTTGCTCTGTGAGCATGGTTTTGTTCAGTCCTTATGTCACTGGCTGTGTCCACCATGTAACTCATGCATTTGTGCTGTGGCCTGAGCAGTGTGCAGGGGAGGTGCTATTCCTTACTGAGTGGTTGCTCAGTTATACCCTGGAACAGCGGACGTAACAGCCATTCTGGTCTTGTTTGTTTATTTGTTTGGTTTTTAATTTAAGATAGCATAGCTACAGATGTTTTACTTGTTTACTTTATTATAAACATTTTTTAAAATGTAGCTGTTACTTGTTTGTCACACCAATTTCTTTATGTAACCTATATAATGGTAATAAATTTTGAGCACCTGGCCATTATGCTAGGAATATTTTTAAAGGACTGTTACTTAAATTACTGATTAGAGCTGAATTCTAAGAATCAGCAGGGTCTCTTTGGTAGTTCTTATCTGCTGACAATCTACAGCCAGAAAATTTAACGGCAGGGAATAAAAAACAGTATTTCTGGCTTTATTCTGTATTATATGAGCAACATATATATACTGATTATTTGAGCATTGACTAATTGCCAAGTGACCATGAACTCCATTCCTTTTCCTTCACCCACCATTTTTACCAACAGTCTGTGTTTTTCACAATTACTTTTTACACTCAGTTTTTCTAATGAGGACATTTTTATGTTTTGTTGCTGTCCCCCAGTGTCCCCGAGATACAACTGAAAAATTCAAAAGGCTTGTCAAATGAGAAACTAAATGAATTAAAATCCAGACTAGCTGAACTGGCAAAACAGCGCTGTGGAGAGGTAAGAGCTTTTCACTTCCTTGAGAAATTTTCATGTTATAGTTTATTAATAAATAGTTTTGACAAAAATGCTGAAATATAGTAAATTCTCCCTGATAAGTAACAAAATGAGCAGTCACACTGCTGCTGTATTGCTTTTTCAAGTTGGGTGTCATTTTACTATGTGATCTACTTGTTCTTTGAACTCTGCATGTCATTCATACTTATTTTCTTTCAGGTGATGATATTTGAACTTGCTGACCATGTACAGTCATTTCTCAGTGAGTATAATAAACCACCTTCCAAGTCTTTTCATGAAGAAATGCTAAAAAATCATCAAAAAGAACAAGAAAGACTGGCTCAGGAGGAATTACGTCGGGCTCAAGAAGTTAAGAGAAGAGAGGAGCAGGAGGTAAAAGAAATTAAAGTGTGAATAACCCTATATTCTTCAAATAACACAAACAATCATAGTTTTGTAAATCATCCTGCATAGCAGTGGGTTTTAGTGAATTATTAACTTGTCAGACCTGTCTATCAGTTGATCAATATGTACCACATGAACTGTCTGCTACTGCAATTGTAATATTTTAATTACATGTTTTTAAACCTGAGAAGTAGTTATTCCTGAAAGGAGCCTAAATGTTGATTACTGATTTTATGGAAATCACTTATAAAAAGAACCTTATACAGAAGTGTAAGCAAATTTATACATTAAGTGCATTCCATCCTAAACTAGGAAGTATTAGCCAGCCAGGTAATCATACCTTCCTTCACAGTAGGGTGACTGGAATGTTCACAATTCCAAACTTCTCTAGAGCATAGTAAGTTTAATGTAAAGAGACCTTAGACCCGCATACATTCTTCATCAGAAACAAAGGGATTTTTTAAAATTTATTTAAGTCTTACATAGACTAGTAGTGTGGAGTTGTCACTCTGGGAATATGGATAGAATAGCTGGGGATTTTTTTTGTTTTAGTTTTTGGGGTTTTGTTTGTTTCTTTGTTTGTTTGTTTTTTTAAAAGAATGTTTTAGCTTATTCCTCTGTCTTTTCCTTGTATGAAACTTTATTGTTGGGTCTGTCAGTAGAAGTAATTTTCTTTTGTCAACAGTTCTGTTTTCCTTTATCATACAATTGATTCCTCAGGAGAGCTAATTTGACCTTTTTTTTTAATTATTATTATTCTTGTGAGATCCACAAGTAGTCTTCAACACTTTTGAAAAATCAGCATCAATGCATTTTTTGGTTTGATTTATTTTTCTTTAACCAGGGTAAAATTGGTAATTATATTGCCTGTACTGTTGCATCTCTAACAACATCGAAATTCATTTCAGCAACGTGAAATCCTTAAAGAAATTCAGAGAAGGGAGGAAGAGAAAAGAGAAGAAAGGAAAAAGAAAGAGATTGCCAAACAGGTATTCTTTCTGAGGTGGCATGCAAAAACCATTTACGCAGCACTTCTAATAGATCTAGGTTAACATAGGTGCTTGATTATATGGGATTTATTTCTGGAATAAAATGAACTGTAAGGCAAAATAATAGAATGTATTAGAATCTTTAAGTATACTGAGATGGATGTTTTCAAACAGATGTAGAAAAAAGCTAGTATGTTAATGTTTCCAGTTTCATTGTAAAGAATCTTTACGTTCTTGCCCATGGACAGTGCTGAAAGGTATTTTCTAAATCTCAGCACTTCTTCCACAGCCTCATATGTAGATTTGTTATGAAAACCTATTTCTTCTGTGATCTAAGTGACTTTATAGAATGATAGTCAAGTACACGCATATTTTGAGGATAGGAGCAGTTTCTGTACTTATGTGGTGTTTATCCTGCTATCTAGGAACGTTTGGAAATCACTGCTCTGACAAGTCAAGAAAATTCTCACAGGAGAGATGCTGCAGGATATGGAGTTTCTTCCAGTTTAAATGGGACCTGTTTGGAACATGGAGTGAATAGTAAACACCGAACAAATTCGGCTGGACGTTCAAAGTATGTATGTCAGTTTGCATGTGGATTTTTTGTGGTTTTTTTTCAAAGTGAAATTTGGAGGCAAGAGAGTTGCTCAGCTGTTTGTTTTGGTCTCCCCCATCTCATTCCTCCCCCACTTCATTTGGCATGGTTTAACTAATTCATGTGCTATGGATAACTTAGGAACTTTCCAATTAAGAAAGTTCAGCTTGGCCCTTAATTTACCTTAGAAATTATTTTGCAATCGTTGGAAGTTATATTCGGGGCTTCCTTAGTTTTTTAAAGGTATGCAATATATTGGCAATCACAGAAAAAAATATTTTAAATCAGCTAATGAAAGTTTTGTAATAGCACAGGAAATTAAAGCTTTTATTCATTTCAAAACATTTGCTACAAACATACACCAGTATAAAGTTCCTTGTTGGAGAATCAGATAATGCTGATTGCATGTGCAGAGCAACTTGGGAGGGAAGATTAATTTATTTTATTTTTCCCCCTTCTTGTGTTCATAGCTGTCAAAGACAGTTGAGAGACCCTGTTAATTATTTTCCGAGTTTTAATTCAGATTGTGCCAATGAGTTGTTATTTGGAATGTTGTATTGGTGAAAATAGTGTATTCCTGTGGGGTTTTTTTCATGTCTATAGACTTCAAAATTGTTTTCATATCATTTATCAGCAACACTAGGTACCTGAAGCAGAATTTTTTTCTTTGATCTATCCTACTTTGACTCTTGCTGCCATCTCTTCCCTCTGCCTAACCCACGTCGTATTTGGCAGTTTTTTCTGTATAGTGTTTGATAGTCCGTTAATCTCTCTTGTGATCTTCTTGCTAATCTTAGTGTAACAAAATGAGACACATTTAATGAAGAACACATACAGTGGACATATATTAACTTTCTACACAAATTCTTACACTATATGTTCTTATTAAAAAAAAAAAATCAAAAAGAAAACCCCAAAAGGCAGAGTTACTTATTTTAACAATCAATGGTGAAAATCATCAAAAAGGATTTTGAAATGTTGAAACTTCTCATCATGCCATGTTTGGAGAGTTAAGCAAAAGCTAGTCGTGCTTAGTTTTCTGAGGTGTCTTTTCACAAGAAGGGTGGTGCTATATTTTTATCTGTTTATGAAGCTTGAAATTTTGGCTGTTGGGACACAAACTTTTAGAAGATTATTAAGATAGAAAATAATTTCTTTTATAAAATATATTTGAATTCAGAAAGCCAGATGCTTTTTTTGTCTATTTTTCTTTATACAGAACTTGTAAGAAATTCCCTGTGGCATCTCCTTTCTGTGTAGTGCATTTTACCTTTTTTTTGCCTCTTTTTTTTTTTTTTTTTTTTAATAAATTCAGTATTTTGAAAGAGCTGCTACATTGCCCTTCCTAAACTCCTGTGATCGCTATACATGATTACATTTATTTTGGACAATATTCCTGCAGTGGTAATATTTCTATTAGTTTTGAAATAGATTGTACCAAGAAATAATGGAGGTTGATTTGGGCTAGTGGTCTTGAGGTTTTTTCCGATCTCACGTGCAGCTCCACACACGCACATGAGAAGAAACATCCTAATCATAAGTGCTTTGAAAATTTTTTTCAAAACTTCTCTTTCCTTGAAGGCAGAGTTTAGAGTAGGAAAGGAGGCAAATGAGAAACCCATTTTAAGTTAGGAAAAATAATTATGCTAAAACAGAAATTAATTTTTGAAATTGCATTTATTTGCTTTTTGTAATGTTTCGAAAGAGAATGCAAATCATGTAAAACTTACATATTTTTCAGAGCTGTAGTATGTTTTCTGTGAGTGTCATCCGAAGATGGAAAAGTTAAGGTTTGGATTCAACTCCTGGCTTTGAATATATAGAGATCCAGTGCAGCATGAAGTTGCTGCTAAAATGCTGGATTTCTAGTCAAACATATATCTTTGCACTAACTCAGTGTCTTTGAAATCAATCGATATTATTATTGGATGCAGAAGTCTCTGAAAGCTAGTCCTTTTGCAGAATCGGTATCTTTGGAGGCTAGGGTCTGTAACAATACTATCTTTTTGGGTTGGAGAAAAATACTCTGTTCACATTGCAGACGAGAACGCCAGTTTTCTGTTAGTAATAAGGAAGAGTCCCCTGGAAATTATGAAGTTTTGAACTTCAGCACAAGTGGTTCTGGACAACTTACTGTCCATAAAGGAAAATGTCTAGGTAAGCAAAACTACAGTTGCAGCGTGAAATACTGGGGTTTGGGCTGTTGCTCTTTTTGAGGGAGAATTTAATGTTAAGGTAAAAACAGCAAGGGTGGAGAGAATTTTGTTGTGGAGTGTGAAATGTCACAGTCAATTGGGAGAGAGTAATAGGGAAGTTACTTTGTGGTAAATATTTTGTATTTTCTTAGGACTGTTTTAAGTAAAAAAAAAAAGCTTCTCCACTCTACATAACTCAGTAGCCATACCAAAAAATCCCCCCCTACATAACTAAAATAATACCGAAAAGTATTTGCTTTTAAATTTAAATGGCTTGTCAGGTACACATGATTACCAAGCAAGAAGACATTTAATTTTCAGTAACATGTGAAAGCAGGGACGAGCACAGGGTTAGAAATGCATACTTACTGTCCTTCTGTTGTTGCTGATAACAATGGCATAAAAGCAGTGCTTTTAGCAAAAATATAAATACAGGCAATGATAGGAGACTTTGAGAGCTGAAAGGCTTCCTGAAGTGACCATATGAGTGGACCATCAAATGTTTTTTATGTTCATTTTCAAAATAGCACTTCCTCAGTGCTAGGATGAACAGCCTGAAAGACTCTAGAGCAAGGAGAATTTTATTGTTTTGCAGTTTGAGGATGAAGAATTATGTTACTATGTGTAGAGCTCGGCATTTACTCAGCAGGAAGACTGTTTATTAAAACCTGAAATTCTTTAAAACGTGCAGCAGTTTTTTGCCAGTGTGCTATTGACAACTGCTACATAGCATTCAGTAACATCGTATCTGATGTTTTCCTTACCTACCGTGGTATGTGTGCATCTTGTTTACTTGTAAGTGGGTATGTGTTTCTGAAACTGTAGAAAACAGGCTTCCTGGTGTTTGTTTAGCATTTGTGGAAGGTCTTGCCAAGTCCTTAGAAAGAAACGAAGCCATGTTCCTCTTCTCTCTATATATAGGCAAGGATGAACATCTTGGTAAATCAGTCTACAATGCCTTGGAAATTCGCAGTGGAGACTTTGTTTTAGTATATGAGTGGGTTCTGCACTGGCAAAAAAAGATGGGACGATTTCTTACATCGCATGAAATAGAAAAGATTGAGAAGTGTAAGAAACAGGTAATGCCCTGATTTTGTGTTTGCCTTAAAGCTTAGGTGCGGTTCAGTGCTTTTCTCGAGTCTGCAAGTTTATATTAAACTTGAGAGGGTGATGATAAGCTTGAAAATGCTAGTGTTTATTTATAGTACCTGCACCACAGAAGAAGATGGGTGTATTGGGGTATTCAGGAGTTCATTTGCAATAATATAAATGCAAGAAAGTGTACTGCAAGTATGCATAAATAAAATATTAAAATTCTGAAGAAGGAGAGAATCGAGCTTATCTGGCAGAAACTGATGTTGTTCTTACCCCTTGTGTACAATACTTTCTTTCTAGAAAAGGAAGAGAATGTCATCTATTTTTTATGTATTTTGTATATATGTTATATATTTTAGTTGTGGTGCGTTCATAAGATATGACACAATGCATGTTATGTTGTGTTTCTCTAACAGCTTCAGGGTGCAGAAACAGAGTTCAGCTCACTGATGAAGCTAAGTCACCCAAACATAGTACATTATAAATGTATGAACCTTAAAGAACGGGACGATTCAATTGTGGTGGACATTTTAGTGGAGCACATAAGTGATTTCAGCCTTTCTGCATACTTACACAAAGAGACTCCAGTTCCAATTGAGCAGTTGCGCCATTATGCAACCCAGATCTTGTCTGCTCTTGACTACTTGCACAATAATTCAGTAGTGCACAAAGTTCTTTGTGCTTCCAGTATCCTGGTAGATGCTGAAGGAAACATCAAGGTGACAGACTACAGCATTTCCAAACGCTTAGCTGATATCTGCAAAGCAGATGTTTTTGAGCAAACCAAAGTGCGTTTTAGTGAGGATGGTCTTCCCAGCAAACCTGGAAAAAAAGGAGATGTATGGAGTCTGGGCTTGCTTCTGCTTTCACTCAGCCAGGGCCAAGTAACCAAGGAGTATCCAGTTGCTGTTCCTACCAATTTACCTGCTGACTTCCAAGACTTTCTGAAAAAGTATGTTTGTTGTGTTCCTCTATCTTTTTGTCTTTCACTTTTCTTCTTCTTTTTTTTTTTTAAAGACTTGAACAGTTTTTTGAAAGGACAGCTAAATTCCCCTGTATTGCTAGTCATAGTTTTTTAGAGAAGAGGTGATGCTCACTCATGTCTCGGGGCTGCTAATCTGGGGTTTGGAATGTTCTTCTCTGGTGCTCTCTTCTCTGCCCTGCTACCTGTTTTGTGTGTCACTGTGGATAAGTCATTTAGTCTGTCTTTATCATTCAGATGGGAATTGAAGCAAAGGTGATGATTTCTTAAATATTAGGAGACCTCTTTGAACATTTAGGCCAGATACAGAATAGAGCTTTGAATAGTTCTCTTCTTGGTTTGCTAACAGGTGTGTTTGCTTGGAAGATAAGGAAAGATGGACTCCTCAGCAGTTGTTACAACACAGTTTTTTAAACATTCCACGAATGAAAATACCTGTAGCTGAAGAAGATCTAGATGGTAAGAGACTTGGTTCTTTCTGTATTCCACTAAATAAGTGGAGTACATGCCTGCAGTAACAGAAGAAGAGAGCTGGCTAGAGCTTCACAAGACTGCACAAGTGTTTTATATTAACTAACCTAGAAGTTAAAGACCATACTAGCTTTTATATCTATGACTAACTAGGGTAGACAGACTCCTGTTGTCTCTATTAAAGCATCAGAAGAAGGTGATGCTTTAATTAAGCCTGTAGATTTATCCACCTCCTGCATGGTGTAAATGTCAGATGCAACTTTGTCCTTGGAAGGTGCTGTTCCGATGAGACTTCTCTCGTCATATTCTTGTTAAATCAGTTTTCTTTGTCCACCATAATTAATGGTAGTAATTAAAAACTGTATTAAGGTTTATGCTTGTACCAGAGCTTAACTCTACACAGCAGAGCACTTCTGTATTTTAAGTTTTAGTTGCACTTGAAGTTATTTCAGTTTCTATCTTCTTCCTGATGGTTATTTGTTAGTCCCTTGTGCTTTATCCCCATGCCCCCATACTGCCAGCGGTGGTAATTTTGATGTCCTTATTACAGATTCAGCAGGTATAGATTGCATCGAGACAGTTGTACCCAGCAGTCAGATATCCAGTGCTTTGTTCTTCACAGAAACACAGAGACAATTTTCACGCTACTACAATGAGTTTGAAGAGCTAAAATTACTTGGTAAAGGGGCTTTTGGAGCAGTCATCAAGGTGTGGTATAAAAATTATTTCCCTCTGTGGAATCCTTTTTAGGGATGTGTTTGTTTGAAGCAGAACAATATATTGAATATTTGCATGGTCTTATTTATTATTTTCTAATGTGCTGTGCCTGTGGTGTCATTTTTATCTGGAATTCAGTAGGCTTGTAAGTTCTGCGAAGGGTTGCTGGAGTCTGGGGAGAAGCCTGTCGGTGGGGGGAGGCATGCATTGGAATTGTAGTCATTTCCCAGGTGGAAAGAAGACTTTCTCTTCCATGAAATGATTCGACTTCTGGCTCGACTTGGTAACACATTTACAAGCATTTGACTTTAGATTTATTTAAATTTTGCAGGTGAGAAATAAGCTTGATGGTTGTTACTATGCTGTCAAACGTATCCGCATAAACCCTGCCAGCAAGCAGTTTCGGAGGATCAAGGGGGAAGTAACATTACTTTCCCGCTTGAACCATGAGAATATTGTGAGGTATTACAATGCTTGGATAGAAAAACATGAAAGTCCTGTTTCCACTGTGTCATCATCTGAAACATCTGAAGAGAAAAGAACGCCCACCAAAGCTGATCTCCTCATTCTTACAAATGAGGAGACAAATGATGTGGAAACTAATGCTCCTCCTCCGGTTTTGACAAGTTCAGTTGAGTGGAGCACCTCGTGTGAGAGATCCTCCAGCAACAAATTCAGTGGAGCTGACCAGGAGTCCAGTGATGACGATGATGACGGTGATGGGGTGTTCTCGCATTCACTTTTGTAAGTAGGCTTGTGCTGTAGGGAATGTAAGTGGAGTTGGATTTGGCAAGTGTGTCTTTTATTCTCAATTTTTTTTGCCAGGCGTTTTCATTTCTGTCCCCTGGTTCAGCAACAGCATATTTGCCAGCAGTCAGCCAGGGAGAGGAAAATCTGTAGCTAAAAACCATCAGTGTTAAGAGGAAAACTTTGATTTAGGCTTCTAGAAGTTTCTTATAATTTGTCAGAATGCAAAACTGTTTACTGCACTGTCTTTTCCAATCTTGAGACTAAAGTTTTTAATAAACAGTAACAGAGAAATATACATAATCAATACCTTCCTCTGTGTATGGAGTAGTCCTTTCATTCATAGTGATTTTTTTGTCTAAGCAGATAAGTAAACTTGTCTCAGTTTTGCTTATTGAATATAGAAATTAAATTTTACTGGTGCAAATATATACCTTTCCTTTAAGAGACTGGGCTATCAAAGGAAGTGTTGTTTTGCAAGCAGGATACTTCTTTGGGTATGGCTTTGTTTTGCTTTTTTGTTTAAGGCATATGAAAGGTCTTCAACAGAAGCTTAGAGTTTGGGTTTTTTCCACAAATAGTTTCCAGATTTCTTAGTAAATATTTCTTGGAAATATTTATTCAAGAAAAACCAAAACTTTTGTGTTTTTTTTTTTTTGTTTTGTTTTCTTTCTCTTTAATCAGGCCAACCACAGATTCTGACAGCGAAATCATTTTTGATAATGAGGATGAAAACAGTAAAGATCATCCTCCAGTAAGTATAAAGCTAGTGAAAATGAAAAGATCATAAAATAATCTTTGACAAGACAACAGGTCAGTTGGAAGGTTTTGTTTCACTGCTGGTCTAAGTGCAGAGCCACGTAACGTTTCATCAGAGTGAATGTTATGCCATCGTGAGCTGCATTCCATAGAGATCATAGTCTGATGCAGCTACTCTGGACTCTGTTTCCCACAGCATACATTGAGCTAAATTTGAGTTGCACTTTATAGTCATGAGCCTGGTTATTGCAAGTTTAACACTTCAGCATGTTTGCGATTTATGTTAACCATATGGATTGTCTTACATAATTTGGAAGTTGCAATTGTGTTCTGATTTTAGATGGTATAAACCGATATATTTGCTCTTACTGGCCACTTCTTTTGAAAGTGGTGACAATACGTGTTGTTAGCACTCAGAAAGATGGGAAGTCAGGATAATGTGTAAAGTTTTATCTGACTATAATATTTTGTACCACAGCACTTGCTGTGAGCAGTCAGTGCACTGCATCACTGGAAAGCTAATGCAGATTTCTCTACACCAGCTAGAATCTCACTGCCAATCTTGATGAAATGTAAAATGCTCCTATTAAAGTATCATCTCCTTCCTTTTTCTGTTATAATGTACATTGGCACGAAAAAGCTTTCAGTATATCATTTAATCATATGGCAGTGCATTTTGTCACTATATGTATACACTATGTCAAAATTATTGGTTGCACCTGGGCTTGCATTATTGATTGTAATAAGTAAGCTTTGTGTATTTTAGTTTCAAAAGTTTGTTTGTTTTTTAAACCTGATACACTTTGAGATTTAGGTTTCAACCAGATCTTCTGGAGTGTTTTCCCTCTAGTGTCTAATGATGGCAAAATGTTACTTGTTCTCACTTTGAAAACCAGAGTTGTGTCACATCTGTTTTTCTAGTTTATTTAGAAGCAGTGTCATTACAAAAATATCAATATATGATTTTGCTGTTACTCAAACCTAGCTGTAGAAGGTGGAGGTGAATTCTCATCAATGTGTTCCAGCCATTAAAAAATAGTACCGTGCATAAAAAAACCCTGTATGGCTTCCTGTAGCTAACTCTTCTGTTAATTTTATTGTGATAAAGGATGAAGAAGGCAATGAGAAAAATGGCTGTGGAGGGGAAGACAGGGCAACGGTCATTCAGACAGCGCATTATCTCTACATCCAGGTACAAATGTGCTTGCATTTTCAGATAAAAGGACATTGTTTATTCCACCCTGCAGAGATTAATTGCTAGTTTGCATGGGAAAAGTAATGATGTTTAAAAAATGCAAATGACTAAGTTCAGTGTTGGTTCTACAATAGACTGGGTTTCTGAAAAGCTGGGCTGGTGGAAGGCTCTGTGCAACACATGTGGCTTGTTGTGCCTTCCAAGGCTCTGTAGGGGTGCCTGGAGAGAGCAAAGCTTTGTAGTGCCGTAGCGTGTAATGTTATTACACACTGTTAATGCTTGCGTAAAAGTTAACAACTCCTGACCTAGCCTTAGAACAGCCCAGCCAACCAACCTTTTTGAGTCATGGCTTCCAAAGCATTGTTTTGTCCTGTCCTTGTTAGGTGTTTAGAATAACCACCCAAACCCCCTAACACTGTGGCTGGTGTTCTTGAGTTTGGTTATGGTGTTCATTCCCAACTTCCAGACGTGAAGTTGTATTTCACAGTTGAGAAAACTTCCTCATTCTCTTCAAAGGCACTATATTGTGCATGTACTTTCTTTTAATAGAAAACAGTAATTTGCAAAGCCATTGTTTGGCCCTAACAGTAGGCTCAAAATAAAATTCCTGCAGATTTGCAACTTCAGGCTTTGCTACTAACAACATCGCGTCGCCTTTGTGTTAGGAGTTAGACTGTTTCTGGGACAAGTCAACTATCATAGCTAACTGTTCTGTGGTGATGTGCATTTTGTTTATAACAGGCTTAATGCTAGATTTTGTCTAGAAGAAGGACACAATTAGATGGAATTAGACTTTAATACGCTTGTCTCTATATGTTCTGTATATTCATAATATAAGCAGTTAAGATTCCAAGTAAAATAAAGCCAGAGATTCTTTAAAGTATAGTTTAAACACACATTATGGTTCAGCTGGTTTCACCTTTTTTTTAACATTTGTTTTAGAGAATATGCTACTCTAGTTATCGTTGTCCCAGAAAGTGGGATAAGACCCATATAAGTTAATGCGTGTTTTCAAGCTAAAAGAGAGCCCTCAGGAGAATTCCAGACAGTTGAATGTTTTGGTGATACTATTTGCTCTTGAACTGCGTGTTACAGGACTAGGCGTGAATATGTACACAGATACAAGTTTCTGATTAGTCTCTTTTCTTGTCAAAACTGCTGATTCTTTCCTCTGTCCACAACATACACACAACTGAAGATGGAGTATTGTGAAAAGAGCACATTAAGGGATACGATTGACCAAGGATTGTATGAAGACACCAGTCGGCTCTGGAGACTTTTCCGAGAAATTTTAGATGGATTGGCTTACATCCATGAAAAGGTCAGTGAATATGACAGTTATGACATGTCCATGCTATCTGTGTTCTGCCTCTTTCTCTATGGGTTTCTTCATATTCTATTAATTTTTGGACATTTATTAGCAAGGTTTGTTCCTTGTCCTTTCCATTATTAATCTGTTCTAGGGGTTTAGAATATTTTAACGTAAACTTGAATTTTTATAATGCAGCATTTTTGATTTTTTCCCTTTGTCACAAAAGTTTGACCACCTTTAAAAATGTTTTGTTAGGTGTCTGGTAGCACTGAAAATTGTTTCTAGCTTCTAGGCTACAGACTATGGTCTTAAAAATTAATCACCAGTGACTTAATGCAATAGATTTCCCACTGTGATAAAAGTATGCAATATGATTTTCCATTCTATTATAAAGAGAGTTTTATTTTGAATTGTGTTTATTGATTAATATTCTGTGGGTCTTTTTTTTTCTTTTCGCCTGCTGTAACAGGGAATGATCCACAGAGACTTGAAACCTGTGAATATATTTTTAGATTCAGATGATCATGTCAAAATTGGTGATTTTGGTTTAGCTACAGATCATCCAGCAAATGCAGTAAGTATAGTTGAAAGTGAATGAAAAAACTTGAATTTGATGTTGTATTAACAGGAAAGATGAAAACAAAACATAAAAACATTGTTCTCATTGAACTTTATATTGTGAATGCCATAAACTTTTTTATTTCTAAGGTTCTAGAATTAATCCATGTACTGCCAACCAAAGTGGCAAGTCAATAGAAGCATTTCAGATGTCTGTTTTCATGATTTCAGGTGGTCTCTAAACAAGAAGAAAATCACTCAGACAGTTTTGCTATGTCTGACCCATCAGGTTAGTTTACATAGTAGCTTATTCTAAATTATTTTGAGCAAACACTTGTGTTCTGCAATGTTGTATACTCTGTTAGAAATTCTTTTAGTTCTTTGAATATAAAACCTTTTATATTGGGGAGGGGGGGAAGCAACCACCTACTTTTGGGTAGATATGTTACATATTATCTGGCAGTTTTGACTTACCTAAAAATGAATTTGCTTCCACTGCTAGCCTTCTGCCAGAGATCAGTGATTTTCTCATAGTGAGGTATCTAGAGATCCTGTATAAATGTTCCATTCACACTCTTCTATTCCTGCTTGTACAGGACGATTTCAAGACTTCAGGGAGTTTTGGTTGGTTGGGTTTTTTTTGACACCTTCCATAACAGGTTGAATTTTGTGTTTTGAGAAAACTACCACTTTATCTTCAGATGAGTGTAGTGGAAGTGAAATTCAGTTGTATCACTTCTGTGCTTACCTATTAGAATTCTGTAAAGCAGTAATAAGTCTAGATACTGTAGACACAGATACTTGACATGTGAAGGTAAGAACTGTCTGTTCTGCAAACCGTTCTTGACTGGGGCGCTCGCAGTAAGGACTGCATTCCAATCTAGAAGAAATTAAGATAAGAGTAGAGGGTTTTTTCTTCACTTTGATGCTGCATTTCTCCCACTTTCTCAAAACGAATACTCTCATCCTTTGCCATGTAGGTAATTTGACAGGGATGGTTGGCACCGCGCTGTATGTCAGCCCAGAGGTCCAAGGAAGCATGAAGTCTACATACAACCAGGTAGGATTAAGTAGACCTAGTAAAAAGGTATCATGGGATATAAGGTACCAGCTACGATTTATGTCATTCCTACTCAACAAAGGTGAATTCAAAGTGGAACAGGGTGTGGTGGGACTGCTGCCATAAGCAAGGGAATGGGAAGTACTTTTCTGAGGAGACCAAGGTTAGAAGGATGGGGGATAGTCAGTTTTTCTGCCAGTGATGTGACAATGACCAGGTGCAAGTGGCTTCAAGTTGAGAGCAGGTAATCATGGAGGACCTTTATAAATAAATATGATAGAAATCTTACAGTTTTTAGTTAAGGTAAAATGTCATATTCTGAAATATATATTGCTCTTCTGGATTCCTAGGCTGATTTTTGTGGGGTGGGGGTGCATTTTTTCATCAACAGAGGATCCTTTTTATATGCAGAGACGAGCTGAATGTCAAAGCAAGAACCCTTTTGAAGTGGAAGGGAATCCTTTACATCATTATGGTGCCATGATGTCTACCAAACCTTAATGGATTGCGTTATTTAACAAAAATTTAAAAAAAAAACCACAACAAAAAACAAAAACAAAACCCCCAAGCAACAAACCACACAAACCACACCTCAAAAAATCCGACCCCTCTCTCTGGCTGTAATATACTGTGGAATTAACCAAAACGTTATTTCTCTCCATGTTATCTTCTGCAGAGAATTCACAGTTATTAAATTTAATTTTCCATTTCTTTTCTTTCTTAGAAAGTGGATCTGTTCAGTCTGGGTATAATATTCTTTGAAATGTCTTACCATCCCATGAGCACTGCATCAGAAAGGATCTTTGTTCTTGGTCAGCTAAGACTGGTAAGTGTACAGATATAAAAGATACTGATTCTATGCGTGAAGTTGTTAAGTAAAAGGATGGAAAACATAGCAAAAATGTTTCCACAGGAAGTGTTTAAAGGAAAAAAAAAAAAGATTTATAGGGTACATAATGAATAGTGAAGAATAAAATGGGAGCTGATACTGACATTCCTTAAATGCAGTGTGGGTTTCTTAATGGTATTACCTCAGTCAGTGTAGTTGATAAATACCTGTGATTATAGATTGTATCTTCATTTTATAAGACATCATACAAGTGTTTTGGTGACACTCCTGTTAACTCTTCAAACTAAATTTGCCATGTGTTTTTCTGCTCTCCGCTCCGCCCTTTACTCCCCCTCATGGGCAATAAAAATGCTTAGTTTCTCTGTTTAGATACATAGAACTTAAAAATAAGATTAGACTGAGCAAGCTGGACTATCTGTTATAATTCAAATGTGGGTTTTGTTTGTTTTGTTGTTTGTTTTTTTTATAGCCCAGTATTGTATTTCCTGAAGACTTCGATGAAGTCAAGAATGCAAAGCAGGTAATTTTGAAGACATTTTAACTGTTAGGTTATCCCTGTCAAGAACTGTTAATTATTATTTCTTCCACTTAATTTTAAATTTGTAATCTCTGTCAAGTTCTTATTACATGACATTAGAACAAAGTACCAAAAAACCCACAAAAGAATATACTAAGTTGATGAGGAACTATGCTGACCCACAAAATGCTCTGAGCACAGTCATAAGGAAATGAAGGGTTCACTGGCATACCTTTCAAGCTCTGGGGGACAATTTTCATATTTTTTTAGGCTGAGACAAATAGCAGGTCTGTTGTCTAACCCTTAACGTAAACTTTTGAAATCTGTATCACTAAACAAAAAGAGATGCAAGTGCAAGCTAAACAGGCTGCTCTGAGTTTGAAAAGAGCTGTTCTGGATGCTTCTGTGGCAGAGAAATGAAGTGATAAAGAGCAGTGTAATCTTTCCTGCACCATCTAGATTTTTTTTTTTTTTTTTCTCGTGCTAGTGGACTCTTTGATGGACCATTAGCATTAGCTTTTTGTCTGTTATACCTGTGGAACAGCAATCTGCCTGTTACTGGTAACATAAAAATATTTCCATCTTATGCATTTTACTGAAATATGCCCAGAAAACTTCCTCTTTCTTGATATCTGTAATTCTTAAATCTTTCTTGTTGTGCCTGTGATTCTGTTTTGTCTTAACGTTGTTAATAAATGGATGCCAGAGCTACTATAACATAGAAGAACAAAAGGTTATTACGTGTTTTGTCATCCCAAGAGATAAATTTTGAATAATTTTTGTGTTTTAATAAACTTTATTAGGAGAGTAACTCAATAAAAGATATTTAGAATTTAATAAGCAAAGTATATCCGCGCCAAAGAGTTAGATCCTGCTTTCTTTTTTGTCTTTTATGTCTCATAATTTTTTATTAGGGCATGTGACTAAGAAGTTTGTTGTAAATACTGCTAATATATAAAATTTTCTGAACTATAAAATTGTGATTTAATTTGTAGAGGTCAGTTATTACATGGCTCCTGAACCATGATCCTGCAGCACGACCAACAGCTGTGGAGCTGTTAAAAAGTGAACATCTTCCACCACCACAGATGGAAGAGTCTGAACTCCATGAAGTGCTCCACCATACCTTAGCGAACGTGGATGGAAAGGCCTACCGGACTATGATGAGTCAGATATTTTCACAGCGTATATCTCCAGCTATAGACTATACCTATGACAGTGATATACTGAAGGTTTGTAGGTGTTTAGGGGATGTGTGGGATTTTTTTCCTGTGGGTTTTTTTCCTGTGTTTCATTTAAAAAAAAAAAAAGTTTCTATGGGTAAACTCAAAACATGTTTGAGAAAATTGCATTATCTCTTAAGATTAATCTTTATGTTAATTCCCATTTAAAGCTACAGATCTGCACTATATGGGCTTGAATTATCACTTCCTATTTGAAACTTACATGCATTCTTCAATGATGAAGCAAGTAGTGTTTTGATTGTAGCAGCTAAAACATTAAGTTTCTGTCCAAATGATTACTTTCTTCACCCTTAATTTCTGTCAAACTGATGGTACTTGCATCTGATTGCCAACAGAATGTGTTGCCTGTGACTTTTTTCTTCCCTATCTAATTGTGTCAATCAAAGTAATTGTTCTCAGTTTCTCAACTCTTGAGTCTTTCTGAATCTACAGAAATACAAGGTAACACAGTACAATAATGCTTTGTATAGCTGTAGGGTTTGTTTTTTTTTACTGTGATAGCATTGCAATTTATTATAGCAGGACAAGATACTAGGATGTTTATTGCCTATATTATGTGGAATGATTGCCTGTATTAAATGGAGTGTTCATGGCATATGAATTATATATATACTTTTTATTTGTGATGGTTTCAGGGTAGTTTTTCTATTTGGGCAGCCAAGACACAGCAGCATGTATGTGAGATTGTCAGCCGGATATTTAAAAGACACGGTGGGTGTGTTTACAACAGTTGTTCACTTCCTTTTTTGTCACTGAATAGATTTGAGAAAATGGAATGGTTTTACTGCTGTCACATAAGTCCATACAGTATGTTCAGTAGTTGTGCGTCATTTGACTGCATCCTGTCATTAGTAATAGTGTTTGCTTAAAATTAGTTTTCAGGAAAGGAAGAAAATTCATGCACACGCTGTCACATTTGAAATATTGTAAATTCTATTGTTTTATAGGCATTCCTGATATTATTTTATATAAAATCAAGAATTTTAAAATAGAAACTGAGAGCTTTCCTACTATACCATAATATGATTAAGCACGATCAGGTTTTGACAATACAAAAGAATAAGAAACTGAGAAATGTGAAGTCAAGTAAGGAGAAGTGGCTCCTCTGCTTTCCACCCCCGTTTACAGTTTGACAGACTTTGGAGAGTGTCAGCATTTTACAGATGCTTTAATTCTTTTGGGAAAAAAATTGGGGGGGTGTGTTATATATTTTTTCCATTAGATTGTATCTGCCATCTGTAATGGATAGAAGAATTTCCTTGTATTTGAGGCTGCTTTTTTTCCTGATTTAAATGCTTATGTTGAAATCTAACTAAAGACGTGAGTAAAGCTTCTATAATAAAATAGCTGTTTGAGAATCAGGAGGGGATTAAAAACAAGAAGGTATTTTTCAGCGATTAGCGATATTATTGCTAATAGTAAGGTTTCAATGAAGATTGGATTCATACAGAGAGATGGTTGCAAACTACATAAGCAAGGTGAGGCTTTAAAGGGAACCATAAACCCTTGCAGTATGTTTTTGAGACACGGGATAGAACATACCTGAGCAGTATTTATTCTCTATGGAAGTGCCTCTAGACCAAAACTGTACTACTGGTGACTGTAGAGTTTCTCATCTGTTCCTTGTGCAGGCTTTTGTGAAGAGCGGTGTTTAGAGGGAGGGCAAGGTGAGGATTCTGCTGGGGCTGTGGAGTTGGCAGTTCTCTGCTAGGCTGCCAGCTGAGCCCAAGAAGCGTGGCAAGATAGTACATCAAAGTTTGTTTGATGGCTTTCTTTAAATGGTGGAAAAGGAAAGTCTATTAAGGACATCTAAAATAATGTAATTTTTAAAATGTGTTGGTTGAGATACTGTACCCTGCAAGACTCTTCATGAGCTTGTAAAAAAGCAGATACCACTTCTGAAATGGGAGATAATAGTATTTTACTGGTTTTATGCAGGAGCCATCAAGCTGCATACTCCACTGCTAATGCCCAGAAATAAAAAATTATATGAACATAATGAAGCTTCATATTTCATGGATCATAGTGGGATGCTGGTAATGCTTCCTTATGACCTCAGAGTAAGTATTATCATCTCAACAGGCAAAGCTCCGTTTGAGGAGTGCAGTGGTGTTTGTAGATACCTTTGATTCACTAGTCATAAATCTGGTCAAGTCTTACACTTCTGACTGCTTAAGTAATCTATCTTTCAGTCTTTCCTTAGGACTGTACTCCTGGAATGTGATAGATCTTGGTTCTGGGTTTTGGGTTTTTTTTTCTGCATGTAATAAGAGCCAAGAGTTTTCTGATGGCCAGTGAAAATTCTAGTATTCCCATCCCTTTCTTGATTTATAAGTCTTTATAGAGAATGTGGGTAGCAGACAACCAAGTTTTATGTTCCTCAAACAGATCTTGTCAAGGATCATTCTACTCTTGAGAGGAATTGCGGTTTATGCAGTTAAAGTTTTGCTACCTGGGATTCCTCTATCAGTACTACCCACTTATATGCAAGGTTTGCCTAGTTAATTACCTTGCATTTAATTTAAGACATAGATGCTTTAAGTTATATATTTTATTATTATTGACAGTAAAGGAACCTGACTCTTTATATTCTGTTTCATTAATTTAAGTTCACTTAACTTAAAGTTAAGTTTCATTAACTTTAACTCATCCTTCAATTGCATTTGTAACATCAAGCTATACAGTGTGATTCACACTTAAGGATTTGTGCAGGATCTAAAACCCTCATCTTTCCATTGAAATTACTTGTTTTAGAAAAGGTGTTTAAAAAATTCAAAGATTTATTGAAAAATATTCTTTTGTATCCTTATGTAAGCAGCAAAATATCTGTTTGTACATTTTAATAGGCTTGTAGTTAAGTTATGATATGTTTTGCACATGTTTGGATAATTAAGAAAGGCTCTTGTATCCTTTTCCAAGCTCTTCTAGGAACTTGAAGGGGAGGATGTTTTTATTTAAAATTTGAAGCAAGAATGATTAGACTAATATTACTTGGCTATGGTAAATATTTAAGGCATTATTACACATATGAGAGTACAGGTGTTACTGAACAGTAGTAATTCATACCCAGTTTCAGAGTCTAGTCAGACTGTGTGTTCTGTTTCAACAATTTTTCTGTATTTTATTTTTCAGATTCCTTTTGCAAGATTTGTAGCTCGAAATAACATATCGAACTTGAAAAGGTAAAGGACATAGAACTAACATTTTACACAGATGACACTTTTTACAGATGACATTTTACACTATGACAGTGACCACCAAAGATGTTGATTTGTTCTTCAATGTTTCCTTTAGATACTGTATAGAACGTGTTTTCAGACCTCGGAAGTTAGACCGCTGTCATCCCAAAGAACTCCTAGAGTGTGCATTTGACATTATTACATCTACTGGAAATAGCTTTTTGCCTATAGCAGAAACAATTTATGCCATTTCAGAAATCATTCAAGAGTTTTCAGTACTACAGGTAGATTCTCTAATCATCCCTTTTGATCTCTTTTACATCCTAAAATTTTAATCTAAGTAAGTATTTGTCTAATGTGTTTAAAAAGGATAGATCCTTAACCTTAACAAGCACAGAACTGTTTTCACATTTTATCAATAGCCAATTATAAAACACTGTCATTTAAATCAAAAACTTGTTTCATAGGTAAACTTAAAATGAAGCATAGGTCAAATATTAGTCAAATTCTTACACTGCCATTGAAATAGCCTACCTCTGTCGGGCAAATTATTATTGTAGACTAGGACAAGCCTTACCATTTTTTAGCTCTAGGTGGAAGGTAAGGTGGTGGAATGAGAGGTCTGAAGTTAGTTTTCAACTATTATTAAATATTTAGGAAAACTTATTTTTTTCCTTTTAGTAAACTGGAGTGCAAGGAAGACTTCTGTTTTTCCTTTCTTCTTTTGTTTTTTCTTTACTGTTTGTTAGGAAAGAAATTACACTATTTATTTAAACCACACTGCCTTACTGAAAGCTATACTTCTGCACTGTGGGATACCAGAGGATAAACTCAATCAAGTTTACATCATTCTCTATGATGCTGTGGTAAGATATTAGTTGTTAACCTAATCTCTGTAATCATCACTGTAGAGTATCTTATTTTGTGGAGCTATCTCTACAGAGGAGTAACAGCACGTTGCCAGCGTAACAAGGAATATCCTGTTGACATGCAAAAAGGCTGTCTTTGGACTGTAAACTTAGATTAATTACTTTTTTTGTTACTTCTGGATTGGGATGTTTTAAGATGATTTTTAACTGTGTATTTATGAGAGAAATATTCATCTGTGTAAGAACTGGTAGGCCATTCAATAAAAACTTTAAAGTGTATCTTAATATCATGTCAATTTTTTTCAACCTTATAAGCAGAGAAAACAGATTAAATTCATTTGAATAATTAAAGTAGCATTTAAAACCCAACAAAATGCCTTTTTTATTTGCTTTCGTTTTATTCTTCTTTTATTTATTAATTTACATAAGCATTTCAGTATTTAAAAAGAAGTGCTTTTCAACTAAATTGGTACTTTTGTACTTTTTGTTGCTGTTTGAAACCAAGCTGAATATGGCCTCACTACAAGATAGGTAGAAAATGTGTTATTTATTGGTTTTGTTCTTTTACAGTATTATGCAATTTTAAAATGTAGCCTTTAATTAAATGTATTGGAAAGTTGTGTTTTAATTCTTTTCAGCGACAGTAACATTTTTTTTTAACTCATTTGTTGAATACCTTTGAATCTGTTTCTCTTGTAGACTGAAAAGCTAACTAAAAGAGAAGTAGAAGCCAAATTCTGTAATCTTTCTCTCACATCGAATAGTGTAAGTAATTTTAGCTCAGTGTTAATTTCACTGTACCTTGCCATAAATCAGTAATATTTTATTTACTTTGCCATTCAATCAACCGGAGTAAGAAAAATAAACTCTTACATCTGCTGTTCAGTAGTGATCTGATTTTTGTTCTCTGTTCTCTCTGGAAGTCAGTATTGCAAGGTTTTTCCTTCTTTCAAACGTATTTTTTCAGACTGTGGAAACAATTAAAGAGTAAATGGAATTCTGTACAGTGTTATTTAGTAAAACAAACAGAGAGAAACTTTATAAATAAAATCATTGTCAGCAGATGTTGAGGAATGTACATAAAGAGTTGAAGTTAACTTCTGGACACCCTGATGAGACTTGTGCCTGTCCATTCCTTTCCTCAACTCACTAGGTAACAGGATGTGGGCAAAACAAGCGAAAAAGGCAGATATTTTACTCACACCAAGTCAAATTTTTTCATTTTTCATTTTTTTAGACATGACCTAGTGTGAGCACTGTCAGTGGTGTTACCTATGTTTTTTTTTATTTGATTTTTGGTTTTAGCTTTCTCGACTCTACAGATTCATTGAGCAGAAGGGAGAAGCAAGTAATGTATTTCCATTTTTAAACACAATGATAAAACAAAAGCCAGGTGTCACTCAGCTGTTGAAGCATGGCATGAAGGATTTAGAGGAAATCATTGGTCTGTTAAAGCAACTTGGAATAAAACTTCAGGTTTGTAAAATACACTGTGAATAAGTTAATGGATTTATAGACTGCTAATATAATTAGTAAAGGTCTTGGTATAGGTCATGTATTTTTATTTTACAGGTTTCTATAAATCTGGGACTAGTTTACAAAATACAGCAGCACAATGGTATTATCTTTCAGTTCATAGCATACATCAAAAGAAGACAAAGAACTGTGCCTGAAATTCTTGCTGCAGGGGGCAGATATGATCATCTGGTATGTGCTCATCTCTTTTAATGAATTTAGATTATTGGTTTTTTAAAACCATGAAAAAAAAAAAAAACACCTTTTTGAAATTTTGCAAAGATTACTGTTTGGGTCTTCCATTTTGTTTCTGTTTTGTTTTGAGATTCCACAATTTAGAGGGCCGCAGATGGTAGGACCGGTTCCTTCAGCTGTTGGAGTCAGCATAGCTATAGATAAAATAACTGCTGCTGTTTCCAGTGTGGAGGAATCTGTAAGTCTGTTTTGGGGGATGGGTGTGTGTGTGTGTGTGTGTTTGTTTGTTTACTTCTGACAGTTCAGTAACCTAATTGTAGCCACAGATGGGCAAAAAATAAAATGTTCAGATGTATTCCAAAATAATACTATACTGAAATAGATAGCAAACATCAAGATGAGCTGTTTTCTTTTGTGTTTCTCTACATAAAGTTGTTTAACAAAATAAGAATTAGGGGAAGAGAGGATCTTCAGGCTTATGCCCTTTTATTTTTAATTTAAATGGGACTTTTTTCTCGGCCTGTAGACTGTTTCAGATGGAAGAGCATGACCGTAGATATTTAGCTATTAAGTGTTACTTTGCCCCTACCACCTCTCCCTCTATAGAAGTATAGAAGGTGGAGGTAGAAGGGAACTTAAGAAAATGGAGTGCTTCATACAATGTCACACAATTTCACTTGGTTATGGTGTATGAATTTTATTAACTTTTCTCTATAAGAATAAATTAACATTGCTAGGCAGAGTGGGAAGGGAAGAAAAGAATAGGCTGGGGTACTTTGCAAGCTGAGGCTGTGCGGATGTTTTTCATCAAAGATAGAGCTTCAGGGACCTTCAGATGTTCTTAGGTAGATTGTGGCTGAAGAGGTGGATGTAACCTCTTTATTCCAGCTTGATGCATTTTTGAAAAATATTAGTATATTTATCCTTCTTTGTTACTTTAACTGTCTTATAAAGGGGAAAATACAGTTTTGTGGCTAATATTGTCTCCCTTGGTTTTGCTTTCCCTTCAGGTTTCTGTCAGCTCGTGTGACCTGCTGGTTGTAAGCGTTGGTCAGATGTCAATGGGTAGAGCTATCAATATTGTTCAGAAACTCTGGACTGCAGGAATTCCAGCCGAAATAATGTATGACTGGTCCCAGGTAGAATTTCTGTTTCCGTGTGTTAACTATGTTGTTGCTCTCCAGTATTAGTGCAGCCCAAGACCATCCTTTTTCATTTTTTTCTAGTTTTTATTGAGTTACAGACTCGGAAAACTCAGCACGTAGGGTGCTGTTCAGATACAATAATGTTAAGAAAGTCTCTCTGACCTTGCAGTATTCTTCCTCTCTACCTCCCAGAGTATTTTGAAGTGCAATGGAGGATTTTTATGTGCTCCTCAGAGTGCAGAGGAATTAAGTGATCATCCCCAATTATACACTGAGTGTGGAATCCAAGGCCTATTGAAATCAAGGGGGAAAGTCACATAATGAGTTTAAAATGAGGCCATTTAGCTTCAGTGAGGATGCTTCAAAGCAGAAGCATATTTTATACCAGTCAAGGCAATAAATTTTCCTTTCACTAAGGGCTGCAAGTAGAATCCCTGAATTCATGAGTTAATCCTTAAGAAATAGCATGTCAGTAACAGAATAGTGGCATCAACTTTTAGGTATATCTAGATGGCTGAAGATGTCACGTTCAGTGGGAGTATCATCATTATCCTACTGTTACAAAAACAGCTTAGTGAACTGAGCTACTAGATATGCTGTGGGGTCCCTGTGTAGTCCCTGGAGAGATGTGATAGGAAGGAGAGAGCATGGCAAGCTGAGTTGCGCCCTTTTTTCTCCAGCTGAAGCCTCTAAGCAGACCTTTAGCTAGTAATGCCTCACGAGCAGTGAGCTGCCTCGCAGTGCTGAGGTCCCGTTTAATAGTGGTGGCAGTTACCTGAGGATTATGAGTCTGGCTCTCCTTTAAGAGTCATGTCCTGCAGAGCAGACTGTTTTGAGCTCGCTCTCTTAATTGCCTGACTTTTTTGTAGTCTTTTGGCATAACATTTGTGACAGTTTCAATCCCTCAGAATTGAAAAAAATCCAGATCTTTATGCTTTTCCTATGATCACCCTGGGTTCTCTTCCCTTGCAATTCTTAAGGAATAAAGATGTGGGTAGTTATTGCCTCTGTCTAATGCTGTCCTGCAACCCACTGCTAAGTCAGCATGGCAAGACTTTCGGTAAGCTCAGCGCTGAGGGTGATGTTAGGCAGCCCCTGCTTTCAGGGTGGGGGCTTTTTTTTGTGTGGTTTTTCTGGTTTTTGTGGGGTTTTTTGTTTTGTTTTGGGTTGTGGGTGTGTTTTTGTGTTTGTTTGGGTGGCTTTTTGTTTTGGTTTGGTTTTGTGTGTGTTTTGTTTTGTTTTGTTTTTTTAATGTGGTTGGACTTGATGATCTCAAAGGTCCCTTCCAACCACTAAGATACTGTGATTCTGTGATTGAGCTATTATTGAAAGTTGCAGGCAGTGGGGTGGTAACTGTTTGATTGATGGTACATCGCACAGTTTTAATTACCTAGATCTGGTACTTCTAGGTCCAGCTATCCCCTTTCATGTGGGAACTAGGACTGCAGGGCCTAGGCATTCTCTCTGTCTAGTGTAGACTTAGATTTCAATTTTTAAGGAACATTAGGTGGATAAATATAGGCATAATGAAGTTTCATCTCCTGGAGTTGTTAAAGCTTTCCTCTCTCAGAAGCGTATATGATCAGTGTAACTGCTGCATATCAAGTTATTTTAATTAATGGCAGGAGACTTTGATTACGTAAGTGATCATTTTATAATTTGTCAAATTTCTGTCCCATTCCCCTTCCCCTGTTCCCATTTTAGTCCCAGGAAGAACTGCAGGAATATTGTAGATGCTCTGGGATAACATATGTGGCTCTGGTGTCAGATAAAGAAGGAAGTCATGTGAAGGTAAGTGTGGGACCAGAGGATGCTTGACAATGTATCAGATTTATAATCTGTTGTTCCACATTTCTTTTTTCTTTAAGATCATACTTCTTTTCAATGAAGTATTTAAGTAGATGGAATTTCAAATAAATACAGTTTCAGTTGCTAAGTAGTAGAAATTTCTTCTGAAGAAGCCTGCTTTTCATCCCTCCATAACACTGTTATTCACAGATCTTCTTTCCTTGAGGAAAGTCCAAAAATCAGTGCAAACATTGCTTGCTTTTGAGTCATTGGTGTCTTTATGTGGAAAAAGGTTTCTGTTGTCTCTTGATTTTTTTTAATCTACAAAATTAATTAGTTGACTCAGTCATCTTTCCAGTTGGCAGCTTTCCATGTTACAAAAAAAAAAACCTAAAATGTAAATATAAAAAAAATAACCTGTGTAGTTTACACAGGCAGAGTCTGAACCACATTCCTCATCTTTGTAAGATAAGGTTAAGTTGGAAAGGCTGGACTCTGTCACAACATGAATTACTACCTTCTGTGCTCTGCAGCCTGTGGTTCTGGTGTACCTTTTCAGAAGTTAAAAGTTAAAATACTCTTGATTCTAGATAATTAGGAAAAAAAGATCATTGTTCTTTGAAAAAAGATTCATTCTTTGACTGAAAAAAAGTAATCCTTTGACAGCATCTGGCATACCTAGCCAATGTGCACGACTGAAATATTTTTCACTTGTTATTCAGTTGCCTTCTCCTTGTTAAAGGAGAAGCTGCTGCTGGAGCATTCACACCCCATTCAAAGAGTCACTGAGCAGCTGCTCAGACCAGGGTCCCTTTGCAGCAGTCGCCCCTTTTGACTCCTCACACAACACCCTCACCCTCAGGTGTGCTCCCTCCTTCTTCAGGCTCAACCCTAGGTTTCCTGCAGCAGAGTCTCAGGCATCAGATTTTATAGAAATAAGTAATTTAATGGAAAGGTACAGCAGCAAGGTCTGCCTGGGCTGTGTGCCTCCAAAAAGGGAGGAACCTCAAACAAAGAAATCCCTGTACAATTATACCTTTGCGATCTATATACCGTCTGTTCATATGTCTTTTAGTCCAATGGTTATTTTTGGTCTGGGGTCTTCTAACACGTTTTTCTCTGTCCAGGCAGGCCATTCACTGCTCTTACCTTGTTCATTTGTGGTCTCTGCTGACGGTTGTAGCCTCCTTTCCTTCTGGTTTATGCTTTTTGTGCCCCTGTGTTTGCTGGCAGAACATGGGGAATTGAAAAGTCGCAGGCTTAGGGAAAACACTGTCAAAACATCAGTGTGTTATCAACATTTTTCTTACACTGTAAGACTAAACACAGCACACTACCAGCTGCTGGGAAAATTACTGAGAAAATTAACTCTATTGCAGCCTAAAGGCTTCAGCAAATCCGGCTTCTCATACTAAGTAAAGTTAACAGCATAAATCACCCCATGTTATAAGTCTAAGTAATTTTTTATTCTAATTAAAATTTACGTATTTAAGATAAACAACTAATAGCTCTTAACAGTCATTGTAACAGATAGCAAGTAACTGTGCAATAACGGTATGAGCAAGTAGATTTTGATGATGAGAATGTGATAGATCAATGTCTTCCACAAGACTATTACAGAGCGTTCTTTTAAATATGGCTTTATTGAAGCAAAACCAAAGAAGAGAATGCTAATGAAGCGAATGGTGGTGTTACTGATTAATACCTTCTCAGTAAAGATGGAGTAGAGTCTAACTCTTGCAATCTGAAAGGCAAGCCTTACTCTAACATAATTCTTTAACTCAAAAAAAACCCAAAGCCAACTCCAAACCAAATAGGCTGCTAGTAATATGGTATTTGTTTCTACAGGCCATTCTGGTAAAAAATTAATTATCACATAGTAGTAAATATAAGTAGCCAAGCTAGTTTAAGCTTAAGGAATGCAGAGGAAATTAGTTGGTTGGGGAAAAAAAAATATAAAAATAAGCAAAGGTTGAATTGGCAGTGTGTGATTGGTAACAATGATAGCTTCCTAACTTTGACTGCTTCACCTCTGCTGGGTCAGTAATCTAGTTTGGTTTTGATTAAATTTGATAAGTGTATTCTTATCCTATTTTAAGAATCAACAATCTTAAGAACCACTAAACTACATCATAGGTGAAATCCTTTGAGAAAGACAGGCAGACGGAGAAAAGGATTTTAGAATCTGACTTGGTAGACCACCTGATCCAGAAACTGAAAACTAAAATCTGTGATGAAAGATGTACTAGGTAAGTAGCATAACATGTCCACGTGAATAGTCAAAATCAGAAGTGAATGTGTGTTTGTTTTAATGAAATAACTTTAAGATACGGTCAGTTAAACCTTGATTTTATCTGATAAAGAATAAGAGCTTTGTTGCATTCCTTTTGAGGGGGAAAGAAAGCAAAAGGCTTGGTTAGAGAATTTTACTGAGATTAAGAATGAGACTGATTTTTCCCTAGCTGTTGTTACATTCAAACATCTATAGTGCTTCATAAATTAAAACGTCATCCAGTTCAAGCACTACTGGAACACCAGTACAGTTTGTATGGTAGGGTTGCCTGCAAGTCCCTGTTGCTGGCCAGATGCCCATCACATTCATGTGCCATGTAATTGAAGAATTAAAGAGGCAAATCCCTTGCATTCTGAGGCAGTGCTGGTATTGTAAAAGTGAAGGTGTAATTGTGCCAGCCAATGTGTACAGGTGTGCTACAAGCGAAAGTTAACACCCAGCAAAGGCTCAGAGCACACAGCAATGCCCCATCATCCTGTCTTTGTTGAAATCATTATGTCTTGTCACCAATAGAAGTTAGTACGTATATCACCGGAGAGGCTGCAGTCAGTGCTGGGTCCATAAACAGCGTAGCTGTTACTCATATCTCTTTTTGTAAATATATGATTACACACGCACCTGTATATATGTATGTACATAGATATGTATGTAGTTGCAGCAGGAACAGGCATGGTTTTATTCACACAAACTTGAATGCATAAACTAACAGATTTGACATCCAGGGGATTTCTGAATAGAATGAACAATTAAGGAAATGATTAAGCTGGGAAATGCTTAACTCGAGCAGTAGTTTGTGCAAGTGGCTAACATCTGCTCCCCACCGCTTCCGTGGATTTTCTTAGGCCTCGGCCAGTCTTGGCATTTGATTTTGCAACTAACCTGATTCTTATCTGTTTTGTGACAGATATACAGGTTCTATTAGAAGCCGTGAAAGAGAATCATTCTTTCTAAAAGTTACCTTATTTCTAGATCCTGAGAGCAGAATAGAGAAAAACCTGTATTTGATAATAGTAAACAGAGAAATGCAGTAATTATAACACTGGCAAATGAACACTGGCAATGAATCATGAATGTGAAAAGCAAAAGGGATACAAATTAATAATTTAAAGCTTTTTTGAATATCTGTGATATTAACTATAAATATTATTTTGATACTTTAGTATTTTCTCCCAGAAACCTGTAAGAAATCGTAGATTAAATCAAGAATTTGGATAGAATATTCTCATAATACATTCTAGTATGAGCATCTAAATCAGACTTGCATGATGGGGAGCCTATTTTTTTTCATATCCATAGGAAACATAAAAATTGCTTCTCAATCAGATTTTGTGGTATGATTTTGTATTATTTCCTGTCTGTTCCAGAATAGAATTTAATCTGCAGATATGTGCTGGGAAGTCTCCATAAATTTCTGTTGGAATGAAATGGAATGAAATAAGTATTTTTGTATGATAATATGAAACCATGTATTATTACAGTATTTCTTTATTATTTTAAATTTGTTTCCCTAACTAGCTTTGTTTATTTTTAGAGAAACCTCGGATAATCTTTCAGTACCAAATCAAAAGGGATCATTTATTAATAATTCAGGTATTTAGTCTCTAGTTATAGAACATGTAAACTATTTCTCTTTCTGCTTAAAAACTGTATTATAAGAAAATATTGCTGGAACATACATTTTAGAAGTATTACCAAAGTCAGAGCAAGAAAATGTTTTCTAGCAATGCTTCCGGTTAGACACTTCCTCCTGATCTCAAATGTTGTTCCAGGTGATCTAAAGCTGAATCTTTCTCCAAGCTAACAAAGTAAGTGCTTAGGCCAACAGGCAGAATATTCAACATACGAGCATTCATTGATGCAGTGATTCAGGGAGAGGGGGACACACACACGTAAAAATCACAAACATTTCTTTGCTGAGGAGAAATTAAATGTCATCTTGATGGAAAAAATGACACAGCCTGTGATTGTTACAGTGTTGAGACCTACTGTTCTACTAAGATTTTTTTTTTTCTTCAAATGAAAACACCTTTACATTTCTAGCTACAGATTCGCACTTCTTAGTCTGATAATTGGAGTTTGTAGACAGAAAATAGTATTAGGTACTTCTTGTGTGGATAGTTTGGCATTTTTGATAATTATTTTATTAAGCACTCATATAATGGGGGGGTGGTTGCTGTTTTTTTTTAAAGAAACACTTTTTTCCCACCTGTGCTGGTTTCAGCTAGGAAAGAGTTAATCTTTCTGGTGATTAATATGGAAGGAATGTCAATAATACTGGGTCTAGGTGTTGCTAAGTGATATTTACACTGCCCAAGGACTTTTTTCAGCTTCCCAGAGAAGTAGAGACAGAATGATGGAATGGCCAATGAAGTATTCCATAGCATGGACATCATGCTCAGGATATAAATGGGGGTAGGCTTAGGGAGGTGGGAATCCACAATCACAATCACTGATCTGGGCAGAGCTAATTCATTTTTATTATTTTTCCTTTTCTGTTATTGTTTCTATTAAACTGTCTTTATCTCAACTCAGGATGGTTTTGGTTTTTTTCCTTTTTTCCCTCTTTTCCACCCCCTCTTTATCCCTCCCTGCTTGGAGGGGGGAAGTGGCTGTGTGAGTGGCTGCTGGATCTAGTTGCCAGCTGAGGTTAAATCACTCCCTTGCATAACAGTGAAGGAGAGAGGTGGCTGTTTGATTGGCTTAATTTGGGGGGGTTTGTGTGTGTGATTACCAGAAGAGGAAATTTTTATTTCAAAATAAGCCGTTTCAGATTTTAATTGCTTTTTGGGGGGAGATGGGGTCTGGGGTTTATTGTTTCATTTGTCACTGACTGCTATGATCATTAGTCGCCTCATTCTTGTAAAAGCTTTTCTCTTTTTGATGTCATGTATGCCACATTCTTCTGTAAAATTCTGCAAGCCGTTTGGAAACTTTTATTATTTTCAGAAAATGCTGATGTAAAAGAGCAGATTTCTTATTCTTAGTAACAAGACTTTCAAAGTAATAAGTGAGCATTTGAGAATTTACATGCATGTTTTATTATCCTGTCTACATGACTGACTTTGGGGGGTTTTAGCAGCTTTCTGAACCTTAGTTTATTAATATTTTTGAATTTTCTGTTTCTTGCTATGTGTTGTATAAGAAAAATATAATCTAAGACTATATGTTTGCATTTTAGGTGTGTTTGAATCACATGGAACTCTTGTAGTGCCTAATGTTAGTGTTGTAGCTCCTGAAAAACTATCTGCCAGCGCCAGGCGGCGTCAGGAAATCCAGGTACATGCACATGAAATAAGTATTAAGAAGTTCAGGAATGGTAGAATTTGTATTTTCACTATCAGCTAACATACACAAATACATCCTGCTTCTTTTTTATTCATAAAGCAGACAACAACACAAAAGGTTGAAGGCAAAGATCACCTTTTTTTTTTTTTAAATGTTTCGGCTCTGGGGGATTATCTATGACAATGATGTAGCTCAGCCATCATTGTAAATATATAGATTAGAAATCTTACTGTAGTAGGAAGTACAGTTCTGGAATTTTCCATTTTTTTAATAAATGTTGAAATGTGTTAAAAGTGCAAGTTCAGCATACTTTGCAATGTTTGTGACACAGACTCTACATATCTCATTATGTTGTCTCAAACTAAAGGCCTAAAAATAATTGCATATTTAAAAAAAAACACCTGCCT
Source organism: Gallinago undulata (assembly GCA_026546715.1). NCBI lineage: Eukaryota > Metazoa > Chordata > Aves > Charadriiformes > Scolopacidae > Gallinago > Gallinago undulata. Next base: position 29,956,732 of record JAOTQQ010000041.1, on the reverse strand, counting down.
AAAATATTACAATGTAGAAAAGATTAAATTACGCTAGAAACAAATGTCAGAGTTTGCTCATTTAGGACTATTGGGTTCAAGATATTTAGAGTACATGGTAAAATGGAACTGTAATCTTGCCCCCTTTTCGGTCAAAATTTGGGTGTGCAACAAAAAAGTCTGGAAACCCAAATAAAGCAGTGGATGTTATTTGCTGAGCTTTGAGCTAAACAGACGTTTTGTTTTCAGGTTTTTAATATACAAAAGCATCTTCCTAAGGTACAAAAAGACAACACGGTGCAAGGCTGACACATTTGTGAAGTGTTGTCTTTGCAGGATTACTAGCCTGCTCTGGAAGGAAGTGTTACAAGGCATGACCCATACTTTGGTTTGGCTGTCAAATCAGTCCTCTTCCTTCACTAGAGATGATTCACTGTATCCAGTCTCAGGTTCTGATGTTCCTCTGAAAAGTTATCTAACACCCAGAAACAGAAAGGCAATTTTTAACTACTTGTGTGAGAACTGACATTGTAACACACAGTTCTATCTGCTTTAGTACAATACCAGTGTTACCACATCTTTACCGTTGCGGCAAGGGCGACTCAGCCCCAGTCTCCTCCCTGACTGCTTGTCAAGGATTATTGTGCAGTTGCTCCTGAAAATTACATTAAATGTGAATTTTGGTTTAAGTGTGATGTAGTTCTACATCTTGTGTTATATGCAGCTTCCTTTGTTCTCCTCATCTATGAAACAGAAATTGTTTCCACCAACTGTCCGAGAAGCAGCGTATTTTACTTTTGCCCATCTTTTGTTGGCAGGTGCAAACAAGACTTCAGACATTCATTTCTAGCCTGCAACAGAAAACAAGTGAGATTGAGATTTTAGCAGTAAGTATTTGGCAGAAGGGTGAATTACTTTCAAATTCTTAATTGAATTGGACAATGTAGTTGCTGTCTGGAACAAACTACTACCAGTAGCCTCACTTTAGAGATACCAAATGGACCAAACTTCTTGTTAAATGATACTCGTGGCATGTTTCTTTCACGCTTGGAAAGTGTTTCAAATTGTGTGTACTGGACAGTTGCATAGAACAAAATTTAACATATTTAGCTGTAAATTCTTAAGTTGTACTCATGCTAACTACTGTCGATGATTGAATAACTTGTTCCTGAAGATTTGCTCTTACATTTAAACAAACTTAGCTGCTGTTTGTATATGGCTTTTAGACTTTGCTGACCATGTCACAAAGGACTTAAAAACGGTATATGCTTTTCAGGAAACACATTGCCTATTTGCCTGTGCCTATTTGGAACTTTCCATAGTAGAATCTGTTACGAACAGATCAAGCTTAAAACCTTGGTAAATTCCTAATTCTATCAGCATGAGTCCTCCTTTGGCAATCAAAAAGCCTGACTCCCTTCAGTACAGCTCATCTCCAGTTGGCAAACGGGTAACAGAAGAACTATTAATTATTGATTTCTTGATGGCATTTTTACAGGTAGACTTGCCAAAAGCAACTGTGATGCCCTTCTTATCATTAAAGGTAAGCAATTAAGAACTGTTGAAATTCCTATTGAACAATAGAAGATAAATTCTGTTCCTACTGAGGTGGAATGTAAAATTCACCCATTGTGTTTTTTCTCCCATAAGGAGTTTTAATTAGGTTTTAAAACTTAATAGGATTCTTTTACCTAAGGAGCTTGACTGAGGCTAGAAAAATATTTTTGTCAAATGCCAAAATTACACAAGACACCATTAGGAAGTCTTAATCCAAAGCTGTTTGTTTCCCCCAAGAATAGTTACCTGAAGTTAAGTCTTACTGCTCATTTTCATAAACCCATAAGCACTAACAGCAGCTTCAACAAAGTTGTTTCTTGAAGCTGTTAATGAAGGAGGACCCAAAACACAGAGGCAATTGTTTCAGGTACAGCAGTTGAAACATTTAGTGAAGCCCAAATAAAAAGGAGATGTATAAGTATTATATTGACTCCCTTTACAAGTGATAGAGCCCATTTCATTGCTTACACCTTTTTATTGCTAAACTATCTGTTAAGAAACTGATCACTAAATTCTTCATACGTTTTTATTTTAAAAATTTTTAAAAGTCAAGTTGCATGTTTTCTATGAGTTTTATTTGAAACCTTTTTAGTAACTTGTTAATTAAGAAGCATTGACATTACACAGTGTTCAGAAGACTGAATCCTATCAGAAGTATTTCTTTCACAAGAGAATGTAAGACTGTATCATAATTCCTTGTCAACTTTTTTCCCAAGTTTGATGGAGATAGACAAGCCTTCGATGCTACTGTGAGACAACTGATGTCACGATGGCCAAAACAGAGATGTTCATACTTACAAGCAATTTGTGATGAAATTTACAGCATCAAAATGGAAAAGAGGTAAATTTTTTAAGTTCTTACAGCTACATAAAACGTAATTATTTCTGCTTTCAAACTTTGTTAAATAAGATGCTCTTAATTTGTCCTCCCGTTTCCTTCTCCCTGAGGAAAAAAGGAGCTGTTCAGAAATTGTGTGTAGGTCCTTGACTACTATTTTTTCATTAACATGAAACAAAATGGAAAGAGTTTACTGGTCATCTGATTCTCATATGGTAAAATGTAAATTTTTGGTCGTGTAAATTCTTCTTTTTTATAAACCTGAAAAGGTTTATAAATTCTAAATTGTATCGCCATTATTATCTCATTTGCTACTTTGTTCATGAAACTGAAGTGCAAACTACAAACATTCAGGTACACTTTTATGCTACTATGCAGTAACCCTCTTTTCCCAGGGGAAGGACTCAGCTTGCTTTTTAAAACTCGGGAGCATGTTTAATTTCTCCTGCTGTAAGGGAAAACCATGGGAATCTGGCACAGCTTTAAGCAAGTCTGGTGCATGCTCTCCCAGACTGTGGTGTGAAGCCCCTTTCTGTCTTCTAAGCATGAAAACGTGTATCTTCAACTCATAGTTTCCTTGTTGGCTTCTGGCAAGCCTGATTCTGATGTCTGGGCACATCTGGTTTTAAGCCTCACATTTTCAACTCTTGTGGGTACTGGTACAGTGAAGTGATACCTGGGTATTTATGCCCTATTGTGGGCTTCATTTAGCATATTTTCTTAAACATACATTCAGCTTGAAGGTACTATTTAAAATAAGACTAAAAATTGACTTTAGTGCACCAAAAGTACTTCAGGCTTACTAAGTTTACCGAGGCAGTAAAGTGTTGAGTGTGAATGTAATGCAGTCCCTGACAAAGACTTCCTTTCACTGTCTGCACATAAAATGCTGCTTGGCCATAAGCCTTCCAGATACTGAATGAGAATTAAATGGGCTCAAAAAATGGGAAGAGAATGAAGGGGGAAATGGCAGCCACAGCCAAAGGAATCAAAACTTACTGCCATTCTACTGAATCTTTATTTTTAGCTCATTGCTAAGATTTGCCACAGGTGTTTTAGCTTTTGAACCAGCAATTCCAAAGTTTAAAAATCTTCTCTCTTCCTTCCCTCTGCAGGGTTCCTGTGCTTATCCTGTACAGCTACCGAGATGAATACAAAGTTTTGTTTTAGTACTTAAAGCATCTTTTATGGGATGCTTTTACTAAGAGACAACCAGTGTTTTGTCAAAGGAATTTCAAAAAGCTGTAATAATGCAAGACTGGCAACTAATGCCTTTTTATGTGTCCAGATTGAATTTCACATGTAACATAAAACTGTAAATTTACGTAAAGAAAGTGGAAATAAATGTTTTACAGGCATTTAAAAAGCAAGTCTGACTACAGCCAGAGATACGTATTATCATGTAATTCTTGCCCCCTTATGCCACAAGAGAAGTTAAGAGCTGTGCTGGTGTAAAATTGCTTTTTCTTTTTAAATAGTTTTAGAATGTTTTTTAATGTCAATATGCAACAGCAGTACTGAAATAAGAAACTCAGTTCAAGGATTGGAGAACATGAATTATCTTCACCTCGAACTATTTTAAACTTTTTGAAGAAGGGTTTTTATGTAATAAAAGGTTTGGCTTCTGAGCCTTCTTTAAAGATGTATTGCAAACTTTTGGTGTTGGTCTTTTAATAAACCTATTGGTGTAACTTCTATATAAGAGATGGTGGCTTTCAGGCTCAGAGAGCTGTTGCAAATCTGGCTGCTTATGCTTGTCCTGCCTGTACTTTTGCATTAAAATCAAGCAGCAGCTTCCTGGGAGATGAAATAAGACCCGATACAGGAAAAATGTTTCAGACCTAAGCCTACAACTTTTAAGAAAAACAGTAACATGCATGTGCTAGAGGCATAATCAAAGTCTTGAACCTGCTTTCTTCACTTAGGTTGTCAGATTAGGTTTGAAGTTAAATTCATAGTAATAATGGGAATCTTTGCAATTTATCTTCTTGAAACTGAACTGTAACACAACCCCATCAGGAAAAATGAAGCCAAGTAAAACTGAAGATGAGTTAACAGCAGCCATAGTTAACTACGCATTATATATCGCATCAAATTGCTTATAATAGCGGAAAAAAAAGTTTGGCATTTCTGGAAATATACTGGTGTTTACTTTCCCTCCCCATCTGGTACCTTCTATTTGAAGAGCTTCCTCCCTTTTTTTTTTTTTTCCTCTAACTCAAATTATTGCCTTTAGCACTGGATACTCATTGCATTAAGAAATACCTACTTACTTTTTCTGTCCTTTTGTAGTAAAGAGGGCAGAGTTAAAATATGTGAAGAGGTAACTTTAAAGACAAACCCAAGGATTGTGAAAGTTGTAATAGCACCAGAGAAAGCAGCATCAGGAGAGTTCAGTCCTAAAGGCACAGATAGATACCCATACCATTCCTGGCCACTCGCCAAGTCAAGTCAAGTCACATCAGTCATTACAATCAAATCCATTTCTCATTGTGTTTAATAGGAACAATTAAGTATTCATCTTTTACATCTGCTCATATGAAGGAGCTACTTTAAGATGTGAAGTATGGGGAAATTCAGATCCCTGAATATACTAAAGGATGAAGCTTAAAAAAAGACAAGTTTAGGTGACGTGAGCATTTTTTAAGCTATTTCTGAAGGGAACATGATATAGAAGCCTGCCCTCCCCCCACCCTGAGCCAGGGGCTGCACATCTGGATCAGCATGGAGCAAGGGCACAGCTGCCAGGCTTTGAAAGAGCTTAAGCCTTAGGGGTATCTGCACTGCATCATGTAGACACATCCTTCAAAATAAGAAACAGGAAAGCTGCTGTTCCTGATAGTATGTTGGCACCCACCTTCCCTAGTACTACTGAGGCATATCTATAAAACTGGGCATCTGTCACTGGGACTCCTGCTCCAGTCTCACTTTGCTCCTGGCACAGTGCATTTCTCTTTACCCTGTGTTACCCCCCAAAGAGGTTTTTATGTTGCCCACTTGTACAATAAAAAACAAATTGCAGCATAAGTAAGTACAAAATCAGTTGGCAGCTGAGTGTAAAGCTACTTCAGTATAACGCTGTAAATACTACTGCTATAAAACAATCCAGAGAAAGCACCTTCTGCTCTCAGTTTAAACAAAAGTACTGATCACATCCCAGTAGCCTGCTGGAAGGAAAGCCAAAGACAAGTGGTAACTCAAATAGAAATGGACTTTGCTTTGAGCAATGGTCAAGTCTGTTATAGTGATTGTAGGACACTCCTCTGTCACTGTGTTGCTTTACTCTTCTTGTTTTTGCTTTTCTTGTCTTTTTTCTTCAAGCCATCCATGTTAGCTCTCAGCAAGTTTGAATATGCCTGAAACAATAATTGGAACCATGACAAGAACAAATATATAAATGACAACACACTAGAGGTAACATTTTACATATTGCTAATGGACAGGTATCTGCATTTTCTCTGTTAAAAAATCATGCTTTTAAACCCCACACTGGAAAACTCTTGTTTCTAAACCAACGCAGAAAATTAGATAAAATATAATGGGATTTTTACTTTTTTTTTTCACAAATGCAGATAAGTGAGTAGTCTAAGGTTAATCTGTATGGGAGTTCTCCACTGAATCAATGCAACTGCCCAGTGCTTCCTATGACCATTCCCCAATACCTACAGAAAAGGAAGATAAAAGGCATCCAAAACTTACCATCTGGAATTTATTTACTTCCTTTGAGCTCACCTACAAAAGTAATACTGGAGGTTAGCCAAGAAAACACTGACTTCTATCACAAACCAAGTACCAGTACATGTTTACCCACCAGTGACTGTCTAGTCTTTTTAGCAGCAGTTGGATCAGCCCATCAGCCTGCCTGCCACTGAACACGTCACAGCACTTCCCTGACTTGGAAAACAGCACGCTCCCTACTTGATTAGCAAAATCCTCTGGAGGCCATTCATCCCAAATTCCTGTGTTTTCAAATGGGAAGAGTGCAAAGAAACATTCTAAGGAAGCTTTTATTTACCTGTAGGGCCATAAAAATACTTTTTTAGATTCTCTCAACTATTTCTCAAAATAACATTTTTCCTTGAGTTACATCACAGAAGAGAGCTCAAGTCAGCAAAAGCCTTTCCCAGTCTCATTCAAAGCTGTCATGGTTTTAGTAGGGACAGAGCTAACTTTTTTATTAGCAGCCTGTGTAGTGCTGTGTTTTGGATTTGGGATGAGAAATACTTTTGATAGCGCACTACTGTTTTTAGTTGTTGCTGAGCTCTCAAGGCCTTTTCTGCTCCTCTCACTGCCCCGCCAGCGAGCAGGCTGGGGGTGCACAAGATGTTGGGAGGGAACACAGTCTGTACCCCAACTGACCAAAGGGCTATTCCATACCATGTGACATCATGCTTAATATATAAAGCTGGGGGGAAAAAAAGGGGGGGAGGATGATGCTTGGAGCGATGGCATTTGTCTTCTCAAGTAACCGTTACGCATGATGGAGCCCTGCTTCCCTGGAGATGTCTGAACACCTGCCTGCCCATAGGAAGCAGTGAATGAATTCCTTGTTTTGCTTTGCTTGCATGGCTTTTGTTCTGCCTATTAAACTGTCTGGGTTTTTCTCACTCCTACTCTTCCAGTTCTCTCCCCATCCAATCTGGGAGGAGTGAGCAAGTGGCTGCGTGGTCATAGCTCCCGGCTGGGGCTAAAGCACAAGAAAAGTAAACACGTCAGCTTTTCAGCTTCTAGTTAACATTTCCCGAGATACAAATAGCTCCGTAAATGAGAAAAAAAAATAGGTATGCTAAGCAAGATTGAGGCTTAAAAGAGTCCACCCCTGCCTACATGTTCTTGTCATGAAAGAAGGATCCCTTTCCTACTGTTTCACAGTCTGGGAACATCCTGTTCTTTTCTGGGTTATAAGAACCTTCAGTAATTCCATCGAGATCTATAAGGAACTACCTTTTTGAGTCCTGAGACTTGAGTGTAGGTGTAGAATCATAAAATCGTTTAGGTTGGAAGGGACCTTTAAGATCATCTAGTCCAACCATCAACCTAAAGGTGTGCAGGACCTTTCCTCTCCTCAGAGCCACACCATTTGCCCTCATACTACAAGTTCCATATCTGCCCTGTGTCCTTCTGCCCATGTCTATAGAAGCAGTAATCCCCTTCCCTCCAAACAATTCCACCTGACTTGAAACAGCCACGGTTGCTGAAAACAAGGAGGGTCCTTTTCTGCTGTCCTGCAATACCATTCTGAAGCAAAATCCAGCACACAGAGAGCAAAACTATAAACTACCGACCCATCTGTAACGCTGAGTGTAAGCATTCAAACTTCACGAAAGTGTAACACTCCAGCATCCCAACTTCAGCTGTTTAGCTACCATATGGTTTCTCTGGAATTAAGAGGGTATTATTCATGGAATTCATGTAAAGACAAATTTCACTTAACAAAAAGGGCACGAAATAAAAGACAAGTAAGGCCACTAATCCTCCTAACTGAAAGTTGTCACTTACCACTGTGCTAATTTTCTTCTTTCCATCAGTTGCTCTTAGAAGACACTTATTGTCTGCTGGTTCAAAACTTTCCACATGGCCTTTGCGTGGGACTGGTTTTGTTCGCCCATCGTCTGTATTGAAAGACACAGAACGTTTGTTCATATTTCACTAGGATGCCTCCCGTGAGGTAATATTAAAAGTTGCTCATGAGGAGATCTATAAAACACCTTGGAATTTAAGGCCACCTGAACTGACATTGCTGCCAAATTGTTGACAGACCCCTTCCTCTGTAACCCCAGAAGGATCTGTTACATAAACTACATCTGCCAGAAAAAAAATGTAAATCCTTCCCCTGACATGCTGTATGAACCACCAGCTCCAGCAGCAGCATGTTCTAAACACGTGTCAAACTGCAGACTTCTTGAGTAGTGCCAGCTAGCCAGAGACCAGAGAAACACACCCACACAAAAGGAACAGCATAATCCTCCTTTAGAAGGCCTAAGAACCACCAATTGTTGTTTACTAATTAGAAAGTCCCAATATTTCCTACAGTTTGAAAGACAGCCGTATTTCAAGGTTATTAGTGCTGCAGCTAAGACGACTGATTCGTCCATATGACTACTCTGGTTTTCAGATACTCTGAATTATAACCGTATCTTTTAAAATACACAGTAACAACGCTGTAAATTTGATTTCGATGAACACCTCGTTAATCCAGCAACAGACTTAAGACTTACATTTCTTCAGCGTTATGAAAACACTCCCCGAAGTTCTGCACTTCTGGAAGAGCCTGGTAAGCTCTGTCAAGAACTGAAAGAGAAAGAGAACCCATCCTTGGCTGGAGGCCACCGCCCAGGCCTTTCTCCCTCCTCCCAGTGCAGCCCCGCAGCTCGCTGCCCGGGGAGCAGCCCCGGCCCCGCCCCAGCCCGGGCTCTCCCAGTTCCGCGGGAACAAGCACCAAGGAACGGGGAACTCACAGTTGCCCCCACGTACCACGCGAGGCCCAGACGGAAAACGAGCTCTAAACACACAGACACCCCCCCTCAGACTCGCCGCGGCCCCCGACTTTCTGCCCGCCCTCCCCCTGCGCCCAAGTCACCGGCTACAGCGATGCTCCCTCCCGTCCCCCACCGCCGGCCCGGGCGAGGAGCCGGCCCAGCGTGGGCCTGGCAGACCGCGGGGCCTTGCGGGGATTCCCTCCCCCACCAGCAGCCGGCAGAGGGGAACACGCCGGGCGGCCGGTGACCGATCGACTCCCCGGGAACCGGCCACCCCAGCCCACCTGCTCGCTCTCCAACAGCACCATCCTGCACCGCCGCGCCGGAAACGCCGCGCGCACCCACGCAGCACACGCAAGCACGCACGCACGCACGCAGCCAGAGAAACGGAGCGGGCGGACAGCACCGCGCGCGGGGAGCGCCACGTCAGCCCCGCGCGGCCAACGCCCCGCCCCGGCCCTCCGCGCGCCTCCAGGGGAGGCGGAGCCGCCAGCCCCCCCCGGCCTTCTGCGCTACCCGCTGCTGCTGTTACAGCGCTCGCGTCGCTGTGCCCCTAAGCAGCGCGTCCGTAACGGCGGCCGTGCTCTTCCTCACACGCCGCGTTACACCGGCAGGCCCATGGCCGCCTCCCCCGGGCGGGCAGCTCCCGTCACCCGACCGGCCGCCAGCAGGCCGCGGCCTGCTGAGGAGAGGGGAGGGAGGGGGATCGGCCAGCTCGGGCTCCCAGTCAGTGCAGCGGGTGGGGGCCGCCGGCTGTGCCCCGGCGCGCCCGGGCGGCCCGTTGGCTCCCCGTGAACGCGGAGAGCCGCAGCTGGCCGTGGTTCCCTGCCAGGCGCTGGAGCGGCCGGTGGAAAAGCGCTCGGCAGGGCGAAGGGCCTGATTTGGGAGGAAACGGAGGAGGCCCCGAGGTTTGCAAAAGGAGCAGCAAAGAGGAAGCCAGCGCCTGGGGGGGGGGGGGTCGAGAGGGGACACACCCCGCCAGAGGTGCAGCTCCCTGAGCGGCAGATCCCGGAAGGTTGGGGTTTGCTGATAGTTGGTCTGGGAAGACACAGAATTAGCGTCTGATCTGGTGCCCTTTCACGTTTCTCACAAGGACAGTTGATTCGGTTTTTTCCCCAGGGACCTAACAAAAGTGGAACATAACGCCTTACATGCAGATAGAAGGGGAAAGCTGCTGTCAGGCTGTGGGTGCTGGAGCCCCTTAGGAATTCATACTCTTCGTTTAGGAACTCGGGAGTGCCTTCTAAAAAGAACTGGAACACCTTCTTGCGTTACCTTTCTCATGGCGGGGGTGTAGTTTCACATATAAGGCAACACTTCAGAGAGTTTAGGCACTCCAAAAGTCCTTTTTAGAGTTTACAGTCATTTGCTATCCTTTTGCAGATTAAGCAAGAGGCAGTAGAGGGTGCTGTGATTGCACACACAGAAATGAAACTGCCTAAAGAACAAGGAAAATACCGAAGAAGCAGGTCATCACAACACGGCCACGGTTTATTAAAATCTATCAGTTTATTAAATTAGCTCCATTATGTTGGAGTCAAAGCAAGTGCAGAGATCTAACGCTGCCCTTCCCTCGCAGTGGATGGTATTATCCTCCTGATGTTCTTGCACTTGTGTTATGTGCAGCTGAGGTGAAAAGGCTTCAGAAAAATAATTTTCATTGGTTCTCACAGCATAACAAAACTCATAAAAACTGAAGCGAGGAATATGTGTTATTTAAGTCTTCTGAAAACGAGCATTCTAAAGGGACACCGTCAGTGCTGTGGTTAGAAGTACCGAGAGGCCGAAGCCTTGAACAGGGTGTAGAAAGTGATGGTCCCTGCCCCTAAAAGCTTACAGTGTCCACAACAAGTGTCCACAACAGGTGAAGATGGGTGGATGCAAGGAGTCACTGCTGACACCTACTTCCTCTAACCCTGCCCAGTTACAGCCATAACAAGCTCCTGATTACAGGAGGTAGTTCTGTGAGAAATCAGAGTGGGGCTGTGTTTTCAAGAGAGCTCTGAATGCGGACGATGCAATAGTGCGGTGGTATTGCAGACCTTCAGAGGCAACTCGTGGAAGAAGAGCAGAAATGGAAAAAGTAAAACAATTGCAACATACTCCCCCTTGGAAACTGCCATGGTCAGACCCACTGGAAGGCTGAGGAAGTGCATTTCCACTCATGCTTTGCCGAAAGAGAAGATGGGTGGTCTCCTAGCTGGCACACGGGGACTACAACTCTCACCTGAATTCTCACTCTTGAATTCACCAGGGAAGTCTTGTGTTGCCTTGAACCAGTCTCCTAACTTACCTGTACCGCAGCTTTTCTTTCACAAAGGTGGAGAAAGATACGTAGCCATTCTCTATACCTTTTACACAACAAAAACCATCAATGCCTGTGGGATGAGCACCACAGAGGTTTTTTTCTCCTTTTGCACAAAATTCTAAACCTACTATTCGGCGCTACTTCTGTTGCTGAGCTGTGCCTTCGGTACACTGTGGACACAGTTGTTTTCACCTTAAAGTAGCTGAGGTAGCAGCAGCAGCGTCACTACAGCGTCAGAGATTGTACAACGATCTTGGGCATCTACCTATCTAGGTAGATTCCTTGCAGGAACCCGTAGCACCAAAGCTTCTGGTACTGCTGCATGCTGGAAGAGGGGACACAGGGGAGACCACTGTGAAGAACTCCAGAGAGTTGCATAAAGTTTACGTTTTTCAAATCTATTGTTTTAGCAGCTATTTTTCTGAAAATATATGTATTACTGCCAACAAAAGAAGGGTCTCCAGTGAATTTCTGAATTTCTTTCCACAAGGAGGAACATTTTTTTTTTTTTGAGTGTGTGCACGTGTGTTAGCTTATCTTCCTGATCTTGAAGTTGTTTTTCAAGCCAAAATGTCACAATTTAATTGGGGGAGAAGCCTTCCTCACAACTTGCAAACAAGGTGAAAATGGAATATTTTAAAGGATCCTTTTCCAAAAAAGAGATGGAACAGGGGAATGCTGACATAGCTTTACTACTGCCAAAGGCTGCCAACACTCAGAGGGAATAAGCTATTCAGCTGGCGAAAAAGTGCTGAACAAACACTGAAGGAGCTAAAGGGATACTCCCAATCATGATATACTTGCTTTCCACTCTATCTCCTGCCCCAGTCTAATGCCTTCACCTTCACCCTCTGCCCTCAGGAAAAAAAAAAAATTAGGGGGGGAGGGGAAGAAAAAGAAGAAAAGAAAAGACAGGTTGGATTAAAACAGTAGCAAGAGGAATTGGTGGATCCTGAGAGTTGGCAGGGGTATTAGTATTTTGTAACCCGAGCTGTCATGTGACTAGAGCCAGGCAATAAAAATAAGTCTCCTACCAGCCCTCCTGTTTGCTCAACTTTATTATATGGTGTCAGTAGAGAACTACTTTTTTTTTTGGCAAAAATTTAGCAAATGAAGCCACCTGAATCATTAAGTCCTGAAGGAAATCTGGCAGAGAACCGGAGGAGGTTGTTGCTGCGCTTCCAAGTTTTCCTGGAAACAAGCATGTACTGGAGAGAAAGGGAGAAGGTGAAACCTTCTCCTCTCCTAAATGTGGTGGGAGGGGCAGGAAGCAGAAAAACAAAATTATTAGAAGTAAATTAAATTCTTATTCAACCTTAGTAGGGCTTGGCAAAGAAGTGTTTGAATTAGCTAGAAAAGATTACTTCTTGTTGTGGACTATCACACACACACACACATTCAGCTGCCGCACACCACAGTGAGCAGAAATGTAATAACATACTGTAAATTACAGTTTGCTTACCACAGTGCTCAAGATGAGTTAATAACAGATAATGGCCCGCAATTCACAAGTGGATCATTTTTGGTAATTCTCTTTGATCTGTAAGTTCAAGCATACCACGTCAAAGTGTAGCTACGCGCAGGAAAAAGAGCCAGTGTTACAGCAAAACCCCAGCCACAGCCTCCCCCCCTTTTACAAGTCTATCATTAGCACTGTAAAAACAGAGATGCACACCTCACTGGCCTCACCAGATCTGAGATTAATGGGCAAAGGAAAAGCCTTCCAGAGCCAACTTTTAACAGCAGCTGGTTGGGCAGAAAGACAATTAACCCTGGAATACCTACCAAAACATCCCCAAGCTCTCCGACGGGGAAATAAAGAAGAGAAGCTCTAACTCATGCAGTGTTTTCTAGCTGTAGGTGGATTTCCAACAAAGTGATTAGCAGGTTACGTGGCTACAGGTGAACGTCAGTCCCCAGATCAGGCCCTGACCTTCTTTTTAAGTGTCCCTTGCGAAAAGAAATAAATGACATATAAGAGAACGACGATCCGAGAGCAGCTGAACAGGACAGATACACGTGCACTAAGTGGTATTCTTTGCCTGATCAGCTGGTAACCGTGAAAAAGAGAGAGATTCTGAATACTTTATAGATTCAGACAGAGAACTAAACAAAGTGTATGAAAAAGATCATTCTGAGACCAGGATATGCCACCAGAAGGCTGCCGAGCCCCTGCTGAGAAGGCCAACTTCCAAGCAGAAGCTCACCACAAGAAACAGGAGGTGTCCTCGCGTGTCTTAGGACCTGAGCTTTTTCCGAAACATTTCTCTTCATCTAGTGAAGTTCTCCTATTTTATTTAATATTATGTTTTATTTGCACAAAAAATGAGTTTCAAAGATAGGTTAAGTGCAACCTTGAGTTACAGGCACTGACTTTCGTTGTGTAATAGCAACGTTAGTGGTGATTTATATTTTGTGAGGGAGACCAGGAAATAGATAGAGATAAGTTTCTTAAAACTCTAATGCACCGCATTACTATTGTAGTGAAAACCAAAGCCTATCTGGAGTGAGACACAAAAAGATTGTTTGTTGGAAAAGGGCTTCATGGTTTTGAAGTACCGTCCAGATTTTAGAAAGCTCTCTGTCAGGGAAGATAAGGGATGTATATTTACCGTATTGTTAAGGGTCTCACACATGCTCAAAATGGTCTTCTGACAAGCCCCTGTGTCACAAAAAAATGGGGGGTGGGGGGGAAAAAGGGGCAAAAGAAAAGCAGCCCAGAGGCTGAACTGATCATCTGTACAACTCATGGTGTCATATGTGCTCTCTAGGGAAGCCTGTGGCACTGCTCACCCTGGGGACGATGCAGCAGAGAGAGTGCACCCCTGCAGTGACACCTGTGTTGTGAATCCATGGAAAATGCTGTGGTGCACAGCACACACCTCGGGGAACAGGGAAATTAAAGAAGCAATTCAGTCAACTCCCTGAGTATGAGGAAGGGCCTGGGGAGAAACAGCAGCATGTTGCCAGATGTGTTTACTTTTGAAGAACAAAACAGAGTCTCACAAACCTCCAAAACCAATGCAAAACACTGCAGTAAAACGGTCAGTTAAAAAAACCAAAACCAAAAACAAACCAAAACAAAACAGAGATATGCAGTATGGGCATCCCCACAGTGTGTTTTGAAGGTACGTTTGTCCCGATAACTTTCAGTTGCGAGCAGAGCAGAGGGAAGTGTAAGAACAGCCTGTTCTGAAGGGGTGCACCTGCGAGGTGACACAGCTGAGCTGCCCTGTCCCCACATGTACATGAACTGGGGACTGCATGGCCGAGGGTGCTGTGCCACGTGGCAGAGCGAGTCTCTAGAAGTGACTCAACACTTGGCATCAGGTTTGAGTTCAGATAAATGAGACACTCATATAGAAACAAACAAAAATGCGTCAGAATGTGCTCATATCCTTATAACGCCGAGATGTTTACTGTGGTTGAACTCCCAATATATCTTCTTCATGACCAAAATCATAGTATCTTGATAATTATACCACATATTATTTTTAACTCTTAAAACTAATGTATTTTAAATTTTTAGGGATGTGAAATTAATTTTCAGTGTATAGCTCCCATGATTTTTGAGGGTTACAGGGCTACTCATATGGCACAGACGGTCTGTGTGTGAAGCAGGAGTGAGTTTTACAAGGTGTTCAGACATGTCCCCTCCGCTTTGGGGTATGAACTTTCACACAAGGGACTGAAAGACTTTCTGAAAATAGACCATCCAATTCTCCTTCCTTGCAATCCCACTGGCGCCCATACAGCCATAGGAGTATACAGGAGGTCAGAACTTGGGATCTGTTACTCTGACTTCTGTCTTTGGATCTCTAAACTATAAACCACAAATGTATTGAGGTTAAAACTTTGCTATTATCTTTAAAACAATTTTGTGATATGAGCTTTCAGTGTGGTTTCAGTGGGTCTTTGTAAGTCATCTGTGAACTCCAGTGGTGCAGGATCAGGTCTGTACAATGCGATGCACCTTCGGGGTGCTCTAGAAATATTTACCAAACCTCACAGCTCATCTCTGCAGGAGGAAGAGGGTATCCACTCATCATTTTGCATGGCAGATTTCTAAGCAGACACAGAATGTCTGGTTACGAACTGTGCAAAGCATCAGGGAGGTAATTAAGTTGGAGCTCAAGAGTAATGAGGTGACAGAGATTAGGTTGAGCATCATTTCTTTTACGTCGATGTGTCCTACTTTCAGAAACACAGAAATGCAGTTGTGAAAAATATCCACCAGACATTCCCAGTGAGGTTACAGGATTATTTTTTTCTATGTAAGTATTTAAGAGACAGAATGAAGAATATCACACCATGTTAAAAAAAAAACAACAAACCCACAACAAAACAAGTCAATGGGAATTCTAGGTCAGCAGAATGTCACTAGGGAGGATGACATTGTCCTTGATATCAGAGAACACCAGGGGATGTGCAATTAGAAAAGGAGCCACAAGGTCTTTGCTATCCTCCATTTACAGTCTCCTCAGAAGGACAGAAACCCAAGCAGTGTATATTCTCTTGATACCGTGGAGTGTTGCTTTCTCAGGAAGAACAGGGTCACCTACCACCTCACCAGCACCGTTTCCTGCCTCTGCTAAGGCCGCCCAGCGAAGCGAGACCTGGCTGGACTTCTAAGATTTGAGGATCATCACAACACAAGCTGCAGTGCCTGTAAAACAATAGTTTCTTTACAGCCCAAGTGAGGATGTCTGATACAAGAGCTGCACGGCACAACAAAGAGACAATTAAGTTAGTTACCAGATGAGTGAGGTGACCGAGATTGGCTTAGACATGATCGCTGTCACTTCCATAAGCCCTAAGTTTGGAAAAACAGAGGCGGCTTTGGCCATTACCTCCAGATATTTCCAGTGTGACTCCCATCTTGTAAGAGCTGCCAAGTGTACCTGCCTATTCAAGCTTTACTGATATTTCTTGCTCTTCCCTAAGGCGCTTCCAAATGTCCAGACACTTTCTAGGAACAGGGTGGCGCGGGGAGGCCGCTCTGCGCAGCCAGCAGCTGCCCTGGGATCGCTGGGTCAGCGCCTGGAGGAAGCGGTTTCCTGTTTTGCTGGTGCTCAATGCCACTGAACAATAGGGGGAAAGCAAAACCTGCAGGATCTAAGCACAGCAAACTGTTTTTTCTCCCTGAGCTGTCTGCCTGCCTCCCCCCTCTGCCCCCACTGCCCCCCACCTTGCGCGCCCACCCCGGCCGGTGGGCGGCAGCGGGGGAGAGGAGGCAGAGGCACTCAAGACTGCAGTAACGAGGGCTCATAACTATCTCTTGCCATTCAAGTAGCCCGGACCCCTTGGCAGCGGGTCTGAAATAGCAGCCGAATATTACTAGTTTGTGTCTTTTCTCCTGCCTCCCATGAGAGAGAAAATGAGATCCACATGCAGCGCTTCTGGAGCATCAGTGTCAGCAAGAGTCACTCATGCCTTCTTACAACACCTAAAACATCTCATCTGTCCTAGTGGATGATTTTCAGCACCGTCCTGAGATAACCATTTCCAGCTGTGGTCAGTTCATTAGAGCAGGATCGGCGTTGGCAGTGATTCCTCACTCTGCCTTTCTTAACGACGTCCTTCTCTAATGGCTTGCTCAGTGCCAAACCCTTAATCCACCCTTATCAGCTCACAGAGTGCCTTTACTCTCCTACTCTCATCCTGCTGCCTACACGCTCAGGCAGCATCCCTCCCTACCATGCCCGAGTCTGGCTTGCATGGTCCCCATTCATACACAAATCCTACCTCACTTACCAGCCTTGTTTTTCAAATGCATCTTCTGAGAATAAGGTTTGCAGGGGGTGGCACTGCAAAGCAGATTGAGCTAAGCAGTGTAACTGCGACTGGAGCCACTCAGAAACACGGGTACCCAAACTGTAATCTGAGTTTGAGGCTATCCCTGTCCCTTCATTTCTGCCTCCCCCTCTCAGTTTCTGAATACGTGTTGCTTTCAGAGGTACACAGAGCAGCAGAGAGGAGCCCCAGGCAGATTGGAAGTCACAGGCTCTTTGTTAGTGCTCAGGCTATAGAAATCCCAGGTGAGTCACCCCTGCTTGCAGTAGCAGGTAACCCAGCCATTGCCAATCAAGCTCACGGAGCCTTAAACGCAGCCCTGCCAAGGAAATTCTCAGAAGCAATGCAGCAATTAGAAATGCAATTCCTTTGTAATTGCCTGTAGCATTAAAAAACTGTGACAATTGAGTCCTACAGCTTTTAAAGTCCAGGAGTGGCATTGCTTGAAAATATGGCATGTAGGTATTGCACTAGGTTTACATAATAGTGTACCAGAAACCCCCACATCTAAACATTTCTTTTGTTTGGTTGGTTTTTACCTTTTTTTTTTTTTTTGAAAGGGAAAATTCACCTAAGAATCCCACCTGTTGGTTTTGGCTTGGGGTTTCTTTTCAGGCAAGTTGTGATTGGGTTATAGTGCCAGTAAAAAGCAGTAGAATTTCCAGGACTTAAACACAGTTAAGTTTTGCACAGAGCTCAGTCAGTGAGATGTAGTCACGTAGGGGATGCTTCAACCTTATAATGACCCAACGGTGTTTTATCATCACCTGAACACAGCAGAAGAGTTAGAACCTAATTGAACCCCATTGGAGGAGGAGACCTCTGGGTCTTTATGAAGAACTTCACAAAAAGGTTATGTTCAAGACCAAAACACCCTCCCACATATTCTAGGATGAAACTAGCTTCATCTATGCTGAAGGTTTACCTAACATTATTTTGCAATCAAGGCATGATGTTCTCTCACGTTCATGTTTTCTTTCTTTGTTTTCCCAGACAAGATTGAAGATTAACATTAAAGCAAGTTTCTCAGAAGGCATCTGTCATCTGTCGTTTGTGTTTATGTGCCTGTGGTTACTGTGTGCAGTCTGGGAAAATCCCGTAGTGCTCTTGAGGGAGGACAAAGGGATGAGCAGTGGCATGACATCAGCTACACACGGAGCAGCAGCAGCAGCAGCATCCCCAATGTTGTGTTGCACTCAGTGCTGTTAGGGCAAGTTAATTACCAGGTTAGAGGAAGATAATAAACATAGGAAACACCACCATTATTCAGCAAGACATCAAATGTTATCTCAGGTGCCTGTTACTCTTGCTCGACCAGTTTGGTTGTTACCAGTGTATTAGTCATCTGACCACACTGAACATCAATCTTTCACTCCTCATTACACACTCAACTACAAGCTACAGTATAGGCTTGCTCTATCCTGTAATTACAATATATAGCTGTGCTATAAAAACTATTATGTCTAGAGGTCAGACTCAGAAACAAATTAATTAATTGCACTTTCTCCACTTCTCAGCTAAGATAAGATTTTTTTTTGCTACTTTTCAGTAAATGGCTCTGCTTTTTCCATGACACAAATGCTTTGCCATAATAAGCAGCTTGTCAGCAAGAAACTCTTCATACAGAGGCAAGCAACAGGCATTTTATCATCACAGGGCGCCTGATTATCGGTATTATAAAGTTATCTTTTGGCAGAGAAGTCTTGGCAGCAAACAACCTCTTTCAATCTGAAAGAGATTAGCAGCTCTGCACCAGGCCAGTGCCGGAGTGACGAGTCAGGCTGCCGGTGGGTGCCGTGGAGGTGCTGCGTGGGACACGCGCCCCGCTCCGCAACCCCAGTGCTTTTCCGTTCGTCTTGGCGAGAAGGGAAGCACTCCCTGCCTGCCGAAGCCCTGCGAGCTGAAATGCTGGGTGTAAACTGGATGACGAATGATCTGTCGGGTGGCGCGTGTTGGGGTGGCCTTTGGACTGTTTGGCCACAAGAGCCTGGAGAAAGCTAGTATTTTGGTGGCACTGGAAACAAGGATTTCCCTGCTCTGTAGAGGACAGGACTCCAGCACTGGTTCCCCAGATTCTCACCGCTTGGGGATCAAGAGTGTGATCCTCCTAGGGACCGGGACAGCAGCATGGCAGGAGGAAGCATCCTGGGACAGGTCTTGCACTGCTGGGTACTCTGGTCAGACAGTGCGGGTTCAGAGAGGCACCAGAGGGACAGCCCTACCCCAGCTGAGGAAAATGCTCATTCTCCCAGGAATAATTTGCCTATTCTTCTTCTGTTTTCCAACATACACTTTTTCTGAGGGTGTGTTTCAATTCCTTTTTTCCTTTCTGTCTTTCCCCTCTTGTTCCCTTCCCTCCCTCTCATCTCTCTCCTCCCCATCAGTCACGTCTCTGTCACCAGTTGCCCTTCTTCGCTGCCCTGTGCCGTGTTCCTGCCTGCCCCCCCCGGGGTAGGGGTCTTTTCAGTGGGGCAGCGACTGGGCCAACACAGGGGCAGTGACGGGATCAACACGGAGGCTCGCCTGCCCCTGCCCCCAACGCAAGTCCTGGCACCGATGCCAGAGCCGGGGTGGCCGTGGCAGGGTCGAGCTTGGTGGGTGAATCCTTTTGCTCTGCCAAACAGGACGGTTCTTACGTCGCAGCGATGCGAGAAGCCTCAGCCGAAGGGAGAGCTGTTGTGCTGCTTGTGCGACGGGTCCGGGTCACTGTAGGAGCTCGGAGCTCCTCTATAAAACAGTGGTTGCCTGCCCAAAGCCCTCACAGTTTAAGTGACTTTCATAAGCTAAGCATGCTCAAACTCTCTAGTGACAGCTGCCCCCATTCAGAGAGCAAGCTGGGGAAGTCCCGCTCTCTGCAGAATGAAAGTCCCGTCTCCCCCGGGTGAGAAAGCAGAGGTGTATCACTTTCTCCCCTTCTCTCCACTGTTTTGCTGCTGGTCCTAAGCTACAAAACAAACCCAGGATTTCAGGGAACGTTCAATCTGCAGCTTGTTCTCAGCTGATCCTGTTGCAGGGAGCAAGTTCCTGGCTGATTCACGAGCAGTAAAAATAAACACAGTCTGAGGAAGGCAGGGAGGAGGGAGGGAGACCGGAGGGTACGGAGGAAAAAGTAGGAGCTACAGCAGCTGGTGTTTTCTTTGCTGGTTCTTTTCAGAGGATTTAGGCAGGTTGGAGATGTAAGTGATTAATGGAGAATGATAACACCTCACCCCCCTCCTCCTCCTGGAAGGAACACGAGGCTTTATGCATATCGCTGGGCTCTCAGCTTTAACCTCTCCAAGATTTACACACTCCATCCACTCCAGCGCGGTGCTGTGGGGCTGACAGCACATCTGGCTGCATTAACTGTACGCTCTGCGGTTTTTACAAATGCTTAGGGTTTGTTCTCAGTGTTTGGAAACGCTGCGCTCAAAGCCCTGAGACTTCCCCCATGGAGCTGACCAGACTGAAGACAATGAACCGCCACACAAAGCCGAGACGGGGGGAGGTTTCTAGCTTCTCCTGTGCTCGGAGTGAAGGGCACAGCCAGACACTGCTGAACCCTGGTAAAACGTGTGTGCACAACGGCTCCCGGATTGCCCTGGCGTGGAGCACATTCGAGAAGAGTGTACAAGTAGCAGAAATCCTTTTCTGTCCCCCTCCATAGGTGTGTCGACTACTTTGCCAGGTACATCTAGGGGTCTCACCCTCGGCTCTGCTCGAAGGTGACCGTACCACACCGTGCTGCTCTGCTGTGCTGCGTGGTAAAGAAGCTTGCTTTCCTCTTGCCTTCCTCGCACTGGAGAAGAACATCCAGCCGAAATAGACGAGCAAAGGTGGATGCCATTGATAGCTTCTGCCATTAAGGAAAAGGAGTTGCAACAGAAGTTTTGTGTTGTAACTTAAGGAATGAGGTTCCCACCAGGAACAGCGTAACATGAATGTTAAGGAGCTTTTATCAGGCTCTTAAGCAGGGCTGATGGAGGCATAGTAATAGCAATGACAATATAATGTGCTAATGAAATTTACTGAAGATGAGATGCCGTATCAACAGACAGCATAAGTAGAATATCAGGAAAAAAACTGATGACTTCAGAAACTCAAAGTGCAAAAGGTCATACAGCTAGGAATTCTTGCTGTAAAGGCAGGAACACAGCACTTGGAAAAAAACGGTGAAGAAAGGCCAAGGTATTGTAATTCATTACAGGGTAACTGAGCCACCAGCATGACAGCCATGGAAGAGGTAAATGCAGTCACAGGTTGTAATAGACAAGATACTTTAGGTAAATAGAAAAGCATTGCCACCGTTGTGTAAGGCAGTATCAAAACGGTATCCAGAACAACATGCCCAGCACTTGTCATCCATATTTACAAAAAAAGATAGACCAGACAACTGATGATCAAGAAAATGAGAAGTCTCTATAAGAATTTCTTAAAATAAACTGATTTATGCAGCAACAAAACAGCAAGAATGGATAAGCAGGGTCAGGAGCCTTTAGATATGTTAGAGGAGAAAAGAACAGGGAGACAAAAGTAATTATTTAAACTAAATCATGACCTTAATACAAGAACAAGACGGTATGAAAGAATGACTAGGAGAACAAGCTTGTATTAAAAATATTCCATTAAATCTAACAAAGGGAAAATAGAGAACAAGCTTAGGATGGAGCTTCACAACTTTTTACGATGTAGAAGGCTCAGTTGGTCCCTTTCTATCCAAAGTCCTGATGTGGACTTTACAGATGTGTGTGTGCATTAAGAACAGCATGGGTGTTTACTCATGGAGTGATTTAATTTTTACCAGTCGGGACAAGATACCATTAGGTACTGGGGGTAAGAACTGAAATCACTCATATCTCGGTCCCTGGTTGAAATCCAGACCAGGCTGCGTGTGACTGAAGGAGAATTAGTGCTTTGTCTCCTGGCTGTTGGTTGGTAGCTTCTTTGGAAAATGAGCTGCTGTGCAACTTCTGTCTCATGAAATCACCACCACCAGAAGTGGTGATGGTGGGAAGTCCTGCAGGTGATCTTTCTAGATATTTCTAGAAAGGCCAAAGACAAGGGAGCGGGAGCAAGGCAGTAGCCGGGTGCAGTGGAGTAGCTGATGTAAACTGCCCTGGGTACAGAGAGGTCCCTATGACTGATGGCAAAGCACTTGTTCATTTCACTTCCCCACTGAAAACACAGACCAAGACCGGACTGAATGGCATTGCCCTTGTCCCACTGCTGGTGGTGTCTGCCTGTGGGGCACACACATTTACACAAACTTTGCACACATGCAGTTCCGCATGTGCACGTACACTCATTGCAAAGCCCTGATTTACGAGAGCAAAGGCTCCATGCTCACCAGGCAGCCAGGTGGTGCTGGATGTGGGTGCCCCTCTCTTCTACCAGAGCCCACCAGCACCAGGTGATCATCCTGACGTGTGGGCTGGGGTGGGAGGAGGGGAGTCTGGGTAAAGACTGAGCTTGTCACGAACTCACTGGAGTTTTCTTCGGTCTTACGATCCAAGACTGGCTTTTGCCAAGAGAAGTGCTGGCACATCCCGCAGCACAGAGGAGGAGGAAGTGCCAGGGAGACGAGGGAGTGGGGTGGAGAGCGAGACCAAGAGACACGACCGATTATCTTTTTTTCCTACTGTGCTGGTCCTTTGAGAGAGGAGGAATTTAGAATGCACATACAGACTCCAGGTTGCTCAAGGCTGTCTTTAGCTGTATATCATCTTTCCAGGGGTTAAATGTTTATGCATTTTGTCTACAAGAGTAAAAAGGTGTATTTTTAATAAGGAGTGATAGATCACGTGAGTGGACCAGAGTGCAAGACACCGAAACGAAGGGGAGACGCTGTACTTGGCCGGGGGATTGGCTCAGTGGGGTAGGCTTTGTACCCCATCGTGGCCAGAACTGGTTTATCAGTCAGACCACAACACCTTGTCTGCATTGCATTCTTACCTCCGAACAAAACCAAACCACCTTGAACAACACCTGATGAAACTTGTTTATTAGGTTTATACCAGTTTTGAGAATTCTTACACCTTTTGATATGTAAACGCTTTCCCCGCCTCAATCTGCCCACATCGCTTGTTTAACCCACAAGACGCTGCAGTTGCCAGCAGCACACCACGCGTCCATAAATGATGCTGGTGAGCTCTGTCCCAAAGGGCACCCTTCAACACAACTGAACTTACCAAGCTATCTATAAAAAGGGATGTAGCTTTTCTAAGTGAGTTTTGAAGGAGTAACGTACCCAGATCTTTAATGCTGAGAGGAAGAGGGGGGATTAGGAGAAGATTACTGCATAGACAACTCTTTCCTTACCTTTAGAAAAATGAGAAATGTCAAACACCATTTGGACACCCACCACTATGGGACTACAACTATAGGCCACTGAACACAGTGTATCATCCAAACAGGTTTTTATCCAGTTCCTTTTCACGTGTCAGCCTGCCATTCCTACATAGGGTGGAGGAAGGATCACTGCTTCAGAACACGGAAATTACTTATGACTCATCTTTATTGAGCAAGTTTTAGGGAACAAGGTGGGATTTCTCCTGCTAAAGCCAGAAGTCCTATTAACAGCCTAGGGGGAAAATAAATAAACATTTCTCACAGTGTAAACCAACTGCTGCTCTCTGCTCCCGCTCCAGCCACCTCCTCTGAGGTGTATAAAGGCAATTTTGTTATTGTTTATTATCAGCCTGTCTCAACATTAATGGGGAGACGCTTCCCATGGGATGGCAAGCCCTGCAGCCCTTCGGGGTTGTCCTGCGTGGACCCTGCCTGCAGCAGACCCCACGAGCTCAGCTCTGCCTCCTCCCTACCCCAGCATCGCCTGCTGCTGGGTGGCTTCTTTCCCTCAGCCAGCTCAAGCTCTCTCCACTCAGAACTGCAATACTTGGGGACTTTTTGTAGCTGCCCTTAAAATAGACTCACGAGGTCTGTCCCAGCTTGGCCTCAAGTATCCTTCTGGGTAACCTACCGCGCGCTACGCAAACGCGGGAACTTGCCAAATTACCAGTTCAGCAAAGAGTGGGCTGTTAAACACAGAGGATCTGCGAGAGCTGACAACGCTGCCTGGCACAGCAGAAGGCACTACAGAAGACAAAGCCCAACCTCAGCGTGAAACCGTACCCGAGTCCCGTGTGTGTGTGTGTTTGTGTAAGGCAGGCAGCTCTTGAGGACGGCGTCACGCTTCCGTGTGTGTTTATGCAGCGCCCGGCACAACAGAGCCCTAATCCAAACCGGAGCTCTCAACCATCACAGTGATGCAAATTAAATAGCACCAATAATACGCTTTCCCTCTGCGCTCGCCAGGTCAGGCACGAGGGGAAGACCCTTGTTGGGAAGGACCAGGGCTGCACACCAGGCTGAGATGCATCTTCAGGGGGACCTCAGCGCAGCGAGTCCCTGCCCATCAGCCGAGCTGCCCTGCCTGACCCACGGCCACATCTCCTGCCGGGAGGTGAAACGTGTCAGTTTATACCCCGGAGAAAAGTTAATGTCATTTATCTTGTGTTTGCCCCAGCTAAAAGCACGTGCTTGTACAGCTACCAGGGTTCGGCTAACGCTGGTATTTTAGTAAAGCCACAGCAACTTGGCTGTGTCAGAGTCTATGGGGCCTTTTTTTTTGTTTGTTTTAGAAAACAGATAAAACGGAGTTGGTAGAGAAAAGCTTTCTGCAGACATTTGCTGAAAGTGTTTTCCCTAGTACTTTATAAAATAATCAGCATGAGCTCCTATCACAAAATTTAATGAAAATTTTAGAAGTTCTAGCAAAATATTTCTGACTCCAAAAGAAAATACGTTTCAGTCATTTCCATCTCTTCTGTAATCCAACATTATTAGCTGGCCCGTTTCCCACAAGGAGAGTGTTGTGCAGCCTGTAATCCTACAGCCCTAAAGCTTGTCCCAAAGTTCACCCCCTGCCATGAAAACCTGTTACAGTGAATGAAATTAAGGATCTGCACCTGAGTGGGCATTTCACCACTCCTCGTTACAGCAGGCTGGGATGAATTATTAAAATGATTTAAAATATACACATATATTAATATATATTAATCAATAACAACATTTTACTAGAAATCTGACAAAATATTTGACTACTCACCGAACCTGGTTGACAGTGGAAAAATCACCTTCACAAATAACATCACTGTCAGAAAAACAGAATTACATACGTTATCCCTGAGTAATACAGAAAATAATATGCCTAAAACAAATGATGCAACATTCAGATAATTGCATCCAACAGATGTCTTCAGTTAGCTGTTCTTGTAAGGGGGATACCATTTGAGAAGAGGAGACTCCAGACACCACACGAGATCAGCGTCGTACCTTTTAGCACTGCAAAGTTTTAAATGAAGAGGTTTAGGAAGGGAAGCAAGATTGTAGTTTTGCTTATCAGGGACAGCTTTTTTGAAGGTAAATGTTAAGAAAGATGATCGATGCTAGGATAAGATTAGAAGTGTGTCTTTTGGGGGATGTTTGTTGGTAAGTTCTGTAGGTAAATGCACAGGGTTAATGGTCTTTTTCATATTGTAACAGTATCCTCAGTGGGATTTGCTTCCTCGGCTGCTCTCGGTCCCCTCCCCCAGCGCTGTGAAATGAGAAATGCAGTGTTTTTAATGACTGGAGCAGGAGGGATCTTGTTATTGTGGCTGCATCACCCCTGCAGGACACAGTTCAGTAGAAGTTTGTCATGTGGCTGAGCAGAAACGATGAATGCAGGTTTTATGAAGTTCATTCCCCAAATACAAAGGGACGGGGGGGAAAAAACCCCACCGCATTCATGGCTACAGGCTGCGAGAGTACACAGTTCACAGCCTGAGCTCTACATTGATCACTGTCAAGCTCCTGGGCTGCCATGCACCTGCGAGCTCCCCCCGCTCCCCGAGCGGCAAGCCTTTACCTGCACTCCCACCTCCAACCACAGCATCTCTCTCCTCACGTTTCTCCTTCTTCCTCGCTCCCTTTCTTCACTAGCCGGGGGCGTTTGGCAACTTAGTGTCCCCCCGGTACGTAGTTTAGGCCAGGGGAGAACTAAATACCCTCCTTGGTTGGAGCCAAGTCAATTTCTTCCCCCCCCAACTCTTGTTTCTTGGCAGCCTCCCTCACCTGGGGCATTGCTTGGCTTCCTGTTTGCTGCCTCCTTTGCTTTAACTCCCTGCCATTATGCAGGCCAGTATCAAACAGGTGGACGAGGTAAACATTTAAAAAAGCAAACAACCCAACATGTCCTTCCTCTCCTCAATGGGCATGATGATATTGTCAGGAAACGGGTAACAGCTGCAGGTGCTAGAAATGAGCTACATGTATAGGAACGTCTGGAGTCTGTGTGTTGAAAACACACAGGCAGATGATATTTACTGCGAATAGGTTATTTTAAATGGGTAAGCACTAATACGGCGTCTCCTTGAGAAAACACCCCATGCACGCTCCCGCTGTACCAGCAGCCATCTCGCGCTGACCGAGTCCCCCCAAAATGCCTGTCCCGGGGCAGCCAGGCTGGCTCCCAGCGATGCCCGGCGAGAGGCAGCAGGGGGGAAGCGGCCGTCATGGCCCCCCAGCACACCTCGCAGGGCCGAAATATGGAAGTGCCAGACCACCCCCCCTGCCTCCCACCACCTCCGCCTGAGCTCTCCCCAGTGCACTGCACGCTGCTGGATCTTAGGGCTCAGAGGCAGGAAGGAGATGGCTGGATAAAAGCAAATGCCTTCCTGCTGTCGTGGGTCCCTAAAAACATCTGCATGTACCTACATCTGCATGTAACTACGTCTGCATGCACCTACGTCTGCATGCACCAGTCCAACCCGACCATTTGAGGTTCATGAATGCATCAAATGCTGGGCTTTATAGGTTAGGTGCTCGCCTCAACAGTTTTACTTCATGAATCGGATCGTGTAGTTTGTTGACATCTGGGTGAAAACAGCTGAAGGCACTCTTTTCCCGAGGAGGAAGGCAAACGGCACGGCAATCTCGGGAGTCGCTCCCTTGGCTTTACTCGTTCGCTGCTCAGGTCTGGGAAACCATATCCCCGAGCCCATTTCACCAGCTTTCTTTTGGAAACCAGTATCATTGTCAGCCGTCAATAACTCACTCCATTTACCTGCTCTCAGCTGCCCAGGAGGACACAGCAGAGCCTAGGCCGGGTTAAGTTACTGCCTGATAACAGCAATTCTCAAGTCAAAGACTATAATGAGGCTCTCCCTAGACGGTGACGAGCTTTGGATTTCTTATAGAAACGGGCGATTGTGCCTGTGTCTGCTTGTGCCTGCTGCCTTGTGGGCTCTCCCCCTCTTCTCCTCGGCAGGTCTGGCTCCCCAGCCCCAGCCCCAGCCCCAGCCCGGCGGTGGTGGAGCTGAGCGGCTGTGGGCACTTGATGCTGATTAAATTCTGCTGACTGAGGAAGATGTCAAATTCTACCCAAAGCAGAGAGCCGCCAAGGAAAAGCTGCTTTTCTTTGCTTTTGACAGCTGGAGCCATGAATTTAAGCAGAGGTCTCACCTTCAGGCAAGTCAACAGCTGGGCAGGGAGCAGTCTTTCTTAAAGAGAGAGTGCACCGTACTTTCTGGAGTTCAGTGTTGCCAGGAGGTGAACGAGTTGAAGTGCAAGAGAACATTTATGTAAAAAACCCAGGTGCAGCTGGGTTTTTTGTTGTCTTTTTTTTTTTTCCCTTTTACTAGAGAAGGACCAAGTAACAAACAAGAAAGAGGAAATGAAAACACAGACTTAATTCCCACCCTTGGTGTTTCTCGTCTTCCATTTCCCCTGCGGTATGTACAAGGAGGAGACGCAGCCCACGTTCTGTAGGGGAAGTTCCCGAAGCCCGTTCCCGAGGAACATCACGCACTGCGTCACATCTGCTTTTATGTAGGTGTGCTGGGCACACCGCAGGAATCGGTGGCTTCTGTCAACAAATAAACAGGGTCTGTAAGATCTTTCCCTGTTTTTAAACCTCTCTGTGCACACAAGAGCCATCCAAAGCTGTTACTCCCGGGGAGCTGCTCACTTGCCTTCGCAGTGTGTGGGACCCTGTGGGCTCACTTCAGTGGGCAGTGGGTGGGAGTTCCCATAACAAAATGTCACTGCCATAACTAAATGCCCATCACTGCCAGTTATTACTGGCCGTTATCACCTAAAAGACCAAGGACTGAATGGTACCAATATATAATTAGGCTTCACTCCCACTGGGTCCAAAAGAGGAACTTTGTCACTGCAGGGTCAGGGTTTGCGGTGCTGAATTTTCAGCCCCATGGAGCAGAGGCCAGGACCCTGAGGAGGCTCAGACCTCCTAGGAGGCAGGGACAGACACCTGGTGGAAGACCTACAAGAGAAGATGTGTCCCCACCCCAGCCTCGCCCCCTGATCATTGTAACACTTTCTAGGGAGGTGGGAAAAGTGAATTTCAAGTTCTTCAGTAGAGAATTATGTCCATCTCCCCAGTACCTTGGAAACATGAAATGAGAGCAGGACAGCACTCCCCTTGGTTAGGATGGAAGAAATCCTAATGGACTTCTAATCATGCTTAAGACTGTCACTGACTTTGTGACATCTCACGTATATCCTGGGAAGGCTGCTGCAACTGCCAAGCTCTTGTGTGGAAACATAGGATCATCAGCATCATCACCATTGTTTTGAGGGGGAAAAAAATGCAGCAGGTATCATCATCCATCCCAACAGAGAAAAGGACAGAAGGGAGGAGAGAAGAAATGTGTTGTGTCCAGATCTCCATTGACCTTCAATGTGGGGTAGAAGTTGCACTTCTCTGACCTACAAACACTGAAGTGCTAGTAAGCGTGTGTAGATATAGAACTTTAAGTGTGCTTAAGTAGGCTTTTTTGATGTTAAGAGCTGAAGCAGCTATTGAAAGTAGCTATTTGCAGAGTTAAGCAATAGCTGAGGTCATCAATGTTAAAATTAAGGTATAGGCACCAAAACTCCACCTACGCCCCCTACCTAAATACAGGCAGGCCTTCTTTGGATTTAGCCCGACCCATTCAAGCAATTTTTCCTAAATTTTTTCATCTTTATGTTAACTCTACCAGTGGTAGGAAAAAGTGGAAGCTCTTGAAGGTAAGAGATTGTGAATGTGTTGTCTTATTTATCAAACTGACAAATCTGCAAATATAAAAAAAAAAGTTTTCGTAACTATTTTGTTATCATGACATAGAGGGAAGATAAAATTCCACTTCTGCCATCATTCCAACTAACTACCACCATAAACCTTTGCTGAAATTAGTGCCAAATCTAAGCTTTCAAATGTTTGTAAGTGTAAAGGCATTTGGAAAAACCTGCAGAAGTTATATTTCAAGCAGAATTGAAGACAGAGGCTACTTTCTGCTCTGCTTGAAAGCAACAAAGCATGGAAATCTGGTGCCAGACTTCTTTCTTACTAGATTTTCTGCCTAGTTTTACAGCCTCCTACTGTTCAGGTGGGGCTCTGTAAGAGTGGAAACTTGGATGGCTAAGTATTTTCTGAATCCCACTTGTAAATGCTTAAGGACCATCCACCATCACCATCTCAATTAAGAAAGATCCCGAGTACAACTGAAACCAGCCAAAGACATGAAATGAAAAAGCACAGTTTGTTGTGAGCATTGCAACTAGAACTGCCAGCTTTGTGATTTTAGAAGAGAAACATAACCATCAGCACATCGTGACATTTTTGGTGTGATGCATGATGCTGTGTGGGTGGATTGCAATGCCACATGTTGTTATTTCAATGCATTATCATCCTCAGAGTTTATTGAAGCGTTGCTGTGTTTCAGCAGAACGTTGTCTCCTGCAGCAGCTTCGGCTCAGCCAGTCCTACTAGGTTCACAGATATTAAGTGTATAAAAAAATCTACTTTGCCTAGATTTGCATTTTAATATTCTAGCAAACCAGATACTGGAAGCATTTCATAGAAAATTATTTTAAAATGTGGTTTATGTGTACATCCATACTGGAGGCCTGATTCTCACTTCAGTCTTTTCAGAGAAGGGAAACATGCCTTGTTGCTTTTGCAAATAATCATGCAGTTTCCATTTCAGACAATAATGGTAATTAAATAATATATTAGAAGAATCAAACAGAAAATTTTCTTCCTGCAAAAAGACAAAACATTTCTAAAAAAGTATCAATTATTAATTATTCTTTTAATTCCCAGGTACCTTATGGGTACAAAGAATAATTCTACTGCAAGTATTTGTCAAGGAGAGATGCAAATAACATGATTAGCTTGTTAAAAAAAATATGGATCTGATCTTTAAATACCGGGGGAAATGTCAACTATGCCTTCCAGACACAAAACTTTAAACTAGCATTAATGGAAGTCATAGAATGTGCATTGTGTGCCCCATATTTTCAACGTGGCAGGGGAAGCTTTCAAACTTAGCTGAATGTGAAAGAGAATTCAGAATATTTAGTCTATAGTCTTTTAAGCTGTGATCTGTTAAGCACAGTTGTGTATTCATTTGGAGAGCGGCTTCCCACGCAGGCTGTGTCCTGGAACTGTGCTGAGATTATTTTATCCGCTAGAAGGACCTCTGTGTCCCTATTACCAGGAAATAGTTAATATTCTTTCCCACTGGGGCCCACATGCACCTGCACAACTGTGGTGTGTGGTTTCTTCTTGCAGCTGCATCTGTGACTCTGCTGCTGCCTGTGTAGAGGTTTTAAAGTGTAAATGGAGAGTTGGTGAGGCTACCCTTCAGTGGTAATGCAGCCTCCAGGGCTGCTGCTGCAGGAGTGAAACCACTCTGAGTAAAGAAGCAGTTTCAGCAAAGCTTTTTTTCTCAGCTGTTAATATTACCGCCCATCTTACTCTGGAAAATTCAACACATATTGTAAATACCAGTTAATGATGTATCCTCGCAATGCCGTTCTGGAGTCCCTGTCTGTTATTATCTTGGTTTTTCCAGAGGAAGAAAACGAGGCTGTGAGACCTTAACTGATTTTCCTAAGGTCACTGGGAGCAAGCCTGTGGCAGAGCCAGATACAGGATGCAGATCTTTCCCAGCCCTGTAGTTTGGCTGCTCGGCCACTCTGCTGCTCCCGTACTTTGCTATCTGAATTCCTTGAGCAAAAGGAGAACTATTTTTGTCCCAATTGCTAAAACCCATCGTTCGCAATATCTGCTCCTTCTCAGGAATAAGAAGATTATGGGGGTCAGTAGTCAGAGGAGAGAGTTATCAGCTACCCCTGGGCTCCAGCAGCAGTGATTAGGATCATCTGTTATTAACTGCAGACGCATGCTCTGGAGCAGAAATGCTCAATTCTCCTCTGCATTCGAAATCCGTCTGGTGTGAGGGTGATATATGGGAGGGAAGAGATTGTGTTCGCTGATTCTACAAGGTGATGTGATTTAGAGGAGCTAGATGGTTGTTTTGCTCTATTCCCATCGTGTGATCCCCTTAAGGCTCATATACCACTGAAGGATCGCCAGAGCCAAAGGACTGCTTGCCCTTTGCACTCCCTTTTGCACCATTCCTTCCCCCACCATGTTCCCCGTGGTGGGGTAGGAGAGTGACAATCGGCAGATGAGCCAAATCTGCTGCTTTGGGGCTGATGGGGATTCTTCTCCTCCAGGCAACATTTTTAAGCCAAGGATTTCAGTGTCAACTTTGCTTTTAAGAGAGTGTGTGCTGTTATCTTTAGGTTTACAACTTTCTGAAACAAAAAGGAGATTTATAGGAAGAAAATGAGAGTGCTTATGCGTACCTTATCATGCAAGACAGGCAGACAAACGTAGCTACATGAAGAATTACTGCAGGCGGTTGTTGGTGCACGGTTGCACTGGGAGTTCTACTTCGTGTTCACGCACAAAGCTGCTCATTTCAAGGAAAAAGTCTAGCAGGGTGAGAGATCATGTAAGTGGAAAGAGATGCTGGCTGTGTTTTCCGTGTGTAGCTTTTGGTGTAAAAATTCTGCCTGTCTGCTCTAACAGTAGCTGTATTTAG
The DNA here is from genome assembly GCA_026546715.1 of Gallinago undulata. Taxonomy (NCBI): domain Eukaryota; kingdom Metazoa; phylum Chordata; class Aves; order Charadriiformes; family Scolopacidae; genus Gallinago; species Gallinago undulata. Next base: position 29,924,860 of record JAOTQQ010000041.1, on the reverse strand, counting down.
GTTAAAAACACAAAATGTCTCAGCATAAATCACTGAGGTTTTTCTTTGTTTTGGAGACGTGATTTTCCCGCTTCCCTCTCAGCTTCTTGGCTTTGTTTTATTTAACCTGAAATAAAAGTCTCCTGATTTTTTTTGTGAATAGGAAAAACCGATCCCTCTGTTGCACAGCAAGTGACCCTCGCTTTATCTGGTTTAGAAGAACAAAATTTTAAAGAAAGATTCCTGGGAAATGTCTTATTACTGCCATAGCCCTAAGCCTTGATAAGAACCCCATCGAGCTGATATATGCACACATATATGTGTAACAGGTGGCCCCTACTCCCAGACAAGTTGCTCCCAAAGAGAGTGAGTCATTTTCTCACAATATTTAGATGCTATAAAGATTTTGAAACTCCTGCTCAGAGTCTTCCAGTACACAGTCAAACCCCTGCTCAGCAGCAGCTCCCCCCTGCTGTCTGAACAGCCAGGCCACACTGCAGCAGTTTCACCTTGGAGGAAAGAAAACTGGAGGAGAAGGCTTCGTGGTCACCTGCCCTTTATCACACTCAGCATTCAAACATTAGAGCTTCCCTTAATGAAATGAAGGATCCACCTCTGAATTTCTGTTCTGGTATCTGGCACCTCTGAGGAGAGAAGATTTGTCCCTATTTAGGCTAATAAACCTCCTGGGCAAGTCACTCATCTGTGGAAGCTTTTCCACTTGTTATAACTTATGCATAGGGACTGAACACTCTTGCAATTCTCTTGCAAATCAATACTTTCTGTAGGAGAATCAGGGGGGTTTTCTCCCCCTTCGTTGTATGTCTGGCCCATTTTAGGAAGAAGGCAAAAGCTTCAGCAGGAAAGCAAATGCTCATGAACCTTTTGCATCAACTCTGGAGCACCTGGAACCTACATCTGTTACTAGCCAGGCTGAATAAGTATTAAAAAAAAGAGAAAGATTGACCTACTAATGACTTAGATCATAGTGGGAGACACCCAGCGTGGATACCTAGCTCAAGGAGAGCCTCATCTGAGTGGGAAGAGAATAACAAACCCTCCTCTGCTCTGGAGCTAAGGCACTTGAGTGTTTTTGCAAGACCTGAGGCTGAAGGTTGCTCAGGTGAAGGTGACTGGCTTGGTGGCTCCATAGGCCTTTGCTGGACACTGAGGTTCCTCCATTCCAGCAAAGAGAAGCAGCTCTGCCATTGCCTGGTAAGGAAAGCCACAGTGCCTGAAGGTTGTTCCCCATGCCAGGCTACCACTGAGCTCTGCCTGGATGGAAGTCAGGTGCTGCAGCACAGCAGCCTTCATCCTTTACATCTGCAGCCCAGCCATCACTGCTTGCTCCCCTGCACATCAGTGGGTGTCACTTTTTATCTGAGCCCGATGCATTTCAAATCTGATATTAAATGCAATGAAGCCATCTGCCTCTGGCCATCATGAAGAAATTTATATTACTACCAGTAACGCCAAATAAGGCAATAAAAGACATTGCTTAGTTTGCACAACCTTTTATTTTCCTCCCTAGAACTATTTTTAGTTAAACAATTTTCTGCCAAAAAAGCTCTGTCTGTGTCCAGGACTGCCCTGGTCATCGGCGCTGTTACCAGGGACTGGAGCTTTATGGCCCTCATAACTGCAGAGGGCGAGAGGTCAAGCCATGGAGCCTTTGTGTCAGCTCCACATTTCTCTTTAAACACATGTGAGAGACAAAGCTCCCCCGAGACCCCCATGGAAACTGCCTCCGGGGGAGGGGAGAGGGTGAGAGAGCGCTGGCCTGGCAGATAAAAGCAACATCAAAAGGAGCAGGGAGCAGCTGTCCATCTGGAGAAGCAAACTTTTTTTTCTTCTTCTTCTTCTTTTAGGAGAAAGAAACTGTCTCAAAGGATAGTCTCAAAAATTTTTGCATGGAAGGAGGAAAAAAAAACCACCAAAACACAAAACCCAACAACCAACCCTCTGACAAGGGGGAGGGCAGAAAAGCCCCCGCAGCAAACAGAAGGAGGTGCTGCTTGGCAAAAGTCCCAGGCTGAATCATTTAAATCACTTTTAGTGCCTCCAAATGCAAGTCGCTGCCTCTGTTTATAGAGTCACAGCGAGAGACCTGAAGAGAATACATTTCCCAAAGCAACATCTGAGTTTGGGAATGAATCAAAACTCGCTCCATGCGCTGCAAAACCCCCTTTCCTCTGACCAAGCTTTTGTTCTGTTGCTGGGTTCGGTGTCAGCCTCCATCCCCACAAGAAAAAACACCCAGCTTGATGACCAGACAGCTGAGCGTGTTTACGACAGGGAGAGTTTCACTACACAGGCTCTCCAGTACCCCTAATTGCCAATAACAAACAGTCTCCATATAAGTAATTGTTGATCAACACACCGATACAGGTGTAATCCTTCTGTTTGCAAACTGACAAATTCCACATCCTTAGCATCGGATTTACAGACACAAAAAGCTCTTCTCCCAGGCTGTAACTATTAAAACAGTTACTCAAACACCACACATACCCACCGCAAAAATCAAAACAAAACTGCAGTCAACAAATTCAGTGGCAGATCCCAGTCTGCATCATAAATGGGGCTGACAGGGTAACCTCCCCCACTCCTGCCTTGTTTGAAGGCTTCCCACCACATCCACTTGCACCTGAAGACACTTAAGAAGACACTGACAATATATTTTGCCTTTGAAGATAGGTTGGAAATGCCTTTTCAAAAACAGGCAATGAGTGAAATAAAAATTATGAAAGCCTAAGTCTCATTTTTCACCAGTCCAACTCTTTCAGTATTGGGAAACTGAAGGTTTATTTGAGTAGCCGAGATGATGCCAGGCTACAACTTCTGGAAACTGTTTTAAACTCTGTTTCAGTAAAGTAAAAATGTTGCAAGTGGCCTGTACCACGTTTATCTATCCTCTGTGACTTCTAATGTGAAAATACCTGGCGGCTTCCCACACATCCATGAACGTACCCTGTACTGAAGGGAGAAGGGATGAAGGATGGATACAGTGGCCCTGTGCCCCAGTGAGGTTGATGGTACCCCAGGGTATGAGCTGGGGAGTTCCTGCCCACAGAGTCCAGCGCTGCCTCACCGCCCAGATGCAGCAATGGGCATCCTTCCACTCCACAGTGTGGCTACGAGCCACAGCCAGAGGCAGGCAGGCACCTGGCAGACTGGACCTGACCCTCAGTCTGCCCTGCAATGGCATCCCTGACACCCTGTGGGGTGCTTCACACCTGTGCCTTAAAACAACTCAGTCTTACTCAACAGCATTTATGCAGAGCTTCAGCAGGCGCGGGGAGGCAAGGGGCAGCACGACCCCGCTCACGATTCACCCTGGCATCTCGTCCCCATCTCTCCACACCTGCCACAGCCTCCCGGGATGCTCCCAAAAACCTGCGGTGGCACCCAGAGGGCAGGCGAGCATACCCCAGTGTGGCTGGTGTGGTCCGTACGGCATATTGCCTGCAGTGCTGCAGACCCCACCAGCCTGGGGGCAGAGGGCAGGAGCTGCAGGGAGATGTCCTGGGACCTAGGCTGAGATGTCACCCCAGGCAGTGCAGGGAGAGGGCGATGCTCCCGCCCCACACTGGTGGGGATTACTTCAGCCAACTTACCACAACAAGCACCTGTGGCACCTTGGTGCACCCCAAGAAGAGGGAGATGTCCACCCGCAGAGCCATGGCTCCCGTGGCACCCTCCTGCCCCCACCTCAAGGCCCTCCCTGTGGGCAGAGCCAGCCCCTCATGGTTCCTTCCCCGCGGACCCCTCTCCCGCCTCACGCCTCCCCGCTGCGGGGAGAACAAACGCCTCCCCCCGCAGCGCACGGCCGGGCCGCTCTCCCGCTCCCCGACGGCACGTCCAGGGGCGGCAGATTGGCAGGTTGCTGGAGGAGGAGAACCTCACGGGCTGGCCGGCAGCCAGGCGGCCGTGGCCTCCTGCCACAGCCCCTGCATCTCGCAGGGCCAGCCTGCCAGACACGTCCCCCCGTCGCGTGACAGGCCACTGGGTTGTCTCACACGCTAGAAAAGATTTGAGAGGTGTGCCTCATCACCGAGGGGCCCCTGCAGGGTCCCCCTCTGCTGTCCTCACCCAGCCCGGGGCTTAGAGGGGCTGGCAGGTGAGCTTACTCCTGGTTTTGGTCCAGAATTGGTGCCCAGAGCACTGCAGATGACTTCAGCTCTTCATCTCCTCTTCTTTCTGATGGGGATTCTCTGTGTTTACTCTTGTTTGTGTTTTGCAGCCCGCCGCCAACGTTGCCCTGGGCAGAGACGTTCCCTTCCCGTCCCCCGTCGGCGCAGAAAGGCATGCAGCCCCACAGAGACCCAGACCCACACTGACCCACCCACGGGGACATTGGTAGGGGTGAGCTCCTGCCAAGTCTGGATGCAGAAAGCCAGCAGTTCTTCACGCCTGAGGGGTGTCTGTGGTCGCTGGCTGGTCCCAAAGTCTTTTACCCGAAAGCTGGGTTGTGTGTGAGTCCCCACATGTCAAACTGCTACTTCCAGCCCCACTGTTCTGGCACTTCTCCAGTCCCAGCTTCCACAGTGGGAAAAAACACAGAGCTTCTCCTTCCAAGTGCCCGGTCCCACTCGGAGCCCCACAAACCCAAAAGTTGGCTCTGATGGCCTTGGTGAAGAAGAGAGTGCTGTTTTTTCTTCAAGAGTGGGCTATCTGCCATGAACCACAGATTCAAATTGTGGTGAATACTTAGGGCTGCCCATACATCTACATTTTCAGATATGTCCTCTTTTTCCACACATAAATATCTCCAATTGGATTTCTATGGATTTATTTTTTTTTTTATGCTTTATAGATTTCTCATGTTTTTCTGAATATCTGGTTGGTCCACCAGGTCAAAAACCCTCTTGCTACGCTGCAGCATGTCTCAGAGTCTCAGAAAGGTGCCCAGGAGCCACCCTAGGGTATCTGGGACAGGCAACGTCCCAACTCACGCCGTCGTGCACACAGACTGTGTGAAGTAAGCCTGATGCACCGGCCTACCACATGTGTGCTGCCTGATATACTTAAATATCGATCTACAATGCAAAGCATAACTATACAGGGCAAATGGAGCACATCTGATGATACTTCCTGGGAGCACCAGACTTAACTTCCTCTGTGGACTTACTGTGTATCTCTCTGCAAAAACTCAAAAACACATATGGGAGCCCTAGAGGAGAATTTGCTGCAAATGACTACTTGGTCTATTCATAGTGTCCTCCCATCCGTAGTAACAGGTCGCATTAACAGGTTGGTACTTGCGTGATCTCTTGGATTCTTCACAATTATCTCCCAGCTGTATCTAGAGCAGAAGTTTCTGCCATCGCTCGCTGCTCTTGTGGCCACTTGTGCTCACGTGGAGCACACCGTATCCAAGCTACTCATCTCATTTCCCCGTGACCCCACGGCACAGGGCTCGCACCCCACAGCTCCAATGCCTCAGATGGAATTACTCCAGGTATAGCTGAATATAATTTTCATCAGAATCTGGCCTTTATTTTAACTGCATTTAGCCCTTGACTATGTTTCAAGTATGTTTCATCTTCTGCAGACCTTTAAAATACTCTTGTGTTTGCGCACTGCGCACAGCCCAGGAGCTGCTCCCATCGGCCGGGCAGAACGTGTGGCTGCAAGACGAGGTGTGTCTGATGGCTGGACTGAAGCTGAGACGTTTGGCTCTACTGGATAGCCATCTGAGTCTCAGTCTTGCCCTTTTTAGCAGGCTTCATTTGAGCACGTAAAAAATTGCTTGCGAAAACGTCTGAAAAAAAAAAACAATCCTTACAATTTTAAGGGTAACTGTCCAGAATGCTAATTTATTAAAGAAAGTCCCACCAGACCATGCACAGGCCCTGAAGAGAAGGCCCAGAGGAGCACCGTGGACCGAAAGCAAAGCCTGAGAGTTTGTCAGAGCTCTTGTAAGAGTCACTTTCTTGCTCCGTCTTCACTGCACACCCCGTGTGTTCTGCAGCGCTTGAAAGACCCCGAGGAAGATTTTTGTGGCCTGCCTCTGCATAATGAAAGCGCTAGTGTTAATGTGGCACCCTCGTCAAGCACGTGAGGCTCTCCCCAGGGCCTCAAGAAGTCCCTTCCCCGACTCTTTGTTTTGTTTTGCTAAAGCTCTGCCTGTACTGAAGGGGTTACTGTCTCGTACAATATAACAGTGGGGCTGACTTGGCTGGAACAGACATTAACTTCCACAGTAAATCTGGCAGGAGCTGGTAATTACAGAAAAAGCAGCCAGGGGTCATGGCCAGCCAATGCTCTGGAGTAACAGAGCAGAAAATCAAAACAGAGGGGGAAGGGAAATCATATTCATCATAGTCTTAGGGCTGAGGTCGGTCTCCTCCAAACTATCAGGAGCCTGTCGTCAATTGTTATGTTTAGAAGGAGCCTCTGGAAGATGAGGTAATAATAATGTTAAACATTAACTTGTTAGTGCTCCCGCTGCACTGGAAATTCACCTCCACCCCGGCACAGCTGGGAAGGGGAACGCACGCTCCCTGGAAACAGCCGGGAATACGGTTCACTAATTGCACTCCCGCATTCGTCCCGTTTCTGGCAGGTTTCTCGCGCTAACACGCGACCCAAAGGTTCCTGCTTCATGGGTCCTGTGCTCGAGCCCCCCCAGCCCTGCATTGCTTCAAGATCCTCCAGCCCTTCCCCTTCTCCCCTCGCCACCGCTGTGGGGTGCAGGGCAGCGAGGTGATGGAGGTCCGCCTGCCTGCATCGCTGCCCCCCGGCTGGCAGGGACAGCACCCGTGCAACTCCTTGGCAGGGTGGTAAAGACTCACACGTGGAGCAGGAGCGAGCATCAAATGCGTGCGTGGTGTCCTGATAAAGCCCGGGAGAAAAGAAGACCGGCAGCGGTACCGCAGTCCCGTGGCTCCTCGCAGCTCTGCACTCCAACATCCCTCCTCACAGCCTGAGTTAAATCAGTGACTAACGCTACCTGAGAGCCCATCCAGGAGTCAGGTCATGGCAGGATGGAAGAGCTGTAAAACGCAGGGCAACCTCCAGGCAAAATAGTTACTTTGCCAGCGGAGAAGCCAGCAGCACTTCAGAGTTCATTTGGGCTTCTGCTTGGGCTCTCACACGCACACAAACCATCGCGCCGTCCTGCTGGGAAACCCCATCCCTTGACAGTTGCCTGGATTAAACAGACAATGTCTCATTGCAGAAACAAACAGAGGAAAATGAGGCTTTATCCCTGGCCGTGATGCAGCTTGGCACATACTCTCCAACGGCTGCCCGGCCTCACCCAGCCCTTCAGTAAATGAGGGGTATAAAACCTGCCTTAAAGATGTGCTGAGGCTTAAATAATTCACAATTACAGAGCACTGCTGAGGTCTCCAGAAGATGAGAGCCACTAAAACAGAAAATTCAGCTATCAGTGGTAATACAAAAGAACTTGGGGTCTAATGCACAGAAATCATGGACTGATTGATGCGGGTTGAGGTGGCTTCTGGAAAATGTCATTGGCACAGGTTGTCCCATGGGCTTTGTAGACGGTAGCAGCCCCTTTCTTCTTCGAGGGACAAGCCCCCCACTGGCTGCTGCGGAGCAGGGCGAGGCCAAGAGCCCCTTTTCTGCCAGGCTGACGTTCCTGGCTCAGGCTGAGTGATCCTGGATAATGCTGGAGAAATGGTTTGTTTACTCATTAAATGACTAACGAGGTGGCCCCTCTCTGCCTCTCTGCGTGCCCGAGGTTGCTCAGTGGAGCAGAGATGCAGCAGGCGAGTGGCCGGCCGCTGCTGTTAGACACAGTGGGCTACTGCCTGCCTTAGACAAGAGGCCACGGGAGCCATGCACACCAACCTGCTGGTCGTCTCCCGATTTGCTTTACTCTCACAGTAGTGCTGGTTTTGCAGTCACCCCATAGGCAGTGTGCAGGGCGGTAAAACAGGCACTTGTAAGTGGATATAACACAGGAAAGTGTAAATTATGGCTTTTTCAGGTGCATCCTTATAGCTGCCCTACTGCATCTCATCTTTGCTTTCAGAAGAAGCTTCAAAAATTTTTTTTTAAAGAAAGATGCCAGACTCAGATGTGCTTTTATCCGCAGTAGCCACTGGCTGCTGTATTGCACACACCACCTTGCAGGTCACCCTATCTCAGCTTCCCCATTCTCTTTGCCCGTCTGACACACCAACAAGTTATTAGTTTAATCTGTGACTGCATATGGAGGGAGCCTTGGGAACCGCCTGTCGGTGGGTGATGGGTAACCAGCGCGTGTCTATGGTTGCAGGAGATGCGATTCAGCTGCCAGGGCATAGCTTATGGTGAGGAGTGTGGGCAGGAGGCAGCCCTTATACTCGTGGGCCAGTGTTGGAGCTGAGTAATAACCAAACTGTGGGCCCAGACCGTGGTTTACTGGTGTTCCCGAGCTGCTTGGCAGGCGGCGGTGCACACCTGGGGCTGGGGCTCCAGCTCCCTCTCCTAGTGTTTCTGATCAAATCAGAACTGGGAACTACAAATAACCTGACTTTTCAGGAAATTTCCGGCCCAATTTTTGTAAGCCCAAGGTGTTAACATAAGCTTCAGGTGTTCACAGAAACTCTGGAGCACTTCTCTGAATTGCAGCCTGCTTCTCTTACGATGCATGCCTCGCCATTCACCAACACCATGAGCCCGTGGAGCTGCAGTCCAGGACCCCCCGGGTTCTCTGCCCCCCCAGGCTTCCATGAGGTCAGCCGGCAGCAGCGCAGGCAGACACGCTCCAGGGCAGTCTGAGGAAAGCCAGCACCATCACTGCCCACGCAGCTCTCCCTTGTCTAGGCACAGTTCCTCCCACGTAGTGTCAGCAGGCATCGTTTGGTAGAATTAAATACCTCCAGAGTAAAAGGTCCAGGTTCAGACCTCCAGTCTGAGGAGGGCCAAGCCAAGTGCCACTTGAACTTTTTTAAACCATAAAACGTAAGGACACACAAAAATAATACTCCAGGAAACTTCAGAAGATGTGGGAACAATCCTTACTTTAAATACAAGTGCAATTTTCTCTAACCTCAATGTCATGATTCAGCATTTCTAAAGTAAATAATTTACAATAACAAAAGCAAGAAACGAAGAGGTTCGTGTGGGATCAAGGTAAAAATGAATTTTGCAACGTGAGAGAGATGAAAGGTAGATTATCATGAAAACAGGACATCTTGATCCCACCACTAAGGAAAAGCTGAATCCTCCACCACAAAACCTACTCTGAGTCATTGTTTAATGAACCGAGCATTGCTCACAAAAACTCAGCTCCGAGCTCTTTTTTTTTCAGATAATAAAAACAGTGCTGATATTTTTATATTGAGTTAATGGTCTTGAAGAAGAGCCACAAAATTGTACTTTGCTGTACAAACTCCTGCTGAAGAGAAGTAAATCTGGAGGGTAACAAAAAGATTCTGGATGCACTGTTTACTTAACCCCCCTGAACCTCTTCTTTCCCTCCCACATGAGCACCTAAACCCACTTGTGTGCTTGTTGGGAATTACGAGGTCTGTTCTCAGGGCTGTGGGGTTTTGCAGTATGATTCAAAGAAAAGTAGAAACCCTCCTGCTCTTTCCTTGTGTCTGCCAGCTCTACTGACACTGAGGAGGAGGATGCCAACATAGCTTAAATCTCAGCAGACCTTTACAGAGCTGGCTCGGTGTTTCTATCCACATTTTACAGCTGGAGAAACACGTTCAAAGGCAGGACCTTGACAGTACCAGTGTGCTTCTACCAAACTGATTCAGCTGCCCCAGAGACAGCAAGAGAAGGCCTGGCACATGCAGGTCTCCTCTTCTGGCAGCAGAGTCCCAAAGAGAGCTGAAAGCCCCCCTGCCTAAAACCAGCTCCCAGCGATGCTAGCACTGCTGCTCCAGTAGTAGCAAGAAGGGATTTCTACAAAAATTTTGTCCAGGTGAGGTAAAGCTTACACAGTTTGCCCATGACCAGCATACAGGTTAGTGTCAGAACCAGGAAAGGTAGCTAAATCTCCGGCTCCCTACAGTTAAGGATGTGTGTAGACAATTGGGCTGGGACCTTGTCATCACCTCTTATGAGGAAAGTGAAAGGGGGAGGCCTCTTGGAGAGCATTAGTGCTTTTATTGCAGAGAGATATTACAAAAGATTGCACAGTGGAACACGTTCCAGAATCAGGAGGGAACTCAACCCTAAATCTTTTGATTCTTTTTGCAGCTGGAAACATGTCACAGCAGGATCCTCTGCAGGTCCTAGTGCTGGAAAACAATGGAGATAAACGGTACAAGAAGTTTTTTCTCATATAAAAACAGTGGGTTTTTTTCTTTTTTTTTTTTCTGAGGTGAAATTGTTTTCACACCAGGCCTCTCCCTGACACTAGGAGAAGTACCGCGACAGGCTGAGGGATGAGTGGATTTGGCATGTGATGTGAAGGTGGAATTCAGCAGTCGATTGGAGAGATGTTGATCTAAATTATACTTCACCACTGTGTGACCCTTTTCCTTACCCTCTGACTGGGCTTTCTGAATGCTTCCGACAGAGATTTCCCTCCTTGGACTGCAATATTTCAGATACCTGCAACTGTAAAACTCGGTGAGGAGCAGCCTGAGAGCTTGACTCCCTCACCTTGAACCTCCTTGGATGTGGCCAGGGCGTAGCCAGCCACTGATGTGTGAAAGCCAGCATTTGCTTGCTCACTCACTTGCTTTCAACCTCCACCCCCCATAGCCATTGAAATGTTGCTTTTGGCAAGAACTGGGGCACAGGGGAGGGACAATTACCACGAGCACTCATTGTTTGCAGAATGTTTTTCTTAATGCCTTAGAAAAAAAAGAAAAGGGTCAGGTTGAAAGGTCAGCCGACCTCTTTGTTTTCTTTGGAATGAGAGATTCAAACCCTTCAGAAAATGTTTTATTAGCTCTTCTGAATTTCACTTTCCGCAGAGGTTTTCTCTCCAGGCAATGTTTAGAGGCACCAGCAAGGAGTGCCCACGCTCATCAAGCTGAAGGTGATTTAAGGAGAAGAACAAAATCTGCGCCTTGGCTAATGGAAAGCAATTCTTTGCTTCAGATTTTGTTATGAAAGACAAAACCCAGTTGATTGCTGAGGAAGAAGGAGCTCAGGGAGTGAGCAAAAGGGCTGTGGAGTCAGTTTTACCTTAGCCTGGTCAGCATTAACTGGAAGAGTCCTCCATTTGACCCAACCATCAGCTCCTCATGCCCGGAGCATTTGCTGTCTCATGCATAGATAACCAATGTTTACAGGACAAGTCCACACAAGTTGAATTCGGCATTTTGCCCTCTGTGAAGCGGGTTGGGCTGGCGAGGGCACAGTGGTGTCCTAAGGACCTGGCAGGGCCATCAGCTGGCATTGAGCAGAGCGGGGCTTGGGGGGCTCGGGCTACGCCTGCATGACCCCCTTTCTCCCTGTGGAAAAACAAAGAAAATGAGATTCCTCTCCTTTGTGAAGGGCTTTCAAACCTGATGACAAAAGGCAGTATTCAGAGCTGGAAACTATTATTGTTTTTCTTTGGGAGCATTCAGTCCAGGACAGGTTGGGGATTTAGCAGTAAATGAGGATAAGAAATGAAATTTACTATAGCATATATGTGAAATAAAAGACTTCACTCCCTTCATTTTGGTAACTTTAGTGACCACCGTATATTTGGTAAAGTCTGTTTTTGAAGCAGTCCAGGTAGTTCCATTCATGGTAAGGGCACTCAGAAAGACTGATTTCTTCCTCTCTTTTGTTTCCAGCGTTGCAGTCTTTGAGATGTAAAAGACATGGGCTCCAAAGAAAGATGTTCCTGCAGTTTCAGCCATCAAAATGGTGGTGGTGGTGGGGCCCTCAGGGACAGAGCTCAGCCCACAGTCTTCTCACCATGTATGAATGAGAAGAAAGTGGTTTAGCACATAGCCTCCCTTCTTCAGCAGACACTGAAAAAAGCTTGAGATTTTCATTCATACTTCTCAAAATGCTTCACAGCTGGAGTAGGTATCACTTCCCCCTCCACCTATACTCTGACACACAAGTGCCAAGCCCACCTGAGGTTGCTAACATGTTTATAGCTTATTGTGAGGATGTGGCTTGCAAACAGGCATGTCTGTGCCTGGCAATGAGCAGACCCATGACAGAGATTCGAGAAGCAGGTCTAAATAAACCAGTAAAACAACTGGTGAAGAGAGTAGCTCAGCTCTAGGAAGCAGGACAGCTGTATCAGCAGAGTATCTACTCTTGCTGGAGGTAGCCCAACTGATAAACCTGCTACCTGAAGTTGCAGCAGTGCTCATCCAGCATGGCTGCTGGGCTTCCAAGCTCCAAGGTAATAGTTCCTCTGGTGTGGGAGAGAGCTCAGGGGCTGCTGCACCACAAGTCCATGAGAAATGCATTTTCATTCAATGAAAATGTGAAAAATTTCTTTCAATGTGGGAACTGGGATGATGACTTCTACCAGCTGTCCACAGTCCCTTCCTATTCACACCTCCTTCATTAATGTGCCTGGATGACAACCTTCACCTGGCTCGGGAAGAGGCTGGCTGAGCAGTAGCTCCTGACAGGTACCAGCTGACCCCCAGTGCAAGCCGTCAGGAGGGCTTTCCCTCCCCAGCAGACCTCCTGCCTCTGGATTCAACCCCCAGCTCAGAAGACAAGCCCAGGCAAAGCTTTCCTTTACAGCAGCAAATCTTGATCCCGCACCCAGAGTGGCACTGCCCCTCCGCACGGCCTGCCTGGCCCCGCCATGGTACCACCAGGCCCCATCCCACCCAAGGGCACCCCAGTCTCTGGGCGGTGGAGAGGACAGGGACGGTGCACACTTTGTCCTCTGTCGTTTCTACCCAGACAGGCGTCCTGGTCGGCTGCCCTCAGTTCGGGATGGCAATTCGATCCTGCAGAATAAATCTATGGATTACAAACCGGAGCAGCGTGAGTCGTGGAGATAGGCACCCTCTGTGAATACGAGCTACAAAAACAGAGTCCTGACCCTCTCCTCAGGCAGGGTAACCAACGCCCTGGCAGCTCCGCGCGCTCCGGCTCTGTTACCTAATCTCCAGCTGTGGGCTCCGCGCCGTGCCAAGTCTCCTTTGGCTCTGTCTAGTAATAATCGTTTCTGGAGTCCCGCCAGGGCCTCCTGCCAGTTCCAGTCACACTCTGCTAATGCGAGAGGCAGAGTTTATTAATTCATCGCCAAGGCCCATTGTCTGGGACACTGCCTGGCTGTTTATTTACTCCAATATGGTCTGTATTTACTCAGACAGAGCAAGCGAGGGGACTTTGTTTAACTTTGCAAGACCTTCTGCTGGAGGAGACATGTGACCTTATGCAGAACTTCAGATAAATGTTCAGAGCTCGGGAAGGACCTTTTTTTTTTTAAGTGTGGCCTCAAATAACACCGGTAGCCAGTATTGACAAACTGTAGCAAAGTGTAATAAAGGAAAGGAAAACATAATAGAGTTCTCATTTGAAATACGTTTGTGAGTGTTTTGAAGATAAAAGGAGAAAAACAAGCGCGTACACTAGGACTGAGGCCACGAGATAGGAATTTGCAGCAAAGGGAAAGGACTTTGCCTAAAGAAAAGGACAAGTCAAGACATGTTAACCTGAGGCCGCCCTCCCCTTTCCACTGACCTCCAGCGGCTTGTGGCTGAGATGGGAGGTGGGAAAAGGCTTCTGCAGAGAGCACATAATGTCACCTGATGGCAGCACACTGGCTGTGATATGGAAGGATGAACAAGACCGGTTGTAAAGCCCAGTCAAGCTTTGTCCATCACGAGTGGGGTTTTTTTTCCCAGGCAATGCTGCTGTACTGGCATCACCCTTGGTTTGGTGTGCACTTCTGTTGGAGTCAAGGTGTCTTCTGCTAATGCAATTGAAGCTAGAGATTAAATATTATGTTTTCTTCAGCAATAAAACCTATCTAAGGAACTCCTGCCTCTTGTCCTTGCGCTCACCTTTGCACTGTTCTCAGTTACACCTTCATTTGTTGTGAAATTCTCCCATAGACTGAATCTTTGCAAGGATCTCAGTATAGGAAAGAAGAAATCTTTCTCAAACAACAACAAGCTTTTTCCGTGTAACATAGAACATTTGCGGTCCTGGCTAAAGCACCTTCATCTACACATATACTAGGTAAGCTCAGTCCAGAGAAAGGCTACTGTATCATTTTAATTCTACTGGTTTATTTAATGTGGTAGAAATTGTGCATGCATGTATGTGTGTATACAAACACACTACTCACATGCATGTGTGTATTTATAGAGACGATCCCCCTGGGAGTGGGGGTAGGGAAAAAATACAGCAATCTGAACAGTGCATGCTCTTGTCTGGCTTGTTTTAAGTCGATCCTCAGTGCTATTGTAACATGGTTTTGTATTTAATTTCCTGTGTTTGTAACTCAAGCCAACTTCCAGTGTTGCTTGTGTGAGTGTTTGTTTGGGTTTCTCTGAGGGCCTTTCTTTTGTTGGAAAGTGTGAGGATTTTAACATAGCTGTTAACACCGCACTAAAAAGCCTGATCTTGTTTTCACTGGGGCAACTGCTAAAACGCCCTTCTGGTCACAGTGGGAGTGGTGCTGGTTCCCGGTCTGGCATCAGCATCTCCCCACGTTGGCCCTACCTCTGTCTGGGGACACCGTACAGACAACCAACCAGGGGACGTTTTTGCTCCAACTTTGCACCAATATGAAAGATCCATATGTCTTCAGGGCTGCAGCAAGCCGGGCTGGAACTGATGGAGCAGGTGGATTTAGTTCCTGCAGCTCCAAAAGTTTTCTTACCATTGCTGGATGTTCCCCACCTCTTCAGGGAGGCGAGCGGGACGCTCTGCACCAGCCACCCTTCACTCATTTGTGCAAACCAACTAAATGTGCCCAGTTGTCAAGCCAGCGTGCCAAAGCATTTCTCCTTGTCCTGTCCAGCAAGGCATCTCTACGCCTGAACAAGGACACCGCCTCCTCCCCGCTGCCCCCAGCCAGCCCCTGGCCGGTGCACACATTTTATTGTTTTGAGGACAATCGACCGTGGGACACCACACTTGCCAGGGGGTGCTTGGGGGTGGTGTCCATGGCTGCCAGCTGACCGCCACGACGGCTGGTGGTGGGCTGGCTGGCTTGGTCCCACTGCCCTGCCATACCACAAGTGGCCGAGCTGGGCTGCGGCACGGCCGCCCCTCCAGCCTGCTGCCAGTGGGGCTGGCTCCACAACCCGCTCCCTCCCCGGCTCTGCTGCTCCTGCCCATCCTCCTCCACAAGGCAAAGCTGCCTCTCCAGATGTGCACAGAGGCTGGTACCACTTGCTTGTTTACTGGAGAGGTTTTGCAACAGAGTGTCAAGAGAGGGATATAACCGTCAGGGCACCATGGGTGGGGGTAATGCCAAAAAACAGTGGAGGGGAGGTGATGAGTGGGTTTGTGTCTCTGTGGAGAACAGCACACGCTCCCTCCCACTGGTTTTCCTTTTCAATGGGAACCAGCAGCCTCTATGGTGTAAGGGGGAAGGTGCAGCAGAAGTTTGGGATGCTCTGGTCTCCTGACTTGTGTTGTGTGGAGCAGCTTATATGTATTATCCTTTGAGCTGCCTTCTCCCAAGACACCTAGAGGTGAAAGGGTCTGTTCTGGGGAGGTGGACACCTGGGCTGGGCAGAGCCTGACATTTCCCTGCCATACCCCACCATCACCCTATCTCTTCCCGAGCGCTCACACTAACACCTGCTGGCTCAATCAGAGTAAGAGTGGGCTGGTGCTATCAGCAAAGGGTCCCCATATATATTTTCCATACCAGCCCATTTCAGTCCAGATTAGTGAATTTTCCATTCTTTCGGCGCCTGGGGCTGGTATTCCCCTGTGGTTTATTTGGAGTAGCATGTGAATCCTAGAGGATGTGTAATCTTATGTTGACCATTGGGCCTCATTTGTGTATTTTATTAGTTAATTTTTAAACACTGACCTAGAGCTCTGGATCCATTTTAAAATAGTCCAAATTATAAATAAACAGACTGCCTAGCATGGGCTTGGAACAATAAATCAGGAGAAAAACAATTAAATACAACAGAAAAAAATTGGTCTTGAGAGAAAACAGACACTGAAAGAAGAAAAGGCACACCAACACATATTCTAGAGGGAGAAGGAGGAATAGTACAAGACTGAAAGAAAAAGAAAGGTAAAAAAACTTCATATGCTTTAAAAAAAGAAAAGAAAAGAAAAGAAAAATTGCATTCAGGCAATAAATAACGCAGCATTAGCACAAACATCTCCGTTAGGCTTAATTACAACAGATTCATCTTAATGAAAAATCAATCCTCTAAGCAGCTTTTAATATTCACCTTCACTGCTTGTACCTGCTAACTGAGCCCCGGTGTAACAAGAAGAGGCTGTGCACGTATCACATTAAAGATTACAGGCAGCCGAGTTTAACCCTCCCCGGCGGGGCGGTGAAGGCAGCCCCGTGGAGGGGGTGGGAGGTGGCCTGGGGAACAAGGGGAGCTGGGGCAGCCATTGGGGGGAGCAGGGGGGCCCACTGCCCTCCCCTGCGAGTAGCCCAGGATGTTTGCTGCAGATAGGGGAGGGAAAAAGCAAGGGTGGCTTTTCGCATGGCCAGCTGAATTTTATTACCTCTGGGTTTGGTCACGCAGGCAACAGCATTTCGTTCTCACGTCAGGAAACATATCTAGCAGTGCAGTGGGCGGCAGCCATTTGTTGCCACTGTGGCCCATTCACTCACGGACCTGAAATATACCTACACGCAGTCTGTTTGTTCTGGTATCATCCCTCTGGCAGCAAACAACATTTCTTTTTCCAGAAGATGCAAGAAATCTTCTGCAGTAATATGTCCTGGGGAAAACTGCTTCTCTGTTGCCAATAGCAAGAGTTTGATTTATGTTCTTCATAACACATCTTTAATTTACTGTTGAAAGTCAATGTTCTTGTACAGAACCATCTAGCTTCATTTAGTCACACTTGGACGCAGTGATGTGGCAGTGTGTCCTACTGATTAATTACATACTGCATCTGAAAAATAAAGGCAGTGCTGAGATGGCCCGGCATATCGCTGCACCAGCAGCAGAGTGGTGAAGATGGACTGCCACCACAGCACCGAAGGAAACAAAGACACCACCATCCCTCCAGAGATGCATAGACTCACAATGCCAAGATACAAGCGTTTTACTGCCCCTATTGGGTCAGAAAGCACAGGGCATCCCTCATGTCCCCACCAAGATTGGCATTTTCAAAGCATCCATCAAGCTCCTTGTAAAAGAGCACAGAGGACTCACTTCTCCTCTGAGCAAGGTGTGCTTGGTGTATGCTGCTGCTGCAGTAAGACCAGAAGGGGGCCTGGTGGCTGTGTTGGTCCATAATCCACCAAATTTATGAATCCTGGGATTTAAATGGGCTACAGCACTGTGTCTTCCTCCAGTTTTCCATCCCTTCCCCTCTCACAGGCAGAAAAGCTGACACATCTAGCTGCACTAAGCTCCAAAGATGAGTCCAACTCTTGAGAGACCCACAGCAGCTCCAGCACACCCTGACTCAAAGCTCCAGGCTTGCATCAGGGAACGGTTTAAACCTTCACAGAGCACACACTGGGTACAGCACATAACATGCAGACTTTCCCCAGGACCCTAAAAACAAGCAATCCTTCCCCTCGATAGCACAGTATGTAGACCTTGGCAAGAGTTGTGAGCACCACCAGCATTTCCCCACCTTGGCTCCTCTGCAGAACAAGCTCCGAGCTGGGCTCAGGAAGAAGGAAAGGGTCCAGGACCCTTTCCCAGCAGTTCAGAGCTTGTTCTATGAATCGCAGAGCTTTTCTGTACACAGGTCCCACAGATACATGTGCTCTGAACCATGTTCCTCCCTTCCATTTTGCAAACCTTCCTGCATGGGCCGGTGGGTTTACCTGGCCCAGGGTCATCTCTGTGCCTTCCTCCAGCAGCACCTCCGAGCCTTCCCTCTGTGATCAGGGGTTTCCCTGGCTTCCTGCGAAGGAGCAACATGCTTCTCCCAGCTTTGGTGGAGCAAACCTACATCCCAGGGGGTTTCCAGCTGTAAAAAAGGCCATTTAAGGGGAACACACACTATTGTGTGTTAAATTATACCTGACAGGGACGTGAAGCAGTCAAGGCCAGCAGAGGGCTTTGCCCATGTCCTGGGCACTCCATGAGACAACGTTTCCACCCTCCACCCACCCCAGTGCAAGCAGGGGAATTCCCAGTGGGGCAAAGACAGACATCTCCAGATTGCCAGCAACTTCGCACAGGGCAGAGGTGGTTGTTCAGTCTGGGGAAGCAGCACTCCAGTAGTGGGTGAGGGATCACTAGGAGCTAGACAACTTGCTCTGGATGATAGGAACTAAACCAAAGTGCCAAAGCTTCAATTTAAGTATTCCAGCTGAACTCCTTAAATTAGATGGGATGATTTGTGCATTGAATTCCGTTTGTAAAACTCTTTGGGATCCCTCCTGCATTTCAGTGAGCTGCATTGTGTAGCCAGCTTGCCCAAATGTTTAACCAACAGAACTGGTAGGAGCGAGCGTCCACAGATTTGCCCACGTGATGTCTGCAGTTGTGAGGCTACCAGAGCACTTGGCAGGCTGAAGGGCAAAAGAAAGGGAGAAAGTGAGCATACAGGGCATTAGTGGTGGCTTCTTGGAGCAAAATGTCCCAAAGCATGAACAGCAGCAATTTGCATCAAGGAGTGTTCTCTGTCAGGGATATTTATGTGACTAGATAGCCCTGAACCCCACCATACAATGCATTTAGCATATTAAATAATTATAAAGGGAGGCTTGCAGCAAATTGTCTCAGACACCGGAGGTATGCCTACACTGCACCTAAAGGCACGACCAAAGACTTTGTAGCTGTGCAAAATCTAGCTTGAATTACCCAGCTCAGGTGCTGATAACGTAGCACAGATTAGCTGCTCAAATATTTAGTTTTCTCAGGCCAGTTTTCCATCTTAGGCTGAGTCTCACATCGCTACAGGTAGCCCGCTACTTCTGGCAGCCCCTGCCTAAACAAGCTGTTCTCCACCATCTTCCTGCAACAGAAAGGCTGCTCAGCCTTGCACTTCTAGATCAATGACTGGAAGTCATTGATGTCTAGTCCCAATGACGGCAGGAACAAGTATAAAGCAATCCGAAAGTCCCATCATGCCACCAAGTTCTTCCCATTATCCCGGAGTACGCTCCATAAGAACCTTGGATGAAGTTTCACAAAAGGCAACCACAGGCAGGCTGTGCTTTCTATCCTTGGCCTTCTGGATGATTTGATGTCTCTGCCTGTGGCATGACGCATCTGGTGCCTTCCATGGGTTCTGCATGGTGGGTGGCCAGCACGTTGCTTGCAGAGGTGTGTGCAGGCTAAAGGGCTGTGGACCCAGCACCGCCAACGAATTGCCAAAGCAGCTCTTGCACAAGGAGCAGGGTGCTGCAGGTAGCAAGGCAGAGGGTGCTGCTCTGCGGTGGCACAGTTGGTGAGGAAAGATCTGCTGCTTCAGCATTCACAGACCAAACCAAAGTAATAAATAACTACTATAAAAGGTTGAACCGGGGACTCCAAGTACCTGTAACATGATAATGTTTGGAAACGAATGGCCTCTGGAAGCACTGAGTAAACAGGTCAGAAGGTTCGGTGACTTCATGTGTTGAAGAGACTAAAAATTACACATTACAGAATGAGGAGGATACTACGCCTTGCTGAGAACCAACCACAGGCCAACACGGCAGCGCAGACTTCATGCTAGTAGGGATTCAACACCAGGACTTCCACAAGGGCCTCTGAGCACCTGCTGTTGCTTCGTTATCTTCTTAGAGGAAAGGATCGGGGCTTATTTTCTATATCTCCAGCCACCTTTGCTGAGGATCCAACTGCCTCAGTTCTCTTGCACAGGCAGTGAGAAGCAGTTATTTGCTGGGTCAGCTTTAGATCCCTGGCTTCTTTATGAATCTCTCACTGGGCTACTTCTATTCTCAAAGAGCCTTCTAAATAACATATACAGTTTCAAGCCAAAAGGGAATTACGCTGTCCAGGCAGCTGTGGTTTATTTGTGTCAAGGTGGGGGCACTAATGTGTATTTGGCCATTCGGAATCACAATTCTTTCAACGTCTTCTAAATCTCAGCTTCATCATTCCTACAGAAACAGTGTCTGGTAACTATTCCAACAGCTTAACTATTCAATTGCTGGAGCCTGTTTCCTCTTTCCCTGCCTTTGTGTATGCCTTTTTTTCTCCCAACAGGTTAAAAAAAAACCATACACATAATTCCCCTCCCCCACCCCCCCCCCCCCCGGATCAATATGACAAAACTTATCACTTCAATACAGTAAAGAACTTTGATGTTAAAAAGTTGGGTGCAAGATTATTTCTTTGAAAAGTTGATGTTTCTATGCTGCTATCATTTCTCCAACTAATATTTCCTTCTGTTCTCTAAATTTTCTTTCCTTAATGCTTTCATTTTGTGGCCCTGCCAAGCTGTCTATATTTTCTTAAATTCTCATTTCCTCTGGCACACATTTCTTGCTTATAGTTACAGTAACTAAAAAAAAATTAAAAGAAAAAAGATTTTGCACTGAGCCCAATTTCCAGTCTGTAATCTTCTTTTTTAATATTGCTTTACCACCCTCTTTATTCTCATGTTTCTGCTTGCTGCAAATTTACCTGCTAGGTTTGGAAACTATTAATTCACTTCATTTTCAGAACTGTTTAAAAGTTCAAAAAGAACTAAAGAAGCAGCATCCTGGTCTGACGCCTTTTATAAATTTGTTTGCTGTGCAAAAGCTTAATTTGTGCTTTGTTCTTGCTTGTTACTCAGGGTGTCACATCTCTTCTCTTACACCTCGCTCTGTTTTTCACAGCACCAGCACTTTTGTGTTACTCTGTCTCTTAACTTCCTTCTCCCCTCCCCAATATGTGTGTGTGTGTCTCACCAACACTTAAGGCTAATTCCTGAAATGGATGCCGAGCTTTCTGGGAGAACCAATCACCACCATCTCAGTGCTGAATTAGGTACTCAATGCATCAGGTTAAATAGAAAGATGTTTTGTGACTGAAGATTTTTGGGGGCTATATGACTATTCCCTGCTTACGGAGGAAATGGCAGAAAAACAGTATCAGGAAAAAAGCAATGAAAGTAGCTTTCCTTTCTTAGGGAGGATTAACACTATGAATGAGGTGAATGACCAAAGGTTTAATTTATAATAGTACTAGGAGCAGCAATTTCCCCCAAAACACATTCTGAAGTATTCTGAATCTTCACAATACTATGAAGAAATTAGTATTTTCCAGCCATTATCTACAGAGATAAAGTGAGTCATCAAGATGTTATTGCCCAGACTTTCAAAACAACGAGTTCATAGTTTGTGCGTTGAGTTCTCCGTGTGCTTACCATAATCGCAGATCTAATCACAGTAAGGACACGCACACACATGGGAGACATAGGCAAAGACACCCCCATTTCCCTGAAAACACTGTACCCATGCCAGTGGTGGAGCTGGGAAGGACCTTGGCATCCAGCTCCCCCAGGCCTCACAGAAGACCTGCTCTGCCTTCACTAATGCAACCTGCAGCCAGGACTTGGAGAAGACTTTGCTTGTATCAGCCTCTTTCAGCGTGCAGGGAAAATTAGTGACAAGGCAATGTTATTTTCCTAGGAAAAGTAAGGGGAGGAAGGTAACAAAACCAGCTACGCCAAACCAAGATTACCTGTGATAGAGCAGGGCAATGAGGCTGGTGAGGGGTCTGGAGCACAAGTCTTATGAGGAGAGGCTGAGGGAGCTGGGGTTGTTCAGTCTGGGGAAGAGGA
>JAOTQQ010000041.1:29821205-29903040 GCA_026546715.1 Gallinago undulata | reverse complement strand
CATTGGAATGGGCTGCCCAGGGAGGTGGTTGAGGCACCATCCCTGGAGATATTCAAGAGACGAGTTGACATGGTGCTTGGGGATACGGATTAGTAGTGGATTGGTGTTGTTTTTGGGTGGGGTGGGGTGTGTGTTGTTGGGGTTTGTTTGTTTGTTTGGTTGGTTTTGTTTTGTTTTGTTTTCACTGGTTGAACTAGATGATCTTAAAAGGTCCCTTCCAACCTAGGTGATTCTGTGATTCTGTGAGTTGACAAAGTGTAAAAATTATGATCTCCTGTTTCTCCTCCTATTGCTCATCTCCCTGCTCCCCTTAAAGGGTGTCCTCTTCTCTCGGCTCTGTCACAGGTAATCTTGGTTTGGTGCAGCTGGTTTTGTTACCTTCCTCCCCTTACTTTTCCTAGGAAAATAACATTGCCTTGTCACTATTTTTCCCTGCACGCTGAAAGAGTCTCCCAAAGGGAGCAAGGAACACCCCTTTGCTCCTGGTGCCTTTCGGATGTGCATCACAGCTTGTTCTAGCAACTGGAACTTCAGAGCTGCAGGCTTTCAGCTGTTGGGTTTTTGCTCCTGGTGGGAGGAGTGGTGCTCATAAAGCCTGCTCCAGGCTTGTTTACTTTATATCGGAAAGAGCTGCTTCTGTTCCCCACCAGCCATCTCAAGTATTTCCAGTAAGCTTTTCTGACCAAGAAATATTAGAAAACAGGTCCAAAAGCCAGAGGTAAATCAAACTGCTCTACCTAAAAGCAAAGGACATTCCTTTTTGTTTCCATTTGATTATCTTTTGTTCTGGTGATGAAGGAGCTGATTCTGTTTTCAATTTTACATGTACTTATCATCTTGCTGACATGAACTGTTGCAGAGAGAAGGAGATGCTGAGCTCCCTGCCGGGAATTACTTAGCAATAGCATCTCCTTTCACAGACAAAGCAGGAAATCCCTTTAGGGTTGGGTTAGAAAAAGGTGGTAAAGCATAAAGTGATGGCAAACGTGCAGCAAGGGCCCCCAAGGTGAATCCTCCTTGGTTCTAAACCTACAACACAAAGCTGTGCTCTGATGAAATCTATTACTTTATGAGCATAGTACCTTTTAAAGTTTCTGAGTCAAATACCCTTAAGCCATTTCTCTCTAAGTTTGTGATTTTTCTGTATGTATTTAGTGCACTGCAAAGACCAAAATCCCAGTATATAAGAGACTTGTGAGGGCACTTACAAACAGATCTCGGGAGACACCACTGGGAGCTGAGGTGCACCCTCCTGGGCAGAAATGCTTTGGAGGCTCTTGCAGGCAGAGCTACAAGGACTACGTACAGCTTTTCCTGAGAAGACCATGTTTCTGGTATATTGAGAGATCTTGATGGGGAGCGAAAGTTTTTGATAACTCTATAGGAACTTGGCGTCCGTGCACTTTTCTCTCTCTCTCTGGATAAAGTCTTGGCAGCCACTCCCAGTCTATTTTAAACAAAGCCAGTGATTTCTGGAGAGATGGAAAACACATGAAGGGCACAATGAAAAACAAGCAGAAAACCTGACTGCAGGACAGAGGGAAACAAGAGTGATAAAGAACACTGCTTCCTCCTCCGGCAGGCAGGAAGGCAGGCAGGGCAAGCCCTCTCCACCACACACCACCACACCAGGGCTTCTCACTAGGCTGCCATCATGGATCCTGCTCAAAACTCAGAGCTTTTCCTCCCTGAGCTCCCCTCCCCTTGCTGGTGACCCATGCTACACATCCCTTGTCCTGAGCCCCTCCAGATGCTGCTGATGGCAGGAGGTGGCAGAAAAAGGGAGCAGGAGACACAAACAGCAATGTGAAGGCCAGGTCCATTACAAAAGCTCTGGTGCCCAAAACAAAAATATGTTATCTACAAAGAACGTAATTATGGTTAAAGCCATACATCTGACCTAGGGCCAAGAAAGAGTTGTTTATAACTGTCAGTACATAGAGAGATGAACCTGTAATTTATGTATGCTGAAACATTATAATTTCTGATCCAAAGCCTCCTTTCCTGTTGAAAAGCTTGGTAACTAAACCTTGGTCACTTGGATCATGTGGGATATCCATGCAAATCCTTTTACTAAGCTCAGTTTAAACCATTACATATGTGTATATTGCAACCAGTGGGACATGTCCTGGGCTGTGTCCCTTCTGTCTCTGACATGAAGTGCTCCCAGGTTCCTCCCCACAGTACCTAGTGTCCAAGGAAGCCTCAATTCAGCCCAGGCTTGGGCAGCGCATGCAAAGGAGCCTTATGCTCTTTTCTGCCCCACGTCCCCTGCAGGAGGGCAGGCAAGGAGCTGCAGGGAGCAAGGCCACGGGGCTGGCCAGCGCATCCTCCAAGACTCCCCTCCCCTTGCCTGGGGGCATCAGGGCTGTGCACTAGGGACCTCCACAGGACAATAACACAAACGAGCAACTTATATGGCCTCACATCCGCCTTTAGGTCCTGGCTGCACAATCCATATGATCAAATGCCTCCGTTGCTTCCCATACGCACAGAAGATTGCTATGGCTAGTCTCTGTTTGCACTGTAACCTCTCTGGGACAGGGAGGCTATCTTTGCTTTGTTTTGGAAGGCACCCAACTTGCTCTCAAGCATTCAACAAGCAGTCAAGAAATGATTCAGATGGAGAAGCAGAAACATAACTTGCCTGGGCTTGACAGCACTTCTTTATCAGTTCCCTGTTCAAATCAACTTAGGCTGGCAATGACCGAAAGTAGTGACTGTCTGGAGGGTGTTTGGTAGCTCCAAAAGCTGTTGGTGTTTTGTTATTTTGCTACAATTCTTTCAGGAGATAGCCACAATACAAAAAAAAAACCTGTATCACATCTGCTACTGCTTGGTATCCTTAGAAGCCATCCCAAAAGACAGATCAAGGACTGCTAAGCATGAAAACTTTGGAGACAGGATTAGATAAAGGATAAGTTATATTAGGTTTGGCAACACTATAACCTACCACAAATTTAAAAATTGTGAGTCAGACTCAAAAAAAACCCACCAAAACCCAACCAAAACAAACCTCCAAAAAACTCTACACTAAAAACCAAGATTAGTAAATGCATTAAAAAAATCCTTTTTCTTCTTTGTCCTGACTTTCCATTTCCAATTCTACCTGCCCACTCCTAGGGTCCCTGTCAGTTTACTAACATTGCCAAGACTCCAAGTGAGACAGCTTTGTTGAAAGTTGAACATCAGAAATCTTCCTGCTATTCTTGGCTCTGAGAGAAGATTGTGGTCTAGTGGTTACAAGCATCATGGCCAGCTGAAACACACCCATGTTTGGGTCATCTGCAAAATGTGAACCATGGATGTCTGGTTGCAAGAGCATGAATTTCCAACCTTAGGGCTAATGAATAAGATGCTAACACAGAAGTAGGACCGAGATCAAATTGCTTCACAAACTTCTCTTGCAGAAGGGTGACAACAAGAATTGTAGAAGGTCCTAATTTGGGATTTCCTTTCAAAAGGCTATGTAGCAAGTAGCTGAGATGTAGTTCTGTGAATCAGAGGGCTGGGTCCTGTTCCAAGCTTTGAGTCTCCTAGCTGTGAAGTGGACTGTTAACCCTCCGAAGCCTTAATATATAGCTCAGCATGCTGAAAGACATCTTGGTCAGCATAGATACTATAACTGAAATTATGGCTGACAAGGCTCTGCATAAGCCAATCTCTTTCAATAATTTTTTTCCCCCTGAACTGTCAGGAGGTAAAAATTTGTATCATCATCATGGAAATTCCTGCAGCAAGGGATAAGACCACATTCTTTATGACAGCTGACAACATTGAAGTAGGACAAGGAGGTTTGTGCTTGAGTTGTGCATGGGTGTGCCTGTTTACCTGAAGATAAACAGAAATCTCTGAATTTTCCACTGAGATTCCCACTCATCATTAGATCTTAAAAAATGGTACCAAAAAGGTAGGGCACCCTTCCTTTTGTGTTTTAAGGGCACAAATTCTAAAATGAGCAAGTGATGACCCGATTTTAAACCCACTTAGGGCATGCTTTTACTCTATATAGAGCACACATTCCTCTACCTCCTCTGGTAAACGTACAGAAAAGTGTTGAACCTTTCAGTACAGCCAATTAATCACTAGTTGGCAAGATGAAGAAGTGCTCTGGACAAGTACCAACTCAAAAAAAAAAAAAAAGAGACATTAGAAACCATATCTTATCGCAGACAAAGAAGTGCAGTGCACAGAAGTAATGTCCCATTATAGAACTGTGTCTATTCTGAGATTAACAAAATGCACTGCCCTATTTCACACAGTGATGAGTAAGTAGAAGCACAAAGACAAAGGGTAGTTAACATCCTAATTCTGAACTCTGCAACAGCCAACTTCTGGGTGCCTAGCCCCTCCATCAGCTCCACTATCCCAAACCAGGCACCTAAGCTGCCCCTCAAGCAACCTAAGAAGCAGTAGATGTCCAGGAGTGGAGGCCACTCAGGCTGGGGTCCTCAGTAGGGAGACAGCTGGGAGGGTCACTAAAGCACAAAGGAAATAAGGAGAGTTTATTCACTCTGATAAAGTGCCAAATTGTTTGCCTGACTCTAAGCACCTTTAAAGATCACAACACAGTGAGATATTAGGAATTGAAAGCTCTATCTACCACGTCAAGGACAGATCTGCTGTAGATATGGGGTGTGGTGAACCTGCTCCAGCAAGGGAGACTCACCCAAGGCAACTTCATGGGCAGTTGGTGCAAAGTCAGGTGCTCTGCTTTGGTTCTTCTTTTCCAAACAGGCAAGTGAACTACTACAGTGGGAGTGAGGGTGGGTTTGTCTCTGTGGATGAGGCCACCTGCAGGAAAAGTGCTTCGTTCAGGTGGAGGTATAAGGACCACATAATGTCAACGCCAAGTAATAGCTTACATCACTAAACATTTCTTTTTCTCATAAACCCCTGATTGATTAAGTATTTGTTCATGTTTGGGCACAACTCAAGGCTCTGTTTGGTTTCCCCAGTTATCTGCTCCCAGGAAGCATGACTCACAGTTGTACAGGGAAGGAAATTAAGGGAAGTGCTTTACTACATCTGGCTTTGCAGCAACAAATGTCATGTTGTTACTAGTGTAACCCCAGGCAGGGATATTGCCATGCAGGGACACCACGGTCGTGGCTGCCAGGCCAGTGGTACTCGGGTGGTGGAGTGAGGTTGCTGCTGCCGGGTGGGCTGCTCCCAGGATATATGTGCCAAACTATCCTGCTGGAGCTTTGGCCCCAAATCCCACAGGCTACCAGCCCCTCTGGGAGAGCCAGTGCCAGCAGGCAGGGGTGCTGGGCACCTCCAAAAATCCTGAAAAATATCTTGTTTTCCATTCTCAGACCCTCATAGAAGTCTTTGGTGGTCCCAGGCAGAAAGGGGATGAGAGCAGCAGGAAAAGGGCTGCGTGGCAACACTAACCAAGCCTTGCCATGTTTTGCCACACCATTCTGGCTCCAGGGATACAGGCTTGCAGTGCGACGGAAGGCAGATCTTTTCCCAGAAGCCAGTTGCAAGTACACTGAAGTCAGCAGGAGCTTTTTGTGAAGGAGTTGAGTGAGCTCTGGGGTGCATTAGTTATAGAAATGACTTTGGTAAGGTTTCCTTGCAAAGTGACACAAGGACATACAACTAGGGTATTGGAATATAATTAAGAGAGGAGGAAGTTAGGATGGATATAGGGGAAAACCTTTTGTCAGTGAGATTTATTAGTAGGTACAGCAGCCTCCCAAGGGAAACAGTGGAAAGGCATTCACTTGGGATATTTAAAATTAGACTAATGAAAGTGCCAGGAAATATTCTATGGGGAGCGTGTTTGCACTGACAGGCAAAATGAGCTCTGCGACCCCATCCTGTCGGAGTAGGGCTGTGTAGGAGCGCCGGGGGGACGGAGTGAGCTGGCTGCTGGCTGCAGAGACCTGCGCTTCCCCGTGTGCGGGAGAGCGGTGCGAGGAGTGCCGGCAAGCTGCTGCCCCGGCGCTGGACACGATGGGCAAGGTCGCAGGGAAGACTTGTCAGCAAGACACTGAGATCAGCGTCTCAGCTACTTCGTGCCGAAGGATGAAAAGGAAGGGGGAGTGCAGCAGGTGACCATGGGTGAGGCAGGGGGTCAGAGCAACAGGCTGGGCCCCCGGGGATTCTCTGCCTCCAACGGCGCCTGCTGAGACCTGGCTAGGAGAGCAGCAGCCCCCCATGGAGAGATGCACCTCGCTCCCGGCACACTCTTCAGCTGGCCGTGCTTGCAGAGAAATAAACCTGGCTCCAGCTCGGCAGCCTGTTTCAACTCCCAACAAAAGAAGTTGTCCCACACTGTGAGTTGTTAACAGTGTTCCTGCCCCTTTCCCTCATTTTCCCAAGCCCGTCGTGGCTCACCCTGCTTCCTATGGGCTGGTGGTCTCCTTAGGAAGAGCCCTCTTTTCCATCAGCCTCTGGCTTAGCAGTTGTGGCAGTAAGACCGATAGCAAAGGCATCTAAAAATGGGAATTTCTCAGAGGTGTGGGTGACTTTGCTGTTGGACATCTGCTGGTGGCATAGCAAAGAGTTGTGCTCCGGGCTGATCACTGTGGCCTGCGCTGAAATGTTAGCATAAGCCCCACTCCCCTACCTGTGCCCTTGCTGTCTTGGATTGAGTTGGCACATCCCAGGACCACAGTGGGCTGCTACAACAAATCATCTACAGTAATTTAAAAAGGTGGTGAAGTAAAATTATTTAAACAAGCCATTTCTTTACAGATTCCATTAACTTTTCCCGGCTATTTATTTCTGTTGACATTTTTGCAAAAACTCAGAGTTTTGTAAGAAGCCAAGCCTCATTGTCCTCTTATTAAGAGCTAACTGTCTCCATGAAAACATAGTTTCATGACTGGTGCTGTCGTGATTTGAGCAGCAGACGTAAACAGGGTCATCTCCAGCCATGGTGGGTGGATGTTTAGTTTATAGCGCTGAGGTTAAGAGTGAAAGCGTGTGACTAAGAGCAGAAAACAGAGGAGCCTTTGTATACATCAAGAGCCCTGAGGCAAAACACAGAGAAGGAGAATGCTGACACAGACTTTAATGGAGAAAGAAAAGAGTCCATTATGAATGTTACAGAGAATATAATTCATTTAAGAGAAATCAAGATTTAAAGGACTTATAGAGTGGAATATGAATACTGACGTCAGCGTGTCACGCCTGGTGGTTTGTTGCCGGACTCTGTACGTGTGTCAGGGTACCACGCATCATGTCAGGTGGAAGACAACTCGCTGCCAGAAATCATCATCTGCTCTTTGTTAGATTCCTGTTGGAAATGGGTTTCTTCAGTTCAAGCGTTTCAATGGGAACTAGTGATATGCACAATGAAGCAACTGCAGCTCTTGCATTTTAACAACAATCTCCCAAAACTGCCAAAAATTGCTTTCAGGACACTTCTTCCTTCCCAAACCCCATCTCTCCATAAACAGAAAGAGGGGGAGGAGGGAGGCAAAAGGAGGAAACGGGGCTGGTTTATTTCTGAATTACTCAGGTATGAGAGCACAAGAGCACAAGGAGAAAGCTGGTTGCCAGAGCTGCTTCCAAGTCTGCGTGTGCACTGCAGAGACTAAGGACCGGCGCATTTACTGCACTGTAAAACAATGTTATGAGTGCATGAAAAATATTCCTCAATCCATATACTATAGTGGCTTCTAAACTTCAGCAGTCAGAGCCATGAAAATAGAGTGCTTTGTGCAGTAGCTTGCGCAACCAAAGAACTTTCTCGTCCTTAGAGTGCTTTATTATTTTTAACGAGACAGGCTGAGCACTACTTGATAAACATTTTTTCCTTGAAGCAGTAATCCTACTTAAACTTTTTACCTTGTCCCTACAGCATAACATGAGGAACTTAATGACGAAACTAATTTTCCCTTAAAGTGCTAGTCATGTTAGTACAGAAGTTAGGGACTTGTTGTGATTGCCATGAAAGCAGACATGGCTGAAAATAGATTGAAAATGCCCTGTTAGTATGCAGTATTTTAAGAAAAAAGCTCTTCTGAAGATATTGTGGGATATCCAGTTTCTTTCAAACTACAAAAAAAATAATGTATTTATGTTTGTTGTAATAGGAATGTTCCGGCCTGTACTGTTTGGTTCTGATGCCTACCCCTGTCAATGTTTCCATGCACTCTGAGTCTACTTGAGTCTACTACTCTGAGTCTACCTTGCTGTGGCCAGGTAACAGCTAGCCAGTCATACCAGAGCCAAACCAAAGAGCCAAGATTAACCCAGATCTGGGAGGAAGGGAGGCTGTCCATACATCTGTGCACTTGCCTTTGCTTTGAGCAAGGTGCAACGCATCCTGCTGCTTTGGCAAATGCTTCTGGGGTAGTATTACAAACCATTCATTTTTAAAAGCCATTCTTCTCTTTGATACATGAGTTATTAAAGAATTATTAAACTTGTAAGAGTGAGAATTTAATTAACAGTGAGAATTTAACTACATGAAAATGAGGAAATTCAGAGCCAACCCTCCCATCTAA
Source organism: Gallinago undulata (assembly GCA_026546715.1). Taxonomy (NCBI): domain Eukaryota; kingdom Metazoa; phylum Chordata; class Aves; order Charadriiformes; family Scolopacidae; genus Gallinago; species Gallinago undulata. Next base: position 29,894,572 of record JAOTQQ010000041.1, on the reverse strand, counting down.
GTCAATCTCACTTCTGTCCCCTTGTATCAGTGTGTTACAACAGGCTCTTTCACAGTCACATGAGGCTGGCCAGGGGACACACTTCTCACTAGATCTAATACAATGAAAAGAAAAACTGTCTTTTTCCCCCTGTGGTCTTAGATGCACATGTGGCTTTTCATACCACACACATCATGTGTTCTTGGAATGAAAGGCCCTTTTGTAATATGCACACACCAGTCAAGGCAACTTAACATCGGGTAGGATTGTTAACTGAGTTCCCTGAAGCCTCCTATGAACACTGTATGAGCAGCATCACACTGGAGGAGGAATGTGTGATTGAAGGAATTTGACCAGTTATATTATAACTAATTTGAGATACGCACATCACCGTTTCTGCTCCAGCCATGTTACCTTTTGTTACTTAATGGAGGTCGTTTTTCCCTACAGGAACAGAGTAAAGCTTAAGGACAAGCCTGATGACTACCAAAACATGTGTCTTGCTGTTGCTTGGGATGGCCAAGATGTTTGCACGTCTGTGTTTAAGGAGTCATCACCACTTTACAAGTCCTCTGAAAGGCACAGCCACTGTCCTTTGCTGCCTTTACGTCAGAAGACCAGTGAAAACCATATTTCCCTGGCAGGATAACCAAGCAATGAGTCTGTATCCTCAAGGCCCAAATGCCTTTGAAGGTGCTTGCGTAGGCAGTAGGTAAGCAGCCATCAATCAAATGTGACATTTTGTAAATTTGGAGGATGCATCCCACATACGTCTTAAGAGAACTTCCTGATTTGAAGCAGCAAGTTAACCGTGCAGCTCCAAGTAGCAGCAGTTCTCTATCCAAGCAGGGGTATGGACCTCCTTGAAAGACTGTGCCATAAATTAAATTATGCCCAAGCAGAGCAGTCCAATCTGGAAAGAAAGTATTTTCTTTGTTGCAAGGCCTGGTATTAGGGTGCACATAAAAGGATCTTTTCAAAGTTGAACAACAGAAATTGTATCACTGGTTTGGGTAACTCCAGAACAGGCCAGCTGTGTAAATGCCCTCCATCCCTTAAGAAATAAAACAAAGAACACAGATGAAGAATTTAACAATTTTATTAAAAATTGTACCAGTTATTAGAAAAAAAATCCAAGTATTAAAGTATTAAAAAGCACCAAAGAAAGAAAGCACGAAGCAAATATACTGCACAGATACAAAAAAAAAGGAGCTCTGCCAAGTCACCATTGGTACAGGCAGGAGTCCTGGAGGCACACAACCAGGATATACAAAATGCTACATTCTCACTGGGTCTCAGTCCATGGCAAAGAAGGTGTGTGCACTTCAAGACTAATTCAGACAGAAATCTCACAGGAGAGCATCGGGTTTACTTCTGCAGCAGGACAGTATCATATTCTGGTGAATATCAGAACTCATGGGGAAAACCTCCACCGAGGGACAGTTTATTAAGTACATTGCAAACTCTAGCTCACCTTACTCTTTTTGTCTTCCAGATGAAGGACTCTGAAGTTTTAAAAATGGAAAAAAAAAAAAAAAGTATCCCACCAAAGTAGAAAAGTCATGCAGGAAGGGAAGGGGGAAATGTGAATCCACATTTCATAGTACTGTCATCAGTGAATTTTACCTAGAAACGTGGGAGACTGTACTACATACCATTGAAGAGAACAGAACAACATGATTAGTTTTACCAGAAAGACCCCAACCCAACAGTCTAGATACCCAAACACAAATTTAGTGGCAGGATTTTCAAATGCACCCAGTGGAAACAGGCATACAAATCCCTTGGGCTGTTTTGCAATTTCCTTTTTACAAGCCTAATTTCTGTAATTTATTTAAGGAGATACTGACAATGTCATCTTTCCATCACACCACTCTCTACCCCTTTTGTCATCAAATTTTCCTTTCAGAATAGTCTGATGTAAACCGGAGCTGAGGAATCTGTGATGATGCTCTCCTGGAGCTGTGTCCACAAATCAGGGAGACTCCTTTAGATTTAAGAATAACTTTATACATGCAAAATTTCCATAATAGATTTTAAAAACAGTTTAAGAATCTACCCTTCCCACCCCTCCATTCCCCAAAGGCAGCAAAGAGTCTGAAGACAGAACTGAAACATGGCTTTAAAAAACAGCCCACAGACATAAGGTTTCGCTTCCCAGAAACCAACTTCCAGCATGGGATTCGCAGGAAGAGACCCTCCTTTCTGTGGCTAAGGGGGAAGGTGAGGCACGTGGAAGAAAGAAGGGGTAAGGGATGTCAGACTGCATTCAGTTTAAGAACACACACGTACACACACACGCACACGCATGCACACACACACACAATTACATTCCAGTGCATTTGATGTGTTTGGTCTTTTCTGCTTTTCCTGGTGGAGAAGAACCGAGCTGTGTAACACCTGTGTGAACACATGCAAACCAAAGAAACAGAGACCACTGAAGTCTTTAGGAACTGTAAAAGATTGTCCTAGGATCTTTTATCAATTCCTTGAGGTATTTCTTCTTGCTAAAACAATCAAAGGCAACAGGTAGGCATTTTTGCAAATGATCACAAATGCCAGTTTGAAAGACAGACTTTTGAAGGACATTATTAAAAATCTTTGTTGTCAGATGATGCTAACACTTGATAGTGCTTGGTCCACGTGCAGAGCTCCCATGAATATGAACAGGCATTCCATGGGCCTTTTACTTGTAATTCTGCAGTAAATATTGCTGGTAAAACAAGGCAAGACCTCCACATATCTGGATTCTTGTTTGATCCTAGCACATATGCTATTTTTCCCTTTAAAAATACCCTCCATAGCACACCATTCAGCATATCACAGTCTCACCATTCCCACAGCTTCAGCAGACATATGGGTCAGGACCAGCAGCGGAAGGGTGAAATTCATTTGTGGAGTCGATGGGGTCACATTGCAACAACTGCCTCAAGTAATTTTGCTTTTTCTTAAAAAAAACAAAACAAACCCCAACCCTTCTCCCTAGTCTACTAATGAGCAGAATCTGCCATTTCCCAGAAAAGCGCCAAGCCCCACATTGAATGAAGTTCAACCTTGGGTACAGCTCCAGTGACTGCCATGGAGCCACTCCAGGACTGTAGTAAGCTCACATGCACACACCACCTATATCTTTAATCCAGACTTGAGGGGACAAAGTAAACAGCCAGTAGAAAGAAAGATTTCTTTGCAATCACCCTTTCTACATCAAGGACTGGGTTCCTTGCCTTTATTCCCTTGTTGATACACAGCTCCAAACCAAAGGCTGATAAGGAAGTTTCTTTCAGGACTCGCTCTAACAAGAGTTTAGCCAACAAACATTTAGTAACAACGAACTATTTAAACTGAGATATGTGATCAGTTATGCAGGAATTCAGTGCTACCAGGGATTATCAGCACCTTGGGACAAGGCTGCAGTCCCCCACACAGATCCAATGGCAACCCTTTCCATGCAAATTCATCCTCTCCCCTGCCTTTGCTCTATCCTATTTACGGCAGTTTGCAGCTATCCCTGGGCAGTCACTTTGTGATTACTGGCTCAGCTTTCAAGAACTGCAGGAAACAAAAGTAAAACTAACTATTCCCTACTAGCACCAGGCTTGCTGGATCCAAGGATGGGAAGGTTACAAGATATTTGAAAGGGTGGGAAGTTGGGAAGGGATAGGAAGAACTCTGACCCCCAAGGAAAGAGAGCTGAGGTCTGAAGCCATTTTGGAGATCTGGGGAAGGCAAGTAAGATACTTCAAGGCTGCAGGTACCATCAGCAGCAGCTTGAGCTCTTCTTAAGAACTGCTCATTAAAGCCAGGAATTTGTTTTAGGAGAAAGATCCGACTGTTCTTTCTAAATTGTTAGACTGTAGTTTTACAACACAGAGAGAAACAGTGTCCCATTCCTTTCACCAAGACAAACTAATATCTAAAAACCCAAGCATGCTCCTTCACCAACAGAACTTAAACCATGTTCCTGGGAACTGGAAACAATCCAATTGGTTTGGATTCCCCAAGCAATTGACATATGTCCATGGTGACACTGCAATAGCTACTCCACAGGGAAGATCTCCTCAGTGCGTGCTCAAGGGACCTGACTAACATGGAATGGGTGACAAATACATGGGTGCTGTGCATCTGTGTATTTGTTGACAAACATGTGAAATCTTCCCAGCATTTCCTCAAGTAGGTGAGACTGTAAGTATGAAGTAGCTGCTTTTCCCTAAGTGAATAACCAGACTGCCCCTCCAAATCTATACGAAGCAAAATAAGACTTTTGGGTTGACAGAGTGTATTTCCTTTCTCCAAGATATGCAGATATGGAATATAATTAAAATATATTATCAGTGGTTGTAAATCTCTGGCACCAGTAATCAACACACATATTGCAGGAAGTCGGCCTTTGTCTAGCATTAGCTCTACGTCTCCAATGAAGTATTGTTGTTCAAGGAGATTTTAACTTGAGACCCTGGCATGACCAATTTTGATAAGTCTGTTGTTATAGCGGGAAATACAGACTGGCAAAGATGTGTCTTTCCCTGAGCCAAATGACTTTATTGAGGCAGGCAGCCTGACTGAGGAATGGTTTCAGGTACTTGTTTCTCCATGTTAAGAAGAGTCCTACCCTGGTTGGTAAAACTGGTTGGGTGGCAAAACCAGCAAGCGAGCGCCAGTATCAGACCTATCTTTCCAGCTTATGCATCCACAGAACAAGCCTTATTGGCCTGCTTGGCAGCCAAGGCAGAGGGGAAGGGGAAAGTCCATGATGGTTTTTAAGTGTCAGATGCACTTGCTGAATTTTTTGTAGTTTGCAGGGATGTTATGATGCAGCTTTGAATGTTCCTGATGGTGGGAAAATGCAAGCCACATCCTAGTGCATGCCATGTGGGCAGGCAGCATCGCTGCATTGCTTCCTCAGCCTCCGCACTTCCACTCCTGCCTCTTTTAAGAGCTTCTTACTTAAGAGTCTTCTCCTTAACATCCAGCTTCCCAGGGGTCCTCAGTTCACTCTTTGCTTGCACTACCCCTCAGGTTTCCTTCCTCCCCCCATTTAAGTCTTCATCCTCCAATGACCAGGGCTTACTCCAAGCAGACCGTGCAAAGCAAGCCATAGAAAGCCTCACCTCTGCCAATATGGGCAGAGAGTGGCTTCCCATACTCCTGCAGCACAGCCAGCAGCAGTCACCACTGGTGTCCCTCTGGGTAACTCTGTAGTGCACATGCTTAAAGAAACAACACAAAACCAAAACAATCCCCCCTCCTAAAAAAACCCTCCCACCCTCCCTCTCCATAAAACCCACCCCCAAAAATATTACTTGAGATTAATTTATATGAATTATTAACCATCATGGACAAACATATTACTCTAGCTCTAGCTAGGAAAATAACATAAGAGGAGAAAAAAGAAGCTTTTCTCATATAAACTCTCCTTATGTTGAAAGAGAGTGTATGTGAATATATGAAAGTGAAAAAGGCTTGGGGACCTCTTTCAGGAAGCTAAAGCACATTTTGTCACAGTAGAGCAGGGTGCAAATCAAGAGAATAGGGCTGGGAGTGAGGGACAAAGTCCAAATTTAACTGTGTTCAGCAAATTGTTACCAGACACTACAGTGCAATGATGAGATTATACAAATACCAGAGAAAGCACGAATTAGAGAAGGATATGCAGAGAAGGCTGGAGGAGAAAGCGTATGTGCAAGTAAACTACTTTTCCTGTACAGTAATGCTTATTTTTCAGAGTGGACCAAGAGCAGAATAACTCCAAATTCCTCAACACCTGAAGTCAATGTTTGTAACAGGACTGATGAGCAATTCTCTAGACAGCTCTTCCTCACGCTGGCTGATAGAACAAGGTGCAACGACAATAGGGAAACGGTCTGAAGAAAATAAAGTCTGTATTGCTTTTCCGTTCATGTTTTACCCTAGTTGTCACTGGGTTTGTGAACTAACAATATTTAAGGCTACTTCCTTTTGGTAGGGTAATTCCCCTGTGCTGGTCCAATAGAGTCAGTCATCAGGACAAACTTCTGAGTGCATACAAACCAGGAACTGTTAGAAGATCTCCCTTGAAGTAATATTACTGCTGCTAGTCAATATATACTTACAGCAGCCTCCAAACATTATGTACTAGAGTAACGGACAGACTGCTTGTACAGTGCATGTGTCAGACTAGTTGGTAATTAATTTCCCTGTCAAATCCTGAAGCAAAGCTATTGGATGCCTGGGACCTAAGCCTTCCTGACCAACCACATTATAGTAAGAGAAAAACAAAACAAAATAAACACCCATCACAAAACTAATAAAAACATATACATTAGCATTCTAGAAGAATGACGCTTGTGTCTTATTCCATGGATTTTGGCTTCATGCTGGCTCACGGGCCCTGTGAACACTGAACTGGAAGCAGTGGCAGAAATGAATAGCCACCAGCAACCCCAAGGAGGTTTAATTTTAAGACTGTTCTGCTGAAATGATTTTTTCTATTGATGGCAATGACAAAGTGTAACTTCATGTGATAGAGCTGCAACTGGTGCCCAATGGAAAAATTGCAGAGATCACATTTCTTTGTGATTTTCTCTCACACAGGGTGCAAGGAAATAAACAGTAACCCATGCAGAAAACAAGTAACCTGATGGATATAAGCTACTTGAATGTTTTCATTGCTAAGAAGAACCTTCTTTCTAGAGGAATCAAGCATCTCTGCTCTGGAAGATACCCAAAGTATGTTTAGACTCATCAATCCCAGACATCCTTTTTAAGGAGCAGCCAAAAGGACACTCCTGCACTCTACCACTGACTAACACACAGGGCAGAGGAAGGCGTTAGTTTAATACCTGCCTCCCTTGCACAGAGGTCACCGGCACGGGGAACCAGCAGCAAGCTTTACCAAACACACCCACATTCTGGCTTTCCTTCGACAGTGTTGGACAAGAGCTCCCTGCCTCATGAGGCAGGCAGCGGCAAAGAAGAGTCCGTAAAAACCCCCAAACTTGAAGACGAGTAACAGAAATTCAGAGTCCTCACATCCGGCCGGCGGTGTGCAATGTCTCGCCCCCGAACCAGTGTTTGTTCAGTGCTCCCTGCAGACTGGATGCGGCCTGAAACAGGCGGGCGAAGCTCACCTCTGCCCAGTGTGGTTCCTATTCGCCTCCGCGTTTAAGGCCAAGTTGTGTAGGAAGAGAAAAAGCTGCCACCACACTTGATTTCTGTTCTGCTGATGCTGTAGAGGAGAACAGTTGAAGCAAGGTTATTTATATTTCTAAAATTGCAACATACCACTTCTCTTTTCCAATAACAACTCAGTTACACTTTTCAAGAGCAGATACTTTAATCCCATCAGCATAACAAGGGGGTGCAGCAAGGGATGAGGGGAGAGAGGGAAATGATAAGTTCTCCAGAAATAATTGTAGCTCTAACATTACAAAAAGAAAAGAGCAGACCCTTTATGCATTGTGCACAAGAGGATTAAACTTTTTTTTTTGCTTGTAGGATTTTGCAGAGTTTAGCCAAGTGCTGTTTTTAATCAGATTGGCTTCTGAGCCTTTCAAAAGCCCCAGCTGCATGAACAAACAACCTTTTTTTTTTTTTTTTTAAAAAAAAAGGCCCCCCTTCACCCCAAAAGTAAAAAAAAAGAAAAAATATAACTGGTGATCCATCTGTAAGTGATTTGACACCGTGAAGGTCAAAGGGTTAATCTTCAATTTAAACCACACTGCTGAGACAGCAAAACTCTGATTTCATCTAGTACAAGAAAACACATTCGTGCACACACACACTCCCCCACCCTCCCCCCACCACATTTTCCTTCCCAGCATCTCCAAGATAATACTGCCCTTTTTATAGCCACTTTTGACAGTAAGCCATAAATAATCAGCCTTGGAGCCCTTTCCTACTGACTGGAGCCAATTAAACCTTAAGCAAGAACATACTTGAAAACACACAAAAAACCAAAACCAAGAGGTTATTTCAGGTCCCATTGTCAAGGAAGAAACATGGGAGTTGAGTTTCAGGGGGACACCAGACTACATAATGCAGCTTTGGGGCAGGGACACTGTTCCTTCTTTTGTTATATGTAATCACCCCTGCAAAAGTGGCTCCGATTATACCCCCACCTTCCCGCACTTTAATGGCATCTCATACAAACAGGTGGGTTTCTCTTTACATTGCCCAGCCTGGGATACTATTTCACCTCAATAACCGACCCTCTATTAGAAGTCAGTCCTTGTTTTCTCATCCAGAATTCCATATTTGCTAAGCAGGACTGATCATTTCTGGAAAACAAAACAAACCAGCCCCATTCCCCCCCTGCCTCCCCCCAATCCCCAGCAGACGAGGAAACAGAAGACTGGCTTCCAACAACTTTGCCTCAGTACACAGGAGTTCATAAAAGAGCACTGAAGCACATTATATGAACAAGATGTTTCAACTCAGATTAGCCCAACAGGGCAGAACAACATGGTTGCAAGGCATTCTTTACATAATCACAAATAAGAGAGAGTTGCAACCAGAGTTGGTGTATTGGAGATGTGTCACTAGACAGCTCTTCAAAGCCCTCCCAGACAGTCATTAAATTATGTTCATATTTCATCACGAGTAGATTTGTGCCATTTGAATCACAAGTACACACAAAACATGCTTCAGAAAATCTGTATTCATCTCACATCTGAGCAGTGGGTCATTCGTCTTACTCTCAAGACTTAACAGTTGTCTCCTGGATTTAGAAAAGTTCACATAGATCCCATCACATGTTTCAACACCATTGTGTTTGGAGCATAACCCACAGACAGTCCACAGACTCTAGACTGACTCTAGAGCCTTGTATCATTTATTTCAAAGTAACCAGCCCTGGGTTCAGCCCATACTGCTAGGTTTACAGGTGAAAACAATCTTTTATAAACTATCCCCTAGGGCTGGGTTACAAGCACATAATTTGGTCTCAAAAAGCAGGATGCTTTTTGTTTTGTTAATCGCCTCTCAGTTTGACCAGGCTTATCCTTCCTGATCAAACATGCGCATGGAACCACAATGTCCATGTTTATATCAAGCTATTACAGCTTAAGTGAACTGCTCCTTAAACAGATTCCTTCGGGTAGCATGTGAGCACAATGAAGTGGCATGTGAGCACAATGCCACCTTCTGCAGTTTCCACAAGTAGGGAACTATGCTAGGAGAGCATGGTGGACAAACTATAGATGCTCAGAAGACAATCTGTTTTGGCAGATTATTTTATTCTATTGGCAGTCAAGAGGGTAAAGAAATGTCTTATAGGAACTTAGTATGGGAAATGCAAAAGGATGTTTAAAAATTGGTATCAAAATCTTAAACTTGAAATATATCTCAGCTTCACAGGTGGACCCTCTTTAATGGAAACTTGCATGAAATTTTATCAAGCAGGTTAATTTGGGGGCAGACAAGAAGAGGTGTGCTGATCTGGCATGTGCAATTTCAACTATTCCACATTGTCAGGAGGACAAACACATGTAAGAATCCTTGTATTAATGTTCTGCTTCATGTAGGAGGCCACTTTACACTTCCCATAACAGGTTTCTAAATATTCTGCCGCCTCCTTAAGTTTTACATGTCACCTCAGAAGAAAAGGATTACTTGTTCTTTGCAGTGATATGTAAAGAAGGCCACGTTCAGGCAAAAACAGTGGAAGGATCGAGCTCATTCTCCTCCCTTTTTTTTGAAGTGGGAGGGAGCTTTTTGAGGAAGGTATTGAGGTTTGGTTTTATTTGGTAAATAAGAGGTTCAGAGCTCTACCTTCAGAAGGGCTACAGACCTGCAAGAAAACCAGTGGATGGGGTATCACAAATACTGAGAAAAACTCTAACACTGTTTTTGGTTTATATTCTATTGAGTTTATTTCACCGCCTATTGAAGCCACTTTTTTGGTACAGCATTTTTGTCCTCCAGTTAAAAATGCTTCCCACTGAGACATTTGCCTGAGACATACAAGGAGATTTCCATGCAAGAAGAGAATAGGAATTATATTACCCTTGTGTCCTCTCGTTATAAGAAGCATAAGATCTCAAATCACTTTATGAAGGACACTGACACCATTAATTTTGTTTTGAAGTGAAAAAATATAGCACTAGGCTGAGGGCAGCTTTCCAGGTTTTATTCCTAGACCTAGGACTTGCATTTCCCTGGGTCGGTACTCAGCTGGCATTTCCTTCCATAGTGGTGTAGTCCCACATACACGTTCCCTGGCTTGTGTGAAGCAGCCTGCTCACCCTGTCCTCTCCTCACACTACTGCAGGAAAGGGAACTAGAGCAGAACAATGATCAAGGCCAGAACTAATCTGGCAAAGAAGTTGATCAGGTCATCCTAGCCTATCTGATCCATGGCATCAGGTAGACAAGCTGATGCTTGTGCCAGCACAACAGAAAGACAACCTGAGAAGAGGAGAAAGTTGACTGGCTCCTTCAGGGCAAGCCTAGCTAATGGGGTTTACAAAGTTATGGCTTAATTTCTGGGCTGATCCACTTTCCGGGATACTAATTCACTGTGGGACAAGACCCACAGAATGGAAATGGCAGATATGCTTTGCAGTAAACAATTTATGGAAAGGACTGTCCCAGCCTAAAAAATGTCCTTTTCACAAGTTTCAGTACATTTCCCCTAGATATGCCTCTGCTGAGACCAAAATACTCAAATATTTCATGACTGAGGGTTTTTTGTTGTGGTATAATTTAGTTGCCAGGAAGGACAGAAAACCTGGGTGAATGACTCCATGTGAATTTGGCACAAGATTTTTTAAGATGTGGCACATTTCAAGTCAATTCTTACAGTCTTCTAAGGCTCATAAGTATTGTGGCACAGGTTTGTAATAACTTTCCTAAACTTCGCTAAGCCCATTTGTCCCTCGCCAAAACAATGCAATCCTCAGAGCTGCTACTGCACAGAAGTATCAAAGATGAGCACTTTGCCACCTCCATGCGGTAGCAACACAATGAACATTTTGAAGCTCTTTTCCCAAGATGGCAAGAAGCCTCTTTTGCCCTCTACACTAACCGTAACTAAAGAAGACTAGACTTGTGAATACAGTAAGTCAACATAAAGCTGGAAACACATAAAACCATTTCCTATTGCAGCTGCTGCTTTTTAAAGGGGATATCCTTAAGAGACTGTCTGAGGCGTTAGCATGAATGCTTCAATGAGTCACAAGGAAAGGCTATTTTACAGGAAAACTGTCCTCTGCAGCAACAGTACATTAGTGAAGCCTATTCCATGAACTGTACTGAACTAAAAGCCAGAATACTGGTAAACAAACGCCAAATAAACAGTAAGACTTTTACTGGAAGCAAATGAAAGAAGGACAGAATTGACCCAATGTTTATTCCCTCCCCATAATACTCCTAATGCATGTTTCACACTGTAAGTATACAGCTCTGTATCTGTCAAAGAGCACCTCAGATGTCAAAAGCTTTTCACTTCTACCAAGCCCTTGCGTGGGGTGACCAAGGGAAGATCAGTACAGGTAAGGCACCTTAAAGAAAATGCTATTCCTCTGACACAGTTCCTTGAATCTTTGAGCACAAATTTTTAACAGATGAATAGGAATCACTTTTCCATCTGATACATATGTGCCATTAATATCCCTCCTTAAAAAATAAAGAATATGTTCATCACATGTCATATGTGGGTCTGGTACATTCCTATCCCATATACTGAAGGGTACACCTGTCTACCCTCTTTATCTCATGGGCAACTTTTGACTTTGCTTCATGGCTTCCAGATGGTTAAGGGTCAAGTTTTGATCCCATCTTAACTACAGGGATTAAAATACGGCCATAAATGGCACTATTATAGCAGACGAAGAATAATGGCATATGTGCACATAAAAACATCATTCTTCCTTTAATGACTAATACAAGTATTAGCAATAAGTTGTTGGGTTTTTATTTATTCACTGAAAACAAAAATACTTGCACACCGGGAGCAGTTGCTGACTCATCGCTGAAGGCTGTTTTGGCTGCCAGGTGGTTGGAGGCATATTGTGCTACCACAAAATATGCTCTAGCTTAGAAAGACTAGAAAGTCACAGTCCCCAAGGCAACAGAGGTTACAGAAGGTGTCCCCCGCTGGAGAGAGAAATGCAGGCCAATGGAAGTCAAATACAAATCTTTCCAGCTGTGATTCCTAATGGCCAAAGAATAATGCATGTGTAAAAGCAGCAGGGAAAAAAAGGAGATAGTAACAGAGAAAAAACGAAAGAGGAGCTTAGCGGCACGATTTCTGATGGTAACACATAGATGAGGACGAGGATCTTCCTTGGGGATCTGGATCCTTCTGGCTTGCAGACTAAGGCGGACTAAACTTGTGGTAGAAGGAGGCATCATTTTAATGCTTGCTTTCTCAAAGCCTCCATCAGGCTTTGCCAGGGAAGATAAGCAACATGTGTATTTATGGTGAGAGGATACACAGGAGCGGGCACAGCAGGAGGTGGGGGGGGCAGGAAATCCCCAAAACCCATTTATGGGCTGCCCAGCCCGAGCGAGGGGGGTGGCACAGGTCCGAGCAGCAGACGGCGACGTTCACTGCCCCAAACCTGCTGCAGGCACAGCTGCGCAGGTGAGCCCTTTCTCAACTTTCTTGTAGTTCAAAAACAAACAGGCAGCCACTCGCGCCTTCCTCTCCAGAGCGGGCAGGAAGGGGAAGCAGACAGACGCCATGGCAACAGCCAGCTGACGGCAACCTGGGAAGGGCAACCATCGGCCAGCGCGTTCCCAGGCCCCCAGCCTTCCCCTCCTGCACCCCCGGGGGGCACACCAGCATATTTTTTGTAAATACAGTAAATAAGGGTCTTTATTGCATTTCCATAGAGCCGCACCTGATACTGCTGCTCCCTACCTGCAGCACAGGCTCTGGTCGGGGGGTTATTTACCCCCATGCTCGAAGTGGGGACAAGGGTGCAGGAGGAGGTGCAGTTTCAGTGGCCAGTCTGGCCCAAACCACGACACCAGACCTCCTTGGCACCCAGGAGAAGACCTCCACCTCCTCTCACAGCCACAGCCAGGAGCAGAGCTGGTCACCGAGACCCCAAGTGTGATCCGACGGAGACATGTCACAGCTTTACCCTGTTTTATCACCGAACCCGCACAGACCGTGGGACGCACCGGCCTTCGCTTCGCACCAACTCCCTCCCCACCAGAAAAAGAAGGGAGGTGCTCCCGAAACTGCACGAGAGACACCCCCTAGTGATTAAAGTGTACCTCGGGGTTTTTGACTAAAATACCGTTTTGCAAGCTTTTGCAGAAAAATATTTCTTTGGGGAGGGTAAGGGCCAGGGTAGGGGGGGGCTGCCCTGCTGTGAGGGGAGCAGGGCGGGGGGGGTGGGGTGGGCAGGTGCAGCTCCGGAGCCTGCGGGCAGAGCAGCCTCTCGTCAGCAGTTCTGATGACTCAGAGGCTAAATTTAGAGAGGGATATAAACACAGCAGCCGCAGAGCAAACGCTGCCCGGCAGAGCTGCTCTCACGCAGGACCCACTCCTCCTCGCCGGCCGGCCGGGCTCTGTGGGCCCTTTGGGGGCTCCTCGGCAAGCGGCCGCAGCCCCCATCCCCAGCGCCTCCTCAGGCGTCACCTCAGGAAAAACTCACTGGGGTTAACAGAAGTTGCCTCACCGCTTTTATTTTTAGATCGCTATTCTTTCTGCTGTGGCACGATCCTCCCTTTGCCAAGGGTAGCTAACAGGGAGAAACAAAAAAAAACCACCCCTAAAACAGAGACTATAAAAGGCTAGCGGGACATTCCTCCTCAACGGCTTGAAACAAAGGAGGACTCTGCAGTTGGGCACTTGCTTTCCTGCTTTTCCACCATAAAATTTAATTGAGTAAAATACAAACAAGCACACTCCTCACCATAAATAATCAATCCAAACATCTCATCATCCCCCTCAGAAATGGCAGTATCTTAATAAGATCAACCAACCTAAGCGGAGGACTGGAGGCAGAACCACTGGGTTCCAATCAGCAATCCCTGCATGATCTCAGACAAGTTACAACCTGCATTTCCTAGTCCCCCACACTAAAAAAGAAGTGGGATATTACCGCAATTATTTCTTAATTGAAAAATAATTTCTCAGCTGTCACACTGCTACAAGCAGAAAGCACAGTTGCCACTGTCCCAGCCGGCACGCTGCTGCGAGAGCCGAGGAAATGCAGAAGAGCCTGCGGAGACCACTGGGGTTGTACAGGAGAAGCAGCAGCGCTGTTTACTATTTTAAATCACACACCAGTACTGCAGGTGATGTTAGAAATACTGTAAAACAATTCACTCGCACCGTCCCAAAGAATTATTTTGTATTCTTTAATGTGGGCAATCTTGTTATTTTAAGGTTATGGCCCCACTGCCTTCAGACACTTGCAGCCCTGTGTCCAGGGTGAAGGGCTCACGGCGGGCCCTTGCACAGAGCTCACACTGCTCTCCTGTCACCAGGCTCCCTTATCCTCTGCCCACTTCCTCTACCAGAACCGGGCAGGAAGTTTTGCTTTTTAACGTTATCCCCTATTTTAAGCAGGAACAAAATCATAATACATTTAAATCTTTTGTCAGCTGAAAGCATAGAGAAGAAGGATAGACTAAGCTGATGCAAAAGTTCTGTGTTTTTTATTAAACCGTTACACAATGGTTGTGTGGCTGTTGCACTGAGACCTCATATAGCCCAGCCTCCAACAGCAGCCTTCTGTGGCTGCCTGAGGAAAAGCAGAGGGCAAGTATATGCAATAGCTCCCCCTAATACTCTTCCAGCAACCTAACTAGTTTTAGCTTAGGACTTCCCGAGTCAGATCTGGTTTCTGTTTATTTAATGTCTCCTTCAATGGCCATAAACTTGTCCCAATTCCCCTTGAACCCAGGTAAAGTGCTGGGATGCACAATATGCCTTGACAAGAAGTTCCCCAGAGCTACCTATTGCATGAAAAACCACCTCATTTACTTTGAACTGGCTCCTACTAGCCTGACTTGATTTTGCCTAGTTCTTGTACTGGGAGAAATTAGTCTATCCATCTCCTTCATGTCACTCTTGATTTCTGTTTCATGTTTCTACCCTCTTGCTTTCTCTCTTTTTTAGACTTAGCAGTCCTAGCCCCACTTTTTTTTGGTCATGTGGAAGTTTCATCATTCTTCTTGCCTGTCTCTGAACCTTTTCCAGTTCTGCTGCATCATTTTTGGAAGAAGTAAACCAGAACTATATGTAACATTCAAGATATGAGAGAAACACAGATTTATACAGTGGCATAACTATGTTCTTGTTCTCAGGTTATTTTCTTAACATACCAAAGAATATTATTTCAGATCAGATATGAAAGGGTCCAGCAAGTTTCTGTTAACCTAAATGGCAAGTAATCGGCTCCACAAGTGGCAGGATTCCAGAATGCTAGGCAAGGGGCAACAGGTTGCTGTGTCACTTGTATGTACAGGGAAAGGTGCACTTCCAAGCCCACCTCTTCCTTCATCGTCATTTGCCAGCAAGCAC
This sequence comes from Gallinago undulata, assembly GCA_026546715.1. Lineage (NCBI taxonomy): Eukaryota > Metazoa > Chordata > Aves > Charadriiformes > Scolopacidae > Gallinago > Gallinago undulata. The sequence continues at coordinate 29,879,130 of JAOTQQ010000041.1, read as the reverse complement.
TGGCTAGCAGAGAAAATCCTGAAACATACTGACCTACTTGGGAAACAAATGAATGAAAGCACTTACCCCAAGTCTCAAAGAGACTGCAAGTACAAGTAAAGTAAGGAGCTGCCGGTGCTACAGGCTCAGCTGCAGGTCAGTCTGAGAGTCTCTGCATTACATTATTATGAAACTTTTCTGAACGTTTTTCCTAAAATGTAAGGTCAACATAAAGGACAGTTTCCTGCAAACAATTCCAGTTTTAAAAAAAGCAAACCAACTGTTAAAAATTCCCTGAGTGTCCTAAATAAACGATGGAGAGAAGCCTTATGGCTTTGGTATAAGTGATGCACACGTAACACTGTACGCCCACTCTCTCACGCCGATAAGTTTCCAACAAGAGACATGGGCTCCCTGTTGCATAAGCAGAAGTGTCTCAGAGGAGGCCTTCATAGCTGTCATGAGAGACACAGGGGAAAAAGTATGCAAAATGTAACAAGTTTCACTTTCAAAGGAAAACAACATTTCCTCCTGGACATTTTCAGTGTCATTAACTTGAGACAAACAGGTACATGCCCAGCCCTCTGTCTTCAGCGGACATGGATACAGGCATTTGGGCTCCACAGCCTGCTTGAGCCTGTTGCAGTGACAACGAGAGAGTTACTTGCTGAACCAAGTAGAGAATTTAGAGAAACAAAGTTTTCTATAGCTAGATCTACGGAGGCTTTTTGAGCATGGTCAGCATATCTAAATCAACTGCAGGATTCCTGATGTGTTGGAAAGGGGCTTTGTTGTTGTTTGTAATGCACTTATTTACTCAAGAAAGCTCAGCTCTGATTCAGCATCTGGTTCTCATTGAGGCTCAGCTTTTTTTAAACTGAGCTTCCCAGATGGGTTGACTGAAGCACAAGGAGGTCAAGAGACTTGTCTGAGGTCATACAGCAAGTCAGTGGCTCTGCTTGGATCTGAGCCCAGAACTGTTCAAGGCTACCACTCCTTGGCTCTTAAAGAGACAATTTTATCCCCTGTGAAGTGATCTTATCACCATGAAGAAGAGATGTGATAAAAATGGTCCCCTCAAAGCTTCAGCCTGCTTAGAAAGAGTTATTTTATGTGGAAAAAGCTGTAGAGTTCCAGTGTCTCAATGAAGCAAGTCAAACCAAAGGGGTGTGATACTGATATACAGTGTCATCCACCCCACTCCTGTATAACCCCAAGCTCCTATAGGGGCAGCCCCACGCTGCTGCTGCCGCCACCTATGGTTGTCTACTCCCACTCCATCTAGCAGCTCGTCATGTCATGAAACACACTGTCTGTCGGTTCAGCACAGGTTGAAACTGCTTCTCAAGGCAAGGGAACTCAAGTGCACTCAGGATCTAAAGCAGAGCCCAAGCATTTGTTGCCATGTGGCAATGTGGACATGTGGGGTACAGGGAGATCATTCCAGCCAACCTACCAGTCAGACCCCTAAGCTCAGCTCTGTTCTCCATAAGCACACTCAGCCCATGGCTGAGCTACATCAAGCAGCTTCACAGATCCCATGGCAAAGGCACACTTGCTCCAAACCAAGGAGGAGGTGGCAGGTACTGGGTTCTCCTTTAGAAAGCATGGCTTGGCTCTACCTTTGTTTTCCAGGGGCAGGGTGAGAAAAGCACAACAGAGGGAACATTGCCAGAAGCTACACAGCCTGCGACAGGTAAGAGGTACTAAAGAGCTTGAGAAAACATAGACGGGTCTCACATGTCATTCTGCAGAGCCCTTTACAAAGTGGATCAACCTGTAGTAGGCCCTGCTACTACGGAATGCAGAGTGTTGCTCAAGTCCTTCCTATAATAAATTCAGCATTTTAAGGAGATTAAAGCCACAGAGTTCTAGGGAATGTTGCGTTATTGCTCTAGCTCTGTTCTAAGGATGAAAAAGCCAGGTTTTAAACTACTGTATTCTGTTTAATATATTAATAGGAAATGAAACCCTGAAAATGGTGCACATGCCAAAAGCAAGCATAGGTGCGGCCAACTTTCTTATTCTTACGAGATGCATACCCAAAAATCTTTTCTATAGCCAAGAACCACAAAATAAATACCACATAGCTCCGGGAGCCCAGGGAAGAGATAACAGTGACTCTCCAGGGTTTCCAGTGTGGGATGGGGTTAGACCATGCATGCAGTTGAGTCCAATGACAACTCAGTGACGTCAACCTCAGCAGCTATTGCCTGCTCAGTTTCTCTCTCAGCTAGGGATGTACATTAACCAGTGGCCTTTGTGTCAACACAGCCTTGCTGCTGCGGCAGCAGAATGGGAGCCATACCTGAAATGCTGGAGAGCCTTGCAGAACTCAAGAGCCATGAGAGGGCAACTCTTGAGCAACCTGGATGCACTACTCCAACACTGAAAGCCTTTCCTAACTCCCACTGAAAGGGCACGTGTTTTCACAGGTTCACAGATAAGATGTTTTGTAGGCTCCAAAAGAGGCACAGCTTGTTGAAAACCAGGCTTGCTCTCTCTCAGGACTTCACAAGACCACATTGGTGTGACTAACTTTGTGGTATTCTAAATCTGATTCAAGACACCACTCTGGAAAGTTGGTTTTGACCAAATGTTTGAGACAAGCTGGAATGGGGCATCCAAATCAGGGATTAGTTTCACAGCAAGACAAACGACAGCCCAGTTTTCCATGGCTCAGAGACTGCCCCTTCCAAACCACAACACATTGTGAACCAGTTCACGTGTCTCCAGGGGCAGACTGCTTGCTTCTTCAGCAACAGGCTGGGAAGAGTCATTGCACACACAGGACAGAGGGGCTTCTGCATGGGAGATCTGTGCCAAAAGCCAAAGGAAATCCTCCATGCAGGGCTGGGAGGGAAGGGATTGGGCATGACAACAAAACACTCCACAGGGAACAGTGACTTGGACACTAATATGTGGGTCAGTACTCAGTTTTCCTGACAAACAAGAAAGACTCCCTTAGCAGATCCAAATGCCAAGGCCTATCCCAGGGTCAGGCTGTGGAGAACCACTGGCTGAACTATTCCATTCTCCGGTTAAGTTTTCGGGTTGAGTTGGTTTGTTTTTTTTTTTCTGTTTTGTTTTCAAATTTAAATGGCTGAACGGCTCTTCCACCCCCACCCCCCCTCCTTTTACAACTTGTTGCTCTTCCAGTTCAAACAAAGACAGCAGAGCTCCTCCTCTGCTGGCTGTGCTGTCGGGGTAGTGCAGGCGGACGCTTTTGTTTACTAACTCTCCCACATGCTTGGCTGACAGGCAGCTCGCCTGGGCCAGCAGCCCTGCCTGCCCTGGCTGCCGTCCGGTGCGTGGCACCGGGAGCCCCCATGCCTGGCAGCTCACTCCAGGCCGGGGGACAACAGAGAGCCCGACCCAGGGCAGCTTTAGCAGGGCCAGCTTGGGTGGGCATTTCTGGATGGGTTTCTAAGGCACAGACATCAGATAGGTACAGTCCCAAGATGAAAGGGGTCAAGTTACAACCAGTTCCACCACTTCACTCCAGGGCTCCTCCACCGAGATGGTTAACCTTCCCTTTCCTGTGAGAATCTGGCTAGAGAGAGAGGGGTCCTCAGCTGTCCATGGCAAAAAGGTGGCACCGGGGAACACCCCATTCAACCACACACAACACATGTTTAAAACCTCCCGGTAGCTCATTAGGCTTCAATTTGCTACATGACAGTCATAGGCCCATCTAAATTTCTACATGCCATCGTCCTGTTACAGCTTCTTTAATCGTTCTGCTATCTGGAGATGAAGAGTTCCAGAATTCCCTCATCTCTCTCATGACACAGACAGGACCAAACCTTTTCACAGCCAGAAGCCACGTTCTCTGTCCAGAGCAGAGATCCTCACTTACCTTTGAGAAGAATTGCCACAGATCCCACAGTTAACAAAGCACCAACTCACTTGGAGTGAGAGAAGCTTTCTCTCCTACCCTGAAGTCATCACGAGTGTCAGCTTCTTCATATGCAAGGAGATACACACTATCCTTGTTGGGCTTCCATGGAAGTGGCAAAGTACTGCCTATTGCCCAATCTTTGCCACCTCTGACAAACTGCATGGGCTGGGATTTCTATTTCATCCCTACAAGAGGTGAAGGAGGGCAAGGAAGAAAGAATCAGGGTGCTTAAGGGTGCTGGTTTTTATTTTGTTTCTTTGAAGAGCAAGGTTTCTTCTTCTTTTTTTTTTTTTTAAAGAAAACAAAATCAAGATTCTGGAGTGTGGTTTTCAAACCTGATGGCATCTAACAGCTGTCTTTTGTTGTGAGGAAGTTAGTCACAAGTCTGAGACACTAGCTAGGACCGTCTGACGGAGGAGCTGCTAGCAAGTCTAGTGTGATCTAAATATACTCCACAACATTTCAGACAACCACCCCAGACAACAAGGAGTGTTAGAAAAGACTCCATGCTTCTTGGCATCTCCAACATGAGGAGCTGATATAAGCCACAGATGGCCACTTGTGCCACAGAAGAAAAGACACTGGTGGTGAGGAGAGTGGATAAGAGTAAAAGTTGTAAAAAAAGCAAGGGGGAAAATCCCTGGTGAAAGCCTTAGTGACCCTGTTGCTGATGAACTGGAAGAGCTGGAATAGCAGCCAATGTAGAACAGCTACTTTCCCAGGCAGTAAATGCAATCCCATGCATTATCTTCCCTTTACCTGCCAATCTTTAGAAAAAGCCAGAAATCTAGTATAAGCAAAATTCATCAGGATACCCCTGCCATTTTATCACTAACGTTAGTCTGCTGCTTTAGACAGCAGCCTGCTTAGCTGATGCCTGGATCTCATCTTCCAGAGCACCACTCTTGGATAGCTAAACCCCCACCATCCCCTCCAGAGACACCCTACCCTCTGTATGTGGAGCCGGTGGAACTGGTCGGCAATGCACTGCAACTTCCGTGCGATCTGCACCTCGGCACGTGCTTCCCGCTGACCTTCCTGAGGCTCCTCTTGGAGGTGCGGATCCAATGCAAAGCCAACCGGAGGGACATGTAAACGGTAACCAGCATTCCCTACAAAACAGACATCAGAAGAGTCATTCTTCCAGCGCAAAGAATAGCTCTTCTACCCAGTACACTTTACAGAGTAAAGAGCTACACGTAATCCTCAATTTTTGACTCATGTTAAAGTCCAGTTCCTGAAACCCAAACAGTGACTGTGTACCATTAGCATGCAGTAAAACATTTGCTTAGCTTTTAAGCAGATTTGTATCAATTAAGCAGGGCATAGTGTTGCTTCCCATAATCAAACGACTGTCAGGATCTTACACTTCATTCCTTTTGCTTGTCTTTAGTTCAGTCAAGTGCTGACTTTTTTTTCAATAATAATTTTGCAGTTTTGCAAGATCTGTGCCTCAAGTTGTCTCCCATTAAAGGTTGCTGTATCTTTCCCGTCAGACTTTTCTCAGTTCTCTGGCATTTTGTGGGATTGATTTGAATTAAAGTTGAATCGAATACACAAAGCTGAGTGGTGTCCCATCAGTTACTAGTAGAATACTGGATGGACACGCTACTTATTCAACAACTTTGACTCCAGTAAGGAGCCTAAAAGCTGTCCCACCAAGTGTAAATTTTTGCATTTCTCTCTCTCCACTGAAAACTTCTAGAAGTCTTCTTATGTGAATGAGACAGCATTAGAAGTTAAAACATGTAGGCAAATCGTAGGATATGAGGTACAGTGAGCACTTAAACATCTAACAGTAAAATAAAATGTGACAGAACAAAGCCAAAAAGAAGAAGAGTGGGAATATCAAGGACAGTGGAAACAATGAGCAAGTGCTTGGCTCCTGCAGTGGACAAGCAAGGGTAAGAAAATACAAGCTGTCTTTCCTGAGGGAGCAGGACCAAAGCAAAATAATTTTCAGTCCTTTAATAAAACCCCTTAATGAAAGAAACCTTGTTTGACTGGGGAAGTGCTAAAGGGACAGTTCCCTTGCTGCAAAGCTGGTGACACTGGAGTGCTCTTACCATAGAAGAGTCTCCGGGGCTCTTCAGTGACTCCACAAGGCAACATAACATCCTGACTGGAAGAGGACGGGCTGAGTGTTTGAGTTGCCTTGTCCTGCTGCTCAGGATGCCTGATACCGGGACCACAGCAATGTGTGAGGGGGAATAGTTGAAACCTCCCCAGAAGGCAGCTGTACGACTGGTTCTGTGTGAAAATGCCAGTTGCAGTCATCTCACCAGGCTGACCTGCAAGTCCAAAGTCATCAGAGTGAAACACGTCATCGTCCAGCCCATCCAGGCTAGAATAGTCCTCTTCCAGGTAGCTGGGGCGATCCATTGCTCCTGCAATAAAGGGACATTTGAGGAAACAGCTAAGACACAGCAAGAACACTGTCCAGGAGAGAATGTCTTCTGCTCCACCAATACGGCACAACTCTTTTTTTCCATGCCTGCCTCCCTCCCTCCCAATGCTGCCCATCTGCATGGGCAGGAGAGGCAACTGACTCAGTGGTGAAGGTCCAGGCTCTGTGGAAAGTCCTCAAGTGCTGTCCCTCAAGAGGGAGACAAAGTTCACTTGTGTCTAAGAGTCCATCCTTGGCACCAATTCCACAACTGGTCATGAGGAGGGAGCCAACCCCTAACATCAGTACACAGAAATTGAAAAGACATTTTAAAAAGCAATCCAAATCCTTCAAATTTCCCCACGGTCAGAAAGCTTCTTTGGGTGTTTGCTTTGTTTTGACCTGCCATATCTGAACTTTATGGTATGTCCCACTTACTTTTTCCCATCTATTACTTATTGATGAAATAAAGCTCTTGTAATCACAAGGCTGCAAGGCCGGACTTTTAAGAAACCCCGGTGGTTGCAAAAGTTGGGAAAGCCATTTCTGTGAAGCTCGCCATAACTTCTCCTGTAAAGGCCCAAATTTCCTTTCAAATTCTCATTTCTTCACTCAGCTCAACTTAAGACATGTCCTAAACTTGGCAATGTAGTCACTCCATTGTCCCTCTTGCCCTGAAGCCTAGACGCACTGTCAGTGCATTAGTTCATCTCACTACTAAAGAAAAAAATATTGATGGTGTCAGTGTTTAAAGCAGGACTTCTGTAGCTGCCATAGTCAATGCTCCTGAGCTCTGTTGCAGCACAAAGCTGGACAAAGATGGTGGAGGAAAAAACCACACCAAAAAACCCCTAAATCACTATTTCAGAGCTCTTTGCAAACATATAGTAATTAGCAGCAGATTTAAAAAAAAAAAAAAAAAAAAGCCATAAGTCCCTTTACTGTTACCTGTGCATCTAACCCAATTGGAAGACAGTCTCCTAAGAGATCCATCTCCAGGATTTTCACCCAGTTCCAAACAAGGCAGTGAAATTCAACTCTTCATGTCTCTTCCTTTGCTCTGGTTTGCGAAGCATTTAACAGAATGGAAGACTAGCGAGAGGAATTTCAGGCCTGAAGGAGACATTAATAATAATTTCATAAAGATGTGTTCAGTGCTCCCCTTGGTGCTCCCATCTCCCCCCAGGTGAGCAGCACTCACCACACCAACACGCTACAGGAGACAAAGGGACAGAGCAGTGCAAGAACTATTTGTGCAGGGCTCTAACTCAGGGCCAACACCGTTATTTAAGTTGTCGCATCTCAGCAGTTCGCTCATCCCAGCCACAGCTCCCAACAAAGAGTATGAAGAGCAGAACAGGTACCAGCCCCATAGCTGGTCCAGCTCTGCTGGATGACAGCAGTGCTGTTTTGGCACAGCTCTCGTAACATTCTTGTCCATGGCTTAAAGTAGCGCTCCGAAAGGAGTTACAGGTCCTGAGATGCCAACACAGACAGATCTCCTACCAGCCCTGCTGTTGGATCGCCATCACCTGACAGAAAGGCAGGGCGATAACGGACTTTGTCTTTTTGGCAAGGTTTGCCAGATCCCACCCGTCAGAGCCCCACTGGGACACGGGCATTCCAGCGCAACAAAGTGCAACAAAGGCACAAGCCAGCCGGCTGACCAAACCCCGAACAAAAGAGGGCCTCGAAGGCAGAAGTTTTACTCGACCTCCCGCCATACGGTCCGACTTTCTTTGCAGAGCTCTCAGGAGACGCTGGAGTGGGGATTGCCGAAGCGGCGCAAAGGGACAACTGGCCCTAGAGCCGGCTGAAGTTCCCCCCGCAGCCCGGGGAGGCAGCTCACGCCGGGAGCCGCAGACACTCAGAGCCGCCCGGTCTCGCCCGGGAGGGCAGCTCGGGGGGCTCTGCCAGGCGCCCGTCCCGCCTCACAGACGCGGAGCCCTCGCCTCTCCAGCGCCCTGCCCGACCCCCGGGAGAAACCCCCTGCCGAACCCTCCGGCCCGCCGCAACCGCCGCGAAGCCCGGCCCCGCCGCGCCGCAGCCGCCCGCCCTGACAGGCCGGCGGCCGGAGGGAGGGAGGGCTCAGCGCACACGTGCCTGCCAGCTTCCCAAAACAAAGCTGGACGGCCCCGCTCCGCCGCCGCCAGCCGCTCTCAACCCTGCCCTTCCCGGCCTCCCGCCCCGCAGATCTACCCCCGGACCCCGGGTTTAAACGCGGCTCCTCCGGGCAGCGCCGGGGGACGAGACACCCCAGCCCGGTGGGGCGGCCCAGGAGGGGCAGCGCTGGCTACCGGCGATCAGCTGACATCAGTAAATCGTTGCCTTCTCGGTGCCCACCGGGCTCGTCCCCAGCCCGCCCGCCCCGCCCGGACAGCGCGGGACCCCGGGCTGTAGCCGCTCCGCGCCGGGGCTGCCCCGGGGCGACCCCCCGCTTCCCTGTCACGATCGCGCCCGAGCTCGGCCCGCCCTGACCTGTCTCAGAGGGGCCGAACCTCCACCCCCCCACCCCGTGCCGAAAGGGCTCCCCTGGCACTCACCGAGAAACGGGACAAACGTCCCGCGGGGACGGGGCGTCCCGGGAACGGCCACCGCCGCCGCGCCTCCCCACCGCCAAACTGCCGCCGCCGCCGCCGGGCGGGCCGCGAACAGCTGACGGCGGCCCCGCCCCCGCCGCGCCGCGCCCCGCCTCCGCCCCCCGGCCAATGGACGGAGAGGGGCGGGGCGGGGCGCGCCGCGAGGGGCAACGGCCGCTGCCGGGAGGGGGGTGGTGGCGCGGCGCGGCTGAGGGCGAGGGGCGGGCGGGCAGGGAGGGAGTCGCCTCACCGGCCCGGCCCGGCCCGGCCCCCTCGGGGGCGCGGCCGGCGTTGCCGTGTGTCACCCCACCAACTCGTCGGTCGCAGACGCCGGGCGGGCGGGCGAGCGCGCGAGCGAGCTCTGTGTGGGAATCCCGGGTCTTCACCTGTCCGCTCTCCTCACGGGTGGCGGGAGGCTGAGGAGTGGGCCCAGCCCGGCCTGAGGCCCAGAGACGGGGCTGCACAACGAGGAGGGCGGCCTTCACTTAAAACCTGCTTTTCCATCTCTAGTCTTTGAGGGAAAATAAGTTGTTCTGGCCCCTTTCAGGTGGCAGCAAGGAGGGCATAAGCCTCTTTGCCTGTCAGCCCTCAGCGGGACTCACTGCTGGGACCAGGCCCATCCGGGGCTGCTGCCACAGCAATCATCCCAAGCCAAGAGCTGAGCTCCCCAGGCGACTGGGCTAGGTTTAAAAGTAATCAGAGTTTGACTCCAGCTAGTTATTTTCAAACAGAACTTTTATTCCTTGGCTTTAAATGACTTAGAAACTTCTTAGTGGCTTTCAAAGCCTGAACACTGAGGTGTGAGGGTCAAGGAACGTTTTGCAGCGTGTCATGGTTGTTCCTGTATATGAGTAACACACAGGACTAAAGAACTAAGCTAATAAGGATAAATTCTCAATAGTGCTTTCTGTAAAGCCCCCTCACTGAGAAGATTAAATAATCCTCACACTCCAAAAAACAGTTCAGTGCTGTTTACCCTTACCCTATTGCTGATTTCTCAGGTCCCCCGAAATCAATAGCAAAATCTGGTTGAGTCGCAGAACGCAGCTCCTCAGCACAGAGCAGCACCCTGTGAGGCTGTTTTTAAAACCTACGTAACAAGATCACTTGGAAGGGAGATTTTAAAATCCAGCTGGCAGCTGAGTAATGTTAATTGCTGTCAAGTCTGCCACTCAGTTATTGAGGTTTGTAACTTAAACTCAGGGGAGGGGTTAGATTGGGAGCCGATGACTGGCAAGGTGAGGCGAATTACTGCAAGTTCTCCATATCGTGTTCTCCTGGTCAGGCTCTATGAGCCTCTCCAGTTAAATGCTTCAGAGTCACTGTGATTTTGGGTGAGGTATTTACAGTTGCCATTAATAGATCAACAGGCTAATAACACGTATCCTTTCCAAGAGCTTATTTCTTTATGGTTCTTGTCCAAGGGTTCATTTCTACTCTTTTATTTGCCAGAAGGTTTGAGCCTTTGCTTTGTTACGAGATCAGCGCATGCCTGACTTACATCTCACCACTAAGTGAAAAAGGACCAATTTTGTTCATTTTCAGTAAGAGCCAGGATCCTAAAATAATTAAGCCTCGTTGTCCGTTTTTGCTAGTCAAGGGAGTTGAGAGTAGGAGGGGAGGAGAATACCATTAAAAAATATAAAAGCAACAAAAAGCATTCTATATCTTCAAGATGTTCAAATTTTATCACAGTGATGGTCAGGCCCTGGCAAAATGCCAGCTGCTGGAGGGCTACTTCTAATTTGAACGTGCATCGCTATAAATAAAAAATGAATGCACTACAATTCCAACCACTTATGTCTTCCAGACTGAGTAATAACTGCCTGCTGGTTAGGCTCATTAACAGTAAAAACAGTACCTGATCGGCTTTGTTTTCATCTTGTTGAGCTGCAGTTGGGGCCACACTTTATATCCCCAGAGGCTGTGTTTTGGGAACTCCTACTGTGTAGAAAATGTATGGAAACTGAAATCTATGTATATAATCAGGCTGGATGGTAAGGGAGCTCAGGAAGGATATTTGTGCCTTTCAGTGATTAAAAAAAAAGATATGGCAGCCTTTCTAAGAGAGGGGACTCAGAGGGATTCCTTGAGGAAATTAGACATTGTTAAGAAATGGCTCCGAGTAAATAGACCGAAACCAAGACAGAGACAGCGAGTCTGAAATGGAAAATTGTGAACTGGGGGCAAGTTATACCACCAACCTCACTGCACTCTGCTGAGAGAGTTTCTACAATAGCATGGAGACAAGCTGCTTACCTGGGAGCGGGAGCCCCAGGGACAGATACTCTGCCAGAGAGTTTTTGCTCATTAGTGTACATGGTGGCATTTTGATTCAAGAGATTAATCTTAAATCACGTGCAGTAGTGTCCCGGTGACATCTGTGGAGGGAAATACCATGCCATCCTATAACCCTTCTGTCAGCCTGCTCTACTGCTCAAAAAAATAGTGAACAAAATTGCTTCTTTATTTAAGTCGTCCCCCCCACCCCCATATCCCCGATGTGTCTTCAGAACTATTTCTTCTTATTTTACTGACAAAACGCTATTGTCAGCATTGTGCTGTAATTGCAGAGAGCATTGTGATCTCAGGCACGGGTCTTGCGAGCTGCTCTGCCTGGGTGGGCTCCGAAACTCACACAGGGCCAACTTGACTTTGGTGGAGGTAGCCTTGTCTCATGAGCTCAGTTTTCATTTCTATTTTTCTATTTTTCTAGCTCTCATAGCCAGAATGGGGAAATTAAGGGTAGCCTCCCGGATCACAGAGCTAAGGACAAACAAGGAAAACGCTCAAGGCTGATTCTGTTTATTTTGTTATCTTAAGGACATTTGGTCAATTTGATGATTTTTCAGGGGGCTCAATCTGAGTGCCAAGGAGTGGAAAGTACCGTCTTCTGCCCTGACACATATCAGCAGGCCTGCTAACTGCGTTGGACCACATTGTGCTGTCGCTGTGTGAGGCAGAGAAAGCCCAGCTTGAATTTCAGGTTTTGGCCATCCTTGTGCATCACTCACACAAGCAGTCCTTGTGGAGGAGGCAGCCTCCGTCCTGACAGAAGGGCTCACCGGGTTCAGCGCCCAGTGCTGGTAGGAGAAAGTGTTGTGCATTTTAAAAGCATTCGAATTTGGGAGCAGGATCACTTTCTGACTATAAATAATAGTGAGAGGATATGGCTCTTGGGGTTCTCTTCTGAAGGGAGCAAATTTTAAGAAGGCTCGCTGGGGTTGCTCGTTTTCACTTTTCTGAAACCCAAAGAGAAACACTCTTTCCTCCCCAGATAATGGTACCACCTTGGGAAAATGTTTCATCCTCCCTCAAGGTGCTGTGCTTGACTCCTGTGGCATGTGCCACTCCTGACAGGAGTTTGCGTTTTCCAGTCAGCGTTTCTACTGTTGGCCCTGCAAATTCCCTCGTGGCCTTAGAGGCAACGGGCTGAAGGAGCTCAAAGTGTGCACATTTCTGTCTGTCACTGAGCATACTCTTGCATGCTGGGGTGATACTGCATTTTTCCTCCCTGCCTTTCCTTTATTTCTCCCTGCCTTTTCTTTCTTTCTTTCTGTTCCCTCCTCTCACAAAGACTTCCTATGCAATTTCACTTTCTCTAAGGAATTGTCCAGTTCTACAGATGTTGCACAGAACAGAGCTTCTACAGCATGCTAATGATTTAGGGTAAAACGCCCATGAAGGTTTCCCTTCTATTAAAAAAAAAAAGAGAGAGAGACCTCCTCAAAAAAATCTGTTCTCATGCATTTTATTTGTAACTTGATTTTTTTCCCCCGTGTCTGGGTTTCTTCTATTGCCTGGCTTTTGCTCCTGATTCAGTACTCCTACCCTGTCTCTTCTGTTTTTTCCCATCTCATTCTTACGAGTTCGCTTCTCCTTCCTTTGTCATCTGTTTCCCTCTTGTATTCTGGACCAAATCCTGCAGCATTAAACTCCCTCAGATGTTTGACTCTGCTGCTTTCGTAAGGGGACTGTGTTAGGTATTGAAGTAATACCCCTATACAATGTTTACAGAGTTGCAGCCTCATTCTGTAAAGGCCTGATCCACTCCTTGCCAAAGGCAAAGGAAAATTGACTTCAGCGGGGTGAGTTCTGACTCTAAAATAGCAAGGACATTTTTGAGTGTTAATGGTTACAGGCACCAAATATTCTCAGGACTCACCAGATGTCCTCAGTGCTGGGCAGAATTAGGGCTTTCCCCTCTATCACTGCATAAAAAGTTAATGGTGCTGTTAAATGTCACAGCTGGCCAATGTGTAACCTCAGGGCTTGTCACTGTGCTCTTCACTGCCTGCAAGGGCTCCCTGCCCATATAAGACTATTTGCCTCTGGAACTCTGTTATCACAGAATCACAGAGTGGCTGAGGCTGGATGAGACCTCTGGAGGTCACCTAGTCCAACCCCCCTGCTCAAGCAGGGCCACCTAGATAGAGCAGGTCTTCCAGGACTGTGTCCGTCTGGATTTTGAATATCTCCAAGGATGGAGAATCCACAGCCTCCCTTGGCAACCTCTGCCAGTGCGAGTCAGCTTAGGTGGAAAATTTTTTTGAAATAACAAGTTCAAAAAAATCAAAGTGATACCTTTTCATTACATTTTTGAAAAATTCCCCAGTCTATTTTTCCCATTTCTTTTTGAACTAATGGCAATAATCAACCCTATCTTGGAGCACATACACAGATTCTAAATTCCCTGATCTTTTATTATTTTCAGAGCTATTCAGAGGATATAAAATAAAGAAGTCCTTACAGAATCAGGTCTTTAAAAAGTACATTGCATGTGCTCCCGGCAGAATACAGATGTGTTACCATTCCCATCTTACAGAAGAGGAACATTGCAGTAGTAGTCATGTGTTTTGGCAAAGAACTGCCAAAGACGGTATGTTGGGCTACATGGACCTTTGGCTGGAACCAGCAGAGAGTGTTGCATTTATTTTGGTAAATGCTTAGTGTTACTTTTTGATGTTTGACCTCAAAAACATTCATATTGGGATGGAAAATGGTGGAAAAAATAGAACTTGACTATCCTGAATGTGAAGATAAAGCAGAGAAACTTGATCCCTAGCTCTGAGCGTTTATGTTTTCTGTTGCAACACAGGACCGTTGAGGGTGTTCGGCACAGTGGAGCTTTAAGTCCTGGGCACAATAAAATTTAAAGTGAAGTTAGAGAGTAAAAGTAGGAATAAAAGCAGAATTGCTTAATTCTGCCACTAGTTCAAAAGGAACATTTAGTGCTTGAAGCTGCTGAGTGCTTCACATTTTTATTAATTTATTAAAAATAGATTTAAAACTACTGAAAATATAGGATAGAAAAATATAGAAAGAACTTAATTTTGTTTCTCCAGTCATGGGTTTTCCTAACAATTTCATAAAGGGCTTAGGCGATGTTGAATATTCAATCAGCTCAGAATACCTACAAGCAGAATCTCTGGCTGGGGGCTCTGTTATTTGTAAATTCCATTTTTGTACATAAATATATGTATGTCCTCTATTTCACCACCCACAGAATAATCTTACAGTACTTTTTGATGTTTGTCTTTATTATCGTCAGCTAATTATATTAGTAAACTCTCCTTGTATGACAAGTTTTTTTATAAAACAGAAGTTAAAAATTGGTATGAAGGCAAAATAAGTCCACTTTTTGTAGAAAATTTTCCTTTTGCTTCCTTGATTATTTGTTTGCATGGTATTCATTGTAAATGTAGTATTTTTTATGTATACTCATGAGGACTAACAGAAAACTGAGGACCTTATTCTCCTCCCAGTAAATCCAGTGGCAAATCATCTCCAGATTCCAGTAAGACTAGAAAGTCTTACAAACAACTTTCTGAAAAATCTTAAAACCTGGAAAACCAGTCTGAAAATAATTTGGCAGAACAGGAGACGCCTTACAGTTTTCCTGAAAGAATGTTTGCAACTAATGATTCACCAGTTCCTCCTGGTACCTCTAACACCCATGCAAACCCGTTTCCCACACCAGCCCAGGGAGTCGCACCAGGCAGTTTTGGGCAGTTTTCTTTGGTTTTGAGCTGTGCAGCCCAGCACTCCTGGCAGGCAGTGGCTGAGAGGAAAGGCAGCATTTGCTGCTGATCTGTAACAAGCATCATAGCTCACCTCTTCTCCTCCGGGCAGTCGGATGCAGCCGTCCTGGTACCAAGATCGCAGGAAAGCTTTATCTGAAAAGGGTCCCTTGGTTTGGCTCCTTTTCAACTCTCCCCTTTTTAACAGCTGGTGTTTCCAAGAACTGAGTTGAAAGGCTGAGACAGATTTTCATTTTTAATAACTGAGCTTCAGGTTCCCCGGGGAAAAAATGTCCTCCACTGGAGACAAGAAGGTCCTATGTCACCCAAATTCTTTACTTATTAAAGAGATAGATGAGATCCTCTTACAAAACTACAGTGAAGTCTCTCCTTAAATCTGGAGAGATGTTTGCTCTTTCTTTCTTACCATCTCTGTTTCATTTCTATGGACACCTCACCAAAACCCAGCAGGTCACCTATGGCCAGGATTGACAGGGCAGGAAGAGCTGCATAGGGCAGGGATGTCAGGAGGTGACACCTGCATCCTGGTTCTGCCACAGGCACACTGGGATCCACTCACTTGGTTTGTGCTTCAGGTTCTACAGGTGTATGGTATGGACAATATTGTGGTGGAAAACATACTGAGCTCCTTCAAAAGCTGCCAGCAAGTGGCAAGTAGTAATTTTGCCCATTCTGCTAAAGGCAGGTTGTCTTCCTCCAAACTCCTGTCTTCTGGTGCTGAGGGTGTGCAGAGGCAGAACAGATTGACACACGTGGAAAACTCAGAACATGAAGCTCTCTGGACTGATTTTCATTATTTGCTTCCAATTTTTTTAATGATTTATTTTTGTGAAAAGACAAATTGGGGTGTTGCTCACTGAAAATGGAGCAGCCTGGAACAAAAACCCCAGCTAAGCACAAGAGTCGTCTCCTCTTTAAAGGGAGACATAAACATAATGGCTTCAAAAAATTCCACGGAAAAAGGAGTTTGCAATTGAATAAATATCACACTTTGTTTCAAAGAGCCGCTTTATTGGAAAGTAACAAACCACAAATGGCCATCTTTTCAAATGTCCGTGTGCACTTCAGGTACAGAAGTCACACCTGAGTCTTGCCACAGATTTTAAAATCTGAACTTCAGGCTGGAGGAAAACTTAGGGGGAAATCAAAGTGGGGAAACCAAAATGGGAAGGAAGGTTGAAAGCCAGTGGTGGGGTACCCACAAACCTGGGGCAATGAAAGCTTTCTCAAGGGTTTCACGCAGACAGCAGGCTAACTGCTGGTTTCAGAGGAGGGGCAGGAGGAGAGGGTGGAGAAGAGAGGAGAAGCTGGGGCCAGCAGAGCCAGGCGGCTGGCTGAGAGCTCTCACCTCTCAGCAGCTGTCACCATGGGGCACGGGGAGCTGCGGGGCCATGGAGAGGCAGCGCCCTCCCTCTCTGCATTTATGACTCAGGGCTGGTTGGTTCCCCTTGGGGAAGCACCCTGCCTCCCCCCGGGTGCTCACGCTTGACCTGACTCATCCCTTCCCTTCCCAGGGGACTAACCAGAAGGACTCTTTCTGGTCAAATCAACTTTAATATTCTTTTTCCCCTTTTCCTTCTCTTTCATTACAGTTTTCTGCTACTTTTTGTTTCTCACATATCAGCTTCTCTTCCCTAACGCCGTGTCCCCTCTTGTCTTCCACCTCCTTTGCTGCTCCACTAGTCCCCTTGCTTTCTACCACCTGGTCTCGTTTTCCTTTCAGTTGTCTTTCTCTTACTCTCTCCTGCCGAGGAAGGGGACTGGTGACTCCAGCCCCCAGCACTGCTGCGGAGTGTTACTAGCTGTAGTTGGTGCTCTCTGTTCTCAAAGCACTGTGCAAATGGTATTGTTATTGTCACAGAGAGGCAGAGAAGCCAGTGTCCGTCCTGAGTCATTGACAGGGAAGCTGAGATAGCTGCCCTCATCTGCCGGCCTAATGATTTTTGATGTCCAACCAGAGACACTACCTGGCCTCCCAAAATCACAAGGAAAGTTTGACCATTATGTTATTTCTATGTATGCTTTCCTTCAAGGCCTGTTCTTTCAGCATCTCACGCCAGCTGATGCGGCTGCCCGGGGACACCCAGCGGCTCGGCGGCAGCACGGACAGGAGGTGGTTGGAGTCCTTTACTGTGAGGCTGGCTGTGAGGCAAGGTTCAAAAGCAGACAGCACAGGGATCACCCCTCTTTCGGTCAGGGGCAATGGCACCTTCACAGAGCTGGCTTGGTAGCCTGCAGATCCAAACTGCTAAGTCACACTATTGTGTTTTGGGCTTTTTGTAAAGCACGAGACTATTTTCGAAGGGAAATCACAATGGAGGGATATGGCAGGTCCCGCGCGGGGCCCCCCGGGACGGCCGGGTCCCTGCAGAGCGGTGCTGGCCTTTGTGTGGCGCGAGGCTCGAGGAAGCCCACACAGCCCCACGCCAGAAGAATGAGCCGCTTGCTCCAATATTTCCTTTCAATTCACAGCAGCCACTTAGGGAAGGGCTGGATTACAATATAGGAGAAAGGTTATGTCTCGTGCCTTTTTGTGCATGGCTGTGCTGCGGCAGCAATTTTTGAAAGGGTCTGTGTCTCCACATGCACACCCGGGCTTTCTGCTACGGCCCTGCGTTTGGCGGTTCTCTGAGAGCTCCCCATCCCCAAACTTCTACTGGAATCAGTGGATTTCTGTATGCAGGCTCCGGTCCTTATTAATTTGTCGTGTTTTACAGCACTTGGGAAGTTCTTCTGAAGAATTGCAAGTAAATTCAGTGGTTTGGTGAGCAGAAGGCAGAACAGTGGACTGAAAGATGGCTTGAAATGAATCTGTAGGTAATCTTAGGCAAATCACTTCACCTGGTTCAGGACTCAGAGTTTCTATCACTAAAATAAAGATATAATTTTATGCATTGCCTTTATAACTCTGAGATCTGAAGAGAAAGCACATTAAAGAAATGAAAAATATTATTAATGTATTATAGGAAAGATAACTTTTCTCAGTTTGAAAATGAGTTCTAGATTATGTGCTTCTTTACCCCAGTTTTATGCCCACATTACACTACTAACTTAAGAGAATTTAATATTAAGCTATGCTTCGTGAAGAATGGAGTTAATGGACTTAAATTCCATGCTATTATAATGTCTACCCTCTGAGTTTATCCATTTCACAAAATACTGTCTCTCCTCAACCTGTAAAGACTTTATGCAAATAGAAGCATTGCCTAAATTGCAGCAGGATGTGAGTTTCTAAGCTTAAACAGTCTAACAGCAGCCGTTGCAGCCCACCTCATTCTTCTTTTAGAAATTTTCTGTTGAAGTCTAGTGTTTTCTCCAGGGTCTCCCAGATTTAGAAGCATCCTATAAAAGATCCTACATGTATTTAATGTATTAAAATGTCAAAATAAACATAATCCAGCTGTGCTGGTCCACTTGTATAGTTAATTTCTACTGGTATGAAAGTTTAAAAAGATAAATTTGAAGCCCCTGTATTTGACTATTCATGAAAAGTAGATAGCTAGAGGATAACTAGAAGTTAGATAATGACTAGAATTTAGATAACTACTAAGTAAGACAGGTAACTGTTTTTCTGAGCACTTACACAAGAAGTCTGACTAGGTCACCTGCAGAAATAGAACTAAACAGTCTTTGACATTAAGCTCACCTTCTTACACATTAAACAGAATACTCCTCAGCATGGAAAAGAGACAACTTGAGGAAAAAAAGACTATTGGAAAATTTCAACTAAAGATCACTTACAACTGAAAATTGAAATATTTGAATTGGAAGATTTCAACTAAAAATCACTTGTAGCTATTGTCAGATGACATTGTATACAAAGAGGAAAGGCTAATTTTCCTTGCATTAATTTGTTATGACCACCTCTCTACTGGTTAGCACTCACAGGACTGAGGGAGGGCTGTCTCCAGCCCCGCACAGTGAGAAGGGGCTTTGATGTCTGACCAGCCAGCGCCCTCCAGCATGAACCAGGGGGCTTGAAAGACCCCTGAGGGAAGCTAAAGAAACAGACATCCTGGTTCGTGGGTTGAAGGTGGATTGGCATGTGCCTGGTAGAAGTCTTCTAACGAGGAGGAATATGCTTACACGAGGGATAAACAGGATTTGTAAAAACAAACATAACTACAGGCCGGCACATTAAGCCAAATTCATTCCTAGCAAACCTTGTCTGGCTTACGCCGCAGGGGTGAGTTTGGCTCAGCATGTGACCTTATCTAAGGCTGGAGCCATGACATCTAATATGTACGGATATTAACACTGTACGTACTTGCAGCCTTTCACTTATAAATGGGTCGACAGATAAATTCAGTCTGGAATCCCTGAATCGGCGCGCACGTGTACGTGCTGCGTGGCACAACCTGTGCTCCGCGTTTGTGCCTATATATAGAAAGCAGATCTACGCGGCGGGGGCAGGGGGGGCAGGGGAGGCTTTGGCCCTGATCCATTACACCTGGCCTTTCTCGCGCACCATGAAAATTTCATGTTGTTTTCCTCCTGTGTCTCCCGTGGTCTTTGTTCCTCTCAGGCCAGCGCTGACCAGCGGCTGCCGGCCAGGCAGGCAGCGAGCCCCGGCTGCTGGCAGGCTCCCTTCTGCTGCTCTTGCAACTTCTAATGAGCCGTCAATCAACGGCCTTGTTTCTTCGAAGCTTATCTCGTGACTGCTGAGAGGGGCCAGGACTAGGGATAACGTGCAACCTGGAAAAAAAGACATCAAGAGTATATATTTAAAGTGCTTTTTGAGTTTTACAACTAAGATTTCTCTTCAAATTATTGTCGCATTCAAGCTCTCATGGTAAAAAAAGTCACTCAGGATTATAGCGTATAAACAAACTGGTACTTTGGTATGAAGGAAGAGCAGTAATCTCTACACTTTATCAAAGCCATCAGATAAACAGGACAAATTACCTTGCGTCAGACTGGCTGGCAGGTCACCTTTTTTGGCAGAAAGAAAGGAAGTTCATTTCTAGAGATGAGTCAAAAGTGGAACCATGTTGTTAACCCACAAAAGCTTTGGAGGGTTGATTAAAAAACATGGTCTAGTTCTCCTTTAGGTACATCTTTATTGTGGTCGCAAGTCAGCTTCCTTGCAGGGGAAGAGCAAAGGCTGAAGGGAGCTGCAGAGAGCTCCGAGGCAGCCGAGCCCGGAGTGGTGTATGAGGCAGGGGGTCCCCAGCTTGGTTCAGATGGAGCCGCTTGAGCTGAGGTTTGTAAGGCAGAGTCTCTCTGGGGAAGCCTGTCTGCTCTTTTCTGCAAGCAGATTGGACAGAGTGTTTGAAGGCATCACTAGAACATCTCGTCCAAACTTAGGTGACACCGTAGACCACACATGCAGAGCTATTTGCGTTGAAGTATAAAGACCTGAAGGGATCTTCCCAATAATAAATTCTGAATCCAAGCTCCTCTTTGTATCCTACTCAGCAGTACCTTTTTAAACTTTTTCATTGCTGTCCTTGAGAGAGATGACTGAGAAGTAAACTGAAGGCCCACCAATTAATGTTAACCAAGCAGCTTTGTTTTATACCCAGATGAAGATGCTCATGTAGCTTTTATTTCAGAATAAAATGAGAAAAAAACACCCATATTTCAGAACAGCTGAAGAAGAAAGACAAGAGAGATCTTTTTAGCAGGCTGTTGTAGCAGAATCCAGTTCTAGGGTTTTTTTTGGAGGGAGGAGAAATATTTTACTTAATATCTTTGTCTCCTGAAACAGTTTTAACATAATAAACAATTTCCATTTCTGAATCCAAGCCAACCCTAATTCTCAATTACTCTGATCTGCAGAACAAATCTTAGGAACCTTACTGCCCCATTCCATCTCCCTTGTAGCATACCTGTCTCCCCAGCACCAACGTGCAGTGAGGAGATGCCCCACCTTTCACCATGGCAAGAAGCTGAGGCCCAGGGAAGACCAGTGACGTGCCCAAGGCTACACGTGAAATCCGTGGCAGGCAAGGGACCATGCAGGCAGCTGGCACCGCTTATCCTTCACCGCCCTCTACACCTTTGCAGAGTCAGCTACCCTTCCAGTCCAACAACATTTTCTACCCACTTCAGATTTTTTTTGTGCTCTGGGTTTAAATGCCAGTTAGTCTTATAAACAGCTGACATTGTCAATTCAAACAATTCATGTGGTTTGTGGCATGCCCAGATTATGGACCAAAATATTATCTCTAGCCATGATGACGGAGGAGAAAAGTCACAATACAGAAATGCAAGGAATCAGGTAGAATGAAACCTACACAATTCTTAAAAACACACATTTTTTAAAGCAAACTCTTGCCTTTTTGTGGCTTGGTTCATGATTGCTAGGTATTTGGCGTTGCTAATACTAATACTCCCGCACACAACCACAGCAAAAACATACTGTTAGTGAAGGTGGTGCTGTGATTCAACTGGAATGCCAGGAGATGGCCAGAGGGAGGCGGTGAGGTTATGGGTCAGGTAGGCGTGCAGGACAGTAATACAAAGTGTTTCAAAGGAGTCTGTACTATTTATGTAAAACCTAAACAAGGTTGACTGGACACACAGACTTGGAAGAGCTGGAAATTTAGGAAAAGTTGCTCTAAGAGTTCCGGTTTTCTTCTGTGTGCTTTTGTTCAAAGTGGGACCTACTTGCAGGTGTCCTGGAAGGGATGTGAATATGGGCTTCGCACAGCCTGACTGACTGCAAGGCATGACGGCTTCCGCACACTCTGCATTACTGCCAGGCTTCTCCTACACCATGGTTAACATATAAAATTTGCAGGAGCTGTGAAGCAGATGTGCAGGGCCACTATTCAAGGACACTGCTCTCTTTCTTGACATTTCCTTGCTGTGGGAGCTAGCCACCAGCCATGACACAGGAGGCATGTGGCTGTCTCCTCTCCCGGCCTTGCTTTTGAATGGAAGTGGTTACTGCTGCCGTGTTTTGTGCCTTGCCCTAATAGTTAAGTTGGTTACAACAACAAGCACATGCCCAATGAGCCGGTTACTTGTGTCCAAAAGGGATGACTACTCTTAGGAAATAACCTGGGGGCCACTCAAGGCCACAGGTAAATACCTATGTCCTAGGAGGGGTGAGGCTCCACATATGTCCCAGCCTTCCTGATTTCCTTCAGTATTCCCTCTCTCAGCACCCTGGCTGCTGTACATCTCACTCCTGATACCAGCTGCTCCAGGGTGTTGGTCGTCTAATAGAGGCTTAGGAACTCAAAAGCAAGTGCCTATAAAGCAACTGTGAAGATGTCTGGCAAAACCAAGCCTTACCGTGTCTTGGCCTCGGTATATAAAAATGCACCTATTTTCAGCTAATGCATAGTGCCTGCTCTTAGACAGTGCAAACAATCCTTTACTTCACAGAAAAAAGCCAGCCAGTGCTATTAGCAGTGGAATAGCTGATGCCAGCCCACCCTTTTTTATCCTACAAAGCTCTGTAGAATTTGAACACAGCTAAAAGCTGTATGATCTACTGTCTTGCTGACCCTGTCTGACCCAGCAGTCTGGTGTAAAACAAACTGCATGCTCCCCCACACACGCTGGCCGTGAGTAGGACAATGCAGCCTTTCCAGGTGATCCTGGTGAAATCCCTCTGCAGCCCTCTCCCCACAACCTGCCTTGCTGATCATCTGGATGCAACAGTGGCAGGTCCTGACTCTTAATAATTGATTATGTACAGGCACCATAGGGGTCATTCAGCTGCTGGGCCTTGTGTGCAGTCCTAGCAGCTGTTCCCCATTTCCAGCAACGCAAAGGAATTTTCTGTGGGCAAAGCGTGGCCCTTGGGCTGCCAGTCAGAGCACCCCATTTGTAGATGAAATCCGAGACTTTCTGGGACTACAATGGAAAATCCCATTCTAAATGTCATCTCTAATTAGTCTATCACATAATTCCTAGTAGTCCAGAAAGACTCTCTGTCTGACCATTTGTATATTTACAAACCCCAGATGTGGCCTGCCAGCTGTGCTGCACAGAGCGGGCTGCTGCTCGCTGGATTCCAGTGCGGTGCTGCCAATCGTTGGTCTTCTCTGAGGTGTGTGAGCATAAGAGCAAAGCTCTTCTGACAGGTCACAAGCAGCCGACAGCATCCCTAAGACCAGGCTTTGAACAGTTCAGTTTGGATTCTCAGGGTCAAGGAGAGCAAATCCCTCAGCACAAAAAGCAGCTTTACAGGTACAAAGTTCTTGTGTTTTTAAAATAGAAAGGACAGGACAGTATTTTAAACCTATGGAATATCAGTGCCTCAAAGCTCAGGCGTGGGCCCCAAGTCTCCAAAGCTTGAGGGACAGACACATGGAGATTTGCTCTTGTTTAATGGCTAAGTCAATTCAAATGGTGCAAGTCTCTCCAAATATGCTTCATCAAAACTGTCTTTGGGGTTGCTGCTGATACCTTACAGGAGATCTCCTTTTCAAAGGGTTGGATCAAGAACCCCACTTAGAGTAAATACATGTCAGCTCTCGAGACCTTGCTCTGTGGTTAGAGGAGAGCACGTCTTATTTAAAAGAAAAGTGAGAGAGAGAGGCTGTCTGAGTGGCAGGTAGCACACTACAGCCCTGTGTGAATAATTGAAGTGGAATCTGGAATGCACACCACTGCGCCGGGGACTTCTGGAGACCACGTCTCATCGGAAGAACTGACTCTTACCACGGAGGTAATGGAGAAGCTGCTGGCCCAAACCTCTGTAGTCTCGGCCTGAGAAGGAACAGAGATGTCAGGGTCAGAAGGGGCACCCCTCGTAACACAAAGTATGTGGGATTTGAAAACCAGGAACAGATCCAGAACCTAAATGCAAGCTTGCAAAGAGATAATTCAGTGATGCCAGGGGCAGCCAGAAGCTTCCTCCTGAGGAAAGGATGCTAGGATTTCTGAGACAGTGATGCCATAGGAGATGAGACACTCTAGAAATCTCCTCTTACTTCAGCATTGAACATCCCTGAGCAGAGCTGGCTGACGTGATACTAGAAATACTTCCATTCTTTGACACTGCAGCTCTAAATGGTACAGATGGCAATACAACCTCATCAGTGTCACAGTCGAGAGACATACAGCTACATTGGCTGACAACTTCTTCATGTAACCAATGGCATTGCTACTGTGCAGGCTCAGCATGCCTGCCTCCACTGCAGGCATCGTCTCTACATTGTTCTAATCTCCAATGCGGAGAGACTCATGTCAACAACGAACTCCAAGAGAAGCTTGTGATGCGCCAGGTGTCCTTCTTGTTCAAGAAAAGAGTGGAAGCCTCTGTAAGCACCTTCTTCTGCAAATGCTGTCCTTCTACAGGCATGCTCAGTAGCCTAGATTCTGAGCTGAACACGGGGCAGTTTGCCTCACAACCAGAGCACAACCCTGGTTGCTAAATTTTAGGCATCATAGTTGAAAAGTACTGACCTCGGAAGCAAAGCACAAAACTCTTCTCACATTTCTCATCATAAGAAGAGTCTCTGATCCAGTAGGGGTAGAAGACCAGGAGGAATGTAGTCCCAGGAGGGCCATGGAAACTGCATTTACATGGATCCCATGGTCCCAGACCCTCTACATGTTTTGCTAGAGGGAGTGCGAATTTTTCTGTCAGAATACAAGGGGAACAAGACAGAGGAGGATGATGACCTGGGATGTCTCTGGATGAAAGTGCTTGGAATTCTTTAATATTGTGTCTTCACGTGGGAAGATTTGATTCACCATCTTTTCCCTACATTTCTCCCAAAAATGCTTCCAGGCATTTGAGCAAAAAATAATTCCCATGACAGCTTCTGTGAAAATTTTCCTGGAAGCTAGTTATGCTTTTCTAACTATTGATCAAAACTAGATGGCAAGTATTACCACTGAGAGAAAGATTTAAATCCCAATAGAGCAGCATTCTTCTGAACTTAATCAATGCTAACAAACTACTGACTACTTGTGTTCTGTGGAATCCATTCACTGAGACAAAATATGTATCAAAGCCTTTCCAAGGCATAGGTTTAGTTCACAAAACATTGTCAAGTTCAATCTGTTATTATGAGTATACTTTGCAAACTTCCTAGCTCTCTAATCAAACATTATGGAAATTAGAATCATCATTCTTGCTAATTTTAAAAAGGAATAGCATTTTTGATAATGATTTTTTGATGTTTCATATGTACAAATGTGCATTTCTTTACATACTCCTCTTTAAACCCAGTTTTCCAACAGTCACTGCAGGCAGACAAAAAGAACCAGAAATATTATACCTATAGAGACCCAGACTGCTGCCTCTTGGGAATAGAGAAGAGTTTAATGGGCTGGGGGAAAGCGTCTGTATAGCCACAATTGTAGGGGGAGAGAATGGTTTATTTAGTTGCTTCTCAGTGATCTGTCTTTCTTAGGTGTTTCTAGGATGCCCATCGCATTAGTATCTGAGCTCCATCTCAACTGTCTGGAAGGTAGTAACAGAAAACTGCTATTTGATCTCACTCCTTCTTTATCTAATCTCATCTATCAAGAGTATGCTCAGCAGCTCCATATCTGAGCACCTCAGAGAAATTACATGAAGTCAACAACCTTCTTTGGCATCTCCTTTTTGTATTGGAAAAAAAAGCAGTGCTTAAGAACAAGGAAATCCAGATCAGTACTGTGTGATTCAGCTACACACACCCACAGGGAACATACAGAGGATGAATAGGGGGAGCAGAGCTGCTGCAGATAAAAGAAGCTCCACTTTCTGTGGAAGTCTTCCAACAGCCACATCATAACCACTCATTAATTATAACCCAGTTGATACAGAACTCAGCATGTTCGATGTTCAGCACAAATGTCTTAAGATGTTTAACAGATGGCGAAAAGTGAACTACAGGTAAAATGTTGGTCCCAGACTACTCAGATAGCAGCAGAGCCAGAGCTGGAGTCCTTGGGCCCGGATCCAGGACAATAAATTCTCTGCGCTGGACCTGAGGTAGCCTGGCAAGGAAGGTTTTACGCTCCAGTGGACTCCCTCAACCCACAGATCTACTGTGGAGGACAACCTCCTCTCATCCCCTGTCCTCCAAGCATTCACTAGTGAAACCTCTATTGACTATATTTTACCCAGGTGCAGCACATCCCCGTGCCTCAACACCCTGCTGTACCCACTCCCTGCATACACACCAGGGACTGGGAAGGTGGACAAAGTGCACCTGGAAATCCTCAGCTTGACACTCATGCAAGATTCAAGAAAGAAGCAGAAAGAGCAAGATCCCAGGACCTCATACTGGTGGGACCTAGTTTGTCAAGGATGGCCTTTAGCAGGGGTGCTGCCACAAGCAGCCCTCGCACCCTTTCCCCTTCCCACCCTGTGCCACCCCCCCCCCCCCCCAGTTTGCCATTGCAACTGTTTGTGGGGTTGGATGGTGACCCAGACTGACCAAGTGGCCCTGGTTCCACTCCATGGCACATCTGAAAGAAGAGCTCAGGGACAAGAACAGGCGGTTTGGGCTGTTTAAGCCAGCAGTCCTACAAGAAGAAACATTTGTCATCTTTTGCCATAGTTCAGTGCTTAAATATAAGCCCATATACTGATGAGGCTGCTTGTCTCAGCCGCTGTTGCTGGAGTCATTTGCTATGTAAATTCTTATAATTTCTATGCTTCAAATTCATTTCAAGGTCTGCTGTGATAAATGTTGGCCTCCCGAGGAATAACAGAACCCTTGATTTATGCTCTTACAATTACCTCTGTTAAGTAGTCACAGCACTTACTTAAAAAAAAAAAAAAAAGATCTGAGAGTGGCCAAAGGCTATTTTGTGCACCTCCAGGTCCACAGTTCAAATGCCACATAAAGTTTAATTGCTTTCCTCATCTAGACTGCTCAGTCCCACTCTCAGCCCTCCCTGCCTCGCTGGCCGCTGGTGCCAGCGGAGAGGGGCTGGAGCCTCTGCCACTTTATCTCCAGTCAGGCTGAGCCAACGGTGCCTGCAATTAATAAGGGATCATGTGCTCAACTTCTATAAATAAATGAAAGGGACAGAGTCATCCCTAGGAGCCTCGTCACCTTTTAGGCACTCATGCATACTGTAAGTGCACTGGGCCAGCGCAACAGCTCAGGAACAAAATGAGCAATTAATTAAACAAATGTACAGTAACAGAGGTAACGGAGTAGCTATCTCCACAGTGGGAAAGCTTCCCAGAGCCATCTCACCTGACCAAAGCCTGGGCTAAGCCAGCAAAGTGGAGAGGAAATGAGTAAAGAGGAGCTCGGTGAGTTTTAAAAAGATGGGAGGTTGTGACTGAAAACCAGGAATACTTAGTCCTGTCCTCAGGGTACAGACACATTAAATCATCAAAGGCTGTGAAACTTCCAGCGCCCAGACACCCTCCGCTCCTACTCACAGCCAGCCTGGAGTAACCTGAGACTGTGTGGCCCTGGGAGGAGGAGGAGAGACAGCCACCTCAGGAGGAGGAGAGACAGCCACCTCAGCCTCATGGTGGGCCAGGCCGGGCAGCTGCTCATCAGGTAAGCTGGCGCTGGTGCCAGTCGGCTCACAGCCAAGTTCGTCATGTTGGAAGCTGGTGTGTCCCCCTCCTTATTTACATCAGCAGGCTGCTGAAAGTATTGGCTGGGGTTTTACGCTGCAGTCATGGTTAGTTTCCTGCTGAAAGGGTGATATGTTATGTTATATCACATAACTCTTGTTATACATTACGTTGATGAGCTTTATTCTGCACCTCCGGTGCAGCACCTCCTGTCAAATGAGGCCTACTGCAATGCATGGTGGCTCTGGGCAAAATTTGGACCAGGTGGTGGGCCTGTCCTACAGAAGTATTAGGAGGTCCCACTGCATGACTGCAAGAGCTTCTTCTGTCTTTAAAGCAAAGACATCCAGGTAACACTCACTGAGAATCGGTGCTGGTAGCTTCAGGAAAGCACTGCAGGTCTCAGGGCCTAAAATGAAGTGGGAGAAAAGGCCCAGAGTCTTTCAGCCTGAGGTGAATGACAGCATTGATTTGGGAAAAAATGTTCCAGTACCGGTGGCAACAATGTCCAAGTCCCTCCAACACTCTCAGTTTGGCAGAAGAAAGACTGATCTTTGAAGCCACACAGCCACAGAGGATATGATTGAGTAGCTCAGAACTGCTGAGGGCGTGCTGAGCAAGTGTTCATTTAAAGTTATTGATAACTGGTTTTTGAAACACTCTGGAAAGCAATGATTTTAAGCAAATGTGTTAAAAACAAGCACTAGCCTAGTGCAAGAGTGTTATCTGAAGTGGTAAAATGATCAGTGGGATTAATTTCCAGCGTAGATGTGAGCACAGGACACACATATGTTTTTGTACACATGTAACCTCAACTGAAGATGCAAAACTAAGGAAATGTGGGATGAAACAAATGGTTCCTAAAAATATCTGGTGGGAAGAATTAAATACCTGCTCAAATAGTCAGCATTGCACTCTCCAATTCTTCAACAGGTAGATTAATGGTCATTCTTCAGGGAAATGCTAATTGGCATAACTGGGAACAGATATGAGTGCCAGAGTAAGACCAAGAGATTTAGTCTCCACTCAGGTAAGTGTAATTCCACAGTGATGCTCTTGACTTTATTAGAGAAGTTCACGGTTCAGAGTGCTGTGGCTCAGGGGATTGTCAGTCCCTGGGCATGATATTAGTAAGTTTTTTCTTTGATCTAGTAAGAATGCTAATCTTTGTTCTAGAGCTGTAGAAACTGGTTGGACTGTAGCTCCCATGGTGGAATGTAACCAGTGATGCAAGGGATTCACATTTCCCTTCCTGATAAAGGACAGAAGAAATATTAGAAACATACAAACACACCAATGGTGATGTTTCAAAATAAAAATGTTGCATTTTCTTATTTACCTGAATATTACAGTTTTCTTGGAAAAAAAAATCTCTGTTATCCACCTCTCCTATTTTTCCACCAAGGAACTAAAACCTCATTTTGACTAGCTCTTTTCATGATGTCAGTAACTAAGACTTTTAAAATATTCGTATGTTCTTCAATCATCAGCTGATGCCTACGTTTCATCAGGTACAGCATGTTGGCTGAGCACAGCATGTCTAATTGTGCCAGCTTGTGACGGGGAGAGACCTCTGCCTAGGAACATCCCTGGGATGTGTTATACCACCCTCAGCTGCCACTTATAATGATAGAAGAAACTAAGCTCATCCAAACAGAGTAATGTGCAAAACAGAGGAAGCATACTGATACTGTGGTCTTCTCCATAGTTAACAGCATTTTGACTAATCCCGGTGAATCCACAGCAAACGATACTGCTGCTGCCCTTTATCTCAGGCTTATAAAGGGAACATGTGGCTCTGATTTACCTTTTCCCCACACAAATTACTGCATGGGGGAGCAGCAAGGGAAATAGGAGGCTAGACATAAAAATTACCAAGCAGTCTTTGCTATGTCTAAAGAAGCCCTCTAAGGGAAAAATTATAAGAATGGCAGAAAAATTGAGCAAGAAGGTTGTGATGTTATGTTAGGTACATGCAAAAGCAAGAAAATGTTAGGGCAGGTCCTTGGCTGCTGTAAGCAACTGTAGCTTCATTAAACAAATGGGGCTAGGTTGATTTACACTATAGGGGATCTGTTATGGTGTTCAGTGCCATTATAATTTCTAATGAGTGGTTTTCACTGCTATTAATTCAGCTGGTATTAATAATTTAGCTTTTGGACTGGCCAAAAAAAGCTATTTTAATCACTAAGAGTAAGACTCCAAATCGCCATCTGAAGTTGTCTTTTGAGCCTCTGAAAGGTACTTTTGAGGACTGCCCTGACAAAATGCCCGAAGGCAGATCTGCCTGTCTGCTTGAAAGGCCTGTCTAGACTAGGAAAATGAGCAGCCCTGACAATGTGCTAATGGTACGTATTGGTTAGCACATTTTAAAACACCAGAGCAAAGGAAGAAGAAGGTCACTCAGGGTGTAGTGCCTTGTCCACCGAGGTAGGTTAAAGTCTTGCCTCTGACTACGAGAAATCACGCTCCACTATCCTGTGCCGGGCTGTACAGTCCTGGTCCCTGCTTTAAAATTGATGCTCTCTGGAGCCTTTCTATGAACCAATTCACGAAACTAGAAGGAAACTGATCATAAAAAAAGAAATTGATACATTTGTGGTGGTTCAGTGAGTTGGATCAGCTAATGGAAGGGTGCAAACAAGTGCCAGAACCAAGTGGCAGGAAGATGCAGCTGGTAAACAGGATAAGGAAGAGCCTTTCTTCAGCCCTTCAGTTACTTTCCCTGGTAAAACTCCAGTCTCTATCCTTGGCAGCTGTGCTGAGCCTAGCAAGGAGGAGTCTAGGTGACTGGGAGGGTAGATGACCGCTTCAGTTTCACACCAGCCACTGAGACACATATACAGACACCAGCTGGCTGCCTCAGAAACTGTAAATTGGAAATGAAGCTTCAGTGTCAGTCTTAATGTCCTCTTCTGCTGAAAAATTTTCTGATACTTAGTCAAAAGACAGTTTTTGCCCTTAAAGCACAAGTCTCTTCACAGCTGGCTTCAGTCACTCCCATAGTTTGTTGACCCGACTGTGTGTGGGATGCACACACCTTTGGCTCCGCTCAGCCCATGTCATCCCACCACAGGTCACCTAGAGCACCTCAGTCCACCTCCAGCTGCTCAAACCCCCCTCCTGCCCCTCTCCCTTCCATACGGTCTGTCGTATTTCTTCTGTTTCTTTTGCGCTACCTAAACTTGGTCTCTCCTGCTTTTGCACTCTGTGTGAGCTTAATGTTTTTCTCCTCTCCCTCCTGGGTTCAAATCTCTCCCTCTGCATCCAAACGTATTCAGTTTGGGCCTTATTCACCTATTTCAGATCACTGTTCCCCCTCCAGGAGCTCAGATTCACTCAGCCCTTGGCTCACAGGCTGTTGACACAGCTGTCCGTACAACTGTCTTCCCTTCAGATGGATAAAAACTGATCAAGATTTGGCCCTTGGTGAATTTTTGTAAGGCATGTGGCCTATTTTTCATTATGGTAAGTGTGTTTGTTCTGCTCCTTCTGGGTACGACAGGAGTTTGCTGACTTGGATGCACTGTGCCGTGTATTATGAGGGTGTCCCTGTTCATTTTGGCCTCG
This sequence comes from Gallinago undulata, assembly GCA_026546715.1. Taxonomy (NCBI): domain Eukaryota; kingdom Metazoa; phylum Chordata; class Aves; order Charadriiformes; family Scolopacidae; genus Gallinago; species Gallinago undulata. Next base: position 29,848,229 of record JAOTQQ010000041.1, on the reverse strand, counting down.
CTAGCTGTATCCAGCCCTTCTCTGCAATAGGCAGAAAAGGAGGGGTAAAACACCTAGCCTGGGGCATGAGCTGTTAGTTCAATATAAAGAGATTTAAGTTGGAGCAATGGGAGAAGGAAACAGGCTGAATATCAGGAAAAGCTCCTGCCAGTGAGACGTGTTTGGCTGTGAAATCTTCTCCCAGGGGAAAGAGGTCAAAGCCTCATTGTTTGGAAGTAGAGCTGGTCAAAACTGTTTTTTGGAGCAGCAGCAGCAGCGGGAGTGGTGGAGGTGGGGAGAAGAGCAGCAGCTGTGTATGGCGGAGCGGCAGATATAGGAGGGGAAGTGGCTGGATGCACAGGGAGAAGAAACTGGAGGAGCAGGGGAGGCCAAGGGAGGAGCGGGGCACGCACCGGCAGGAGGGACACAACAAAAGGAGTAGCAGAGGCACGGTGGGGAGCAGCAAACAAAAGCGGGAGAGAAATCAGGGAAAGCAGAGGGGAAAAGAGGCAGGAGCAGCAGAGACGCAGGACAGGAAAGAATGGTGGGAAATGCTGAGAGAAGCACTGCAAGGAGCAAGTGTGAAGGGATGAATGGCAATAGCAAGGTCTCTTTTGGTTTTGTGAACTCAGTGGCCTTAGATAAGCAAAGCTAGAAAATATTAAATGACAGAGACAAAGACATCAGATTTGTTGATGACATTATTTGAACAAATCTCTCATCCTAGGACACTTTGTGATTTTCTCATTCTGCATCAGGGTGAAATCAAGGTGTTTCAATGCATTCCTTGACAAATCCAGGGACAGGCAGACTCGAGCCCAGTGTTTCAAGGCAGTAGAATCATAGAATCCTATATGTTGGAAGGGACCTTAAAGATCATCTAGTCCAACCATCAACCTAACTCTGACAGAAAAATAAATGAGAAATAGGAAATAAAAATTACTAAATCATATTCCTGAGGACCATGTCTACCCATCTTTTGAACGCCTCCAGGGATGGTGCCTCAACCACTTCTCTGGGCAGCCTATTCCAATGTTTGATAACCCTTTTGGTGAAGAAATGTTTCCTAATATTCAATCTAAACCTCCCCTGGTGCAACTTGAAGCCATTACCCCTTGTCCTATCACCTGTGACTTAGGAGAAGAGATTGACCCCCACCACTCTACATCCTCCTTTCAGGGTAGAGGGCAATAAGGTCTCCCCTCAGCCTCTTCTTCCCCAGTCTGAACAACCCCAGCTCCCTCAGCCTCTCCTCATAAGACTTGCTCTACAGACCCCTCACCAGCTTCGTTGCCCTTCTCTGCACCCGCTCCAGCACCTCAATGTCTTTCTTGTGGTAAGGGGCCCATAACTGGACATGAGGTGGGGTCTCACCAGTGCCAAGTACAGGGGGACGATCACCTCTTGGGTCCTTCTCACCACACTGTTCTTGATACCGGCCAAGATGCTGTTGGCCTCCTTGGCCACCTGGGCACACTGCTGGCTCATGTTCAGACAACAGTTGACCAACACTCCCAGGTCCTTTTCTGCCAGGCAGCTCTCCAGCCATACTTCCCCAAGCATGTAGCGCTGCCTGGAGTTGTGACCTAACTAAAGGACCCAGCACTTGGCCTTATTGAAACTCATTGGTCTCAGCCCTCCATCCAGCCTGTCCAGATCCCTCTGCAAAGCCTCTCTACCCTCCAGCAGGTTGACACTCCCACTCAACTTGGTGTCGTCTGCAAATTTGCTGGGGGTGCATTCGATCCCCTCATCCAGATCATTGATAAAAGATACTGAAGAGAACCGGCCCCAGTACCGAGCCCTGGGGACACCACTCATGACCGGCCGCCAACTGGATTTGACTCCACTCACCACCACTCTCTGGGCCTGGCCCTCCAGCCAGTTTTTAACCCAGTGGAGAGTATTCCCATCTAAGCCATAAGCAGCCAGTTTCTCCAGGAGGATACTGTGGGAGACTGTATCAAAGGCCTTACTAAAGTCTAGGTAAATAACATCCACAGCCTTTCCTTCATCCAGCAAGCAGGTCACTTTGTCATAGAAGAAGATCAGGTTTGTCAAGCAGGACTTGCCTCTCGTGAACCTGTGCTGGCTGGGCCTGATCACCTGGGCGTCCTTCATGTGCTGCATAATGACACTCAGGATGATCTGTTCCATGACCTTCCCAGGCACTGAGGTCAGACTGACAGGCCTGTAGTTCCCAGGATCAACCTTCCGACCTTTCTTGTGGATGGGCGTCACATTTGCTAGATGCCAGTCAGCTGGGACCTCCCAGAAATTGAACTGTGTTCAAAACTGAAAAGCAGACAACTCTTGGGTCATAGGAAATGAGTGGACAAAAGGGCCAGAAGATTTAGAAATGTGGGTTTACACACATTAACACACATTAAAGGATTACCTAACTTGAGGCTGACTGCACATCCTCTCTGCAAAGTGGCTGGGTCAGAACTTGTCCTGAAGTGTAAACAAGGCTTTAAAGTATGTCTTAACTGCATACATGAGCATATGGTGTAAAGCACCCAAGACCCAGGCATAACACCAGCAGGTATGACAAAGGGAGCTGGGAAGACAGTAAGAATGCACAGAAAGTTTACAGTGAGAACACAACGATAAATATAAAAATTATTTTTCAAAATTTCCACAAAAGCTTACTTAGTACTCAACTGAGACAAAGTTTACCAAGTGTTGCCTAATTTTATTAGCACAGTTAAATAGTCTTCAGACATGACTATTCACCAGAGATAGCCACCAGGAAGAATAATTTCACTCTTCTGAAACAAGAAATAGACATGACATTCAAGCTTCAACAAAATCTATTCTGAACAAAGAAAATAGGTTAGCACAGGCATAGGAACAAAAGTACATCATGTGTAGAATAAGCCAAAAGAATTAATGTCAAGAAAGGGAATCATCTCAAGAGGTAAAGGGTGTTCTGATCATATGAAGATTAATAGGAACAGTATTTTCATTTTTCATGCAATTCCTAAGCCCTTCCAGGCAACAGTAGTATCTATGAGACAGCACCACATTACTGAATACCAAAAGAAAAAGAGGCTGGAATGAAGAGAAAAAAAAAAATGCTGAAGGAAAGGAGGGCCCATGAAAAGCAAAACGGAAAGTGGGTAGAAATCCTTTGAGAAATAGTGTTTCTTCTGATTTAGACGTCACATTTAGGCACATTTAGACATCACTGAAATAAAGTAATTTCTGCCACAAAGAAAGATATTTTCCATTTATGAGCACCACTACAAATACTACAATCTACTTGCACTGATATTTCCACAACTTGACTTTAAAAAGGGGCCCAAGAAGTTACCTCAAAATAATATTAAATGAGAGAATGACAACTTCAGCTTTGAGAGCGTATTCTCTAACTATGAGATACTAATCCGTCTGTGAACCACAGACTCCTCCAAATAATTTCCACTGCATTGGCATGAGCAGAAAGTCATGCAAACCTACTTTCTCCAATAATTATACAGCTACATAAACTGACAGAATCACCAAGACCTATTTCAAGTGGAAGAAAAGAACACTCTGAACCCTGTCTTTATAAGAAGGTATTTTGAGTTTAAATCTCAATTGTTCAGTGCATCCAATGCCTTAAGGTAAGGAAAAAAAACTCAAGCACAAAGACAGCAAAACACTGTTGAAAAACTATTTTTTGGAAAGTTTATCAACCTTCCCCTCTTCATACATCACTCCTCCTGTTCAGATAATTATTAAGTTGTATACATCATTTTAGCCAGTGACCCATATTACACAGCATTAGCTGCTCTAACAATATTTAAGGGAAAAGGGATTAAGTAATTTATTGTGTAAATGGTAAACCACCAAAAAAAAAAAAAAAACCAGACAAAAGGAACACAGCCAATTTAATGGTCATGTTTCAGTACAGTGTTAGACTTAGCATACAATAAAAATAATAAGATTTTGAGTTATTTAAACAGATGCATCTTGGCATTTCAAACAAATGAGGAATTATCAGGGCTTGATTTCATGAAGCATTTTGCCTAGAGAGAATACTGGCACACATACAGAAACTGCAAATGAAGCCGAACATTTTTACCTTTAAATGATTTCCAACAGTCATAGGCCCTAAAGGCAAACCTGTTCCAGCCCTCTGCAATCTTAATCCTGTCATAGCCAATTTCCACAAGAATTCTTGCAGAAACTAACAAAATCTTCATATAGGAAGATTTCTTTTAAAGTTGCAACAGCAGAATAGCAATTAATATTTGCACTTAAAAACATTCACAAATCACTTCTGCAGAAAACACAATTATTACAAAGACAATGAATATTTCTTCAAAAAATCTGGACCTGGTATGGATTAGGGTATGTTTTAAACTGGAGTTTAATTCCCTCCTAACAGAAAGCCCTGAAGAAATTCTACACATTCAAAGGCTTAAGAGCACTGCTGTTGCAGTACTGTTCCTTCAGCTGCTCTGAAAGTCCAATTGTGATTACTAACAAAGGAAACATTTGACAGACTTTTGTAAAACCTGAGTTTTCTTTAAATAGATAAAAATAGAATAATCTTTAGAAGAGCTCACAAAAGTTTTCCTTTCAGCAATAGCTGTATCTAGCTTTGTTAATATTTAGCTGACTTTTCACTACTAAGGTATAAAGCCCAGTGTGTCAGTCATTAAAAGGGGAGGGTAGCCAGTTCTCATCTCCATATACAGAAATTGACTACTGTCTCAGTTCAATAAAAAATAAAGTGAAAAAGAAAACTTTATAACAATAAATAGAAGTGCAATTCAACAAGGCTAGATCAAGAAATTATACCAAGATTAAAAAATGAAAAATCAACCCAGATGGAATAACTGTATTTTATTGCTAAGTAATTTACTCCATATGGAGAAAAGCTGCTATTTCATAGAACGGCAGATTATCCTCAGTTGTAATAGACTCAAGCATACCAGAAGTCTCAATTATAACTTTAATTTCTTTTCCCAGATTTTAATTTAAGAGAGAAAAAACAAACTTTCAGTAGTAGTCCTCCTAGGATACGTTTTCTAATGCAGTAAATAATTTGTATCAGTTTCCCTTTCTGAGTTTGTAGCTCTATATATAGCATAACGTTTTACCCAGACTATCCCTGATTCTGCCAAACTTAGTTTAAAGGTTGCTTAGTGGGCTGGGTTTTGTTGTGGGCTTTTTTTTTCCCCCCACTAAAAAAATCAGTGACCTCCATTTTATCTCCCTAAAGACTGTGTTCAGAAATTTCCCTCCTTAGGTTAACCATTTAAGCACATCTGCTTTAAATAATCAGTTGCAGAAAGCATTGAAAATAAGGCATCTTTCACATTTTCAGCCCATTAAGGTAATGTATTCAAAATACAACTCCATTCATTCTTTGCTGCCTTCTCTGCTCCACCCTGTTCCTAAAAGCAAGCCATAAAAAAAGAACATTTTGAAAGATGAGGGGTCTTAAAACAGAGCATTTACTATATGAAACTTTATGTCCTGCAAAAAGTGAGGAACACTAAATTGCTATCAGACAAGAAAAAACCCTGAACAGCTCCCTTAAAAAAAGATATAATGGTGAAAACAAAGAGGAGAGAACTCAGGCCATAGCATCTAAAGGCAGTTGTCTCCAGCTGTGTCTCTACAGCAACTTAGAGTGAGGCATTTTTTAGTTTGAACTCACTCTCCATACTGTTCTGATGTTTATGTACTTCAGCTACTGGATAACTTCTCTTTTTTATTACTCACATACTCTGGTATTCCGCTTGTGCTTCTCAGTCTCCAAGATGTTTTTCTTTCAAATCCTAAATCAATTAGAAAGTAGAGAGAGAGATACAGTGGAAATATCTATTTATATACTTACTGTTGTCAGGTTGTCTTATTTACCAGAAACAGTTACTCACAACAAGCAAACGATAGAGTCAAATAAAAAGCACATCAGTAGAAAGTCCTATTCTTATGTTAACAGCAGCGTGTATACATGTTACTTTGCACATTAACTGAAAAAAAAAAAAAAGTATCCTCCTTCCCACAGCTAGTACATTGCAAATTACTTTAAAATGGCATGCCCACTTCAGAGCCCAGCTGACACTGGGAAAGGAGGTGACAAACAGAACCCCTCATGTGTGTGCCAAAGAAGAACAGGTCAGACAGAGGAACAGGAAGGGCTCTGTTACAGGATGTCTGAAATGAAATAATAAATTAAACCAGAGGGGAAGTGCAAAATAAGAGATTAGTTGATAAAACGTACACAAAAAATCAACAACTTCAGATCTGGTTTTGAAATACTAGAAAACTAACCTATCCCATTTCAAAATTCACACTGTCTTGTTAGATTATGGAATTACATAATGTTAATGGGCTTACCATTCTGCTCAGAAAAGACTGAATATATGAGTAAAGAAAAGAGCTTAATACGCACACTTACACAGCTCAATCTCCATCCAAGCATTTTTTTCTTTAAATTGAATCATCTTGGGACAAAATAAAAGAGCTTTGAGAACTTTGTTAGTACCTTGTAACATTTGCTCAATTGCTCATATGACCTTTTTTATTTTATGGTTTTTGTTCGGAACAATATAAAAAAATTGGGAGGTCTACCTGCCCCTTTTTTGTAATGCATAAGCTACAGTTTATTCTATGCTGCATGGCACTTCCATGTAGGTACAGGCAGCATTAAGTAGAAAATCCAAAACTTTAAATAGCTATCCAGTCCATGAGAGAAGAGTTCTCTTATTTATTTTTTACTCAGCTTGCAGAGGCGGAAAAAATAAAAACAATATCCAGAAATTTATGGTGGATTTCTGCTGGTGTTTAGGGGAAATGAAAGGAAGTGTTAATATTCTCACTTCCTTACATCAAATTTAAAATGATAAGTAGTTTCTAGCAGCTTACATTAGATGATTGGCTTCTCTTCTACAACTCATAATTGCTGTCAGCAATCTATGGTAGATGCTCATCAACCACCACAACATACAGGGAAGAGATTATTCAGCTTGTCCATTTGATGAGTCATTCAAGGTGACACACAGAAAAATCTTACATAACTCAAGTTGTAACACATATATTCCCCTACACAAAAACAACAGGGCTTAGCCATAAACCTGACAGAGAAACACTCTCCAAGGTCTCTGAACACAAAACAAAATCCTCCCCTTTGTGAAGGGGAAAGTTATGGCGCAAAGTTGTCACTTCAGGCCTGAAGGATGGTGACTAAATTAAAGCTGCTGTGGTTTTAAAGAGTTTTCACTACAGCTTCTGCTGTTGTGGATAATCAGGGCTGTGGGTGATTAATACCTCTATTAAGAATGCCGTTTTTCAGGTTTCAAAGTTCACTTGCCCAGGTTAGCCCACATTTGTATTCCTGTATGTAGATAATTGAAACCAAAATTTTCAAAGCATAATGCAGGAGACAACCGTTGACAGACAACAGAATTAATGACACTTTCCATGACAGCTGTTTTTGCAGTGCTTTATTTTCTTTTATTTAGCATCAATTCTTAAGTGTTTTCTCTAAAGTTTTCTGTAACCCTCTCCATAAAATCCACTCTGCAAAGTTCTGTACTTATACAGTAATCTATGAAATGGAAATTCCCTTGCAACAAAGTGGTGGGACTCAATAGAAAAAAAAAGCATGGAAGCACACCCTTTGGGTGGCTTTTCCAGAAGAACCTCCTGTTTAAGTTTTACCCACAAACTTTCCTCTCACTGCTCAATACTGTTTAGCTTTCCCTCAAATGGAAGTGATGAGATAGTGATTATCCCAGTCACTGTTACTAGATTTACTCATGATCTGAGGCAGTGACCAAAGATGCATACAGTATCCAGTACACCAAGGAGTAATATTAACAATGTTTTCTGTTCCATCTTCTACTCTTTTACTAAGCACTTGTGCCTTTGTTTCATTTTTTCACACCTACTGAGCACAGTTTACACCTTCAAAGAGCGAGCCACAGTAACAAAATTTCTCGCAAAGCATCACAACTAACCAGGACTCTGTTAAGGCAGCCATGTAAGTACTGCTGCGTCAATTCTCTTCTGCAGTAGGCATTAATTTGCATTTAGCAATGTTGAATCCCATCAGCTACTTACTGCCTAATCTGTATTTTGAAATTCTTCTTGAACATCTCAATTTTGGATTGTGTGATTTTGCACTCCTAGCTGTACATCAGCATACTTTGTTTACTTTGTTCTTTGTCTAGACCATGTATGAATTTGCTGAGGGCACATATCCTTGAAGATTCCACTGGAAAGACCTCTGTGGAAATTGATCATTTAGTCTTACCCTTTTCTCATCTTCTGGCCAGTTATTAATACAACAGGAGGCAGTTCCTCTTAATCCACAACAGCTGACTTCCTTTAAAAGCCTTTGGCAGGAGGTCTTGTCAAATGCTTTTTATAAATCGAAGTGCATTATACCGGCCATATACTTGTTCTCTCCTCAAAAGATTTTAAGTGCTTTGTGAAGCACAACTTCTAGCTAAAAAAAAGCCCACCGTAATATCTTTACTGTATTTACAGAATTTTTATGATACTTCACTTCCTTGAAATCCACAGTTCTACTTCTCTCCTGGGTCTCTATAGTATCAGTCTTGCATCTTCCACTCCTCTGGCACACACAGGCTGATATAAGGGATTGATTACATACTTATAAAAAAAAAAAAAACAAACAAAACCCTGACATTTCCATATCTGAGTTATTTTACAACTTGAATGAATCTCATCTGGTCTGCATGATGTCTTCCTATTCGTTTTACTGATTCACTCTTACCATATTAATTAAAAGACAGTTCCTCTTGTCCATGCCTGCAAACTCTTCAGTCTGGAAATTTCTCTAGAGTCCTCCACAGCAAACACTACTACAAAGAACTCCTGTGGCTTGTCTGCTGTAGCAGCACCTTTCTTAAGAACTCCCTGACATGCCAGGCACTTAATGGACTACAGCGATCTTTGTACACTTCCCAATGTCAGTTATAGGGATATTATCTTAGGGTTTTAACTTTGCGTTTGCCACTCTCTTTCTCCTATTTTCTTAAGTAGGAGTTCTGCTCTTGGAAGGATTACTGTCATCAGCTTTCTTCATCCTATTTAACTAGTAGATTATTATTTTTTTTTAAACCTTTTTTTGTACATGTTATTTCCAAGTGTCCAACTTGCTGCCTTTATCTGGTCTCCGTGACAGATGCAAGACTCGCCTTCAGAGCTACACCTCTTCATTGCATCTTATTTGCCTTCACTGAGTCTATGAAGCTTGCTTATATTTTTGGGAAGGGGACAGATAAGTCTTACTGAAAAAAATGGGGGTGTGTTTGTTCATGCAGAAATGCCAAATAGCAACACAATCCAGGTAATGTTTACAAGACAATTGCTGTGTAACATCTTAAGCCAGACCTCCTAGATTGCTTGAGAATAACATGACCTCTTTGCACATTGACACAGATGATCAAAGAACATGCTTGACAATCTCTTCATCCCATTCAGTTGTGATATTTTTTTCTTCCTCCTTCCTCTTGAGAGCAAACAAAGTTTACTGTTATTATCATAACTTTTTCTTTATGATTTTTCATGTCTTATGGCATTTTACAAAATTGTCAGTACCTCAATTATGTGGTCAACAGCATAGCTAGAATATTAAACCTGTCTCCTACAGGGCATATTTCAATCTACATCAATTAACACATCTTACTTTATCCAATTCTCCTTAATCATACCGCACCTTTCTACTATAGCAACTCATCTGTAATGCAATTCCTTCATATTTGCACCCAGATACTGCAATCTCATTGATTTTCTTCCTTCCATCAAGTTTCTCAAAATGCTTATGGCATTGATATGCTCATTTTAAGACAGGTAATTCACTCTACTACCTGTTTTAAAAGGCACACAGCAGTTTGATAAAAGCACAGAAGACTGTGCTTAATCAGCTTGTCTATTTTTATATGCACCATTTAAGAGAGTTTAATTTGCTGATACATTAAAATTTAGGAAAGAGACAACTAGAAAAAACAGGACAAAAGTTTTTTCCTTGGGCTTTCATCACCCAGTGAATTATTATCCAAAGTAACTTTTCATCTACAATTTTCAGTTTTCTGTTTAATAAATGATAAAAATGTATTACAATAAATCTAGAACACTCTTTATATTTTATTACGGCAGATTTTGACAACAGATAGAGTGCATCACTAATCCCAAGGACTAAAATGGAATCCTTGCATTTTTCATTCACTTGCTTATTTCACTGCCAACTCCTACACTTCCCAGTAGTTCCTCAGTGAAAAACCATTCAACCCCTTTGCAAGTTCCTCGAAGGTCTAACAGCTCAGCACACCTCCATTTAGCAATAGGTCTCTCAAACACTACCTTACCAGCTCCTTTGCACCCAAACATTTTTCCTTAAACTCTTTGGTGTCTCCACTGGCATGTTACATCCAAGCACTCTACATTAGTCTTCTCTAATACTACTAGATTATTCCTGAGGATGCTTGAAAAGCTTATTTCTTACCTGAGGCATGCCTTTTGCTCAATTTTAGCTCCTGATCAGATTTTTTTCTGTCCTCCTTGCTTAACCCTTCTCAACTGCAAGCCGAGACACCTGTTTGCACACTGGTCTGTCTTATTTAAGGTTTGAACTTTTTGGGCTCTTGAAATTACTAATACTTCAGCATTGATCTAAACATTCCTACTCTGTCTTAACATAACAGTGTAAAGTAAACTAGTGGATTAAAACAAAACAGAAGACAAATAACTAGCTACACTAACAGCAGGTGTTAGCAAATGCCTAAGGATGAGCAAGAATATGGCAAACAACAATCCTCACTTATAGTCTCAATCTAATTTCAGCTCAGATGCTCTCTGGATGGGATACGGTCTCTAAATATTTAGATGTATGCTTCTATAAAAATGTTAGCATACAACAAAATACCAGCATTCCATTTATCATCACATCAAATTGAACTACAGGGCAACCTTTCAATTCTGTGTGGCATTTTTGATGTAGCTCACTAGCTGTCAAAGTCTCTTGGTGCCTTTCGTTGCATCCTCTTGAAATGTCAAAGTTTTATAACCTGCAGCTACTCTGTCACTTCATCTGACTTTGTATATGAAAATATGTAGTGAGCATCACATCACTGAATTTGGCCTACTTGAAGGGTGAAAAATTTAAGTCACAGCTCAAACTAGGTAATATAATGTGGCAGCCTTTTAATAATAGCATGAAAGCAAGTAGAGCATGGAATAGCTTTCTTATTACACTAATAATGACAGATTACAGTATGATCATTTTTGTCAGATTATATATCATTCCTTATAGAAGGACAGAGAATTAGAATCTTTGTCTAGCTTTTTAAGCATGATAATATTTTCCAAGAGTTTGGAGGCTTCTTGGTTGTTGTTTTAAGAACTATCATAAGTAACAAACTACCTCTAATAAATATGCTGCTGAACAGAATTAAATTCTTAATCATAATTTTTCATTTGTGTTCTATATCAACCTTTTACTGTGACCAGTAGATATTTTTGAGTATTAAAAGATTTAGGAAATAATAAAATAGAGCCTTCAACTTCAAAATTAGAAGAGCTTCATTGTTCTTGTGATATTGTGCTTAATCCTGCTAGTTCCTGCTTCCCTCAAAGTCTTGTCTTTCCTCCCTGCTCCTTTAGAAAAAATACCTTTGGCAAGCACAGGTGGTGCCATACACACCTCAGCATGCCCCAACACATAAAACCTGCACCTGAGCCTGTGAAATCATGAACAGCCACAAGAAAAAAAGTGAAGTCTGAATATCAGTACCTAGCAGGTGAGCAAAGTCAGACTGCTCACCAACTCTGCACAGTGACTGCAGCAGAGAGGAAGCAGAGATGCTCTCCCACCCACCACAGGCTCCTCTACCAAAATTACCCTCAGAATGAAGGCCAATTTGGCTGATGTAAATTTATTTCCTTAAGCAACATCTCAAACTCAGTACATAAATTCTCAGTGCAGAAGACTGCAGTTAATTTTTTTTTTTAAAAAAAGCTCTATTTCATGGTATATAATTTCATATTTCACTACATTCATACACTATGCTGGATGTAGCTTTAAAACAAGTAATAATGCAATCTGAGCTTTATTGAGCCATGATAAAAGCCATGGAGAGGCAGGATTCTGGCTGTGGCATTTTTCACTACTTATTAATTTACAAGAATAACAATTTCACACATGTTGTATAGCATTATACTTCCCTTCTTTGCATTAATGAGGGAGTTGAATCTGGGGCGCTGCTGCAGCTCCAAGTCTCCAGGTTCAACCAGGAGCAATGCTCAGCTTGCACTCCCTGCTGGCACACACACAACACACATACATACTTATATACCATGGTCAGAGAGATCAACACACCGAGAGCTTGAACATACAAGGCAGAGGCAGCACCACAGCATCATCCTGCTCCCCTTTCCAGTCTGAGCAGAATGGAGGTCCATTAGTGAGAAGATATCTATATATATGTACAATGAGGATCCCTCCAGCAGTCTGCCCAGTAGCCAGCCCCTGGATCGCAGTCTCTCTAGTTGTTGCCACCTGGATATAAGTGCTCCCAAGACCATAGGCCTGCTCTAGTTACTACTTACATACTAGTAGTTATGAGCAGTAACTCAGAGTAACTTGGTACTATGCAACTAGTAACTCAGAGCAGTTAACTACTCTGTCTTTCACGTGCCTACACTCACAGCAGGTTGGAACCCCTCTGGTCTCCCAGCAGCCAAACTCCCATAGTCTCTCCCCCTCAGAGGCAAACACACACGTGTAGGTCTCACTCCTAGAGACCCTCAGACCTCATTGACTCTCTGGCAACTCCCCAGGTACCACCAATAGAAAGCTTCTCCCATAGTCTCACCAATAGATACAGAGACACACCTGTCTTCCAGGCATGATCTTTTCTAGTGCTCACACACTCACTGGCACACCCCACTCTGCAGCTACTGGCACCACTGACAGAAGACACCCCTGTGACCCAAGGCCCCACTCCAGTTGCTGGCACTTACATCCTCTCACTGCAGAGTCTACAGCTGCTGGCACCACAGGCACGTGGACTGGGATCACACCTGTGATCTCATTCCAGTCATTGCACTCAGATTACTTTTTTCCTCTGTGTGTGTGATATTTATTTAACAAAGAGACAGGACAGGATGCACTGATTAGGTGAAGGGCATGGGCAGATAACCATATAAACCAATACATGCAACTAGTCTTTTTTATGCCTTTATCCCTCTATATTCCCCCCAGTTGTTCCTCCTCAAATAACCTAGATCCCTCCCTTCTCCACCTTTGGTTCATCCCCTAAACATCCCATAGCAAATTCTGTGCTATCCTGAAATGCTCTTTTTCCCCTCTCAGTCCAAAAGGTGCTCAGGCAGTAACCCATCTTGCTGGGTTTCACTCCTGGACACTAGGGCTAAGGGTCTCCTGGAACAGCCCTGGACAGGGTTTCCCTTTCCTCCAAGTCCCTCATTTGGGTTCTGCCTGCTCACCATTTCACCTCTGTGCTTCTCCACTAGTTTGTGGAGACATGCCTTTGAAGGAGCTGATGCCCCTTGGGATGGACCTCCAAATATAGCCAGGCAAGGTACTATTCAGGCACCTCCAAGTACCATCATCTCTCTGTGCTCCTCGGTGCATGTGCAGACAAGCATTTATCATATAATATAGCCCTTTGTTCATCTTTGAACACTTAAACTGAAAGCTCCAGGAACGTGTGAGATTAGAATGATGGAGTAGTTTTGATACACTGATGCAAGTGCAATAAGTAATTAGAGTATTGCATCACTTATCTTTTCAAACCTTGTAATTAAAAATTAGGCATCCTAATCTTAAGCTGTGTCATTCACCTGCTCCTTTTAAAGTAAGCAACAGTGGTAAACAGGAAAAAATAAGTTACTTGCAGCTGATCTGAAGTCTCAGTTGAAACACAGGTTAAGAATAATTTTAAAACATTAGGCAAATGTATGTTTTCTCTTGTCTTCAAAGTACAGACTTCTCAGTGTTAACTCCTGGCTAATGGTTAAATGGAAGTCAGGTAGGGAGAAAGTGACAGCAGCCAAATAACTCCACAGTGCTTTGACTGCCATCAGTGCTTCAGCCACCCCGGAGCACACTGGGCCACTTCTGCCAGTCCTACCAATGGACAGATTACTTGCTGGTGCCCTGCAGAACAAATGGTGCTCAAAGATTAGAACCTTCATTTTACTTGACCAGTTTTAACAGAAAGCCCAATCTGCTGAGATCATTCACTAGGCAAATTCTAGGTTTCGCTGTTGCCAAGTTGCTTATCCTGTCTAGAACTCAGCTTTCACATTGCATGTGAAATAAACTTGTCCAGCTCACCCAGATCTGGAAACAGAGACAGCAATTCATTAGCATTTAATTCCTTGGTAAGTCTTCAAGCATGCCTAGTACTGATCTCCTAGGGTCAAAATTATAAGAATTCTTTAATGTATTAAATGAGTTACATATTGGACTGTATTTGAGGGGAGCGTAGGGGAGGTGTTTGTTTCTAAAGAGCTCTAATTCATCTCATAGCAATTGTATATATGATGGTTTATGCTCCTGAGAACCAAGCATATGAATAGGCATACCAAACTGAAGAAGATTAATTATCTTGCTTTAAAACAAAACTACTTGCTTCATAATTGCTAATTGAATGTCTAACAGTCTGCTCTTTTAGTTATTGTATTCATCAGGTTTTCATTGAGAATACAGAACTATCAGTTGTATGCCATTTTCAGCTTTAAGATGCTCAGATGACCTGATGTGATCTCAGTCTTTGCTTTTACCATTTACTTTTAAGGGCTTAAACCAGTACAAACTTGTTTTTGACAAGTCTAAACTGCATGCCAGACTCCACTGAGTGCCCTTCATTTATTTTTGGTGGCCTAGACTTGTCTCAGCTTAAAAAAAAAAATCAAGAACAATTCAGATACAAAAACAAAAATTTCAACGAACAAATGTTTATTTACCACTGGGAGACAGTTGTCAAGCTCCACTTTCTCAGTAACAGGCCTGATGACTGGAGAAATGAGACCACCACTTTTCTCTTAAAGCAGGCTCAGTTAATGCATAATACTAGTTAAAAAGAAGGATGCTTCACAGGCAGTATCACTGCTGTAGAACACAGAAAGGGAAGACCATTCCATAAGACATTAGAAAGCTGTACCAGTAATGGAAAGACTGAAGTTACTTTTCCACAATGCATAACAGTAGCATGCAGGACTCATTACAACATAAAAGCCTAAAACATGAACAAACAAGGAGTAGAGATTACATTAGAGGCACATCCTGAAATACCTCTCCAGTAAAAGGTTGGGTTTCTTCCTTTCTAATACATAGAAGTAGGGTAAAATCTATATGTACCATCAGAATACGTTGTAAGCACTTTATTCTCCAAGACTAAAACACAACTTCTTGAAGACTGCAATACTGAATAAAGGTCAGTAACTGCTAAGAAAGTGAACAAAGCTTCCTTCTAAGTTACCTAACCATACTTAAGTTTACTTAACCGTACTTGAGTAAATTTAACTTAAATAGCACAATAGTGTGCAATACCACCAGATTCAGAAAACGCAAAGCGGAAGAAACCTTGAATTGATTTCATAAAATATTTTTTTATTCTTTATGCAGGCAACATCTTTCTACTTCTCCGTTTATTTCCACCTCTTTTGCAGCAGTATCAGACCAAGAGTCACATTACTCTAGGTCAATGTTACAAATATGGCACTGTAGGAAAGAGTCATTACTATCTGAGCAGTTGCCTCTACTGATTAGGCTTTTATCAGTATCTCTGCAGGAGCAGATGAGTCTAATGTTAGCACTGCAGTACACAGTAATATTGCTAATCAAGAGAACAAAACATACTTTATAGTGTATTCATCAGGGAGATAGCTTTCAAACAATCTGTGCTGCAATAGAAACCTTCAGGGACTTTGGTAGAAACAGCCAGAAAAACACTACTTACCTCTCTTTGTTTCTCACACTTCTTGACTCCTTATACCTTCCCTATTCCTAGATATCAGAAAGACTTCTCTTCATGCAGGGAACAGCATTTTTCATTAAGTGTCCTAACAAACCGTGGAATCAGGCCTAAGCATTCTCTTGGGTTTCATTTTTAAGTTTACATTTAAACTGACTAACACTGACGTGTTTAATTCTTCAAACATTTTAAATAGTTGAAGTATTAAGTCCCAGTCCACAACGTGGTACGCTCTGAGTGTTTGGTACCACTTTTAAAGTTTCACTCTCTCCTTGCTTCTCCTCCACACCTAATTGCACCTCCTGGAGAGAACTGTTATTATATCGGAATCGGAAAAGCACATGACCCACAGCCACATTAGACCACTGTAAACATGGAGCGAGTTCAAGGACAACACAAAAGTCTGCATGTGCCTGCAACTAGTCAACCAAAAATATTCAAGAGTATTAAGATCTTCTTCAAGAAAAGCATTTGCTCAATGGACAACCTGTTTCTAGCTTGTCTTTCTACTGAAAGTACAGCTTTGCTGATCATTAACTATTTGGGAAGAATCTGCTTGATCACCCTTTCTCCAGGACACTTTTTTAATCAGAAAGCTAAGCTAGTAATTTCCCCTTCTCTCCTTATTTCAAGGACTTAAACATAGCACGAACAGTACTTCATTTCAGTGTGCCTTTCTTACATCAGTCTCCTCACAAAAAAAGGAAAGGCTCCATTAAAAGAAGAACATATTCTGAAGTCACTCTACATATAAACAGAGTACAACTGCTGGAATTTATTTTTCACTCAATCTTATAATTGAGTTTCAATACTCCATTCCCTACATGAAACCTCATTTTAGCACTTCAAAGAATCACAAGTATACTCAAGGATAAAAACTCAAAACTTGACAATGAGCACAGGCCACTTCAGAGCTGAAGTAAGATCAATTCTGCTGTTAGCTTACCAAGTGGTAAATGGGCTTTGAAGGCAGCCCTGGTCAGGAAAGCTCCTACATAAGATACAGGATTTTCTTCCAAACCAGAGGAAATAAGAAGCCTTCCCACAAAAGAGCAAACTAAGCGGAACTAAAAGAACGTTTAGGAGGAAGTCTCAAAATGCAGACAGGAAAGGGCAACAGATGTACAAACATTTGCCTATAAAAGGCTCTTAAACATGAAACCCAGGAAAGAAACAGGTTTCTCAGAAGGTCAGACACAGAGGCAGGAAAACCCAAGTGTGAATTCAACCAGCCAGGACTCAGAAATCAGCTGTGTTGTTAAACCATTAGCTTTTTCTGCAGTAGGCATGGGACATAGCATCTGAAGAAAAAAAAAAAAAGAAAACACACAAAACAAAACCAAACGTGTTTTGTTATTTGGCAGAAGGATAAATTATTTCAGAAGAACAAGACAGGAAGGGCTACTAAGCAGCGGAATATGAAGAATTAGAATGGTGAGGCATCTCTCTTTGGTGACATTTCATTTCCTCCTCTGATCATCTATATCCTTGGTATCTACAACACACAGTTTCTTTCCATAAAAATAGTTTTATATGTGTTGTGCATTTACAGAAACATACACACACAGTATACAGTGATGTCCTTATTGCCCCAAAAAAGAGGCAGCTTAAAATAATTTCAATCCCCGAAGAGACATCAAGAGCTGGCAAAGAGATTGCATACCACTGTCAAGAGTTGCCTTCCTGCCTCTTCTACTGAAAGATTATCACCATGAAAAAGGTGAGTTTGATTTCATCGTATTTCTTGCATCTAATAATGTCCACCACTTAAATGCACCCCACCACCATATTCTGAAGCAAGACACAGTAGATTTAAGACAAACAGAACTACTAAATAGAAAAAGAAAGAATTACAATCTTTTTAATGTTTTTATAATATATTTCATAGTATTCATGTTTATTTATTAAGACTGGGTTATACTCAAAAATGTAAAAAAGAAACCAAAACACAAACCAGAACTCAATAGCAAAGATTTTATCTTCCCGTCTTACCCAAAATAGAAATATAACACACTCATAAAACAGAGTAACTATCAGCATTTTTAGAAGTGGTATTACTTGAAGAGCAATATAATGTCTGTTCCTTGACTACCATTTTGAAAGCTCACTTCTACAGAAGTGGAAAACAGCTAGATATACACAGACACTCTAATGGCTTCAGAATGGATTTATTTTAAAGGAAAACAAAGATAGTGCTGCAATCCTACTGAGATGCAATATAAAGCCGGAACTACATTTTTATGGAGCTTAACTTCCACAGGTGTACTTTGGATCGGTCTTTCCTCATTTGTAAAAAAGTGAATTTGGATAATTTATGTTAAAAGTTGCTAGACACATTCATGTCTTTTTAGAGAGAATAGCGTGCTTTCACTCCAGATACATTCAGACTTATAAAAGCCAACTTATATTCTTGTTTGGAGCATAATAAAGCAAGAAAGAAAATTAATACTAGTATATAAAAGTATCCCAACATCAGAAGTAAATTGCAGAGTTGAGGCATGAAAGAAGACATGTTTGAGCTTTTTACTTAAAAAGGACTATTCTTCCCAGGCACAGTCCTTATTTGTTTGCCAGGCAGTCTTGCTCATTCTCTTTTTTAATGCTCTAAAAACTACAGTAGGTTCTCACCAGACCAGGATTACATTTAAAAGCCTGCAGTGAGCTGGGTAAAGGCCATCTCAGTAGGTCTCCTATCACTAGCACAAGCTCAGTTTTGAAATAAAGATTTATTATCCATGATGAGAACTGTGATCTCCAGGGGAGGGAGAAAAAAAAAAAAAAAGGGCCAGATACGGGGTACCTCAACCAATTAAACAGCCAAGGGCTTGCGCTTCAAGTTTTATGTCTTGGGATAGAGAGGTACCCACACTTGTTTTGTTTTTCTTCTGTAACAACTTTGTTAGATATATAAGGTAAAGGAGACCAGTTTCTGTTCACTCTTTCCCTAGTCTCAACCAGTCTGCATACTTTACTTTTGCATTTGAACAAAGAGGAAAGAGTACTTTTTACACGTTCAGTTGTACATCCAAAGCATCAACATACTTGCTTTACACACTTTCCCTTTCCACTGAAGTTGTAGTTATACCAATAATTATTGTCATCTTTAATACTAATAAATCACAAGGGAAATTCATGTTCCCATGACAGTTGATAGCCATGTATACCATCTTCAATAGATTTTAAAAATACAGTTCCAGTCTTAAGATTCTCAAGCAAACAATTCATGCTTTTCAGAAAAACTATTACAAAGCACGCTCTCCTAAAATCGAATCAGCCGAAGTAGGGAGCAACAGAATTTCCAACATCCAACTTGTGCTACATACCATGTTGGGTGAAGATATACCATCCTCAGCCACAAAAGTGGGATTACTTAGGTTTCTATCATGCCAAAAACCCACCTACACCATTTATGTCTTAACTAAACTGAGAGCATTACTCTTGCCATCTACTTATCATAAACCAAACCCAGCCTTGTTATGTGCAGCATTTCATAAATAATTTAGAAGGGTAATTTCATTTCCTTTAGATCAGGACTTCAACCCATTGAGAACAAGAAATCTTTACTAGTTTTATTAAAAATTTACTATATGGCTATTCTGGCATCATCACAAGAAACACTGCATAGAAATGTTATGCATTAGAAAAATACAAGAGCTACATTTAAAACATTTAAAAGATGCTGGCAAGTGGACAATAGCTCAGAAAGGCAAATAAAGCTGACAGCCTAACTTTCACTACTGATTCTTTCCAGGACAAAAAGCAGTGCAAGACAGCTTAACCCTTTGCTTTCAGATCAACAGGCATCAAGTAGTTTTCCATAAAGTAGACATTTGTAACTATCTGAAAAAACTAAGTAAAAACATTTCTAATGAAGCAAAAAGACAGTCATTTCCCCATATAGCTTTCAGTGTATGTTATGAACTTTGAAAGGTCACAAGTCTTTACCAAATTCATGTGTGCATTAAAAGTATATCTATCACTCTCTGCCAGCAACATTTCTACCTTCAGAAAAGCAAATCTAATGGATCCAACTAGAAGTGTGACATCCACAAGGAAACCCGTAAGATGATGCAGAATGCAGGGGCACACTATCTTCAGTATACCATCCCCTGACATTGAAGAAAAGCTTCAACATAATTTTAAATAGATTGTTTTAGACTGTTTCACCAAGCTTTCACATAGCTGCCCTAGTAGTCATATAAACACATCACAAAGCAACCAGCACAATTAGGAGACTTCACAATCCCATTGCAACTTTCAAATTCAAAAGCACAACTGCCTATCCCAACTGACAGAGCTACAGCTGCATTTTAGCAATAACCACTGCAATTGCTGGTTTCTGGCAGGACTTGGCACACACCAATGCAATGGTTTTTCCAAGTGAGTCTCCATCGAGAGGCTAAAGGAACGTAATTCCCTCAGCCAATTGCTCTACAAAACTATCAGCAGACAATATTAAGTATCACAACCTCCTGCAAACCACGTGCCTGTGATAACAAGCTTCCAGATTTTAATTTTTGTTCAAAGTGAAGCAGTAGCAACCAGTGCCCTCACAAAAACTTCCCAGCCTAAGCACCAGATCATTATTTAAACAGACGAAAGTCTTCCAAAACAGATCTGGACAAGACCAAAATAATGGTGGCTGGAATGCTTTCAGGTGATTCTCCCAGGTACAAAGCTTGCCTTCTAGCTCACAGGCCAGACTAAAGTTTCAAGGCCTTCAGTCTCAGGACAGCAAGGCACCTATTTCAAAAGATGTCTTTATTTTGAACCCCTTTCCTAGCAACAAGCAACCAGGCTGCAACACTGACTATTCTGCAATCCATTTCCGAGAGCTGAGGGCGAACAGACTAACATTTCCCCACTGTAAAGAATGTAGTAGCCCTGAGCTACTGTAAGCTAATCACTACTGTGCTGAGCACAAGCTTTCAATCCTCTTTTGCTGCCAGTCTGAATTGCCACTTTCAAATGCATCAATCAGACAGATACCCACTAAATTAGGAACTGCACTTCTTCCTAGCACAGCCTGCCAAGACAGCTGCACTGGTTTCTGTACTAATGACTTGAGAAGGTACTAAAATAAAGTTTTGGCACTGACATCCACCAAAAGAAGGTACTCCCATCATTACTGGAGATGGCTATCATTGTGTTTTACTTTTTAGTATATCAGAGTCATGCAAAAATATATTTAGTAACTTCGTATGGCATAATAAGTTCAATCATATGCTTCAGCTCAGTTTGCAGGGGATAACAAAAGCATGTTTTGTTGGCTGTAGTTTTCCAAGCACCAAAGGCAGTTGGATCTTCAAAGGAAGCAAGGATTGATTTATCCTTCCTGCATAAGGCCCACCACACAGCAACAGCTGATTTGGCTCAGCTGGGGATCAGATGACCCAGATCAGGCTGTTAGGCTAGGAGAACTCTTTGCAAGTTCACTATGCCATTTCCTATAACTTCTCAAAAGGGATGCATGTAAGAAGATAGACAAGCTGGGGCAAAGAACCACAGAGAAACCCTATTGCATAAGAATGCAAGCTACTGGAACTATGCACCAGGCGACCTGAGCAGAAAAAGTCCTATTAAAAAAAAGCTTTTCAGAAGAGACAGGAACCATAGTAAGATTAGCTGCGGCACTAGAATAGAATGCCTCTGGGCTTAAATACCAGTATATTATTCTGAAATACTGCACAGAAGAACAGAGGATCCTGAACCACCTACAGATGAAGCAAAGCTGGACAAGTAGTGCTTTAGCAAGCCATGTAAGGCTCGTTAGATACTATCCAGAGCAAGGGCTGTATACTTTCTGGTATTAACTACAGCTAGAGCCCAGAGTCAGAATTTAAGCCTTTTCAGGAATATCTCCAGTGTTTTAAAGGGCTGCTGCAAACAGACTGCACACCCATGAACTGTGCAAGGTGAGACCAGATGTTTTAACATGTTTGCTGATGCAAATAAACATTTTTAGTGCAGAGCAACAGCTCAGGTGTTTTACGTAAATGGATGGAAAGGCTGAGCCCAGTATGGAAGGAGTACCATTAATCCCCTCAGAAGACATCTTCAAAGATGAAGATAAATATTCCTCATGGAGTAGTCTGTCAAAGCTTCCAGATCCTCTTCTAGAACCTGCATCTTTTAAGAGTGCACCCCACAATTTAAACCATTTCAGCTGGTGGATTCACTTTGCCTTTTTTTTTTATTTGAAGAGTCCACTCCAATCAGAAGCAGGAAAGATGGCTTAATTTGCCAATTTAGTGGTCAAATTCTAAATAAAAGTTCCAGCAAGCTTCAACTGACCACAGAAGTGGAAAACGCAGAAACATTTATAGCTTGTTCTCCCTCAGCCACCAGCTCAGAAACCACAAAAGGGCATATTACAACACGAGTCCAAGCACGTGATATTAAGTGCTCAAGCTTCTTTCAGTGAAGGACTCCCTTTCTTCTACAGAATATTCTTCCTTCTCTCTTTGCTTTTTTAAAACAAAGATATAAATCCATTGCATTAACATGCCCCAAACTATTTTAAGAAAACATTAAGTCAGGTACACTGAGATCAAAGGGGTTTTACTTCCATAGTTTCCGTCCAAATAGTCAAATATCTTCACCACCTTTTACTCAACTTCAGGTCTCGGAACCACTCCAGAACTCTTGTCAGCTTTTAACCCAGTAAGAAGTCCCTCAAGAACAACTTACAGCCCATTATCATGATACAATTTTTTTTTTATTTTTTTTTTTACAGCAATGACATTGAATAAATAAGTTTGTTTACACAGACATCCAGAGTTGATGTTATTTTCTATCTTCTTTCTCTCAGTTCCACACTTCCCAAACTAAACGGATGTGTAGTTTCAACACCTAAATGCAGCTCCATAACTTCTCAGAGCACATGCACCCAACAGTCAGTGCTCCAGTGATACAACTATTTTGTCATGAAAGCTGAGACCAGTCAGCTTAAGTCTCAAGAGCACAAGCATTTTCACACTTTTTGTTACTAATTAAAGTCTAGTAGCTTTTCTGTTCCAGTCTCTCAGGACACACACATCAGCAGCTTTTTAATGGAAAAAAGGTTTCAGAATAGTCACATGAGCAATTAAAGCCAGAAGGGAATGATGACAATAACTCAGTATAGGCTGATTACAATAACTTTAACTGGAACAGCAGGAGCTAGGCTGAGAAGTATTTTTAACTGGTCAGGTCCACAGCTATTAAAGCCTCAGCTCCTCCTACAGTAGTTTTTACTGAGCAGATGTAGAGAAGGAAGTTGCTGTGAACCTCTATTATGGCAATCTTAAAACATGAATGAATAAATGCACCAAGCGGTATAATTACTGCTTAGAATAACAACCTGTTGAGCCTGTAGTTTATCATTTTAAGATGTTAAGCGGTTTTATCCACAGAGCCTGTTTTAAACTAGGATATGTTATTATTACCATATGCTCAGAGATTAAAACCAAGATGGCTGCAAAAGAGGCAAGAGAATATTTTCTCCTTTAAGTTAACAGTAAGCAGAACTCAACAGTTCTTATTTCAGAATCAGAATAATGCAGGTTAGAAGGGGTCTCTCCAGATCATCTTGTCATTTCTTAAAGGAGTTCAAAAAGCATGAAGCATTTTCAGACTAGTCTGACATTAACAAATGTTTTGTTGCTTATTTTTAGAAATACCAAGTTTAAATAATTATTTTCAGAACAAATTAACTCCAAATATCCTTAGTGAAACAGATCATGTACACCTTATCTTCATGCAGAGAAAACCTTGATTTTTACGTGACACTAGCTTTCATACTAAACCAAAGAAACCTTCCTTTACCAGTCTCCTACAGTTGCCTGTGAAAGGGTTAACAGTGCTACAGGCTTTCACAATCTTAACAAAAGATTCCTGTGCTGGCTAGCCTCCTTATTTCAATAAAACATGCACTGATATACACATGGGAGGAAATGCTAAGCATATAATGGCTGTTCCATTTTCCCTCAAGTCACTATGGTTTGATTGCACTTAGAACTTTAGGAAGGTTGAGCCACATAACATGCGAGTGCTACAAGAGAGTGAGTGTGCATCACAGGGTTAGTTTAGGGAGGAAAGGCTGGAGTAATTTCCTGGTTGCTTGGTTTGTTTGTAAGTAACATTCCCTCCACTATGTAGTCCCCCAAATGCTTCTCTTCATTCCATAAATCATCAGGCTTCCTGACTTTTTATATAGTGTTAATTCCCACCTCTCTCCTAGTTACTCCTTTTCTGAGGCCAGATGCTTCCCACAAAACAAACCAGTGTTCCATATATGCCATCAACTTGTTAAATCAGCACTGGGTCATCAGTCATCACTCTGGGATGTCACGGCATCCCAGTCAGAAGCATTATATAGAACTTGGGCACTTGGCAGCACACTTTCCCTTAGTGAAACTTGCTACTACTTGACCCATTTCAGTCCAAAACCCAGAGCAACAGTTACCTTTTAGGAATGCACCCACATATACTCATTGTCCAAAGGCTTGTCACTCAGAGTGAAGTAAAACAGATATCAACAAGCCAACAAAGGGGGAAGGGGAAGAGCAAACCAGTCATCACTGCCAGAGTCCCTTCTGACAGCTTTTGTAAGATTACAAGAACTACATGCTGCTGCCTCAGCCTGCTGCACCTTTCTGCTTTGGTCTTTTCTACATACTACAAGAAACTGAAGAGGAGTCCAGATCACACCTTTCATCAGTTTAAGGAAGAAGTGGCATGCTGCAACTGCCTGTAGCCAGCAGCAGCCCCGCAAACATGCTTTTCCACTCCTGTGCTGATCTAACCACCCAGCACCAGGCAGAAAGTTCTCTATGCTGGAGTCCCGTGGCTTCAAAGATGCCTTTCCCCTGTGCATCTCCAAGACACAGATATGAATTTGAAACTGACAACTGCACTGGCACTTTTTCCCTTCATCATAATGCTCTTCTGCTAAAAGCCACATAACCAATCACCTGCTATTCTGCGGCAGAAAGAAATCATTATAAGCAAAATTAAATGGTGCAACTGTGGGGTAGAGGGAGAAGGCAAGAAGAAAAGCCAATGCTACAGTCTTACTAGCCTTAAAGGTTTAGAAATATCTGCAGTTGTCTCAATGACTCAACTACAACCATAACTCAACCAGACTTTGTTTAGCTTTTGTCATAATTTTTAACACAGAAAAAAAGCAAATATATGTGTAAAAGCATTATTGTTTTCAGTTTAAAATACCTTATAATTTGTTATATGCAGGAAAATAGAAAATGAATACTGATATTCTAATTTTATATGTCCAGCAGAAATCTAGCCTCAAGTCATTTTTTTTAAATGTTTTTTAAAAAGCTTATTTTACATGCTGCCATAAAAGCTCTTTGAACAAGTTACAGCAGATACTAAGACAAGAGTAAAAATGTTCAGGGTAACCTTTTCACTTCTTAGGAAGCAAGTCAAGTGCTTAACCTTCCTTTAAGAAAAAAAAAAAAAGATAAGTCTTTCAAATTTGAGACATCCTGGGCTGAAAGAGGCAGGAGATGCAAGACCACAATCCAGATTGCCCTTTATAAATCTGTGTTTATACCTGCTCATGGTCACTGCACTGCTTCACAACAGCACATGAAGGTTTTCTATTGCTTCTATGTCATTACAGCCATTAAGTAAAGGAGGTTAACCTCCTAATGTCAGACAAACTTACAGCATCAAGAAGTCAACACATTCATGAATCACGTTCAAGTGATCATGCAGTTCAGGGCTTAGGACAGAGCGCTTTTTTTCCATTTTCCCTTCCTTTCTCCCCTCTCAATGCCAACACACAGCAATTCCTACCAAATTAGGCCATCTGGTCACCTGACAACTATAAATAGTAAACAGTCAATTAACACTGTGTAAGAGATTAACAAGACTCCAGCAGTCACAGGTGATATTATGATAAACCTGTGGATTAGTTTTGGGGCTTTGTCAATTTGTTGGGGTTTTTTTTTTGGTTTCTAGTTTGTTGTTTTTGTGGGGTTTTTTTAAATCTTAGAAAGAAATTTGTAGTTGTGCTCAATGACAATTAAACAAAACTCTCATCTCAGCTTTAACCCACCTGCCCCTGTCCTCCCCACTATGATATTAAAGACCAGCCATACATTAAACTGGCTATATATATATGTTATACAGAGGATATACATTCCTGCAAGAGCTTAAAGTCAACAAAAAATAGTGGATTTGTTCAGAACTGCTTTAGTTTAAGGTAGTCAGGAATTGGTTGAAAATCTGGTACAAAAGGATAAAAATAAAACATTTTTAAAAATGAGACACTAAGACATTTTAAAACATATATATTGGATTTTAAACATTAAATTAGCCTGGCAATGTGTGTTTATTAATAATTGAGGTTACCTAAGAAATTTTTTCTTTAAAGCTTAGATGAACAGAAGGCTTTCATTAGAGTTAAGCTTTCCAGAGTTCATACTGGTGGTCAGGAGGCTAGAACGTGAAAGATTTTTAGGACAACTGTTAAGATCACACCTACTATTAATGTCATTTCACCGTTAAATCAAAGAAAAGGAAACTACACATAATTTACTATAAAGGAGTTGCAGCTATTCTGTAACATACACAGAACATCAATGAATAACAACAGTATTTCAGTACATTCCATGTTTACAGAGAAAATGCTGAGCATTAAACTAAAGAAAAGCACTAACATTAATCAATCAAAATCTACTTATAATGTAAGGAGTCTTTTTGACCAAAGCAAAATATCCAGCCTGAACTTATTTACATTATGTGCCTGCTAACATCAGCATAAAATGTTAAATATTCTTTTAGTTATGACTTGATCAATAAACCGCTTTGAGCATACCTTTGCAGTATTCTCTCTCACACATATCATATTTCACATAATGAAAGACTGTTTCTACATAGGTACATTTTGAATCACAGAATCATCTGGGCTGGAGAGACCCTCAAAGGTCATCTAATCCGACCCCCTGCCATCACAGGGACACCCCCAACTAGACCAGGTTTCTCAGGGCCCCGTCGAGCCTCACCTTGAATGTCTCCAGGGAAGGGGCCTCAACCACCTCCCTGGGCAACCTGTTCCAGTGCTCCA